>VDFB02252616.1:50676994-51074716 GCA_007258455.2 Sequoia sempervirens
ATAAGTTGATAACACCTCGAGAAGATGATGATGGCTTTTATTATCCAACAGGTACGGTGATCCCCTTAAGACACCTCCTTAAGCAAATTTTGATAACAAGTTTTAGATACTCTTAAGCAATTTTTAGAACAAGTCTTTGATCCCCTTAAGAAAAATTTTGGAGAACTTATTTGATGATGTTTTTGAACATGTTTCCAATAGGATCGGTGGTGGTTGCTGGCACTTACATGAAAAATACTTGAGAAGAAAAGAATGGTCTACTTGCATTCAAGACTATGAAACATAAAATATTATGCATTATTCACATATTTGGTGGTGGCAACAAATATAAACTAGAGCTAAAGATCATGGAAGAGCTTCAAAAAATTGCTATGGTCAATTTATATGGAAGAGCATGAGGCAACTATAGATGCATTGCAAAAAGAGAGGATGCAGATGGTACAATGGATTAAGTAAATACATGTAAATATAGTTTTGGTTTTATTTTGTCCTTTTAAATACATTAAATACATGTTTTGACATTGGTCAAGTGTGTTATTAGTTGAAATTGATTTAAATTGTTTTTTTATATATCCTTAAGGCATAATCACAAAAAGGATCTAGTCCATGCAAATTCAACCTAGACAAAATGGAATACTTGGTAAAAATAGGTAATTATCAGTTAAATTATATTTAAATACATGTTTTGATTACATATTGATATTGCTTGGACATTAATAGTTAAAATTGATATATTGTCATTTTTTGTATCCTAGAGCCATCATTGCATTCATCTCATACTTTGAAACAAAAAAGGAGAGGATGTTTGGATTCAACCTACAAACATGTGTGGAATACTTTTAAATGTAGGTACTTGAGTTCTGTACATATAGATAATTTTATATAAATTAAAATATGTATGTTTTGATGATTTCATTGATATTGCTTGTACCTTTTTGATATCAGGTGGTGTGAAGACCTACTACATTCTAGCCACTAGTTTGAGATGTTCTTGAGATGGCATATCCAAATTTTGTAAACATTGTTTTGAGATGACATATATGTACATACATACTTACAAAATTAAACATACTCTATGTACTTCTATGTATCAAATCAATATTCTATATATTTTGTTCTTAAATGTGCATGTTTTCCTACTTTGAAACTTTATGTTTATGTGTATAATCACTAAATATCATGCATACATTATTGTTAAATCAATTATATCCTTAAGATGTATTATGACCCCTTAATACATCCCCTTAAGACACCCCCTTAAGACCCCTTAAGACATCCCATTTAGGCGTATTATGACCCCTTAAGACATCCCCTTAAGATGTTCTATTATGACCCTTTTAGACATCCCCTTAAGACATCCCCTTAATTAACACGTTCTATTATGACCCCTTTAGACATCCCCTTAAGACGCATGTTCTATTATGACCCCTTTAGACGCCCCCTTAAGACGTCATTATTTGTTTTGACAACTTATAAATTAGTGTTAGATGAACTATTATTTATGGTATTTATTAATGCTTTTATTCTCTAATCTTCTATGGTATTGTTTATTTCTTAAAATTTTATCCTTTCTGGTATATAAATAGATTGCTTTTGTTTGTAAATTATGATTTATTGACTGATTATTGATTGACGTGAATTGAATAAGTTCATTGAGTAATTATTGCTATTTATTGAATGTACATATCATGTATATCATGTATGAAATCACTAAATTTGCAAAGTATAAATATTAAAATGTCCTATATTAATCCATGTATGAGATCACTAAATTTCACATTAATGTCCTATATTAATGTCTTGACTATGAACATAAAATGCATAAATGTACATGTGTAAATTAAAATTTCAAACAATAATAAAGTCCATAATTTATGTAACATATTAAGTGCATGAAACCAATATATTAAGTGCATGAAATAAAGTCCAACAGAGTACATGAGAAACAAGAAATATAGTCCATGAAATAAACAAATATAACACATAAAATCACATGTTTCTAGGTCATGTACTTTCTCTATAATCAAGAGACCTCTTCACACCATGCGGACTATGTGGATGACCTGAAACACTCTGTATAAGAGAAATATGAAATTAGATGTAAGACAATACAAAATGATTTAATGACAATTTAATTTATAATCCATCATAAAATTAAATTACCATCATATCTACGTTGGGATGCTCTGGTGCACCTGAAGCAACCTCTAAATTCTCTAAATCAATCTACATAAACAAGACAAAGAAATTCAAAATTAGATGTACAACTCTATAATTAATTTTTTTTAATTCAATTTAATTTATAATTTATCATATTTTAATTGTACAATATTCTGAGGTTGTGCACTAGGCTCTTCTCCAGGACCTGTCTGTACATGCTCAACTACAAGATGTGTCTCATGCTATAAAAGAAAAAGAAAATGTAAAAATATCATATTATGTATATATTCAATTTAAAATTTATAATTGACTTTAAATATAACAATTGACTTTAAATATAATAAAAAAATTAAATTACCATTTGATCTAGAACCTACTCTACATGTCCTCCTGGTGGTGTAACTATGTCTGGGTTAGGGCTGAAAGTTGCACTAACAAAGTCCTACAAGATCAAAATTAAAACATGTACAATTGAATTAGGTTAATATATATATTCAAGTTTGCACATTTTGTGTAGAAAGTTCTGTAAACAACCTGGAAATCAGCGGCCTCACGAGTAACTGCAACATTAAATGTTTGCCCAATGCCCATTCTTATTGTGGTATCAATCTAGACATACATGTACATAGACATTTAACGCTTATAATATTTACAAGTGTACATGCATGCGTTTCATATATCTAGTGAATTCAAAACTCATAAAATTGTAACTATACTAATGTAAACTTTAAACAAATTTAAAATATGAATGTACCTACCCCTGATCTATGACGCTCGATAGTGGAGGAGTGCTTGACAATCCCTCAGGAGGAATCAACATGGATGCCGATTGACTCACCTAAACCAACATAAATATTTGAAACATATATGTGATTCAATGTCTAATTTAAAACTCAAGTTAAATAATTTATGATTTCATATATAATTCTAAAAATTGAAATCAAAATACCCCATAAGGGTTGTCGAGTATGACCGGTGTCAATGTATGTACTCGTGGAATAGATGATTTCCCTTGCATCGTTAGTGTCCTCTGTACACCAAACAATTTAATTGTTAAAATTTATTGCAAACTTTTCTTTGATATATACAACCATCAAAATTCTTATAAAATGAACGTACATCTAGATGCATATTTATACCTGTGTCGTAGTGTCCTTAGGGTGATGTTTTGCTATGAGGAACTCTACAAATGAACTGATGTGACCAGATGAACCACCAGAATCTCCCCATCCACCTGAACTAGGTGTGGCCTGACCAGGTCCATAGCATACTTGATGACAACTAGTACATATATGGGGGCGAGCCTCGACACTCCTGGAGCGGTACTTGAAGTAGCTCCATAAAAAACTCCATCATCATCATCGTCTCTATGCTCCCCACCCGCTATCACCAGCGCATGATCAAGGTCTCCTACGAGTGTACTAAGGGAACCTAATGTTGAGACCAGAGCTTGATGATGTACAGGTGCAGGAATGGGAGGACCAGGAGCAACAACAAGGGGTTGTGCATGCACAGGGCGTCGGGGATCAACCCTTGCCCCTAATCTCTGTTGTGGCATGCCGCCACCAACACCCTGAAATGATCTAAAATCAAAATAATTGGGCTTTTGCCCCAAAACAAACTCTACATACATTTTTCTCAAAAAATACAATGGGCACTCCCAATTAGCATGTGGGGGACTATCAAAAACCATATACCATCAATCCCAAAAATGTGCACTCACCTGGGGATGTATGCACCACCTCATGGATATTCTAGATTTGTTGGGTGGAATGGGTTGTCGAGTAATGGGGTCAAGAAAGTAGGGGGCTAGATGGGCTTTCATTATTTTAAGGTCTAATATTTGTTTGTAAGAGAGACCATTAGAATAAAATTGTCTCATTTGTTCTCTGTCTCGTCGATGCCTATCAAGATCAGAATCGATCATCCTGATGGAATCAACAACATTTTGCATCGTAGATGCAAAACATCTCACATGTGGAGGAATCAATGCTTGACTCTGCATAGCATTGATTTTATTTTGTAAGGATGCAACTTGATCATTTATTCGTGCTCTCAAGCAAGCCTTGTCAAATGCGATAGGTGCTGGATGTGGCATATTAAGTGGAGGGGGAGGGGGAGGTGGAGGGGGCAGAGGTGGATGTGGCTGTGGCTGAGGTGGTGGATTGATGATATCATCAATGTTAAAATCATCCATGATATGCTCGATATAAATGTGCACCTGCATTAAATCATACAAAATAGTCAATGTGCATACATATATTAAGACCATATATTTAATTGAAATAGGATGAGCAACATATATATTAAGATCATATATTTAATTGAAATGCACATAAATATACATTGATTGTTCAACTCAAGAGCATGTCCATACAAAATTCAAAATTAAATGTATGTACATGTACATTTAAAATAAAAAATATGATGCATAATTTGCATGCGTACAAATCATTAAACTAATGTATGTACATACATACAAATTTCAAAATTTAAGAACTATATATGCAAATTTTTAATGCATGCACATACATACTAAACAATAAACTTGAAACATTCACAAAAAGCTCATTTTATGTCTAACACACACACACACACACACACACACACACACACACACATATATATTACAATTTTTCAGCAGGGGAGAAATCATGATCTAGTAGATAGTCATGAAATATATACTATTATATACTATTCATTATAAGTTCATAAATTCCACCAAATTCATAAATCCATGTCACTAAAAATATCCATCTAGAACCAAAATCATAAATTCATGTCACTAAAAATATCCATTTGGAACCAAATTTATAAATTCATCACACAAAATATTATCATTCACCAAATTTATAAATTCATAACTATTTAAGATTATTGGTTTAATTTATAAACTATTATGGCTCTCTACTGCATAATCTTCATTTCTTTGTGTTTTCCTTTTCAAAATCAGGAGTTCTCCTCTCCTCTAGCCATTGTCGATGCTCATCTACGATCCCATCCATAGCCCTGACAACATCAACAAGGGTTTGCATCCTAGATGCAAACATCCTCACAGGAGGTGTGACACATTCTTCATTTTGAATAATGTTGATTTGATCTTGGATGGTTCTAACATTGGCATTGATTTGTGCTTGCAAATGAGCATGTTCATTGATTTCAGGTGGTGGAGGTGGGGGGTTACGAGGTGGAGTGGGTGGAGGTGGAGGTGAAGGTGTTGGAGATGGATGGCATGGAGGTGGATTGTGAATATTATTGAATGGATCCATGTGATCTTTAAGATATGAATGAACCTGATTAGATTTTAATTTCAAGATGTAAGATACATGTTTAGGAAATACCTTTAAACCATTCAATATAAATGGCCTTAAATAATTGAATACAAATGATAAAATTATATGTAAGCCTTATTTATATGTCTAAGGCACACGTTACTTGAATGAAAATAAAATTAAGTATTGATATTGTATAATCTTGCAGGATCTTATTATTGTTAAATTTGGTTGGGCCTTGGGCAACTTTGATCACCAAATTTTAAGAACTTCTTTGATCCCCTTAAGAAATGTCATATTGGAACCCCTTAAGAAAATTGAATTACGATTTAGGGTGACATGATGGCTTAAGGGGATTTACGTCTAGTGAGGTCCTAGGAGAAAATGGCATGGCTCAAGTGAATAAAATTTGGTGAAGTTTCCCAAGGCAACCAAATTTCATTAAGAGCCTTTAAAGAAAAAATGATGGCTTTAGGGTTTAGGGTTTAGACTTTAGAGTTTAGGGTTTAGGGTAATAAGATAGCTTAAGATCTACATGGTAAGATCCTAGGAAAAAATTACATGGCATAAGGGAATGAAATTTGGTGGAGTTGCCTAAGGCAACCAAATTTCATTAAGAGCCTAAGAAAAAATGATGGCTTTAGGGTTTACGGTTTAGACTTTAGAGTTTAGGGTTTAAGGTAATAGGATAACTTAAGGGGATTTATGTAGTAAGATCCTAGGAAAAAATTACATGGCATAAGGGAATGGAATTTGGTAGAGTTGCCTATGGCAACCAAATTTCATTAAGAGCCTAAGAAAAAATGATGGCTTTAGGGTTTACGGTTTAGACTTTAGAGTTTAGGGTTTAGGGTAATAGGATAACTTAAGGGGATATATGTAGTAAGATCCTAGGAAAAAATTACATGGCATAAGGGAATGCAATTTGGTGGAGTTGCCTAAGGCAACCAAATTTCACTTTAAGATCCTGGGTAGGACAAAATGAATGGTTTAGTGTTTAGGGTTTAGAATTTAGAGTTCGGGGTTAGGCCCTTTAGAATTTGGAATATTTAATGAACTTGAAAGTTAGTGAAGAACATTTTCTTGTGGAATAGTTGATTGAGATCTGTATATGTCTAAAAATGGTCATGATTAAGCTTGTTAATTAATTAAATATGATTTATTTAATTAATTCCTCTAATGTCATCTACATATAAATAAATTTAATTATTTATTTATATCGTTCATTTTCTAAATTCTTCTACCTTAATTAAATAAATAATTTTATTTAATTACTAACATTTCCATCTTCCGCTTAATTAAATTAAATAAATTTTCATAATTTATTTATATTTGATTATCATTCTATTCTAAAGTTTAAATATTTTTGAATATTTGAATAATGGAATATTCTTCATCCCATAATTGATTTAAATATTAAATATTTTATTTAATATTTACTCACCCTAATTTCATTTTCTAAAACATAATTAAATATGATTTATTTAATTATGAGGGTTTCCATTTCATCTCCACTTCCAAATTAAATAAATATATTTTATTTAATTTCTAACTCATGCTAACTCACCCTTCCAAATTCTCATCTCATCCTTCGAAATGGAAGTTTCCCTTCGAATCTCAATGACAAAAATTGAAAGAAAAGGGAAACCTTCCATTCTCTTCCACTTTCAAAAATCTCCCGCCGTCCATTCGAACAAGCTTAATCCAGACCGTCGATCGATTCGGCCAATCGAATCCATTCAAAAACTCTATAAATTCTGGCGCAAATCCAAGCCTTGGTTAATCATCCACATGTACACGCACGCACTCACTTTTACACACCTACGAATATCTACGTTCATACAGGCAATCAGCTTATGCATTCACATCAGTTTCAATATCACAACAATCTTCTCATTTTAGCATAGTTTGCATTTTAAATCTCGTTCTTTAGTTGTCATTTTGTTGAGCATTGGTTTGCTGATCTGAGAGCAATATTGATGCAACAAAATGCTGAAGTTAGAGGAAGATAAAACGATTTCGGGAAAGCTGCGATAATGGTTTGCATATTCTGTTTCTTTTCAACCTTTCTTGATTTAATGTTTTATTAATTTGTTTGATTTTCATTTAAAATTTGATTCAATATTTCACACACACATAAAATGGTGCCCACCGTGGGGCTCGAACCCATGAATTGAACATTTTCTGCAAGTTTCTGTTGACAGTTTTTGCATTCTGGAATCAGCTTTTTGGGAAAAATTTGGCATTTAGGTGCATTCAAAATTTTTTGACGTGCATACAAGAATTTTTAACTTTTTGTCTTGCAGGATTTTGGAGCGCATACCGTGACTGTCTAGGGGCATCCCGTGACTGTTTAGGCACATCCCGTGACTGTTTACGTGCATCCCGTGACTATTTACACACATATGGAGTCTTTCTTTTGGCATATAGTAACTATTTTAAAGCATTTAAATCTTTCTTGTGGCACATATAGTGACTGTTTAGGTGCATATAGCATCTGTTCTGGCGCATATAGTGACTATTTAGGTGCATATAACATCTGTTCTGGCACATATAGTGACTGTTTAGGCACATAGCATCTATTCTGGTGCATTTACCCTCTGTTTTGTCGCATATAGCTTCTGTTCGGGCGCATATAGACTGTAACAAAAACACAAAATTATGAGTCTGATGCCTTCCTCAGACAAAATTCTTTTTCTTTTTCCGAATTTTAAAATGAAGCAATGTAGGATAGTCACAAAACAATGATCTTGCAGTTAAAATTGAACAATCTATTTTTGGTGAAGCAATATCTTCACTTAGGTTAGATCATTGTGATTTGGAACTTAAAAAGAACATCTGCTTGCTTTGACTGTGGAAATAGGTCTATGCTCTCCCCTTAACTAGGTGATCAGAATACCAGACTTGCCTTTTTCATTTCATGAATTTTATTGCTTTAATTACATCCTTTAGAGAGCCTGCCATAGTGGGAAAAAGTACTCACCCTACAGGAACAACTCAAGTGGGTTCAAGCCAAAGCCAGGCTATTTCGCCCCACTATAAAATCTAAAGCAGATTTGGGGAAACCCTCTTTTTCCGGTAGTGTGCAAGATAACCATCCCCAAAACCTTTGTTCTAAAGGTTGGGAGGTCTCCTGAGGGAGTTTATTATTGCCGCACTGAACAGAAATTCTTACTACAAACCTAGTGTAGTGGCCAGCCGAATCAGTTTCCAAACATTCTAATAATCACAGTGCAAGGGGAGGGAAGAATTTTCCCCCAAGATACTCACCATATAACTGCTAAGGACCGTTTGCTCAGGGGATCTGGTATCCACTTCTGTAACTCTGAGTACGCGCCTGGAAAAGACAAAAACATGGGTGCCCCTTCGGGGGTGTCACGGCTGTGTGAGTCAACACAGTTCTAAGATGTGGGCTGTTGATTACTAGAATGACCTACTTGAGCATTTAAGAGTGAGTCTGTCTGAATTGTCTTTCATGTGCAAAAACCTGTGAAAACATTTGATGAAAAACATTTTCTTGATCAAACACTTAATGTTAGTATAGGACTTTAAGAACAACTATTTTCAAAAATGTTTGTTTTTTCTTCCATTACATTAATTCAGATAAAGAGATCATCCAAAAAGAACATGAAGAACAACAACTGAAAGCCACTTAAGAGTTTTTCATATCATTGGTTCAACAACATTCCCAATAACATTCCCATGCTTAGAGATTGGAAGTCAACAAAGTTTCCCAAGAAATCATTGTCTAAAAGAATTAGAAAACCCAAGAAATCATTAGGATACAAGAAAACATTGCAAAAGAGAAAATTATTGTATAAAAGTTGACAAGTCTTGCTTCACTATCGAGGATTTCTTCACAGATATCAGGATTTTGTTAGAGGATTCACTGATGAGTATGTTGTAGATCCCTTAGATTCTCGAGCTTATTATCAAAGATTAGCTCTATCACAATGGCATAATCATAACCAACCTCTTGAATTTGGAAACATACCACAATCTTCTATAGAGTATCCTTCACATCCCAATCAAATCCTTCATTGATTTTGGAACCTTTCTTTGAAAACAAAGATCAAAACTTTAAGAGTGCATCTCTCAAACAACTTTCTAATTTTTGGTTCAACTTCCCCAACAGGATTCTGAAATCCTTCATCAATTGGAAGCCATAATCAATAAGTTAGGAGCATCCTTGATCATATCATAAGATTTCATATCTTATTGGATCAAGATATCGTCACCATCACACTTGTCAAAACTAGGGTCTAAGTTTAGAAGATTTTTTCCAAAATCATATGCCTATCTCCACAAGATCTCAACACAATAAATTGAAGGATACAATCCAAAAAGAAAGTCATATTCAAAACACTTAAGAAGAAGGAGAAAGAAATAATCCCCTTTTCAGCATAAATCAAAATCCACTTTTTAACAAAAACATGGACAATAGAGAAGAAAATCCGTTTCACCAATACAAAGACATGAACAAAACAAAAATAGATAGTGATGAGGAACAAGATGAGGAACATCTTAGAGAGGTTGAGCAAGATCCAAAATTCCATAAAGCCATTGAAAAGTTCTTGCAGCGAGATAAGGAAAAAACAAGGGGCTAAATTGCCTCATGACTTTGACACTGAAAACTTGAAAAATAAACCTGAAGAGACACCCCTTTCTGATCTTAGTGCTTTGACCCAAAAAATCAAGGCACTTCAAGGCCAAGTTAAAGAATTACAAGGGGGAACAACCACAAATAAATACACTATCGAGCACATTTGTCCTTATCCTTTCGATAGAAGTCTTAACATGATTCCTTTTCCCAAGCATTGTGAAATGCCAAAATTTGTTCACTATAATGGGAAAACGGATCCAATCGATCACGTTAGAGATTTCAGGAACATGACATTGGAATTCACTCATGAAGATACTTACTTGATGTGACTGTTTCCTAGGAGCCTTGGAGTACACTCTATGGAATGGTTATCTAAGATCACACCTCTCGTCAGGACATTTGAAGATTTGATCAACCTATTCATATCACAATATACATACAACATACAACACCAGATCACCATGATAGATCTTTGCAAGGTTGCACAGAAACCCAGTGAATCTTTCATTACATTTCTTCAGAGATGGAGAAGAATGTTTGCTAGATATCCACGTCCTGTTCCTGAAAAGGAAAAGATGGTTACTTTCATTAACAGTTTAAATTCAGAAATGAGCTATCACTTGAACTTACATTGTCCTCCTTCTTTTGAGAAAATGATTGAAGATGCCATAACCATTGAAAATGCTTTGGTCAAAAGAGGAATAATCAAACATGACAAAGAAAATCCTAGCTCATCTAACCATCACAATAATCAGGACAAGTCCAAATTCTGGACTCGCAACAAAAATGTGGTGAATGATGGTGTTGTTGATGCGAATCATGCCTCAATCAAACCATTTGTCCTTAGTGCTCCAAACAGTCGCAACAACAATGTCAACTCGATTGCAAATCATAGAAATAATCCTTCTCCTCCGAGGAAAAATACAAATCAAAATTCTACTCCCAACCAAGGGACTTCCAACAACCAGGGTTACTGGGGAACCAATAGCAATCACAATTCCTTAGGGAACATCTAGAATTCAAATCTGCAAATATTTTCATTCTTCTCGAATAGAAGAACTTTCACTTCATTGGGACAATCTTTAGAATCAGCATTCAAAGAGTTGATGGCCAAAAATGTCATTACTTTGCCCCCTCAACAAAATTATGAACCCAATGTAAAGCCTCCATCATAGAATGAGGCATACTATTGTGATTATCATCGGTGTAAAGGTCATCACACAAACAACTACCAAGCCTTGAAGAATTCCATTCAAGACTTAATTGACAATAAAATCATTACAATAGAAGGAAATCAACAAACCAACGCAGACCACCAAGCATTTCGTAATCCATTACCCAATTATCAAAAGGGCGAGTCTTCTAAAAAAAATGTGAATCATATCAATGATGATCATATAATCAGTCATCGCTACTCAGATGATGAGCGGGTAAATGTCATTAAAGTCAACAAGAAGGTGGAATATAGAGAAGTCAATGCAACAACAAGAGTGCAAGCTAAAGTTGTTTTAAAAGGTGCCTATTCAAAATCCACTGAACCGCCACCTCAACATCAATATGATTTGGTCAACCAACTTCGGAAAACCCCCGCTCAAATTTCTATTTTGGAACTATTGAAGATTTCCCTAGCCCATAAGGAAATTCTTGAAAAAGCCCTTGTTGAAACTAATGTATCCACTGACTTGGATGTGAACCAATTTCAAGCCATAGTAGGACATTTGTCCTCACCCACTTTCCTTTCATTCTCTGACAAAGATGGCGTTTCCATAACTCACCCCCATAATTCATCATTGTACTTAGAAGTCATGATTCACAAGTTTCATATCAGACGAGTTCTAATAAATGGAGGTGTTGGTTTAAACATCTGTACTATGAAGTTAGTTAAAGCCTTAGGATTTTTTGAGGACTCCATTGATTTCAGAAGAAAGATTACCATAAAAGCTTATGATGATGAAGAAAGAGCATCCAAGGGTCTAATCATGCTGCCAATCAGAGTGGGCCCTGTTATAAAGAATACTTTATGTCAAGTACTAGACCGTGATCTTGCATATAACATCTTGTTGGGTCATCCTTGGATCCACGAAATGCAAGCTGTCCCATCAACCTATCATCAATGTCTTAAGTTTCCTTATGATGGACAAGAAATCACGATACTTGCTGATAATTCCAATATTCAAACTTGTGCCAACATAAAAGCCAGTCAAGATACTTTGGTCCCTAACAATCAAGAAGCTCATGCTAGGGCTTCTCTAAAGATTGACACACAAATCAGTCAATTTACCAATAGTTTTGACAAAAAGATGAAATTCAAGGATCATGGAGTTGGAGAATACTCTCTTTGTCTTGCCAATTTACCTACATCTCCTCGATCACATGGACAACCGTCTATTAGGGAACATCAAATATTAGTAGCATCAACATCAAAGCAAACACCAATAGAGCCAATCACAAAATTTAATGGACAATTCATCAAAGAAAAATTCCCCATGGAAAATCTTGAGGATACAGAGATTCTAAATTAGCTCTATAAAGATGAAGATGAATTAGTCTCTAATGTCAAACTACCCACAGACAAATATGGAAAAGGGTATTCAATCATGCAGAAGATGGGCTATGATGAAGGGCCTATCAGAAAAAGGAAGGAAGGAGTAGTTGAACCCATTCACCTCTGCGAACTCGCTGCAAAAGAGAGAACCAGATTGGGTTATGATACTCACTCCAAAGAAAGCACATCTAAACAACTACATGGCACTGTCTTCGTATTGCAAGAAGGCTCAGATCCACAAGAAGCATGTTTGACAATAGTTCAGAACTTCTTGGAAAATAATTCTGACACAGACTCTATTGAATATGAATGGGACACCATTTACAATGATGAGTTCTGGAGGGACAAAGAGGTTGATGTAATACACCAGTACACTCCAACTCTAATTGAAGGTCAAGGTTCAGGGTCCCAACCACAAGAATCTGAACCACAAATCAACTATGATTCTAGTAATACTGAGTCAAATCTAAACGAACGAGACTATCATGAGGATAGTATCATCATTGACCCACCTCATACCTCGGATCCTACGGACCACTCCGTTATGACCATAACCATAGCCAACTTCACACAACCTAATGACCTGATACCTTTGATTTATCCTGATCTTATTGATTGGGATTCAACCGAACCTATTGACATACCCATGTTTCCAAGTGATGAAGCTATTGTAAACTTCCTTTCCACAGAAGATATAAATGATTGTTCCACCAACGATTTTCAACATAGAGTTTTTGATTAGGAGAGTGTCAATTCTCCCAGCTGCAAAAGTAAAAACAAAAAAGAATGATCTAATGGTGAAAACCAGAATCTGGAAGTATTAGATCAAACAAAAGATAAAATAAAGAGCGTACATCCAATGGTGAAAACCTCTTTGAGGCACTAGACGATGGGAATCTTGACACTCTCCCAGAGCACTACCATGAGCGATCGCCTATTTTGATTGAGCCTACAAATGCTGTCAATCTTGAGACTTCAGACAAACTAAGGATTTTATAGTTAGCTGCATCAATGATAGAGAAAGAAATACCAGAGTTCATGGAATTCCTGAAAGCAAATCAAGTCAATTTTGCGTGGTCTTACATTGACATGCCTGGTCTTGATCCTTATCTTATCACGCATTACTTGTCTATCAAACCAGAGGCCAAGCCAGTGAAACAAAAACTCAGAAAGATGCACCCTCATGTTGCATTATTGGTTAAGGAAGAACTAAGAAAACTTCTTGATGTGGGCTTCATACGACCAATTGACTATGCAAAATGGATTTCCAACATTGTTCCTGTATCTAAGCCAGATAAAACTATGAGAATATGCACATATTTCAGAGATCTTAACAAAGCATGTCTTAAGGATGACTTCCCACTGCCAAACATCGACACCATAGTTGATCTGACAGTTGGCCATGCCATGTATTCATTAATGGATGGTTTTTCTGGCTACAACCAAATCAAGATTGCACCTAAAGACCAGGAGAAAATAGCTTTCACATGTCCATGGGGAACTTATTGTTGGAACGTCATGCCTTTCAGTCTAAAGAATGTTGGGGCTACCTACCAAAGAGCCATGACTACAATATTTCATGACATGATGCATGTCTTCATGGAAGATTATTTGGATGACATATTGGCAAAATCATACACCAGAGAAGGACATCTTGAAATATTATCCAAAATATTTGCAAGACTAGAGAAATTCAAAGTTCATCTCAACCCTAAGAAATGTGTTTTTGGGGTCAAATCTGGAAAACTCTTGGGGTACATTGTTTCAGAAAAAGGAATTGAAGTAGATTCAAAAAAGGTACAAGCAATTATGGAAATGCCTCAACCAAAGAACATCAGTCAGTTGAGATCACTGCAAGGACGACTTCAATCTATACAGAGGTTCATTACACAATTGGCCAATAAAAGTTTACCTTTCACACATCTACTGCATAAAAATGTTCCTTTCAAGTGGGATGACAAATGTGAATTGGTGTTTCAACAAATCAAACAATATTTAATGACTCCACTAGTTCTCGTACCACCAAATCTAGACAAACCCCTAATCTTATACATTGCCACAACAGAAACATCTTTGGGGGCATTGTTAGCGCAAGAAGACTCTACAGGAAAGGAACGTGCAATCTACTACATCAGTAGAACACTAACAAGTCATGAGCTCAACTACACTTCTATCGAGAAGGCTTGTCTGGTAGTAGTCTTTGCTTCACAAAAGTTTCGGCATTACATGCTAACCCATACAATCAATCTGGTTTCAAAGATTGATCCACTCAAGTATTTGTTAAGCAAAGCATCATTGACAAGAAGGTTAGTGAAATGGGTAATGATTCTGAGTGAATTTGACATTCATTATGTGGATCACAAAGCAATCAAAGGACAAGTTATTGTCGATCAATTAGATGAAGCACCATTACAAGCAAATCATCCCATACACATTGAATTTCCAGATGCTGATGTTTTTACTGTAGAATCTAAACAACCATGGTCCCTATATTTTGATGGTTCTTTCACTCAACATGGATTGGGGGCAGGCATACTTTTTGTCACCCCTCAAGGACATACCATTCCTTGATCATATAGGATGATGTTTCCATGCACCAACAACATAGCCGAATATGAAGCATTAATCATTAGACTCAAAATAGCACTGGAATGGAGAATTACAGAATTATAGGTGTATGGCGACTCATAGCTGGTCATTTATCATATCAATAATGACTATCAAACCAAAGATGAGAAACTATTACCATATAAAAAGATGGTTGATGATTTCAAGAAATATTTTGTGGACATCAAATTCACAAAAATTCTAAGGCTTGATAATAAAGCAACTAACACCATGGCTACAATCGCATCATTGTTACAGCTCCCAGAAACTCAAAATCGTTATGAATTTCTAGTGGAACAATCATTTACACCTGCCTATGATACACCTGAAAGCCAAATCATTTTCCATTTGGTAGGATCTGATTCGCCTTGGTACGGAAAAATTTATGCCTATCTCAAAGATGACATCTTACCACCCGATTTATCCTATAACCAAAAATGCAATTTTATCCGCCAATCCGCTCGTTATACCCTTATCGCTGACACCCTTTACCACCATGGTCTTGATGGTACTTTACTCTGATGTCTTGAATGTGAGGAATCTGACAAAGCTTTACAAGAAGTTCATGGTGGTATTTGTGGTACTCATTTGAGTGGACTGACCTTATCCAAGAAATTGATTAGAATGGGTTACTACTGGCCTACAATGGAGAGGGAATCATTCACTTTTGTGAAAACATGTTCAAAATGTCAGATTCATGGGAATATCATTCATGCTCCTGCATAAGAACTTCAACCATTCACGCTGACCCGGCCATTTTCTCAATGGGTATTAGATCTAGTAGGCAAGATTCATCCTTCTTCATCAAATGGGCATAATTTCATCATCACAGCTACTGAATACTTTACCAAGTGGATTGAGGCAGTCCCTCTTACTAAAGTTACTGGCAAACAAATATCATCATTCATACTCAACTATATTATTCGTCGGTATGGCATTCCCAACTCCATTATTACGGATAATGGACGTCTATTCAAAAATCAAGATGTTGATGAACTTTGTGAGAGATTTCACATTCAGCATAGATATTCAACACCATACTATCCACAAGGGAATGGCCAAGCAGAGGCCTCAAATAAAACAATATTGAAAATCTTGAAAAAGACTGTGAATGCTTTAGGGAAGGATTGGCATGTTCAACTCAATCCTGCCTTATGGGCTTACAGAACTAGTATCTACACACCAATAGGAGCAACACCATTCGCTCTTGTCTATGGAGCAGAGGCCATATTGCCCTTAGAAGTTGAGATTCCCTCACTCAGAGTGTCATTGAAAGGTCTTACAATAGATGATGAATACAGAGTCTCCCGACTCCAAGAATTGGAACTCCTAGATGAAAAGAGACAAAGACCAGCTGATCACTTAAAATCATATCAACAGATGATGTCTCACAGCTATAACCACAAAGTAAAGCCACGTACCTTTCAAGTGGGTGATCTTATTTTGAAAGAGAATCCACGCAATCAACAAGACAGAGAAAAGAAAGGAAAGTTTGAACCAAATTGGCTAGGTCCTTATGTGGTTATCATAGTTTATGGTTCAGGAGCATACAAGCTATCAACACCAGAAGGGGACCTGTTTAACGAACCTATCAACAACATGCACCTAAAAAAGTATTATGTCTAAGGTGGTTATCAAAATTAGAAAAAGTCCTAAAAATTCAAAAAATCAAAAAAAGTCCTTTAAAAATTCCAAAAAAAAATCATAAAGAGACCTGAACAAATCCAAAACATTAGAAAAAGTCCTAAAAAAATGGTTACCCTGGTGAAAACCTGGCAAATAGGCATCTCGGTAACACAAAAAGAAAAAAAGAAAAAAAAGGTCATAGGGTGAAAACCTGGCAAACAGGCAGTCTATTGACAAGAAAAATGCAATAAAAACAAATAATGAAAATTTGGCAAACAGACGCTATTTGGGGGCTCTCCATCTATTAGTTCATGTTCTGCACTTAACTTTTCAGCCTTCCTTTTTCATGCATCTTTTCCATCATCTTAGGGTCACACCAGCACCATGCTATCATCATTTGCCTCAATGTCTTACCATGGCTTGACTATTGTACATATTCATTTCAACAAAGTTGCGTCAATACCAAGGGCAAACACAGGCATACTGGGGGCAATCAACTTTCAAGCTTGACTAAAATAGTAGGACAATGACATCGAAACCAATCACGCAAAAAAAATAAATCAAATCAAACCAAAACAACCAATCATTGATCCGTATCACAGTAGCTTTCAGCTACACACCTTATCATGATTCATATTTGGATGATCTCTAATCTGACTAATGTTTGGAATCACAGTATTTCATTTTAAATTTTTTTTTTTTTGAACAATGGTTGTTTAATTTTTGATATCATTTCTCTGGAGCACACTCGATGATGTACTGAACTAGAGTGGCAAGGAAAGGGGATGATTTTTCTTTGTCTGCTATATTGAGGTTAATCATTTATTTGTTGCAAGTATGTCGTGAGACATGATTTTCCAAAGTTTATCATTGATGAGTTCCAAATTTGCATCGGATGGTGGTTAGTCTTTGTTTGTTTATGCAAGAAATGCTCAGGTCATCTCAGTTCAATTATACCTAGATGCTTGTATTCACTTGCTATATCAAAAATCATGAAAGTTGTACTCAGGTCATCATTGGTGCTAATTTCCCCTCTGATGCTTGTACACACTTCCAACATTTTCAAACGCTCTATGATGATTTAAGCAGGCTCACTAAAAGGCTCAACAAAATGGTCAGTTTCATTTAGTTGCATTTCATTTTAGGTCATTGTACATAACTGCATATTGGATTTGCATCAAGAGTTTTTGAAAGGTCAATGGCTGTCATTTTTCTTTGGACTATTTGTGGAGGACAATACAAACATTTGTATCATTATCATTTCATCATCATTTCATTATCATTGCATTTTCATTATCATTTCATATTAGTTTCGTTATCATTTCATCTTCATTATCATTTCATCATCATTTCATTAGCATTATCATTATCATTGCATTTTCATTATCATTTCATATTAGTTTCGTTATCATTTCATTCATTATCATCTCATATTAATTATCCTTATCATTGCATTTTCGTTATCATTTCATATTAGTTTCATTATCATTTCATCTTCATTAATATTTCATCATCATTTCATTAGAATTATCATTATCATTGCATTTTCATTATCATTTCATATTAGTTTCGTTATCATTTCATTCATTATCATCTCATATTAATTATCCTTATCATTGCATTTTCATTATCATTTCATATTAGTTTCGTTATCATTTCATTCATTATCATCTCATATTAATTATCATTATCATTGCATTTTCATTATCATTTCATATTAGTTTCACTATCATTTTCATTATCATTTCATATTAGTTTCATTATCATTTCCTCATCATCGCATTACCATTATCACTCATATTAGTATTGCATCCATTATCATCTCATTATTTCATGTTAGTTTCACTACCATTATCATCATTCCATTCATTTTATTTATTTTCCTTATCATTATCATTTATATTATTCTATCATTGCATTACCATATTATAATCCTTTCACCCATTTATCATTATCATTCTTTACATTTATCATCCATTATCATTATCATCCATTATCATTATCATCCATTATCATTATCATTCATTACATTTATCATCCATTATCATTATCATCCATTATCATTATCATTCATTACATTTATCATTCATTCTCATTATCATCCATCATCATCTCATTAATATCATATCATTTAACAATACCATCCATTATCATTATCATTCATTACATTTAACAATTTCATCTCATTATCATCTATCCATTTAACATATCATATCATATCATTTAACAATTTCATCTCATTATCATCTATCCATTTAACATTTCATATCATATCATTTAACAATTTCATCTCATTATCATCTATCCATTTAACATTTCATATCATATCATTTAATGATTTCATCTCATTATCATCTATCCATTTAACATTTCATATCATATAATTTAACAATTTCATCTCATTATCATTTATCCATTTAACATTTCATATCATATCATTTAACAATTTCATCTCATCAACATTTATCATTTAACATTTCATTTCATATCATTTAACATTCCATTCCATACCATTTCATTTATCATTTTATGATTTCATATCATTTCATATCATTATCATTACACATCCAATCCATTTATCATGTCATTTTATTACAAATCATTATATTTCATCTCATGTCATATCATTTTATCATACACTATCTACTCATTTCATTTCACATCACATCATATCATAATGCATATCATGAACACAATATTCATTTTTCATCATATTATCATCTTTTACCTGCATTGAAAAATCCAAAAAATAAACATTCCATACATACATTTTCATATACACCATAAATCATTCACCTGCATGACATCATTAGTACACATTATCAAATCATCATCATCATAATGAATAACATCATAATCAAATCATCCTGCATATCATGTTAGTCATCAAAATCATTCAAATGCACATCACATAAATCATATCATAAATGCACATCAAATCATCATCAAAATAATCATCGGTGCTGCATATCATCGCTCATAAAAATGATACAAATTTCCAAATGTCTAATAAAACTAAACTTTCCAAAGCAAAATACATCAGATATGATCAAAAATAGCATATACATGCTCCAAAAATGATATACATCATGAGACTAGTTGGTCGATGCTCCTGATGGTGCTGGTCTAGAAGGAGGTGGTCTGCCATTGGTGCCTGCATCTGGATCCTGCCAAGGCCCCATCACTCCCCTGCTCTGGGTATGTGTCCATGATCTACTCCTCGTCCTACTATGGGACCGCGGGTATGGCTCTTTGTGCTCTAGAGGACACAATTCCTTGTATCTCACTCTGTAGTACTCAGCCTCTCGCGCCATCTCCATGCTCTCTGTAATGGCATCCAGCAGTGACACACTCTCTACGGTGCCCATCAGCCTCTGTGCAACGCCCTCAGCCTCTACGACCCTCTGTCTAAATGCATCCCTCTCTGCTATCACCTGGGCTAACTATGGGCCTGGGGAAAGTGCCTGTGTAGGTGCATGTGCCTGTGCCTGTGCTTGTGCCAGCTGCGCCTGAAGCTGTACAATGAAAGCCTATGCCTGCGCCAACTAACTCTGTAACTGTCCCTGCTGCCCCTGTAATGTCTGCACCTAGGCCTGAAGTGTGGCTATCTATCCCTGTTGAGAGGAGGATGCCATCCAGATCACTGTTTGTCTCCCGATCCCTGTCCTCAGCCGCCGCATAATCTGGACACCCCTTAGAATATCCAGCCCCGACCTCCCCAACACATGTCCCTCCTCCCCACCATCATCTCCATCATCATCATCATCTGAACCCTCCTCATCCTTTCTCTCCACCCCCTCTCCTCCAACCGCTCCCTACTTGCCACCGACCACATCCTCCTGTCTCACTGCCCCTGGTTGTGGTGCTACCAAAATTGGTGTTGGCTCATCAGGACTAGTGAACTGAGGAAAGGGATGCATGTGGAAATATGTAGGATACTCATTTGACATCCCAGCATCAATAATATCTCGCCTGTCATCCCAATCCTTAGGCGCTAAGGTCTGGAACTCTGTATACGCTATCTGGTAAGAAATACATGGCCCCCATCCAGCCTCATCTCTACTCCGGGCGTAATGTGCAACCCCCTACGGCATCCCCTACGTGAATCCAAACAACCTCTGCACCCACAATGCCAAAAATCTCTCTAAAATGAAAGGAGTCCTCCCTATCAGGAACCAAGGAATGCATACATACAACATCTCTATATCATCTGTGGCCCATGGCTCGCAATCGAGATACGGTCGCCATACAACTATATCCATGTCATCCAGCAGTCGCTTCCAGTAATCTACCTTGCCCAGTTTGGGCTGGGTAAGCAACATAGCATACATATATATATATACGGCCTGCCTGGTGGCCTAACCCTGGGGCATGCCGGTCTCGTCATAGCAAAATGCTCCCATGCCTAGATCTGTAACAATGTAACCCCACATGACAAACTAGACGAACCTTTGTACACCACCTGGTGCAAATCATGATAGAGATGTGCTAGCATGTAGCTCCCCCATGCATATCGTTGCGGCTGTAGCAACATCTGCTCTAGAATCCTGCCCCATCCCATTGATAATCCCTTTGCCCGGTGATCCAGACAAAGGAGAACTCCAATGAATGCACCCAAAACTACCGGCAAGGCTGGATATCCCTGAAAGTCAGCCCATGGTACCCAGTACCCAACAATCTGTGCATCTCCGTACACTCTCCTCAAAGCATCCATACCCCCAAGCTCCTTGTGATCATAGTACACAAGGGCACCAACCACTGGGATACCTAGGATCCTGTACACATCCTCAGGAGTCACTGTCACCTCACCGGTCGGCATGTGAAAGGTGTTATGCTCTGAATGCCATTGCTCTGCAAGTGCCGTCAATAATCCTCTGTTGACCCTAATTGGCGGCATCGCTAACAAGGATCTCAAACCGTAGGTGTCAATCAATGCTATGTCAGTAGGTGTCAACTCAGGAATCCTATCCCATCCTGCTAAGTGTCGCTCTCTAATCTGGAGGTTTTTGAAAACCTCCTATTTTCATCACAAGGATATGTAATTAGAATCATCTCAATCATTCAATCTCAATCATTCAAACAACATCAATTAGACTCATATCTATCAGTGACCTATATCAGTGAACTATATCAGATCCATATCAATGACTCATATCAATGCATCAAATCAATGACCCATATCACACAATCATATCAAATCTATTCTACAATCAATTACTATTTGTTTTCTATCACAGAAAGAAAATTTATCAGAAGTCATATCAATTAATTACTCTTTGTTTTCTACTCTAAGAAGCAAAGTTATCAGTTCAATCATTTACTCTTTGTCTTCTAAATCTACGAAGCAAAGTTATCAATCAATCATCAGATCATTCTATTATTTCTATCCATATCAGCATGATGACACGACAATTTACCTATCTATTGACCAAGGAAGCAATACAAGTCATCTTTTTCACATTCCTATCATCACAACATCAATTCTACCTATTTTACCATATGCGCCTTTCTTTTCACGGGATGCGCTAAATCCCGTATGTGCCGTTGTTTTCACCAGATGCGCTCAAACATATCCACTATGCACATTTTCCTATATGCGCAACTTTACTCCACCTAAGCGCCACTATTTTTGCCCGATGCACTTTTTCCTATATGCGCGCATGTTTACCCTAAAAGTGCTCTACCACTAAAATTTTTGATCCTACCCTATATGCGTGCTAGTTTTTATGGGATGCACTAAACTAGTTTTCCTAAATCATTCAAAATCTATCTTGTATGCGCGTTTGTTTCTACTCTAAGTGTGCCTATTTTTTTTGAAAGCGCCTAAACTATCCTAGATGCGCGCAAATGTCATTTTAAAATCTAAAATCTGCGGAAAAACATGAAATTTTGATTCAAATGGAAAAATTCGAAAGCATAGGTGGTTAGATCGACTGACCGGTGGTCCATACGTAGCTAGCCTCTAATATCTGCGTGATCTCTCGAATTGGTGGCGATGATAGGGAATCTCCATGTCGCGATTTCACTCTCAGAGCTACAGTTTTCACCAAAGTCAAAAGTGCAAATGACTTGTCTTTTTCAACCTTTTTACCTTTTAAAGGTCAAACAAGGGTAAATTTGACTTTATTTTCAAAATGGACATTCTTTTTCATCATTTATTGTGAGCTAAATCACTCACTCTCTCTTATTCGTAATTTACCTCCTGAGGGGGCATCATCAGCAGAAATATCGAAAGCATATCAGGGGCAAAAATCTTATTTTTCTTTGAAGCAATGTGTTTTACACATCACTTCAAAGAGGGGCAAAATGTATACGTTTAAAAATGGTCATGATTAAGCTTGTTAATTAATTAAATATGATTTATTTAATTAATTCCTCTAATGTCATCTACATATAAATAAATTTAATTATTTATTTATATCGTTCATTTTCTAAATTCTTCTACCTTAATTAAATAAATAATTTTATTTAATTACTAACATTTCCATCTTCCGCTTAATTAAATTAAATAAATTTTTATAATTTATTTATATTTGATTATCATTCTATTCTAAAGTTTAAATATTTTTGAATATTTGAATAATGGAATATTCTTCATCCCATAATTGATTTAAATATTAAATATTTTATTTAATATTTCCTCACCCTAATTTCATTTTCTAAAACATAATTAAATATGATTTATTTAATTATGAGGGTTTCCATTTTCATCTCCACTTCCAAATTAAATAAATATATTTTATTTAATTTCTAACTCATGCTAACTCACCCTTCCAAATTCTCATCTCATCCTTCGAAATGGAAGTTTCCCTTCGAATCTCAATGACAAAAATTGAAAGAAAAGGGAAACCTTCCATTCTTCTCTTCCACTTTCGAAAATCTCTCGCCGTTCGTTCGAACAAGCTTAATCCGGACCGTCGATCGATTCAGCTAATCGAATCCGTTTGAAAACTCTATAAATTCTGGCACAAATCCAAGCCTTGGTTAATCATCCACATGTACATGCATGCACTCACTTTTGCACACCTACGCATATCTACGTTCATACAGGAAATCAACTTATGCATTCATATCAGTTTCAATATCACAACAATCTTCTCATTTTAGCATAGTTTGCATTTTAAATCTCGTTCTTTAGCTGTCATTTTGTTGAGCATTGGTTTGTTGATCTGAGAGCAATATTGATGCAACAAAACGCTAAAGCTAGAGGAAGATAAAACGATTTCGGGAAAGCTGCGATAACGGTTTGCATATTCTGTTTCTTTTCAGCCTTTCTTGATTTAATGTTTTATTAATGTGTTTGATTTTCATTTAAAATTTGATTCAATATTTCACACACACAAGATCTACTCTTGTTTCAACTGACCAACCTAGATCATGATGGAAACTTTGATCACCAAATTTTAAGAACTTCTTTGATCCCCTTAAGAAATTGAATTACGATTTAGGGTGATAGGATGGCTTAAGGGGATTTACGTCTAGTGAGGTCCTAGGAGAAAATTACATGGCTCAAGTGAATAAAATTTAGTGAAGTTTCCCAAGGCAACCAAATTTCATTAAGAGCCTTTAAAGAAAAAATGATGGCTTTAGGGTTTACGGTTTAGACTTTAGAGTTTAGGGTTTAGGGTAATAGGATAACTTAAGGGGATATATGTAGTAAGATCCTAGGAAAAAATTACATGGCATAAGGGAATGGAATTTGGTGGAGTTGCCTAAGGCAACCAAATTTGATTAAGATCCTAAGAAAAAATGATGGCTTTAAGGTTTACGACCGTTTAGACTTTAGAGTTTAGGGTTTAGGGTAATAGGATAACTTAAGGGGATATATGTAGTAAGATCCTAGGACAAAATTACATGGCATAAGGGAATAAAATATGGTGGATTTTCCTAAGACAACCAAATTTCACTTTAAAGTGCTAGGTAGGACAAAATGAATGGTTTAGTGTTTAGGGTTTAGATTTTAGAGTTCAGGGTTTAGGGTTTACAAAACTTAGGGTAAAGTTTTGGTGCCCCTTGGAATATTTAATGAACTTGCAAGTTAGTGAAGAACATTTTCTTGTGGAATAGTTGATTGAGATCTACTCTTATTTCAACTGACCAACCTAGATCATGAAATCTCATTCATATTATAATCTTGCGATCTTATTATTGTTAAATTTGGTTGCCTTGGGCAACTTCACAAATTTTAAGAACTTCTTTGATCCCCTTAAGAAATTTGTCATATTGGGACCCCTTAAGAAATCGATTTACGATTTAAGGTGATAGGATGGCTTAAGGGGATCTAGATGTCTAGTGAGGTACAAATTTAGTCATACTATAGCCTCATTGGTTCCATCTAGCTCTGGGTCAAAAGTGTTTACCCCTCTAATAAAAAAAAGTATCATGTTAAAAATGAATCAATCTATACATATCACAAAAATAACAATAATCTTAAATGTAACCCATACTCTAACCATAATAGAATGCTAAATGATCCCCACCCCTAACCATATCCTAATTGAATTGTAAACCTAATTGAAACTTAATTAAATTATAACCTTTACCTAATCTTAAATGTATTCCTATATTATATTATATTAAATTATATTATATTTAAATTAATTTATATTTGTATTATAATTATATTAATATTTATTAGATATTCCTAATTGTATCCTAACTATTTACTACAAACCTAATTGAATCTTAAGCCCAATCCTCATTAAAACCCCAAGTAAATTGTAACATTACCTATCCTTAATTGTAATCTTATATTATATTTTATGATATTAAATATTTATATTATTTAATATATTATATTAAATATAATATATTAAATAATATAAATATTTAATTATATTTCTTTTATATGAATCATCCTCCTATCTCTAAATTGTAATAATAGCATGTAGTTCCTCCAACCTATCATCATGTACCTCCTCCCTTTCCCATGTAATAGGTGTACCTTGTAGGTGTTAAATGGTTCCATCTTGGTCTCCTTATTGATGCATTTCTATCCTTCCACATAAATCTATATAGTATCAAAATATAGGTAATTTTATGGTTATTTAATCTCTCTTAATTGCTAAAGAATCCATTATGATTGAGGACATGGGTGGATTATTATCTAGGATCACATCTTAAAAATCCTATAGATGTCATGTGGTATGTTTTTCTTAATACATATATTCCCATACAAACCTCTTTCCATGTATTATCAACTCTCCTATTTAATAGACACCTTCCTAGATTTAAATTTCATATGATATATATGTACCCAAGTGTTTCCAATTGGAATTGCTATAATTATACTTTTATGGCATTCTAGATATTCAAAATAGTTTTCATAAATCTACCAAATAGACCCATTCTTGACATTGAACCTACATAATTTTAGGTATGTCCAATGAAAGAAACTTTACCCATAGCACTCTCACTCACGCTCTCAGTTTTCTTCCAATGATTTAGAACCCTAATGATCATGTCTAATTGTCATAGAGAGTGATCATCCACTCTTCATAAACTTGTAGAAACCAATTTTTTTTATATATTATGTGTTCAAATAAGTGAAAACATTACAAAAATCTCTACTAAATGGTGACAATAGAGGGTTTTTTAAGGCAACCAAATTTCATTTTAAGGTCCTAAGACAAAATTCAAATGCTTTAGTGTTGAGGGTTTAGATTTTACAGTTTAGGGTCTAGGGTTTAGCAAACTTAGGGTGAAGTTTGGGTGGCCCTTGGCATAATTTAGACTTGCAAGTTAGTGTCAATTGGAATTGATTGTACATGCTTAGATTTACGAATTTGCTAACTAAATTTGCAAACAAACATCAAGATAAACTTTATGAATTTTAACTATTCTTTAACATATTGTTTTCTAATCTAATTATAATTTAACATTGAAACTAAAGTTTAATATATATCATTTTTTCCATACAAAGCAAATAAAATTTAAAACATTTAAGCAATGCAAATGAATTTTTTTGAGCTTGAAATTACCTAGTTTTCAAAATCAAAATGATTTGTTCGATTTCAATTTAGGGTTTTAACAAAAATTTGTTCCAATTCAATTTAGGGTTTCAATTTTAAAAATTAGGGTTTTTAATGCAATTTTTTTTCAATTCAAACTAGGGTTTTCAAATTCATTTTTTTCGTTTGATTTGAATTCAGGGTTTCAAAAAGCTTGATTTGGATTTGTAAATGCAATGTTTTTATTTCATTTTGATTTCTAGGGTTTTGAAATGCAATTTTTTTGTTTTGTTTCAATTAGGGATTTCAAATTCAATTTTTTTTGGTTTAATCGAACAATTTAGATTTCAAAAGTTTAATTTTGTTTGTAAAACACAATCCAAGGTTCATTTTTTCATTTTTATGAAAAAACCTTCAGGTTTCATTGCATTTTTTCGTTTATTTTTACAATTATTTATTTCTACTATAACAGTTAAAAAAATGCTTAAAACATGAAATAAATTAAAAAAAAATGCTAAATTCACTTATTTTCTTCTAAATTTCAATTCAAAATAGAAAAATGCAAAAAAATGGCATGTGGGTGGGTACCTGTAGCTGATTGTGGGGGTCGCTGTCACCAGTACTCGAGGTCTCATCCGCTGTGCAGTGAAATCTTTTTTTTTTTTTTAATAAATAGCAGTATAAAATGGGATCCCAATTTCTACCAAACAAGATCCCGATTTATAGAAATCAGGATCCCATTTTGTAGCAATCGGGATCCCGTTTCGTGACAACTAGGATCCCGTGCCTTTTCCATTAGTTCGGGATCCTATGGGAAATGGGATCCCAATTTTTAAAAAGTGGGATCCCGCTCCATCTCAGGCTCGGGATCTCGAACCTTAACGGGATCCCGATTTTTAAAAATTGGGATCCTGTTTATTAAAATCGGGATCGCGTTTCCTCAAAGCCGATTTCAATTTTTTGGTTAAGGAAAAAACTTCCATGTTTTGTGGACTCAACTTTGTGCACTTACCCACTCACAACTTCTCTCCAATAGATATGAAGTATGTTTCCTTCCAACATCATGGTTCTAGCAGCATCTAGAATTATTTTGTTCTTCCTTTCCACAACTCAATTTTGTTGAGGGTCTGTGGTGCAAACAACTGTCTCTTTATTCCATTCTCTTCACAAAAAGAATTAAACTCACCAGACATGAATTCACCACCTCTATTTGATCTCAGACACTTAATCTTCAGACCTATCTCTGTATCAATGATAGCCTTAAAGATCTTGAACTTTTCCAGAGCTTCAGATTTATCCCTCAAGAAAGTTGCCCACATCATTCTTGAATAGTCATAAATAAGCAACATGAAGTAGTTGTATCCTTGTAAACTTCTAGCTCTAGCAGTACCACACAAATCAATATGCACAAGATCCAACAATCCATTTGAATTTTGTTGTTTACTCCGAAATGAAATTCTTGTTTGCTTTCCTAACTAACATTCTTTCATATGGAATTAGTAGGTTTCATCAGCTTAGGAAGATCTCTCACAGCCTTAGTGGAACTTATCTTCACAATATTATCAAGCTAACATGACACATTCTCCTATACAACAACTAGCTTTTATCAACTTGAGCAATCAAACAACTTTTATTAGTAGCACTCAAGTGGAATATATTACCTTTTGTTTTTATACCTGATGCAATCACATTTCTAGAATTTCCCAATATCTTGCACTTACCATCCATGAACTGAAGATTGTATCCCTTATCAACCATTTTTCCAACACTCAAAAGATTATGCTTCAAACCTTCAACATACAAAACATCATCAATATTATGCTTACCATCAAGAGAAATGCAACCTCTTCCATGGATCACACCAGTTGTATTATCACCAAATCTCACAACACCACCATCATATTTTTCCAAATTCACAAACTTATTTTTATCTCCTATCATATGATGAGAACAACAACTATCAACTACCCATTCATATTTCTCTTCAACTCAAGCATCTAGGGATTTCTCCACATTTGTACAACTAGCAGATTTAGTAGACATGGGATTATTTTCCTTGATAGCAATAAATACAAATTCATCTTCACTTGCATTTCCTTTGTCAAATTCATCATCTATCACACCTTCATCAGTAGCATAGTAACATTTCTTTTGAAATTTAGGTTTGTTAAATCTTGGCTTGGAAACTCTCTCAGGACAACTTGATGCAAAATGACCTATCTTATACTTACCTTGCCCTCTGGCTTCTCTTTTCACAATCAATGCATCAAGTTCTTCTAGCTCTCTTTCTTCTTCATCCCTTAGTTTCATTTCATCCTCATACTTGAATGTCTTTCTTGATGATCTTTCACTTGGATCATATCTTTGTTTATCTCTTCCAGAAGTAGTAGCCTTGAATGAAAATTCAACCTTAGGAAGGGCATCACCAAATTCACTCAACTCAAAAGCAATCAGCTTACCAATCAACATATCTCTGGTAACATTTGTCATAGTACAGAGCTCTTCAATAGCACTAGCCTTAACTTCTTAGGAATCAGGCAAGGATCTAAGCACTTTAGCAACAATCCCAGATTCATCTATTTGTCCACTAGCACATCTAATACCACATACAAGTTCATTCACTCTTTGCATGAAAGTAGTAACATTTTCATTATCACGCATCTTCAACTTTTCATACTTCCATTTCAGACTTTGTAGCTTACCAATCTTCACATTAGCATCTCCTTCATACAAGGTCTCCAAATTTTTCCAAATCTCATAAGCAGTATTCAGATCCATCATATTTGTCATCTCAATATTAGTCAAAGCACTCAACAAAGCTTCCTTATCCCAGATATTATATTCAACATAAGTACTATTTGATGGAATAACATATCTATTACTTGTAATGCTCCAGTAGGGTTCACCAATTCATCTTAGATGGAACTCCATTTGAGTCTTCCACAAAGAATAATTTGTTCCATCAAATCTAGGAATATCCTTATAAGTCACCTTCCAGGATCACCTCAAGCTGTTAAACTTCTTCCAAGGAACTTAGCTCTGATACCAATTATTGGAAACTCAAGAGCAGACAACTAAGAGGGGGCGTGAATCAGTTGTCACCAAATTTCAAACTTATTCAACTTATTAACCTTATTCTCTGATCTGATCATTAATCATGAAAGCATAAATGAACAACACATTAGAATCACACATAACACCAAGATTTTTACATGGAAACCCTGTTAGGGGAAAACCCATAGTGGAGATCTATCCACAAGATTATACCCTGTTAAAAGTATAAGAAAATATGAATGGGGAATGCACATACATTCAAACACACTGCCCAAAGCTCGCTGCTCAAATACAAATAGGCTTACTACCCAAAGGAAGACACACTGTCTTATAGAAAGGTTATGATTAAATCCATCAGACTTTGAACTGAGAAAATAGCATCTGCTAATGCCTCGTTATAGTTTTGATTAAGATCATGAAGTCTTCTTCACTCTTCTTCACTCTTATTTACTCTTTGCTCTGCCTTCAAATGATCTGAACATTATTCGCACACAAGAATCATACACTTTACACACTCATGCACATTCATACACTCTCATACATCCAACTGATTAAAACAATCACTCTTATATATATCCACAACAAGAAATTACATCACTATAAGTCAACCTCAATGAAATAATAAAATGAATATAAACAGTCGACCCAAATCAATAAAGATTATTCATGTGAATAAACCAAGGTCAGCCACAACATAGTGAATATTGAAAAAAACATCCTCAAACATGAACCACTTCAATTAATTACACCTCAAAGATCCACAACACGCTTCAACACCTAGTCGGCTATGAACATGAAAAACATGAACACGCAAGATAAAATCTTGGATCACAAGCACAATGATCAATGCAAACATGCAACACAGATAGAGCACGAACTAGAAACATCCACAAACACCATGAGACACTAGAGAAGCATTCAAAGCACTTGAACTTATAGAAATCACATGATCTTCATTTAGGAACACAAACTAAAGTAACAGAAAAATTGTCAAAATACAAATCTTCATAACTTGATCAAATCTTCGCGCGAATCTCTAAAACTCAATGTGGATAAAATATATATATACTCAGTAAGAAATACTTTATACCACAACCTCAGATCAGCAACGTATTGATCACACCGACAGACTGAACTTCACTTCACCACTGACAACCTATAGCACTTCTTATTACAATTTTCTTAATATCCTCGACATATACAACTTGTAATGCAACAATGCTAATAGTGTTGACATCAATGACAACCACATATAAGCAACATACGACAACATCCAACACTTGAATGCCCAAGACACTCACCACTTGGATCATGGATACTACTAACACCCGTAAAAACTCCCACAAATTCACATAACCAGATATTCTTCTACGGTGGAATGCAAACCAACCCTAACGTGTACTCTATACTGGTAACACTATCACTAGTAGCCCCGATACACTATCATCATTATCTTTGATACCAAAGGACATAAAGACATGAAACTTTGGATTTAGATTCCTCTAACATATACCAAAATTACCTTAGGAATCACAAAACAAAATTATTCAAGGTGGAGCAATGCAGATCTAAAAACTAATACTTTGTGCACTAAAAACCTGTATTCTAGACTTAGTCAAATATTCAACACATATTTTTTGTATCGGAGCAAAACTCTTGCATCTGCATACAATATTTGCATCACCTCAATCAGTTATGCTTCACCAACCATCTATACTTCAATCTTCACATCAAACCATAATGTTGACATCAATGACAACACTATATATGGTCATGGTCATGCTCATGTTGCCAACAAACATAATAATGAAAATCTCCTCAAAATTCCAATAATCTACCCCTTTTTCATTGATGACAACATGCACAAAACCATTCTCCAATTATTCTCCCCCTTTAACATCAAGGGCAAAGGGTGCACACATATTTTTTCTATTCTTTGCTCCCCTTTTGACATCATTCACATATACTTGCTTTTTTTTTTCCATCTCCCCCTTTCATATATACATGATTTTACCAAACTTACTCACATACTCCCCCTAACTAATATATACATATTTGCATGAGAGTAAAAAAATTCTTCAAGAGTCTAACCAACTCCCCCTAACAATGATATCCATCAAAAATGACCAAAATTTGTATTGGTATATTATCAATTATCTTCTGCATATATACAATGAAATTTTAAATTTGCATAATCAAAAAGAAATATTCACAATCAACTAGAAGAGGGAAGGTTACCTGTGTTTGACACTTTAAATCTAGCAAGGTGTGCTTCCCAATCCTTCTTACCATCTACCCAATCTTTCTTGGCTAAACCAAGCATGCGACTTTATGTCTCAAATTCCATGAGAAGTTCTTCACCTTCATCTGTGGTACTGGGTACTGTATTCAACTTTATTAGCTTCTCTGATTTAGTTAGAGCACCAAATATGGGTGTGAACTTGGCATTCACTAGGTCTCTAAGCTATCCAAACTGCACTATAATCTTTTCTTTTTATTTCCGCAGTTTGAAGAATTGTTCATGCAAATTCTCTATAGTTGACCTTGTACTTCCATTTGCATCATTAGTTGGGTCATATGCATGGGATTCCTTGTCAATTTGGGACTCAATAGAGTCCATCTCATCCTTAATGTTTTTAGTGGAATTGGGCCACTTCAAGCAAAATTGAAACAACACTTTGGCTTCCTCTACATAGTTTTGAATATTTGTAAGGTTTTTTTTGTAGCTTACTGTGTATAGTATCACACTTATCTATCATATCTTCCAATTTTTTCTCATTCACCTTCATGTTTGCTTTATTTTCCAACTTCTCCTCTAAAAAGCTAGAGTATTATTCAAAAGAGTCTAGGAGTATCCTCAATTGTTGCACACTGGATACATAAATGTCAACACTAGCACCGAGAAAGCTCTCTTACAACACCTTCATAGCCTCATCTATCAATTCAATACTTTTCTAGTGGGTTTGTAAGATCTCTTTTTTGGCGGAGGCATGGAATGCATCACTGAGTTGTAATTTATTCAAGGGGGATATCTTGTCCATATCAACTTTCCCTTGCTACATTGAAATTTGTAGCAACTAAGTTGATACAATAGGTTGAAATTGTAGTTGTGTTCCCAATAGGCTCTTCAAGGAGTCTCTGGGGGTTCCAAAAGACTCACCAAAAATTTTCACATTCTCTTCATCCTTCTTCTCATAATCCTTTTCCTTTCTAAACCAATGCGATCTTCAAATTTTTCATCATTTTTCTCTTTTTCAGCATCACTGAACTCATCTTCCTTCTTTCCATCTTCCACTGATTTATCATTGTTCTCCAGAGGAGGAAGATTTTCTATATTCTTTTCCTCAGATATCTTTAGGTTTTCTTGTACAAAATCTTCTTCTTGTTCTACATTCTTCGCTATTTTTGGAGGTGTGATGTTCTCTTTTTGTGTATTCTCCTTTTACATATCATCCTTTCTAGCAACATTGTCTTCCAACAGAGGGCTATCATCTTGCACATTTTCCTTTTCTACTTCATGCTCATGTTCCCAAGCATCACCATGTTGTGCATCTTTTGGTTCATCTACTTCTCGGATAGATACATTATCATTCATTTTTCCTTCAGTGTCCTAAGTCATTCCTGACTCCTTTTCCAAATTGGCAACCTTCTCAACTATCTCATTCCTTAGCCTTTCCATATCATCCTTATCCCTACTCATCAGGTTGGTGACTCTTTGCTTGGTCCTAAAACCTTTGTTGTAAAATTAATCTAATCTAGATCTATCCTTATTTGTGAGAGGAGCAATATTCTTTTCGAAAGAAAATATTCTTATTCTAGCATCTTCATCAAATGCTTCGTGTCTTCTTGCATATATAGTACACCTTTTAATTCTTTAGGTATCTGATCCTCTATATACTTCATGTTAACATCAAGAGCAATCATGTACCCTATAATAGCTTCCTCAAATGTTGACTTGTCTACATCATCTATAGTAGGGTATAATGTAGTAGTCTCCTCAAGATTTCTATATTCTGCTATGTTGCTCACCAAAGCTTCAAGCTTCATCAGACTATGTTTCTGGATAGGAGGGATCTTGTCTTTCCTCTTCTTCACCTCTAGAGACTTCTCTCCTTTACCATACTTTGCTTTATTTTCCCTTACATAAATTTTAAATCCTTAATTCTCTTTCTCCACCTTGGCTTCACTATATGTATCTACAATATCAAAATTTTCCTTCTTTAGTGCTAGTCTCTTCTTGAGTTACACCATATTTTCTCTTCTAGGTTAGTGGTTTTTCCTCTTCTTCCTCTTCTTTCTCATAATCAAAACTCACATAGCTTTCTCTTTTTTCCTTTTCCTTCACTCTTCTTTTTTGTGGGACACATTGTTGCTTCATCGGAGTAGTCTTTTCCTTCATAGGCACACTTTGTTGTTTAATTGGAGCACTGGTTGGCTCCTTTCTCTTTTTTCCACTAGAAAAAGGTTTAGTCTCAAAGGAATTGGAGGCAACCAGAGAAGGGGTAGTAGTTCTACTTGATCTTCTTGTGTTAGGAGCACCTTCCAGAGAACTGGAAATGTTTTTAGCTTTCTCCACAAAGTCCTTAGGAAGTCCCATCATCTCTACAACCTGTGCAATCATCTTGTGAACATTTATGTTGATCTCCTTCTTCTTGTGCTTCATATGCACTTCTATAGACTTTTCCCCATAAGTGCCATATCTTCCCTTAGTTGTATCTCTAGGCATGCTAACCATATGGTCAAAAAGACCAACAACTACATCCTTTACAACTTCATATCCCACTTTAGGGATCCACACAGTCCTAGGCTCAACAGCCTCCATCATACAATAGACTTTGTTAACCATAAATGTAGTACCATTTTTATAATTCTCCACCACACTCTTTAGAACCTTTTCTCTAGATTGCATCTTCTCCTAGAAATTTTTAAAGAATCCCCATAATGCTTTCTTCTGTGTGTTTGCATCACCTAGTCTCATCATATGGTATTTTATTTGAGTAGCCACTATGATTGGCCATACAATGTTCTTGGTTCTAGGGACCTCATTTAGGAAATAAAATAACAAACAAATGATTAATATCCCAAATCAGAAGGTGCACCGAGATTCCTCGATCTTCTATAAATTATCCAAGAGTTGTTCCCTTAACAACTCACACAAATAAAAATCCACACCTTTCTTTACCATCTCATATGCGGGTATGTGTAGGATCATCATGGAAAAAACAGGCCCTTAAGTGGCAAAAAAATTAGAAAAATCAGAGTTAGGCAACTTGACTTAACAATTTGAATAAGTTATCTATATTATTTCAAAAGTATGCAAGAATATAATCTATAGCAAATTGAATGTAGTTTCTAAACTACTAGGTTTGTTTAAAAAAAGATATCTATTTGGTGAAAATTTGAAATTTCAATGCAGAAGTACTTAAATTTCAAGGAAAAAATAAGAAGTGGGTGTTTGTCTAACCACCCTAACCACAATAAAATGATAATATTTTTTATAAGATTTTAGATATAAGTAGAGGACTCATGTCCTGATGTGATGCATATTTTTTGTAATTTCTTTCCAATTAAATAATTAATTATGAATTTTTATTACAACTTTTAAAAATATAAAAACTGTATGTCCGACCACCTTAACTTGGTCAAAACTTCATGAAATTCAATTTTTCTTTTTTTAATCCTATAGTATGTGAAGCATAGAATGTGACGCATGTTTTGGATTCAAAAAATGTGATACCATTTGAAAGCTATAGATGTTTTTCAATCAGTCTATCAATCAGGACTGTAGTTGTAATTTGAATAGAAAATGAATAATAATTACTTATTAAATTCAAAGTAAAGAATGATTTATATTTGTGGAAAGCTAAGAATCTCCTTTAAAAACCCTTTTCATTTCATCAATTTTGGGTAAAAAAAAAGTCATCAGCCACATACCCATCATATTGCCACTTTTTGGCCCATCATGATCATACACATACCCATGCAATGTTGATGGCAGTAGTAGAAATAGAGTTCTCTCTATTTGTAAATTATATGTTGTATGGGATATCATCATTGATGCATATTTTACTACAGGGTCTTTAATTTCCTTGATAGTCAGGGCTCTCATCATATTTTGCACCTATTAAATTCATCACCATTTCATTTTTCACCAATTTGAGTGTCGAAATGGGTCTGATTGTACATAATCTTGTTACAACCCTAATCACCACTTTATTGATTAGGTGTGACCTATCATGAATCTTGCTCCAAATGTATCGAATCCACTCATCCACATAGTAAAAGATAGGGGGATTATTCTAGACATTGAGATTCTTCTCTATCAATCTCTCAAACTCGGGTTTCAATTCAAAATGATCTCTGATAAGCTCATTAACCCATACATATCCTAGCTTAGAGTGGTTATACTCTTCCAATTTTGCATGTATGTAAATTCTATCATCTTCTTTATGCATCACTCCATACAAAATACTCAAAAATCTATTGTCTAAGTCCATCATCATAGACTTATTAGGGTGCTTCTTAAATTTGGGTCAAGGACTATCTACAACCTTGAAAAATTATGGAGTATACTTCTTGCAACACTTTAAAACACTTTGGAAACTTAGGGTAAAGTAGAAATCTGTAAATACCTTTGAATCTTTTTCGCTAGTGTTTCACTCATGAATTTAGAATCACTTCACTTCGCTCCTTATATTTTCTTCTCTCCTCGAATAGTTGTCTACAAATGACTTTAAACATATGAGTGATCACTTATAAATCCTTTTGAAATGACCTAAAATGTATTGAATGCACTAATTTGAAGTTTTACCAAAAGTTGATAAACCCTAACTGTGAGAACACAATCACCTTCAATTGCTCCACAAAATTCAGCAACAAAATATTTTTCACCAGTGTTTTAAGTATTAGGTCAAGCATATCAACCTACACCTTATATCCACAAGTTGAAGGCATCAACATAATATCTTTGGTGAGGGCTTAAAGATCTTATGTTCAAAATCCCCCTAAGCCAAAGCTCTCACTTAGTTTCCAAAGGAAACATTTGCACCAAAGGTTGGCATAGGTTCACTCTTAACTTCACTCTTTCTTTTTTTTGGATCTTTCCTATTTCCTTCTTCACTTCTACCAGATCCACATTCTTTACTAGATCATTCTTCTTTAGTGAAATAGAGGGTTTCACATCCTTTCTTCTGTAGAACTTAACAATGTTTCCTAACTTATTGCATTTGTAGCATTTGACATTTTTAACAAGCTTACTTCCACTCACTATGGATCTACATTGATTAGCCTTATGACCAAATCCATTGCATGTATAATAATATCCATTGAAAGATTGAAACATCATACCATTGTTATGGCTATTCATCATTTGATTTCTACATTCACTAGCTATATAACCAGGAAATGATTGAGCATTCTAATTCATTGTACTTCTACATTTTATGTCCAAAATTATTGCAAGAATAGCAGTAACAATTAAAAAATGGGAACCTCTGTGCATTTTGTTGTCTGATTGGTGGTCTTTTGAATTCACTCTTTTGGTTCTAGACCTTTGTGAAGTTTTTCTTCTTGGACATCATTCTTCTTTTCATCCTTGTTTAGAGTTTGATCTATCTTTAAGCTTTCACCTTTCTCAAATCCTAATCCTTCTTTGTCTTTAGACCCCTTTTGATTTTCAATCATCTCATCAACCATTGTAGTATTCTTCTTGATTTTTTATTCTTGAATCTTTGCTTTCTCCATATCTGATCTCAAGATTACAAGTTCTTGTTCAAGCTTTGAGAATTCTCTAGATTTGTCTTTCAATTAAATGCATTCAAACAGTCTTCAACTCTTTTACTTTCTTCAATCTACAATTTTAGGCTGGGAATGATCTCATTTGATTGCTTGAGCTCTTTGATCCTATTTGTAGCTTTCTTGATTTTCTCTCTCAATATATTAATGCATTCATCTACATCACTAAGATCCTTTTTCAGATCTTTTTTCTTAGATTCTACTTTATCCAAATCATTCAGGGTAGATTTGATTTCTCCTTCCATGTCAACAATGCAATATTCTTTAGAAAATCCTACCATAGGAATTTCTTCTAGAGGGGTAGGAAATCTCCAAGATCTACCTTAGCAATCAATCCAATTGAAGGAACCAAGATCTGATACCAATTGTTGAACATGGGTAGAATACTGAGAGGAGGGGGTGAATCAATATTCTTTGAAACCACTTAAACATTTAAATATTCATTCCACACATCATATTCAAACTATAGTATGAAACCATGAAAGTAATCATCAAAGCACATAACACATGAACACCAAATTTTTTACATGGAAAACCCAAAAATGGAAAAACCATGGTGAGGATTAACTGATAATATTTTATAACTGGTCATAACATATTATAGAATGAATCACTACCTTTTGGACTCACTATTAGGACTTACTATCTAGAGAACTAGAAGAGATGACCCACTACCAAGAAAAAAGGGGTTGGGTCACTACCAAGATTTGAACTGTTGATAATGCATCTACAATATTTCGGAGATAAACTTTTGTTAGATCTCAATATACTAAATCAACACACTTCATACTACACAAATTCCACACTCTACTCTTCTTTACATGCGCACATCACATTCATACTATGCTTGCATAATTCACATTACATTACACTATCTTCACACTACAACATAAAAAATGATCTTACATTTATACCCATTACATCCACAAACATCAATTAGGTCATCCTAATTAGACGTGCCATACAAAACATAACTTATCGGCTAAAGATTCAAACACACACATTTTGCGCCTTAATTCAAAACTTGCAACACATCAAAATAGGTCAGAGGGGACCTATAATAACTCCATCATACTGATCAACACTTTCTTTAACTCAATACAACCCCAAACATATTAGGTTGGCACCGTAGGTGAAGTGATACCGAAATACACCAATAGTTATTCCACAAACTGACTCTCAGACCTCCAAGACACTCGCTACTTAGATCATGGATACTACTAACACATGTAAACACCCACAAATCCACATAACTAGGTATTCTTCTATGGTGGAATGCAAACTGACCCTAACATGTACTTTGTATTGGTAACATTGTCATTGGCAGAGTCAATACACTGTCATCATTATCTTTGATACCAGAGAACATAAAGACATGAAACTTTGGATTTATATTCCTCTAACATACACCAAAATTACCTTAGAATCATAGACCAAAATTCTTCAAGACGGAGCAATGTCGATCTAAAAATTGATACTATGTACACTAAGAACCTTTATTATGGAATTAGCCAAATAGTCAACACATCTATTTTGTACAAGAGAAAAACTCTTGATTTTTATACTATATTTCCATCACCTCAATCAATTATGCTTCACCATCCAACTATACATGAATATTCACATCAAACCACAATGTTGACATCAATGACAACACTATATATTCTCATGCTCATGCTCATTTTTCCAACAAACATACCAATTCCAATCTCCTCAAACTTCCAACACATATATCAATAATCTTCATGATCCTAGATGTTAGTGTGTGCATAAAACAAAAAATATCATAAATAAATAATGTTCATGTGTAAAACATGAGTATATAAAACATGTTTGCATAAAACATGAAATCATAATAAGAACATGTCTATATAATGAACTCACAAAACATATATATAAATGTATATAACATGTGTACATAAAAAGGCTAAGAAATAAGGAAATCTAACATGTCTATGAATATTTTGATCCTTGCTCTATGTCAAGCCTTTTCCTAATCCTTGTCTTAAGTTGTGTGTCGATCCTTGCACAATAAAGTACATATCTAAGAAAATAAAATCAAATATCTATACATATGTGTATGTATACATATATAATATAGATTATTATTCTTAAATTTAATTTTAAAGTTATATACTTGAGGGATTTAAAATTACTTGGCATCCAAGGTTTGCATCATGTAGAGGATGTTGTATAGGACTCTAAAGAGAAGCATTCCCTAGAATATTGGAACCTATATATACATGACATACATATGTATATGCATACAAAAAAAAACTTGTTACTTTCAATGTGTGAATGTAAAACTATACATACACATACTCAAATGAGCTCTAGAATTGATTTTTAAATACCTCATGATGATGTACAGGATTTCTAACATAATGAAAACCTCTAAAGCCATAAAAATTTCAGCATGCTCCTAATATATGAAATTTTCATATGTGATTTCAATCAAGAGTTAAAACTTGAACTTGTGATCTGGTTTAAAATTAGTTTTAAAATATACATGTAAATTTTTTTAACATGATTGTGAGATTTGCTAACTAGCCTACCCAGGAATCTAATGACTAAAGCAAAGAAAAACCAGAAATATGAGGAGGAATAAACTATATTCCTCTCAAGAATGCAAAGCTATATTTAGCTTGAGAATTGAGAATTACAAAGGAAATGCCTTGGTTATATAGGCCAAGGGGGGAGATAGATGCAACCAGATTATGACAAGTGTTGGAATCCTATAAGGTGTGACAAATCATGTCATTAAAGGCTCAACCACCTTATCCCTGTGTAAAGTTAAGCTAGTGTGAAGAGGGCTTTAGTGGAGAACTAGCTAATAATGAACTAGTTAGATAAAGTACCCCTTTCACACTAATAACCCCCCTTAAGTGCAACTTAGGGAGAAGTATACAATGAAAAGATGCAAATATGGATCCCGACTACTAGTCTTGATGAGGTACCCATGTACATAATAACCTGTCAATGATAAAGAAGGAGAAAACCTAGTGGGAAAAAACTTCGGCCCATGAGAGGGTGAATGAAGAAGGTCTAAGTGACCCCCCTAGAAGAGATGTGCCTCACCCCCAAGAGAGATCGAAGATGAACATAATTTCTCTTGGTGAAGGGTTTGGTGAATATATCTACAACTTGATCTACTATAGGACAGTATCACAAATCAATGACCTGCTCCTAAATTAGCTCTCAAAGAAAATGCATATGGATCTCGATGTGTTTGGTTCATTGATAATGCACCAGGTTCTTCGAGATATGTATGGCACTCTATTGTCACAATAGATGATTGATGGATTTTGAAAGGTGATGCCAAGTTCAATGAGGATATTCTGAAGCCAAATAGCCTTAGTGGTAGCATTGATAGCTCCCCGATACTTAGCCTCAGTTGAAGAAAGAGAAATGGCATGTTGCTTCTTGCTCTACCAACAAATGGGGCCAGAACCATAGTGAAAATTGTAGCCAGATGTGGACTTACGATCATGAATATCACTAGGCCAATCAAAATCTATGTATCCAAGTAAGTCTGAACTTGTGCCTACTGCATAGTGAATCCCATACCGATGAGTTGCCTGAATGTAGTGCAAGATGTGTTTGGTAGCTTTCCAATGAAGCTCATATGATTTCATCATGAAGCATGAAACAATGCCAACTACAAAGGAAATGTAAGGGTGAGTATGAGTCAAGTAGATGAGGCTACCAACAAGTTGACCATACAAAGTAGCATCAAATAGTGGTGTGGAGCATTTTTCCTCAAGCTTAACTCCTGACAGAAAGGGAGTCAATGTAGGCTTACAATCTTCCATATGAAAACGTGACAAAAGATCAAGAGCATACTTGGGTTGAACAAGTGAGATCCCGAAAGAGGTCTGTGTGATCTCGATCTCAAGAAAGTAGTGCAAGAGACCCAAGTCAGTCATAGAAAATTTGTCATGCAAAGTAGTCTTGACAGTTGAGATGATGGATGAAGTGCTCCCAGTGACAATCAAGTTATCAACATAGAGAGCCAAGAAGAGAAGAGCATCCTCTTGTAGTAAGATGTAGACATTCAGATCTTAGTGGCATCTAGAAAACCCAATGGATAGAAGAAAGGAGTCCATTTTGGCATACCAAGCTCATGGAGATTGTTTGAGGCCATAGAGAGACTTCCTTAGTTTACAAACCAATGAAGAATCTTGAATGAATCCTTGTGGCTGCTCCATATAAAGTTCTTCATGTAGATCTCCATGAAGAAATTCACTCTTCACATCAATTTGATGTACAATCCAACCATGAGCTACAAAAATAGCAAGTAGCAAGTGAATGGAGTTCATTTTGGCAACAGGGGAAAAGGTCTCAGTGTAGTCAATACCTAGTACTTGAGAGAAACCTTTAGCCACAAGTCATGCTTTATACATGTCAACTGAGCCATCCGCTGCAAATTTGGTTTGATATATCCACTTACACCGACCCAGTTTTCTTCCCTTAGGAAGTGGAACACGATCCCATGTTTTATTCTGCATTAAAGAGTTGTACTCTTCCTCCATTATGGAATCCCACTCAACAATACCAAATGCTTTACAAAATGATTGTGGATCTGAAGTTGTGGTGATTTAGGAATGTGGAATGTCATGATGTTGTGATCGAGTCCTCCTTGAACTTGAAGTATCCCCAACAAGTTCGCCTATAGACTCAAGTGTTTGACGAGCCCGTCAAGGCATGGTAGGGGATGGAGGAGGATATTTCAAACTCTCTAAAGAGGGAGATGAAATCTCATGATCAACTCAACAACTAGAGGAAGCTTGAGGAAAATATTCAATGTCAGAATCCTCTAAATCCACTGTGGAGGGAGGAAGAGTAGAGGAGGAGCTTGAAGAGCTTTCCTCAAAATTCACACTACGCTCAATGAAGAGCTCATGTGGTTTCCTACCACACCAAGCTTCAAAGGGAGTGATGCCCTTTAATGCCTTATGTGGAACTCTATTTTGGATGTGAGTAGCACAATTAATAGCTTCTACCCAATATGCAGGTGCAAGGGAGCGAGTGTGGATCATGTAGCCAACCATCTCTTTTAGGGACCTATTTTTCCTCTTAGCTACACCATTTTGTTGTGGTGTGTAGGAAACAGTGTGTTGAAGATCAATCCCTTCAAGAGTACATAATTGCTCAAACCGATGGTTCACATATTCTCTTCCATTATCAGTGTGGAGAATTTTGACACACTTTCCAAATTGCTTCTCAGCACGAGCCTTAAACTCTTGAAATATATCAAAGACTTCTCCTTTGTGTCGAAGAAAGTAGAACCATGTGTATCTAGAATAGTCATCAATGAAGGTGAGAAAATAATGAGCCTTATAGAAGGATAATGATGGAAAAGGACCCACCAAGTCACTATGAACTAATTCAAGGACTTCTGAAGCCCTCCAAGCCTTCCCTTTGTCAAACTTTTCCTCAGAATGTTTTCCCAAGGAACAACCTGAACATACACCATTTGAAAAATTGATTTGAGGAAGACCCATGACCATATTTTGTTTGCTAAGTTGCTGAAGATAGTGGTAGTTGAGATGGACAAACCACTCATGCCATAGTTTTCTCACAACATTTGAATGGGCGATCAATGCTGTGGAATGTGAATCAGATACAAAATGGGAGAAAGAATACAAGAAAGACTCATGATTAGCCTTATGAACTACAAGGAGTGCATTATCTTCAAGATTCTGGATGCTGACAGAATCTGGAGTGAATTCAACTTTTCTACCATTTTAAGTGATTTGGTAGACAGAGAGAAGGTTGGCTGATAGATTAGGCATGCAGAGGACATCCTCAAATGTATTATTGCCAGTATCAATTGAACCCTTCCCAATTACTTCCACTAGAGAATTATCCTCAATGAGAATGTGGGGCACATAACAAGGCTCCAACAAAGAAAATTGTTCTTTCATAGAACCCATGTGATGTGATGCACCCAAGTCCAGAATCCACTCTTTTGAAGAATTAGTAATAGCGAGAAGTGTGTATGCTTTCCCTTTACCTAATTTTGAAGGAGTAGAGGATTGTTGAGCAACAGAAGAAGGAAGATTAATGTTGTTCTTTTTGAGAAGATTCTTTAACTCATCGATCTACTTCTTATGACAAGAATGTTCCTCATGACCAAGTTTCTTGCAATAGCTACAAGTTGGCCTTTCCTTCTTTTGAAAATTCCCCTTTGAAGAGGAGGAGTTGGAGAAAACTTTTGTTGTTGAAGATGATTGTGTTTGATCTCTTTGTGACTTCTTCTTGAATTTCTTTTGTTTGTTGTCAGGTTTCCTTGATGCTTTCTGACCCTTTGGTTGACCAGCCATCAAAGCTTGTGAGTGTGAAGGCTTAAGAATACCCATTGAAAGAAGCTTACCTTGCTCTTGCATCAAAATTTCAGAAAATGAAGCAAAAGGTGTAGCGAATGTAGATCCCATTGTCAACATATGAGTATGAAAGCTAGAAACAAAAGCTGCAAATTCAGATCCAAGTTTATTTAGACTATTATAGACAAGTTGAATGTCTTTCTTCTCTAAGCCACACAATTTACACTATGCTATAAGGTCATTGACCTTTGTTACATAATCTTGGATGATATCAAAAGACTTTGGATCTAGACTCATTAGTTTGTTGTCAATTTGATAACCACGAACTTCATCAGTTGTACCATAGAGAGTTTTTATTTTTTCCCATGCATCATGTGAATCTATACATGTCTCAATCTGAAACATTATATCAAGAGAAACTAAACTCCTTAGACAACTAAGAGCTTTGTGTGTTCAAACATCCAAAGTAGTTTTTCCTTATCATTTGTGGGTTTAGTTACCTTCTTCTCAACATAAGGTGTATATCCTAGTTGCATTAAAGCATTCCATGCATTTTGATGCCATGTGTTGTTGTTGTAGGGCATTAGCAATGGAAACTTAAATGTACCCATAATGAAGGAAAAATAGAGCATGAGATATGAGAGATGTTCAAGCACGAGACAACAAGAGACCCCCCTTCTTTACTCAATCAAAGAACCCCATAGAAAAAATGATTTGGCACTTTATATTTAGTGCAGTTACAGATTTATGGATTTCAATGCTTTTACAAATCCTCAAGAAATGAGCATGTGCTGAAAGTATACATTTAGTACAATTTCATATGAAACAAACAACACTAATGTGAAGTACATAAAAAATCATACACTTTCAAAAAAATAATCAACTCAATCCAAGGTTGTATGCAAAAGTTATGCAGATTTGAAGTTTGCATAATGAGAACGATGAGGAGTCGTCTCTGAGAATTCACAATTTCTAAAAAATCTGTGAATCAAAATCTGAAACCATCTTCATCAATGTGTAGAGCATGAAAAATTAGCCCAAATAAAAAAACATTGCACTAAAAATGGAGGTTGGGAGCTCGAGTTATCAACTTTCAAAGTTGGCCTTGAAAAAATAATGCATCAACGGAGAGGGGCTGTGAAAATTTCCACCAAATTTGGCAGATCTGCTACCAAAGTTAGCAATCTGCCAAATTTAGATATCTACCAAAAAGTCTGCCAAAAGCTTTGCCAAATATAGTAATCCACCAGATAAATGTAGACCTCCAACTTAACTGTTGCTAAATGTTCTTCCAAATTTGGTGGCTTATGCGATTTTTTATAATTTTTTATTAAAAAATTTATTTGAAAAGTATCGACAGCATTCAAAAAAAATTATGGTTTTTTAATAAAAAACATTAAAAAAATATTAAATGGATGCAAGCACTTTAAAAAGTAATTAATAATTAATATTTAAAAAAATATTAAAAAACTCTTTTAAAAAGTCAAAAAAATGGGTGATTTTTTAATAAATGCGTCAGTGGATTTCTAGTTTTTAATATAAAAAATATTAAAAAGCATTAAAAGTTGTTGACTGAATTATTGACAACTTGAAAAAATTAAATTTTTTGAACATTCAAAATATATTAAATTTTTTTGACAAACTTTATAAAAAGATTAAAAACCCTTGAAATGCACCTACTTGCAAAGAAGCACAATTTTTTGTGTTTTGTTTTTATTTTTCTTTTAAATAAATAAAAAATTAGTGAATGTTTTTATTATTTTTTATTTTATAAAAAATTATTTGCAAATGTTTATTTTTGGTTTTAAATTTTAAACTTTTTATTTTTTAAAAAGGAAAAATAATATTTATAAATATATTTTTGTTGCATTTTTATAAAAATCAAAAATATATTTTTTTCAATTTTTTAATAAAAAAATAATAAAAAATATTTTACTTTTAACAAATAAAATATTTTATTTTAAAACCAAAATAAAAATAAAAATATTTTTAAACAAAATAAAGTATCTTTATTTTAAAACAAAAAATAAATATTTTTATTTTAAAATAAGAAATATTATTTTTTAAATTAATTTGGACAATTTTTTTTTGCCTTACTTGAAAACTTTGTGCAAAATTGACGTTTTGATTCAATTTTATGGTTTTTGGGCCTTCTGAGCACGATGGCAGGGTCAGTTTTGACCCAAAATGCTCTGAAATGATGGCTTCTTGCTAGATCTAGCAATGAACCTTCTGCTTCAGCTTGTTGCAGATCTAGCCTCCGGTGTCCATTTCAAGCGAAATAAGGGGAAAATTTGACTATCTTAGTTGCTCTGGACTCAATGGTGAGCTCAAAATCTCTCCAAGAAGCTTCAAAAGACCTGTAACTAAAAATTCAATGTATGAACCCCCCTAGAAACTGATATTCTTTTCACACTTTTTTGATTCTCCAGATCATTTGAGGATGCAAGAGAAGAGCATACTCAATTTTTCTCAACACAGATTTCTTAAAGGAATGCTAGCCCACAACTCAAATTTGGCTCTAATACCATGTGAGATTTGCTAACTAGCTTACCCAGGAATCTAATGACTGAAGGAAAGCAAAACTAGAAATATGAGGAGGAATAAACTATATTCCTCTCAAGAATGCAAAGCTATATTCAGCTTGAGAATTGAGAATTACAAAGGAAATGCCTTAGTTATATAGGCCAAGGGGAGAGATAGATGCAACCAAATTATGACAAGTGTTGGCATCCTATGAGGTGTGACAACTCATATCATTAAAGGCTCAACCACCTTATCCCTATGTAAAGTTAAGCTAGTGTGAAGAGGACTTTAGTGGAGAACTAGCTAAGAATGAACTAGTTAGATAAAGTACCCCTTTCACACTAACAATAATATATAAATTTGTACCTACAACTTAGTCTAGAGGACCATCCCAAGCCCATTGATCTCAAAAGAATGAATGGACATGGTGACACATGTACATGGTACAATGGCAGTGTAAAAAAGAAGTGTGTTATATGTGCCTCCTCGAAAATTAGGCATAGTAACCTCAACCTAATCTAAAAGATATTTGGGGGCTATAGGCAACCAAAACATATTGAGGGGGGTTGTAGGATCAATTGAAACATGTTAAGGGGGTCTATAAAGTCAATTGGGATATCCCTTTGTACCTTGTGAAGCTGGCTCACCATGGATCCTTTATCTATCAAGAAATCTTCTAAGATGTATCGATATAGCATCAAGAGGGATCACATGATCATTTCTAATACACTAGTATGCACCTAAAAAATTGTTGATAAAGCATGCACATAAATGATTCAAAGAATCAACCTCACTCTATTGTGCCACATCATGTGGGAATGATAGATCAACATGAATGTAAGGATCCTAATAGTTGGATGTAGCCTTGGTGGGAGGAAGGCTAATTCATGGATGTAATAAATATCTACCTATATGATTAGATAAAATATGATCAATTTCAATAGCAATAGTGGCAATCCTTTAAATAATATCATGTTTGGAAGGGTTACTGCTAGCTCTATTGTTGTTTCTAGTTCCAAATGTTTTGGAATAACCAAAAGGTTTTGAGCAACAAAATCTATCTTGTTCATGGGTGGTGGCAAGTTTGGTCAGCTAAAATGAGGTTTTCCAATAAACCTCCCTTTCTTATGTATTTCCAATAAACTCATCATTATGAGGCCATTTATGATGTATTTCCAACCATCTATGATAAATAAATGCAACCATAGGCTGGTCTACAAACCTAGTCATGGCATACCCTCTCACTCTCTCATCTTTGATAAAATGGGAACATGTTATGAGTACTATCTAATGAAACCTACCTACAAATGGATGACCATTTCTCATGGCCATTAACATTCCTAGAAAGAGAAGAAAAAACATTTCTCAATTTTGATCTCATCATAGGGATTGTATGATTGAATGGTGTCAATCATATGTATAATCTCATCACTATTAGTGACTAACCTAACTCTATTTGACAATTTTGGGGTGTTGTGTATTGTTTGGTATAACATCACAAGGAAAAATATAACCTATGAGTGGTGTTAGCATGCAGATTAGATCTAGAATGATTCTTCTCATTACAATGATTAGATTGATGAGAAGTCTAATAATTGATACCTAGAAATATTTGCATAATTAATAAAAAACATTACACTTAATTTTGTTCAACTAAAATATTTTAAAGTTTGATATACAAGTTCAACTTTAAAGCCTAATAATTTTGCATTGATAAAATCATAAATTATTCATCAAATGTAAAAACTTGGTTCATGAAATTATTCATGTAAAAGTGAAGGATAAGAAAGAAAAAATATTTTGATATTTATTCACACATTGCAATAAATGTGATAAGAGAATCAATAAATGTGAAGGAGACTATATTCCTCTTATATTGAATAGATGTAATAAGAGAATCAACAAAGGAAAGAGGGAGATGTACAAGATATATAAATTTGGTTGTTAGGATTAAGTGACAAAAGTGTAATCATAAGATAGGAAAATAAATATGAGTGAAGTAATTAGGGGATATTCCCCATTATTGCCTCCATAATAAAGGTATATTGGAGTGAGGTGAAAGATATTTATGGAGAACAGTGAGGAACAAGATCAAATAGGAAATGGGAAGGTAGTAAAGGGATATATATATATATATATATATATATATATATATATATATATATATATATAATAAGCTGAATAATAGGCATGTGATGAGTGTGGTAGAAAGGAATGTAAATGAAAATATGAAGAGAGGTTAGGGCACAAAATAATGAAATAGTAGAGGAGGTAAGAGAATGAGAGTGACAAGGGTTTTGGGAGTAGGAAATAGAGGTATGGTGTCAAGTAAAATTAGGGAGACAAAGGACATGTAAGGAAGGGAGACAATAGTTGTGAATATTTTTAGTGCTCTAAGAATTATTACAATATTTCTAGAAGATTTACTTAAGACTAACCCATAAGTAATTTCAAGTAAAACCTTAAAAAAAATATATGATCAAATCATAGGATAATCTAGGCATGCTTAACAACGCCCCATAAATATTCTATAATTTAGGATGTAAAACTAGAGGGGATTTCTAAATATATGAAGTCTCAAGAATAAAATATATTCCATAAATTGTATATGAAGAAAACACAAATATTTGTCACTAGCCACCTCCTATATACTAGATTAATAGGATTGCAACTCAAGATCTCAAAATTATACCACACATAGAAAGGTAAAGCTCACTTACTATGAACATTTAGTGAAAAAAAAAACCTAGGATTTATCACATATAAATCCCCAAGAGCTAAACCATTTTGAAACAAAAACAACTTAAAATAAATCAAGCTACAACTAAAGATGTTTCATGAATTATGATAGTGACTAGTTGACCATTGATTTAAGAATTGGTTGCATAGTCTAGGATAAACTAAGAAAGTAGAGATTCCAATAAATTTCACATTAAAGTTATATGTATGCATGCATGATTTTTAAATAATGAACTAGAATGTGTTTGAAAATCTGGTCAGTCTAGTTGCATAATCATTTCAAACAAGCGTTCAATCAAAAAGAGACATCAGACATCAATCATAAGAGAGTTACTTAAAAACCAAAAATCATCAAGCACATACCTTGTAAGATATAAATCTATTGCAGCCCTACCTACAATCTTATTTCTTAGTGACTCCAATGTACTTATAAATCTTATATTTTTTATGTACTAAATTATTATAATATTTTTATTGATTTTAAACCTTATTGGTTGGTAACATGTATATGATTCATGGATTTTTGAATTGATATTCATTGAACAAGTGCTATAAGTTATAATAACCTTGATAAGTGATTTGGATTGTGCTGACTTAATTCTTTGTTGTAATGGTGAGTATGTTATTGTGAAGTGGGTGTTAGTATATTTGTAATAAGGATAAATCACATTTTAGTTCTATTACTTGGTTTTTTATTATGAGTATTTTTTTCTTATGATTGAACATAGATCCATTTGTTAATTTTTTTTCTCATGTGATATTATATTTGACTTGAGTAGGTGCAAAAATTTGTGTCCACAAAATGTTCAAAAAGTGGAAGTGCTTTTCTTGATTTTCAAAAACTTTCATAGTTCGACTAAAAATTTGAAGCCCTCACACATCGAATTTGAATATTGATGAGGATATTTATTATTATTATTTTCCAAATATTCTTTTAATTATTTTTTATTGGCCCTAATTGCATTTTTTAAAACCCCTCATGTACGGACACCATAATTTGAGCTAAACTAATCAATTTTTGGATTTTTTTTTTTAAGTTATTAAATTTTTTATAAAAACTAGACATTTCAAGTTTATGGACTAGTTTCCTCATAAATTAATTAAAAAGAAAAAAATAAAATCCAATCATTAAAAAATTACATAATTGAAAACTAAACATTGTCATCTATAATGGGTTTTAATTTCATAAAAAAATCGTAAAAAAACATCATCAACCATATTGCCAAAGTCATTATTTCTCTAGATGTTTTCATGACATTATACTCATGGTTCCAAGGCTAAGGGGTGGGGCCTAAAGCATAAGAAAAGGCATGGGTTTCAAATTTCAAAATTTATGAAATGTGTACCCATTCTAAAATATAATGTAATTAGAAACATGTACCCTTTTTAAAATGGGTACATGTTCTAGAAAAAATGGGGTACCCATTTTTTAAAACGAGTACCCATTTATGTCCAATTTTTTTCCAACAATGAAACTTCACCCAAATTCTTTCCTTTACCCACACCTTTTTTATAGTTCTAGGGTGTCATGTAAATTTTTTATGTTAGTAATTTCCATTGGGTATGTGAGGATTTTGGGTATGGTATCATAATTTTGGCTATAGCTTGAATCCATTGATGGTGTCATAATTATTCATAGATGAATCTATATTTTAGATCTTATGTTGGTTCTAATTTTCTTTCTTGGATTTTTTTTTGTGGCTTATTTTGGGAGGAATAGGGTATTCTCTTTCTATAACCTTGGTACTATGTCGGACTTTCGTGTGTGGTTGAAGTAATATTTTGGAAAATTGGATGCATATTGATAATGGTTTGATATGGATCTAATGTGTTATTTGGGAAAAAATAAAAAAAATACTAAGCATGAGCCAAATGAAGGAAACATCAAGCAAATGAGGAAACATCAAGAAAATTTACTAACAGCTTGGTCACCTTGTAGGGTCACTAGAGGGGATTATTCATTGGGGTTTTAGTTGAAGTCATTCGAAGCAAGTGGTCAAGCGAAATGCTCAAGACCCCTTTATTTTAATTTTATATTTAATGGTTTTGATCAAATACCTTTTGCTTGAACCATTCTGACCAATTGGTTTATGCCATGTAGGCTCCATGTCATCACCACTTGCTTTCAGGTGAAACCCCTTTGATCAAGTATTTTTCACTTGAAAGGAATTTAGTAAAATCTATTTAGTTAGTAAAAAATGTAACATTGTTTTATGGTTTTACTATCTTGTACTCAAAATAAAATTAGACTAAAGTAAATAATGTAATGAGGAAATCTCCATGAATTTCTCCTAAAACTTGATGAAATGACCAAAATGAGATGGACACATAAAAAACATAGATGATGTATAACAAAGACATGGAACTATGATGATGGATATTTATAAGAAAGAGATGCATCATATATGTGGAAAAATAAAATAGAGGAAAATATATATAAAGTGGAAAAACACTACTTACACATAAGTTTTGAGGTGAATTTTATTCACTAGGATTGGCAATACAATTTCACCTGGCATTGACAAGTCAAATGTGTTAGGATGATTGTACACTAAAATGATATCTAGGAAACTCTTTAATGGGTATAATTTTTCATATCATCTAATATTTTCTCTAATCTCATCTCATTTGAATAATAGGTTTCCTGCCTTAGGATCATATACTATGTCTCATTTGTTGAAACACTACTTGATTAGGTCATGATTCTTTCCTGCTTGATCTTACGTGACAACCCTTTGTTCCTCTAGTTGAAAATATTTTACCATTCAAATAGATATTATGCCATTTTTATCGTTATTCAATTGATATATTATCCCTACTACAATCATTTTAACATAGTTTGGTAGTCTTGATTTCTTTCTATAAACTAGAGGATAGAGAAAAGTTATTATGGCCTAATTAAGATTTATTTTATCTACCCACGAGGATTCCTTTAGGTGCACATTTTATTGAATTTTATATTCTACTAAAATCCTCTTGATTATCATAGTCATGTTCTTATTGGAGGACTCTATTAGTTCATTTCCTTAAGGAATATAATTTGAAAATTTCTTAAAATAAATTCTTTGATCATGTGAGAATTGAATTATGTTTTCCCCTACAAATGCCTCACCATTATTAGTGATGATCATGTCTAGATATTAAAATATTAGGATTTTTCCTACTAATTAATTAATAATCATCGATTCTATTAAATTTATTAATTATATTACCATATTACACCTAATAATGTATTTAGTGATTGTTAGTATGAGATTGTGACCAATGTTAGATGGAGGATCCAATAAAATATAATCCCCACAAGAAAAGGGTTGATCAACAAAGGTAATCTTAAATAGAAGAGGTTGTACCTCTTATTTCGATTATAAGATTTGTATCTTTGGCCATTTCTTATCTATTTGTGAGCACCAAAAAATATTTGAGCTAAATAGAGTCCTCCTAAGAGACCTTGGTGAAACTCTTTAAGGGTTTTCAGAATCCTTTCTTATTCTATGCATACTAGTAACACTCCATTAAAGTTTCACTAGAATAAGACTCCAATTAATATTTAGCGTGTGTATTGGATCCCATATGATCTTCTTTCGTGGGGTTTAAGTTCTCCAAGTATTTCCCTATTTAAAGGTATCTAATTCTTTCTTTAATCTAATCAAGTCGATAATTCTCTTCATCTCTTAAACAACATTCTCCCTTGTTTTCTCTTATTCTCCCAACTCTCTAGTGCAAGGATATTCTCTACTAATTTCTAACACATAGCTCTTCCTTTGACCATTTTTTTTGGTTTTATATTATCACCATATTCCAAGGTCTTTTGAATTTAGGTAGCTTTATTTTCTCTAAATCCACTAGCTAGGAATTACTCCCTTATACTTTAATGGACACCTGTAATAGTGATTTTATATGAAGATAATATATGTGTGAATTTATTTAATTCTTTTAATAGAGAATAGGTTTAGTTTACTATAAATATGTACCTCTCTTACATCTTTCAATTTATAGCTAAGAATGCAATTGGATACTCATTTCTCTTTTCCATTATTTTTAGTTATTATTATATAGTAATGCTTAATTTTCTTCCATAAACAAACAAAATAAAGTCCTTGGAGAATTTTGGATTGATCAACATTAGTGTCTATGAGATGAACTAATTTATTTTCGCAAAATTATGTTTTCCTCTTTAGTTCACTTGAACTTTTGGACCTTCTTGGGCATTAGAGTTAACTATTCCAATTAATTTTCATATGTTTTTTCTCAAAAAATAAGTTCTTATAAAATATTCTAAGCTCTCAATATGTTGAGGAAGTGAGAATCCTATTATAGCTTGCACCCTTCTAAAATCAATGGCTATACCTTCCTTGGACAACATGTCCTAGTGGCTTCCCCTAAGATACACCAAATATATACTTCTTTGGGTTCAAGGATATTCCAAACTACAATGCCATATTTGAAACCATTTCTTTATATTTTCAAAGTGTTCCATGTATTCTTTTTAGAAAATACTTAAAAAATTAAGGTATATCAAAATGGTCTTATTAATCATATCTTTAAAATAAATATATGTTTTATTTTGATATAAAAAAGTGTCTAATTTTGTGGTGAATTTAACTTTTTTTCATTCTTATTCTTATACCAAAATCTTATTAAATCTTGAGAATTTAACCAAAATAGAAAACATGTTATAAATAGCCACCATTTATATAATTTGATCTATTATTTATAAAAAATAATGGCACTTGAGTGACTCTCTAATTAGACATCTAAAATCCATATAAGGCTTAATTTATCTACTTTTTCTTGATAGGAAATAAGTTACACGACCCAATTGAATCCTTTATAGAATAGTTAATATTTTAATTTATCAACTTATGAAGCATTTGATTCATAGTTATTTCAATATTTTGATTGATTGGAGTTTATTTTTGTCTTATATGTTTGATTTATGGCCTTATTTTTATTGAATGTTTCATCACCTCTTTATTATACCCTTTCAATTCTTCATAATCACATCCTATAAGTTGGCCATATTTGGTGCAAAGATTTATTGAGCATTTTTTTTTCTTTGGTGAAAACCTTGTACAACTTTATAATTCTTTTAGAGAAATTTATGCATCTTGGTAGTCTATCTTATTCACTAATATCTTTATTTATCCTTGTAGGAATCATCTAGGCTAAATATTCCCTATAGAGTATTCATTCTCCTAGTCTATTGATTTCCTTTTAGTTAAAATATTGTTGAGCAAGACAATTGAGAGGGGGTGAATTAGTTGTAACAAATTTTTCCTTTACAACAATCACCAGTGATTAATTCAATTACCATTCACAAAAAATTTACTCTGCTAAAATGATTAATCATTAAGTGCAAATTTAGAAACTGAAAGAAGAAAAAACCATATACACACAACAACACCAGATTTATGTGGAAAACCCAATTAGGGAGAAACCATAGTGAGGATTAGCTCATAATATAGAGAATATCAAAACTGAATACAAAGTCTCACTAACAAAAAAGGATCACTACCAAAAAAACAATCACTGTCTGGATTAGGACTCACTATCCAACAAGAGTTAACCACCTAGAGGGTTGATTGCCACACAAATATAGAGAAGATAGAAGAGATTCATTATAGAGAGAAGATAATCTCAATGTAATGAATATTTCCACCAAAATTCACTCACACACTTGTATATATGCTTGAATGATAGAGTAAACCTTCAACTCACTACTTCTAGAACCTCACAATTAGATTTCTCACTGATCTACTCAACCTCGCATCACATACACACTCTTTCACATCTATCTTGCTTGCATTTCTGCTCACTCTTTCCACAAATGTCTCAATCTATATTTATACCATCTTCAACTTTGAAACATATCCAAAGTCAGCCAAACACACCATTTGTGTTAAAAATTCAAATTAGGTCGGTGCCAAAAAATTCTAGGGTGGAATTAGAATGAGGGTGACCCAAACACATGCTTAATGAGGACCTAAATAAGTCTCAATACGCTTCATGAACTTTTGCAAGTGGTGTTTAACACACAGTCGACCAAACCAATGTAAAACACATAGAACAATTAAGCACATGCAACCTTAGCACAATCTAATCTTTCTAGATAGAAAAATTATCTTCAATACAAACATGTTAGTTTATCTCTAGAACTGCAAGTCATAAAACTCAAACAAGGAGAAATCCAGAGCAACTATATTTCTCCCGAACCTTTGCTAGACATACTGAAAAAAATAGTTCACAATTGGTTGAACATATCTCATACTGTACAATGGTCCAGAACCCAAAAATATGGATATAGAAACCTTCAACAACAACCATGATTAACATATCTAAACCACAAAAACATAGGAGAAAATCCTTGAGAAAAACTTGGAGCAAAAATTGAACACCTGCAACCTTTCTTCATTACAATTTTCTCAATATCTTCGACATATACAACCAATAACCTTCATTCATGACACTAATAATAATAGAAACCTAATGATAAAAAATTAACCAATTGACATCAATGACAACACCTTCATTCTTGCAACAATATCCCCCTTTGTCACTGATGGCAACAAATTATGTGAAAAACCATCAAAGACAACACAAAAACTCTGAACACACTTCCTTATAAATTCTCTTTCTCCCCCTTAGTAAATAAAATTTTTCACATGATACTCTCACTTCTCCCCATTTCACATCAAGAATACTACCACTATTAAATACTCCCAACCATAGAAGATACTACCTACTCCCCCTGAGAGGTAGCCACAAAACATTAGTCCAAAAGAAGGATAGATATGACCCACTAGATTGATGTGTCTCCATATGCATCTAGTTCAAGATAGGAGGGTAAATGAACACTAACTTCTCTCAAAGATAATCAAAAGTATCTTTAGGAAGAACCTTTGTAATATATCAGCAACCTGATCCTTCATTGATACATGCTCAAGCTTTACTTCATTCTCTATAACCTTCTATTTCAAAAAGTGATACCTAATAAATATATGCTTTGTCCTTGAGTGCATCACAAGATTCTTTTAAATGCTAATTGCAGTTGTATTATCCAAGAATATAGAAATGGTATCATCATATATTACTCTAAAATATCTCAATGTATGTTTCATCAATAAAAATTATGTACAGCAAGATGCAGTAACAATATACTCAGCTTTAGTAGTAGATAAATAAATTGAGTCTTGCTTTTTACTTAACCATGACACCAATTTGCAACCAAGAAGGAATGTACCACCACTTGTACTTTTTCTATCATCAACACAACTTTCCCAATCTACATCTGTATAAGATCTTAGTGTAAAGTCAGTATCCCTAGGATACCACTAGCCATAATTCATAGTGTCATTCAAGTATCTGAATATCCTCTTAAGAATAGCAACATATGTTTCTCTAGGATCTTCTTGAAATCTAGCCACAATACAAACTACATGCATGATATGGACAGTCTAGTAGCAGTTAAATACAAAATTCCTCCAATCATAGATCTATATTTTCTCTGATCACCCTTAGGTGAATCATCATCTTTATTTAGTTTACAACTAGTCACCATAGGAGTGCATACCGGTTTGGAACCATCCATTCCAAAATTCTTCAATATTTATCTTACATTTTTTTTACTGTGAAATAAAAATCTCTTTCTTTGTGTGATTAATTTGTAGCCCAAGAAAGCAATTCATCTCACCAAACATAGACATTTCAAACTCTTTTTTGCATCTCTTCAGAAAACATCTTGCACATTGTTTCATTTCCTCCAAAGATAATGTCATTGAAACATATACAACTAGTATCAAGATCTTATCATTCTCAATTTTGAAGTACAAATTACTATCTGTTGTACCTTTTTGAAGCCTTGCTGAGTCAAATATCTATCTAACCTTGCATACCAAGCTCTAAAAGCTTTCTTTAATCCATATAAATCCTTCTTCAATCTACAGACCATATCTAGTTGATTTGACAATTGAAATCCTTTCGGTTGTTCCATGTACACCTCTTCTTCCAATTCACCATTCAAAAATCCAAACTTAACATCCATTTGATAAACTTTGAAATATTTATGAGCAACAAATGCTAAAAACATCCTGATAGCTTCCATTCTAGCCACCAGAGAAATTTTTTCCTAAAAATATATACCTTCTACTTTTGAGTAGCCTTTACACATAAGCCTTGCTTTATTTCTAAATACTTATCCCTTCTCATTCAACTTGTTTTTGAACACCCATTTTGATCCAATTATGTTTTTATTTGTTGATCTAGGGACCAACTCCCAAGTTTGATTCTTCTTAATTTGCATAAGTTCTTCTTCCATAGCTTTCATCCAATTTTTATCATTACATGCTTCACACATTGTCTTTGGTTCCACTTTAGAAAGTAGAAACAAATTTATCTTATTAGCAACAACAACTCTGCTTCTTGTCAAAACTCATTTCCTCTTGTCTCCAATGATCTGATTTTCTAAATGATTTTTCTATACATATTTAGGTGTCTTTGGAGACACCACCAAAGCTTCTTCTTCTTCATTCAGTTTCTCCTATTCTTCCATAATTTCTTCTATTCCTATGCAATTAGGTTCATCGGATACATATCCATCAGCTTCAATTGAATTCTTCAATGCTTCATCGACCTTGAAATTTGTGCTTTCAACAATATTTCTCAACCTTTTATTGAAACATATGTAAGCTTTGCTTCTAGTAGAGTATCCAAGGAAGATACCTTCATCACATCTAGCATCAAACTTCCCTAAGTTTTCTTCATCCCTTCTGATATAACATTTGCTTCCAAATACCTTAAAATACTTGACCATAGGAATTCTTCCACACCATAGCTCATAGGGGGTCTTTTTACTATTAGCCTTTTCTTGCACTCAATTGAACATATAAATAATAGTATGCATAGCTTCTCTCCAATAAAATTCTGATAGGCTTGCCTTAGTAATCATTGATCTAGCAGCTTCCTAAATCATTCTATTTTTCCTTTCAACAACTCCATTCTACTGAGGAGTTCTAGGAGTACGATAACTATCTTTTTATTCCATGGACTTCACAAAAAATGTTAAACTAATTTAAAGTAAATTCAACACCTTTGTCAGACCTTAAGCATTTTATTTTCATTTTCAATCATAGCATTAAATTCCTTGAATCTTTCTAATGCATTAGATTTCTCTCTAAGAAAAGTAACCCATGTGTATCTAGAGTAATCATCAATCAAAAGCATAAAATACCTATCACTTTGTAGACTTCTCACTATTGTAGAACCACACAGATCTGTGTGAATCAAATCTAGTAGCTTGATAGTAGATTGTTCCTTTGATCTGAAGTTTTTTCTAGCTTGCTTTCCAAAATGGCAATTCTTGTAGATAGCAAATTTACCATCTTTGTAATCCTCGGTAGATCTCTTACAACATGCACAACACTGATTCTTACCAAGTTATCAAAATTCATATAACACATCCTCTAATGCCACAACCAACTATCATTAATCTGAGTCATAAAGAAATGCCCATCATCACCCTTAAGTTGATAAATGTTTCCTTCAGACTTCTTACTAGCAGCAATCATTGTTTCAGATCCTTTATTGATTTCACATCTTTCATCATCAAATACAAGATTACAACCTTTACTACAAGAAACAATGGAAAGAGGGTGCTCCACCTTTTAGGAGATGGAACACTAGGGTTAGGGCCTATTTCACTCAAGTTCACTCAAGGATATCTTAGAGATCTCAATCCAGGAGTTTTAGAGTATGTTTAGAAACTAAAAAGGGGTTCACCACCAAGCTAGGGCTTGGAAATACTAGTAACATGTAAGATCTAATGATAAAACCTAATGCTTTGTAAAACTCAAATTAATGATCTAGAAATGAATGTAAATCAGAACAATAAACTAGGAAATCTGAGAGATGCACCTAGAAACCTGTAACAACTTGGAACAAGGTCTGAAATGCTAAAAAATGTTAAATTTAATGCACACTAGGACTCATATTCTAGGTTGGGAAATTTAGTCCCATACTAGGGTTTTTGGGCAGGAACAAAAATCTGACATTAATCAGCTTGTAACTCCTGAAATCCGAAAAAGTCACTATACTAGGACTCATACGCGAGAAGTGGTGTATCATTCCTACTTTTCTTTTTCAAAGGGTTAAAGTCTAAATCTTCTCTTCTATTTTTGATCTTCCTTTTCAACTTGATTTCTTGATCCGAACTACTTAATTATGCTCTGTAGGTGTCATTTAGTGATCTTGTAAACAAGGTGGCAACTTTGCAAACTTGAAAACTTCTTCCAAACTTGCTCTTCAATGTGTATTCAACCTAGATCTACAAATCACACACTAGAGAGAGGGAAAAATGTTGTTTTATTAGTAGAAAGGGGTTTTCCTTGGTCAAACCCCGTTTTGGTAATCAAACCTTGAAATAAAATTAAATCTACAATGAAGGAATGATGAATGAATAAATAATCTATATTGCAACTCACCAAATCCTTGAACAAAAGGTTGCAAGCTTGTACATGCAATGGATAACATGAATGTGGATCTTGACTCTTGCTTGTATGTTATGGATCTTGATTTAAATGTTTGCTTGAATCATAAGATACCTACATCATAAATGCTAGCTCAAAAACAAACATGATGCATGATGACTTTGACATGATGCTTGATACTTGAATAATGCTCTGAAATGTTAGAGTAAAGGTTTTAACTTAATTATGTTAATTAAGTTACCTTTATTCCTCTCTTAAGATTTCACTTTAGTTTGCATATTGTGACATTTAATAATTATATTCATTATTAAATGCCTACCTATTAGGGTTTCTTTAGGGTTGCACAATCTCCTTTTATAAGGATTGATCATTGTATTTTATCGCTCTCTTTGATTAATACATTTTCAGCTTTAGAGCACCCTTGCTTTTTTGTCTCGAATGTCTTCTTTTTGTGACAGGTTATTTGCATGCAAGTGATCTTCAGGGTCTGTGAGGTTGGCTTTCACAACTTCAACATGAAACACTTGATAATCAGCTCTTGCAGACTCTTGAATGCTCTTATAAATACTTGTATGCTATTGTGAATTCAAAATTGCTATAAGGAATGCTCTCAATAACGTCTTACTTGATTACTTGCTAGATGAAAAATGAGTGAAATAACCTTGTATCTATACTTGTTTATGCCAAATTTTCTAAAATTATAGCATTACAAGCTGACATCAGATCTAGGAAGATAAAATCCCATCAAGAATTTGAATTTAATTTAGGTCTAAGCTAAGCAGGACTCATATGCCAGTTGTGGCATATGAGTCCCATTAGGCTAAGCTTGGGACACATTTTTCAAGAAAGGCTTAGATTTATGTGAAATCTAGATTGGGGCCCCGAACCTTAGGTGGAACCCATACGCCCAAGGTGGTGTATGAGTCCTAGATCAATAAATATGGGCCATGCAATCCAAAAACACATGAATTATGACTGGATGTTGGTAAATGTTGAGATTATCCTCAGAAAGATGCATTAATTAAGGCTTTTGAATGCAAAATAAGGCCAAAAAAGGAATAAAGAAGCCCAATTAATTAATAAAACCCTAAATTAGTGTGAAAGTGTAAAGGTACACTTTACAACACCCTAAATAAGGAACAATTAAGTCCACTTAGTTTACAAGGGCCCAAGACCTAATGTGAATGTGTTAAACACATTACAACACTACATCAAGGCATCATTAAGCTTAATTTAACAGGGAGGGACCAAACAAGTGCAAAAATGTAGAGGGATACATTTTTTGTCACTGCACTACACTTTTGTCCAACACATTAAAGATTATTCCTTAAACCCTTAACATAGTAGACATCTTCAGTATTATGCTTGCCATCAAAACTAATTGAACCTATTCCACAAATCTTAGCATAAATATCATCTCTGAATTTAACTAAGCCACCATCATAATTTTCAAGCTTAACAAACTTACTCTTATCACTAGTCATGTGATGTGAACAACCACTATCAACAACCCAATAGTTTTTTTCTTGTTTAGCTTGAAGAGAAAAAATCACCGTACCTTCACTCTTTTCTGGAGCATTTTCTTTCACCTACCTTTCAATACATTAGTAGAAGTAGATTCATGTTTTATAGCCAAGAACAAGCATTTATCATCATTAAAATCTCCATAATCAGATTCGTCATCATAAATACTAGCATCCTCATTCACATAATATTCTCTGTTGATCTTCTTACCTTTGTTTTCTTTGTTTAATCTATTTTGTTTGTTCCTCTGAGCTCTTTCTAGACATCTTGAAGCATAATTACCAATTCCTCCACAATTAAAGCATTTAAAAGGTAACTTACCTTAATACTTTTTGGAGTCCTTCTTCATTAACTTCTACTCCATCGAGATTTTCTTCATCCGGATCTTCACTAGTTGTATTCTTAAAAGAAGTTTTTGATTTGGATCCATTTCTTAGATTTGGTTTTCTCATTTCATATGATGTTAGAGTACCCAAAGATTGATCTTTAGTATAAGTCTTGTAATCCACATATTCTTCAATAGTAGATACCTTTTCACTATATGCATCGGGAAGAGTTCTAAGAATCTTCTTCACTATCCTGGGTTAATCCACTATTGCACCAAGTCCTCACATGTCATCTACCAGCTCATCCACTCTCTGTACATAGGATTTAATGTTCTCATCTTCAGACATATATAGGATCTCAAATTGTGCTTCCAAGTTTTATAACTTTGCTTCTTTGACCTTTCCATTCCCTACATGAGGTTTTTCTAAAGCATCCCATACTTCTTCAACAATCTTTATATTTGAAACCTTAATTAATTCAGACTATGAAATACTATTCATTAGAATATATTTTTCCTTGTTATTCACTTCATGTTCCTTGATTTCATCTGTTGAACTTGGACCATTAGCAGGAGTAGTATATGTAGTCTTGTAAGGTAAATCAACTTCATATCCACAGTATTCTAGATATACTTCCATCTTTATTCTCCATATTCCATAATTCATCCCATCGAACCTAGGACACTCAATAGTGATCTTGCTCACCATCCCAAACATTCCTTAAGCGATTAAGCTCTTCTCTAAGGAATCTCACTATGATACCAATTGTTGATCAAGACAATTGAGAGGGGGGGTGAATCAGTTTCCTTTACAACAATCACAAATGATTGATTCAATTACCATTCACAAAATTTTTACTCTACTAAAATTAGTAATCATTAAGTGCAAATATAGGAACTGAAAGAAGTAAAAACCATATACACACAACAACATCAAATTTACATGGAAAACCCAATAAGGGAAAAACCATGGTGAGGATTAGCTCACAATATAGAGAATATCAAAACTGAATACAAAGGCTCACTACTAAAGAAGGCTCACTTCCAAAATATGACTCACTATTTGGATTAGGACTCACTATCCAACAAGGGTTAACCACCTAGAGGGCTCACTGCCACACAAATACAAAGAAGATAGAAGAGATTTGTCATAGAGAGAAGAAATTATCAATGCAATGGATATTTCCACCACAATTCTCTCACACACTTGTAAACATGCTTGAATGATAGAGTACACCTTCATATCACTACTTCTAGAACCTCACAATTAGATTTCACACTGATCTTCTCAACCTTGTATCTCATACACATTGTTTCACATCTATCTTGCTTTCATTTGTGCTCACTTTTTCCATAAATATATCAATCTATATTTATACCATATTCAACTTTGAAACATATCCAATGTTGGCCAAACACACCATTTGTATTACAAATTCAAATTAGGTCAACACCAAAAAATTCTAGGGAAGAATTAGAATGAGGGCAACCCAAACACATGCTTAATGAGGACCTAAATAAGTCCCAACACACTTCATGAACTTTTTCAAGTAGTGTTTAACACACGGTCAACCAAACCAATGTAAAACGTAAAACAATTAAGCATAGGAAACCTTCTAGCATGATCCAATATTTCTAGATAGAAAAATTATCTTCAATGCAAACATATCATTTTATCTCCAAAACCACAAGTCATAAAACTCAAACAGCCGGAAGAAATCTAGAGCAACTATATTTCTCCCAGACCTCTGCCAGACATACTAGAAAACACAATTTACAACTAGTGAACATATCTCATACTATACAATGATCTAGAACACCAAAATCTAGATATAGCAACCTTCAATAACCATGATTAACATATCTGAACAACATGAACATAGGAGAAAATCCCACAGCAAAACCCAAAGAAAACATTGAATACCTACAACCTTTATTCATTACAATTTTCTTAATGTCTTTGACATAGATAGCCAATAACCTTTATCCATAACACTAATGACAAAAACAACTAGTTGATAACCAGTTAACTAGTTGACATCAATGACAAAACCTTTATTCTTGCAACAAATATATGGTCTCCATAAGCATCTTCATTTTTTGGAGAAAGTGAAAAATATAATAATCATTTTGGAATACCATGTAGTGACATTAATTATCTAATATGGTGGGTTTGATCACCAAGTAGATATCATCCTTATTTCTCAACATGTCATAGTTGCATCAAACTATGAAATAACTAAGTCCATTCTCTCTAAATATATATTTGTCTTTAATGTAATAACCTCTAGGTTGATAGTTTCAAATGACTATAGTAGATCTCAAGCATATTGTTTATATACCCTCATGAGAGAGTTCTTTGCTACATGTATTAATCTTACTTGATTACTAGTTCTAAATAACCATCGAACTATAGTATCTCTATGCATGTTGTTTCCATAAATATCAATCCTTAAATAAAGTTTCATACTTGGATATATTGCTACTACAATTATATTTATCTACGTGGACTATCGATATATCTCTCCTTGTGATAAGACTAGTTGTAAGCCAAATTTAATTCCTATTATGTAATTTACTCCATAAAATTACAACTTCCAAGTGTTGGAACCATATTATTTTTATTTCATAGTGTTTGGAATGGGTGAAGCCTCTTATTTTCTTCAAATAATTGATGAAGACTATTCTCCTTAGTGTTTATTGATGACCACCATGTGTCATATTCTTCATTTGAGATATGGTTGGTGGTATGAATTTCATCAAAGAACCATAGAGAAGATAACTTGTTCTTTATTATAAATGAATTCTATGAATCTATATGAATTATAGTTTTATCTTCAATGTGACGCATGTTGAGGGATTTAGTGGGATTTTTAATGTTTGTTCCATATTTTATGGCTAGGAAAGTATGGCTATAATATAGTGATAGGTATCCCCTATTCTGGTAGTAAAATCCATACATAATCATAATTCAAATGTGGTGGGAACCTAAATCATAGATGTATTATGTAGAACTTCAATATTATGAAATGAATGAAGGGATAGAGGTAGTTTTTAATGATTCCAAATTAATTTACTATAGTACCATATAATTACATAACTCCCTTATCCATATAGGTTCATAATACACATCTAAAGTACTTGAAACCTTCCTATATATGAATAATATACTTGAACCAAAATTTACTATACAATTATGAATTAGCTTGTCTTGATATGCACAAATTCAAATTGAATGGCTCAAATTTGATCTTTATTTCCTTTATTCCTATAATTTGTAGAACATTAGGTGGGGTTTGGATTACTTAGGATACATTGACCATTTGGTGTTTTTTTCTATCACCCTTTACTTCTTGAGTACTTACTCAACCATTTTAATTTACTTTATAATTAAGACAACTTACCATAGTGGCACATATACTATTGGATTTTTTGACCTATTTTTTTATGCCAAAGGAAGTTCTTAATTATGTTGGTATTTCCACATTAGATGTCCAATACAATATATCTTTATGTTGTGAAATACACTATTTTATTTTATCTTAGATATGTTTCTATTTTTCTAGTACTTTAATTATCATTAATATTTACATCAATTAGAGCCATGGGCCTAGAAGTAGAGGCCCTATCCATACCAAATAATCGAGCTTCTTCATTTATTTATTCAATTTGTACTAGATATTCCTTTTCTTTGTTTAACCCTCTATCACATTCTTTTTAGCTCTAGTTAAGTAGTTCAATGAAACATGTTGTTTCTCAAAAACTATGATAGGTTCACTCATAGTATCAAATTCATAGAAATCATGTGTAGTGTAGGTTTTTTTTGGTACTAATGGTTTTTGATAGGTATCTTCCATAGGAAACTAGATTCTTTGATTATAACTTTGACTCTATTTGGAATAGGATGTAATTTGGAATTAAGATTTATTGAGACAAGCAATGGGATCATGGGGTGTAGAATGAGGGTGACACCATACAACACCTCTTGGGTATAGTTTTTTGAGTTACAATTAGCTCTTTGATAGGATTGTAGATAATTTATCATAATGGTTATTATATAGGAACCAATTGGTTTTGAGGTTAACTCTTTTGGTAATTTCAACCATTTTAGAAGGTCCTATAGCCTTGGTTAGCCTAGTGATTTTATTGTTGAATCTAGTGGTTTTGGTTGCCAGGGTATAATTTTCTTTGCATATTATGATGTCATCTTTCAAGAATTATTAACTCATTATACATATTTTATAATTCTTATTTTTATTTCATCAATCTCATGAGGGGATAATGATTCAACAAATTTTATTCTAGTAATGGCCTTACACATTGGGGTAAAATTTAGGAATAACATGAATCAATGATAGCAACCACAAAACTACCTAATTTTAAAGCTAATAAATACCCTAATCCAATAATGAAGCATAAATGACAATATAAATCATAATAATAAAGAAATAATACTAAATCTCTATGCCAAAGTTGAATCGTCTCCATTGCTTTTCACCATTTTGCTTTGTTTGTTCTCAAATTTGTAGTATACAAGATATTTGATAAGCATGATATTGATGCAAGATAGCTAGATCTCAAGATAGTAAAACTTCAAATATTTTGGTTAGGATTGAAATGAAGGTGTTGGCTTGCTTTTATAGAAATCTCAATTCAAATGAAGGGTGAGGATTGAATGATGAGGTATGACGATCAATGGATGAGGTTGATTGAGAGAAAAAGAGACGAGGATGAGAAGGATGGACCAAAACTCAAGAAATTATTTGAGATTTAGGGGTTACCTAATAAGAAAAAAATTAAATAATAATAGAAATTATTTAGTTTAGAAAAAGAAAATGAATAATTAAATAATTAAAAATAATTAATTTAATTATAGCGGAAGGGTGGAGTGTGAAATATTAAATAATTGAAACTAATTATTTAATAATGGGTAGAGGGAAATGATAAATAATTAAATAATTAGAAATAATTATTTAATTATAGAGATAGGAAAATGATAGATAATTAAACAAATAGAGTTTATTTAATTATAAAGAGAAAAAGTTAATGAATAATTAAATAATTAAAGCAATTATTTAATTATAGAGGAAAATAGAAATAACTAATTAAATAAATAAGAATTTATTTAATTATAGAGGGAAAAAGGATAATTAGTGACACAATTTAAATAAATTGGTATTTATTTAAACTAGTCAAGAGAGGAATAAAGATAAAGTGAATTAATTAAATACTTAAGAATTATTTAATTAATAGAATATGACCTTAGGAAATAACTAAATGATAAATATTATTTAATTATGTATGGAAGAAGGTGGATTAGTGAGAAAATGTTGCTTGCAGGCTCGAGACATATTTCAATGTCTACATTTTGCCCCTTTTTGATACAATGCAATTTTGAGTGTTGTATCAAAGAATAACTAGAAAAATTTAGCCCAGGATGTGCCCCAGCATGCCCCAATTTTAAAGCTAGATAGGATGATGGCCCCTCAAGAAAATTGAATTATTTTTGAAAATTTCCAAAAAATTGGTAAATCTGTCGATAAACTAATTTGATAGGTGCAAATGCATTGGAGATGAAAAACTAGGCTCAAAATTGAATCTAGGGTTTGATATTTGCGTTCAAAGGAAAAAGTTGATGTGGCTAGTTATGAAGGTAGGGGTCCTATTAGGTCAAATTAGGAGCTCTAGTTTGAGATTTTCTATGGAGCTATTGTCAAAATGTCACCTATACCAATCATTGCTCATAGAGGATACTGAGTACGATCATTTGAGTGCAAGGAGAGCTCGAGTGCGGTGGTATGTATCTAAACCTTGCTTCATGATTTTGTCAATTTTAGGTAGATTTTAGGGCTCAAAGAAGGGCTTTCAGATGTGGTGTAGTTTTTGCATTGAAACTGTTATCGCGTTCACAACAACTGTGATGCCTTGCACCACAACTGTAAAGTGTGATGCAATCATTTTGTAGCAACACATAGGTATAACGCGGGTATAACTTGATCACAACTATTTTTTGCATTGTAACTATGTTGGTGCGACACAAATGTAGGGTAGAATGACAGAACTAAAAAACTACACTGCAAATACAACACAGAGCGACACAAGTGTGGTATGTGTAGGATCATCATGGACAAAACAAGCCCTTAAGTGGCGATGAAATTCAAAAAAAAAAGTTAGGCAACTTGACGTAAAAATTTGAATAAGTTATCTATATTATTTAAAAAATATGTAAGAATAGAATCTGTAGCAAATTGAATGTAGTTTCTAAACTACTAGGTTTATTTTTTTTTAAATATATTTGGTGAAAATTTGAAATTTCAATGCATAGTACTTAAATTTTAGGGAAAAATTAAGAAGTAGGTGTCTGTCGACCACCCTAACCACAATAAAATGATAATATTTTTTTATTAGATTTTAGATATAAGTAGAGGACTCATGTCCCAATGTGATGCATATTGTTTTGTAATTTTTCCAAGTAAATAATTAATTATGAATTTTTTATTACAACTTTTTAAAAATATAAAAACTCATATGCCTAACCACCTTAACTTGGTCAAAACTTCATGAAATTCATTTTTTAATCCTATAGTATGCAAAGCATAGAATGTGATGCATGTTTTAGATTCAAAAAATGTGATACCGTTTGAAAGCTATAGATATTTTTCAATCAACCTATCAATCAGGACTTTAGTCATAATTCAAATAGAAAATGAATAATAATTATTTATTAAATTCAAAGTAAAGCATAATTTATATTGGTGGAAAGATGAGAATTTCCTTTAAAAACCTTTTTCGTTTCATCAATTTTGGGTAAAAAAAAGTGATCAGCCACATACCCTACACATACGCACATATCACCACTTTTTGGCCCATCATGATGCTGCACATACCCGTGTGAAAGTGCAATACAATTGTAGAGTGTGGAACAAATATCTGATAGTGCGACATAATTGACTAATAGGATAATTTGAGCAAATTTTGGAAAAACTTTGAAAATGCAATAGGTCAAATAGGCTAATTTAGGTGTTGTGATTAACATGATGTTCTCTTTTGTGAATATGAGTGAGACTTGCACCTATATATACGTGAGAGAGTCAATTGACATCCTTTGCATTGCGAGATCGCCTCTCTATGGAAGAGTGAGATACACTGACTGCCTTGGTATTATACAATGTGACTTTTATGCCCATTGTGCAAGCTAACAAGGGCTTGTTGGTGACACTTGTAGAGAGGTGGCACTCAAAGATGAGTTCCTTCCACCTACTGACTGGTGAGGCTGTTGGAGTTAAAATGACACTGAGAGGGGGGGTGAATCAGTGACTTAACAAATTTGACCAATTTTCAAAAATTCAAAAAAATATCTCAGATTTGATCTCAATATTACTCTTATTAATGCATTCATGAGTTGAATGTAATCATTCATAAACAGAATTGAGAAAAGTAATAGTCCCAATAGTGAACTGAAACAACAACAACACAGTAAAGCTGTGAGAACACAGAAGAACAAAGAGACACAAAAATTTGCTGAGTGGAAAACCCTCCTGGGGTATAAAAACCACTCCCGAAATGCCTTCCAGGCTTAATCTTTTAATCAACTATTCACAATGCCTTATAGGCTGATTTTTGAGCACCCACTCAAGGAGCACCAACCCCTCATTTAGAGATATCTATCTCAAGGAGTACCAACCCCTCAAATTATGATTTGAACAACAATAATAACTCATAGGATTTCTTTGTTTTCAGTTAAGCACATGTTTCTCTATTTTCTCGTCTACAAAATACCTTAAAGATTCAATAATTGAATCCCTAAAATACTATATAGAGAAGAAATTTACAATATCTTTGCATCTTGTTATTCATATTTTATTGCAGAGTTTTATCCATACATTTTCATATAGCCAAGGAATGATAATCTCAGAATTACAACTACCAAATAGAAAACATAGTTTTCTACTTCTATTTATACATCTTTTTTATTTAAATGCCAGAAAAGTAACTATCTTCAGAAGTAACGGCTGAACAACCAACCTGAGAAGATTCAAACTGAAGTTAACAAAGTTGTTTATAATAGAAATATTCATCTTGTACCTAGCAAGATTATTAGTCGATGTGAAATTGATTTCCCAATACAAGAGTCGTTTCACCCAGCTAAGAGCCGACCTCAACAAATCTAAAACGTATGTGATCATTTCACTGATTAAAAAGCACAACTGCCCACCATAGACAAATTTTCAACTCCCATGGCTCCATCAACCACTGTCGAGCTTCCAGCCAGAAACGTACCAAATAAAGCTTCCATATACCACTGATAAATCCGTTACAGCCAACAAGAACAGAAACTAAAACTCTCATGATGGCGGCCAGGCTAGGGTTCCATACCTAGCCAAAAAGAATAATCATGAAATTTTGTCCTAAACTCTCATTTTCGTCGATGTAACGTTATGCCGAAGGCAATTAAATCACTAGTCATTCCCCTATGATTGAATTTATGTTATTCATAGTGAAACAGTCGTTGAGACATCCACCAGTTTTGCCGAAGGAAATTTAATCGTTAATCATACTTTGGTTCCTTCTATTTCACCGTGACCCTTCATTATCGGGCAGACCCTATAGAGAATTCACCTTGTTTTGCCGAAAGCCCTGAGCTCACAATAGATCACCAAGACATTAATGTTCTCACACCGACAAAAACCTTGTGTCTTTCACTATAACATTATGATATCGGGGAGACATCCTGTAGAGCACACCATGTCTTTCCGAAAGTCTTCATCCACTTGTGTGTCACTAAGACAAGTCAAATCCAATATTGACAAAATCCCCCATTGTGCTCCATCGGCGAGACCGAAGGTCACTCGCCGAGACCTCACGCCGAAAACCTCAACTCTTACCGAGATGCATACCTTTATGTTGTCAGTCAGAAAGATAAGAAAAACTCACCAAGATATTATATCAAATGAAATCTCTCACCGAAAAGCACCCATTTGTTGTTGATTGGTAAGACAACAAGGTCTCGCCAAGACATTATATCGATAGCCATTAGTTTTACCGATAAGTCTCCATATGCATATGGTCGGTGAGACATAACCCTTTTCACTAGGACCCTTCACCGAAGCCTTAAACTCTTGCCGATATGTTCCCATTCAACCTCCGATCGGTGAGACAAACAAATTTCGTTGTGACCACATATCGACGATGTAACACTTTCTGATATGATCCTTTTTTGTCACCGAAACAAAAGAGAAGTCATGCCGAAAGCTGCCAGAAAGTAAAAAATCCAATCGACATGACATCAAAAATCTCTTGCTGATAGGCAACACAGACATTTCGAAATGGATCAAGGAGACCTTGGCATTCTCACGCCAATATGTGTAAGCCTTCAAAAATGTGAGTTCAAAGAATGTAATCAAATGGCTTGTAATCATGTGAAATACACATGTGGTATCCAAAGAGAACCATCCTGAGACTGATCATCAAAGAGAACTAACTAAAAGAGATTTTTTCATCAAGGACAAACCATAAGATCACAACTGAGAACCAATAAAGGCAACAGTGACATTGGAGGAAGTGTGGGGGATCCTTCAACTTCCTATTCATTGGGAGCGAGTAGTTTATGACATGGATTGAGGATTGGTGGATATATGATAGGTGTTTGAGACTAATGACCTGGTATAGCTAGGGGTCAAGGACTATGAGATATGATGGGACACCTTAGAAAATAGATACCATAGGCTTATTGTAGTGTTATAGACAATAGTGATTGGGGGAGTGGTCATCCTAGACAAATGCAACCACAAATTTCTAGTGGGGTGGGTGGAGATGTTGAAGAGGATGATGGAAAGAGCCACTGTTTACACTTGGGAACCCTATATTTTGGCTATGATATATTTCTAGTTGCATGATGTAGCATATAGGGATGGATAGTCCATCAGCTATGAGACTACCCTACTCATGGTATGGGCATGGGAGCATATTTTTATATTTCAGCCACCAATTGATAGATATGTGGCTCCAAGATTACCATATGTCTATATTAATGGAGGTACAATTACTCAGATTTGGGTTGGAGATGTTTGATATTGGAGGCATGGGAATAACATGTTGGATCCCTTCACATGGATGCCCTACAAGGACTGTGTTGTGTGGTATGATGATGTGGAGCACCTTCCTTATTGTCATAATACTAGATATCTGATTGGATGGATAGTCTTGACGTAGTATATCATTAAGAAAATTTTTCCAGAGAGGGTCCTATGATAGTTTGGCGAGTGACAAGGAGTTCTAGTTGGCATTGCAGAGTATGCATGATCAATACCAAGCATCCAATAGTGGGTGTTAAAACACAACAATCTACTAAGAGGGGGGTGAATCAGTAGATTAATAAAAACTTTAACTTTTAATGCCTTAGACTGTTTAATTCCTTTTGGCCTTTTATATGCAATTTAAAACATGAAATGAAAAGAAGTAATCATACACACACATAATTTCACATAACACAAGATATATGTGGAAAACCTAAGATGGGAAAAACCATAGTGGGAATAGATGCTAGGAGCTACTATCCTAATCCAACCTCACAATGAATGTCTTCTGAATACAAATTTTTAAGGGAACCAACCCTAAGGAGACATCAATCCCCTAGTTTTAGGAGCAACCACTCCAAGGAAGCACAAACTCCCCACTCTGAGAACCTACCTAGATATCTGATGGCACCCGTAAATCATATTTACAAACAAGAGATTACAATTTGTTCCTAAGAACAAAGTTCAATGTTGCAACTCTATTTGAAACTGTTTAATTCTTTATTGTTGTCTTAGCAACTTAATTCTCTATACTCCTCTTTGTTTTGAACTTTGAATGATATCATTTTTTAGATCTTCTAACTTTTTTTTGGTTCTACTCATTCACTCTACAACTCCACTTCCCCTTTTTATTTTAATGTATTCTCTATCCGTCTCAAAGAGCTCATAGATACACTACTTAGTTTTGTTGCAACCTTTTCTGTTAGTGCATTCTTTTTCCACCTCAAGAAGCCATGTACACTCTTTGTAACCCTCTCTCTCCTTTTCCTTTTAGTGCATTCTATGTTCACCTCAAGAAGCTCAAAATACTCTCTACTGTATAAACTAACCACACTCTCAACACTCTTCATAGAATTCTGATATTCACTTATGAATATTATCACCAACTTACATCAAGATGCCTCGATATTTGCACATGCTCATACAAATCCTCTTTTAGGGTTTTTATTGTATTCTTTAGCAAGTCACTAGCTCATCAAGTTATGCATATCCTTATCCAAATTCATAGGTTTTTCTATTTTTAGCATCTTGAAAAACTAGGGTTTTAGTTTCATTTAATAGATATTCTCTATATTAGATCAAAATCTATTTTTTTACCTCCTACATATTCATGTCACCAATTTAATCATCCCACCACAATTAAAAATTGGTAGCTAGAGTAGTTGGACCAACTGAATTCATTCACATAGTCAATTTGTATTCAAAACCATTGTTCACACTATTGTAGACGTTGACGACTCTTAGTTTTAAACCTGATTCATTGATCTAACATTTTCATGCCATGATTTGTTAATCCTCTTTCATCACCCAATTTTAAAACATAAATGTTAGATTAAAGGATTTTAAATTATTTTCATTGATCTTTATCTTATGTGTTATGCTTAGTGCAGGGTCCATCATGACACACATCATAAGCCCACTATCCCACAAGCCAAAGACATGAGACCACTATTTCTCAATGGGCTAGTGGTATAATGCCATTTGTCCCCTACATCATCACCAAATAATTCACAACACCGATGTGAATTGTCTTTATCAACAAATCATTCATTACCACCTGTCATCATGTGTCATCATCCAATTCCATTGCCTCTTACTTTATCTGGTCCCACTATACACTTGTCACTTGCTCACTACCCCCATATGGAAAGACATGGACCCACCACACACTCAATGGGATAGTAGGGAGGCCATCGATCTTACAAGATTGATCATAGTCATTGATCAAGATGAGGGAAAATATTTAGTGTGTGACTTAGGAAATATTATAGCTGTTAAATATTTTCCAGGCCAATAATTGCTAGGAAAGGGGGTTGATCACCCAACAAACTCAATGGTTTAAGTGATAACTTAAGCAACCTACAACCACCTACAAACAGTCAACTTCAAAAAATAAGCTCTATTCATCACCATGACTGTAATACCTAGGTTTTATCTACTGAACCCTAATTAAATCAGAAGGTATAATTAAACCTTTTCTAAGCTCATTCCATCTTCTCCAAATCGTCCATAATCTAGTCCTTTGATCTCAATGACATCATGCTGAAATCTCCCTTATAGGATATCACATAGATATCCCCTTTTGAAATCAATGACAACATTATACCAACAATCTCCCTTGTAGGATATCACACAGATATCCCCTTTTTACATCAATGACAACATTATGCAAAAAATCTCCCCATTTTTCATTAATGAAAAAACCAAATGTTCAAACTCCTATATACCAATGAAAATAGAACATATCATGAGTGTGCATACATAATAGCTCCCCCTATGACATAACTTTCTCCACCTTGCTTAAATGCATGAAATGCATGAGCATTTTATCCTTTGTGAGAATTTTCTCCTCATTTTCTCCTTTCTCCCCCTTTGAAATCAATGGCAAAGGGTCATCCTCAAGACTGGTACATCAATGATCATTTTCTCCATTCTCCCCCTATGAATATTCTCCCCTATGACAATCTAAAACCATCAAGTCATTATAAATTTTTAAAACCATGTTTACCTAACTTGATCTCTTCTTCATATCCAGGGATGAATGAAATGAAAATGAAGCTCCCCTTGTATCCATTCCATGTCACTAAGATTTAGTGATATGATGTGGGAGAAAGTACTCCCAATTTCTACCTCAAATGTTTGAATTTTTTCTTGAGAAGGGGCTTTGTGAAGATATCAGCAACTTGTTCTTTGGTGGGAACATATTCTATGTTGACTTATTTTTTGGCAACCTTCTTTCTAATGAAGTGATACTTATTGATATTTTCTTTATCCTAGAGTGCATCACTGGATTATTTGAGATGATTATTGCACTTGAATTATCACAAAGAATAGGGATATGTTCTTTGTACTAAACCTTAATATCCTTAATCTTATGCTTCATCCATAATACCTGAGTACATTATGTTTCTATTGCTACATACTCTGCATCTACTATAGACAAGGTGACCAAATCTTACTTTTTTCTCATCCAGGACACAAGCTAATCACCCAAGAAAAATGCACCACCACTAGTGCTCTTCCTATCATATACATTTCCAATCCACATCTGTATATGTTGTTAGAGTGAAATCCTTTCTCTTGGAATATCATAGTCCATAGTCAATAGTACATTTGATATATCTAAATATTCATTTCACTACATTGACATGGGACTCTTTTGGAGTAGCGTGAAATATTGCCACTATACATATTGCTTGCATAATATCTCGCCTTGATGTAGTTAAGTACAACAAGCTTCCAATCATTGACCTATACATTTTCTAATTTGTATTTGGGGACTCATTTGATTTTTTCAACTTACAACTAGTTATTATGGGGGTACTAACTGGTCTATTGTCCTCCACTTCAAATTTCTTGATCATTTCCTTAGCATACTTAGTTTGAGATATGAATATCCCATCATCAGTTTGTACTATTTGTAAACCAAGGAAAAATGGCAATTCTCCTAGCATTGAAATCTCAAATTAATTTTGCATTTGTGTAGCAAATACCTTACACATCTTGTCATTGTCGCCACCAAATATAATTCCATCCACATAAACAACAAATATAATCATGTGCTCACCTTCAAATTTGAAGTACAAATTCCTTGAATCCTTGTTATTGTAGATACTAATCCAATTGTGAATACCATGCTCTAGGTTCTTAGTTTAGACCATACAATTATTTTCTCAATCTGCAAACATAATCATCTTCCTTTAATAGCTAGAACCCTTTTGGTTGTTCTATGTAAACTTCTTCTTCAAGGTTTCCATTTAGAAAAGTAGATTTGGCATCCATTTGATAGATTTTAAATCCTTTATAAGTTGCAAATGAAAGAAAAATTCTTATGGCTTCTAATCCTGCAACGGGTGCAAATGTTTCTTCAAAATCAATACCTTCAACTTTTGCATATCCCTTGCACACCAATCTTGCCTTATTCCTTATGGTAGCTCCATCTTCATTGAGATTATTTCCAAATACCCATTAAGTGCCTATTACATTTTTTCTTGGGGGTCTAGGAACCAATTCCCATGTTTTATTCTTCTCAATCTGATTTAGCTCTTTCTCCATTTATTTTATCCAGCTCTCATCCTTTTTGGCCTCAATATAGCTTCTAGGTTCAATTTGTGACAAGAGAGAAAAAATTAATTGTTCCTTGTTCCTTGCAAGTCTTTTCCTTTTCTGAACACCTTCATTTTTATTGCCAATTATTTTATTTGCAAGGTGCTCCTTTTGCACATATTTTATAGGTGCTTTTTCAAATTCTTCTTCAAATTCTTCTTATTCATTTGCAACATCTTCTTCTTCATAATTTGATTCCTCTTCAAAGTTATTCTTATTAGATTTGACATGTGTTTAACATCCTCATCAATCTTGACATTGATGCTTTCTACTATCTTATGGAGCCTTTTATTATAACACTTGTAAGATTTTCTTTGAGTTGAATATCCCTTCATCACATATTGAATCAAATATTCCCATGTTTTCATCTTCTCTTTTGATGTAGCATTTTCTACCAAATGCCTTGAAATACTTGATAGATGTTGGTGTGTCATTCCACAGTTCATATGGTGTCTTATCACTGCTTGATCTTATTTGAAATCTATTTAAAATGTACTTATGAACTACCTCTCTCCAAGAAATATCCGCTAACTTTTCCTCATTCATCATTGTTCTATCCATGTCCTTCACTACCTTGTTCTTCCTCCCAACTACTCCATTCTACTGTGGAACTTTCTTAGTATAGAGTATTGTCTCTTAATTTCGTAGTTTTCAAAATACTCAATGAATTCACCTAATGTGAGCTCTCCTCCTCTATCTAATCTTAAGCACTTGATTTTTCTCCTAGGATCCTTTTTAACCATCTTCATGAATATCTTGAATCTTTCATATGCTTGAGACTTATTTTTTAGAAAGGTTACCCATGTCATTCTAGAATAGTCATCGATTAGAAACATGAAGTATCTTTCACCTTTCAATCCTCTTGTCCTTGTAGGTCCACAAAAATCAATATGAACTAATTATAAGTTTTTTGTGGTTTAGTATTCTTTTGATTGAAACTTAACGCTTGTTTTCTTTCCCTACTAACATTCTTTACAGATGATATTCGTAAGCTTGGTTATCTTAGGCATGTTTCTTACCAAACCTCTTGAGCTTACTTTCACTAGATGATCAAAATTTACATGCCCCAATATCCTATGCCACAACCAACTTTCATTCTCTCGACCTATTAGACAACTCTAGCCTTTTACTTCACAAATATTATAAAGGTTGCTATCAGTTCTTGTTCCTTGTGCAATTTTTTTTCCCATTTTTCTTATCTTGCATCATTTTGAATTAAATGTGACTTTATAACCATTTTCAGACATTTGACTTGCACTTAGCAGGTTATGTTTCAAACCCTCAACATATAGGACACCTTTGGTAGGATTTTTACCATCTAGGCTCAATATTCCTTTTCCACATATCTTTACTATTGTATTGTCACCCAAACTGACTAAACCTCTGTTTCCTTTCTTGAGTTGGATGAATTTACTCTTCTCACAAGTCATATGCTTGGAGCAACCATTATCTATCACCCACAAGTATTTTTTTAGGCATGAAATGTTGTTTGTGTAATCATTGATTGTGTGGGATTTTGATCTTTTTATTTCAACACCTTCTTAGGTTTCTTTTCCATCTTCTCTTCCTTCTTCTCAAAAGTTTTAGACTCTTTATTTACCTAAGGTGGTGTGTTTTTATTTCTCATTTTGTACATTTGGTCTTATGAATTTTTTTCTACAATTATTAGCAATATGACCATTTTTTTACAATTGTAACACATTACATTCATATCTACTTGTTGTATATGAAAAATGGGGTTTTGAATGATATCATATGACTTGGGACATAGAGCATACCCACTTTCCACCTACTACATTCAGGGGTAATCCTAGAGATCTCAATGCAAAGGAGAAAGAGATCTTGTAATAGGGTTGTCCTAGGGGATGATTGCAAACTAATAAGGGGTTCACCAAAAAGTAAGAACTTGGAAATAAAAATGAAATGCAATTTTAAATGTAAGATGAAATGCAAAACCCTAATTCAATGCAAAGATTCACTAAATGGCCTAGAAATGCAAGTGAAATAAAATAGAAAATTGCAGAAAGGAATGTGTGAACCTAGAAATCTGGAGATGGTTGAATGGAGGTCTAGAACATTGGAAAATATAAATTTAATGTTGAGTGGGACTCATTTGCCAAGCTGGATGAATCAATCCAAAATATAGGTTTTTGTGTGGGAACATGAATCTGCCAAATGGGTATCTGAATTTACAAAAAACTAAATTTTGACTGAAACTAGGACTCAATCGCCAAAAGTGGTGAATCAGTCTAGTTAGGGTATTTTGAAGCTTCAAAGTATGATCTTTCTCTTCTCTATCTTCTCTATCCTTCCTGATTGATTTCTAGATCTGAAACCATGATTTGTAACCTATAGGTGTTATCCAATGTTCTCCAAGGCTTGATGATAACTTTGACAACTTTTCTCCAATATTGCTCCTTAGGAAATATACAACCTAAACCTAAAAATCACACAAAAAGGAGAGGAAAAAGTGTTGTTGGGTTAGTGGATAGGGGTTTGCCTTGGTCAAACCTCATTTTGGTAATCAAACCTTGAAATAAAATGAAATAGGAATGGAGAATGATGAATGAACAAAATATAATGTTGTAACTCACCAAACCCTATCAATGAAGTGTTGTAAACATGTGTGAGATGGATCCAATGGATACAGATCTTGAATCTTTCTTGAAGGTGATAGATCTTGAATGAAATGTTTGCTTGAATCATAAAACCCTACATCACAATGATTAGCTCAAAAACAAACATGATGCATGAAATCCTTAACATGATGATTGATGCTTGAATGTTACTCTAAAATGCTTGATAATCTACTCTTGAAGGCTCTTGAATGCTCTTGTAAACACTTGAATGCACTTGTGAACTCAAATTTTTTATAAGGATGCTCATTCAACTTGCTAGGTGTAAAATGAGTGAAATAAACTTGTATTTATACTCAATTATGCAAGAATTCCCAAAATTACAACACTATAAGATGACATCAGATCTAGGAAATAAAATCCCACCAAAATTTTGAATTAATCTTGATTTTGGGCCACACAGGACTCATTCTCCCATGGTGGTAAATGAGTCCCACCAGGCATATTTTTGGGACCATTTTTAAAAATTCTTAGAAAGGTGTGAAGCCAGGCTCAAGACCAAAAAAATCTAGGTGGGACTCATTTAGCGAAGGTGACGAATGAGTCCTAGATCACTAAATTTGGGTCATTCAAGCTTGAAACACCTAAATTATGATTGGGTAATGATTTGTGTCAGGATCATCCTCAAAAAGATGCATTAAATGAGGCTTATGGATGCAAAATAGGGCCAAATAAGTCATAAAGAAGCCTAATTATTAATGATAACCCTAGAAAAGTGTGAAAGTGTGTTACAACACTTTACAACACCTTTGAATAAGGCATGATTAAGGTTTAAAAGAGGTTTATTAAGTGTAGTTAATTAATAAAACCTTAGAAAAGTGTGAAAGTGTGTTACAATGCTTCATAACACTTTAGCAATGTACCATTCATTTTCATTAGTTCACAAGGGACCAAGACCTAATGTGAATGTGTCAAACACATTACAACACTAAATCAAGGCACCATTAGGTCTAGTTCACAAGGATGGCCCAAACAAGCAAGGGAAAAGTAGAAGAGACACTTTTTCATTACCACATTTAGCCCCCATTTTAGTGAGAGGATGAACTTGCTTCAAACTCACACTAAAGTAGATGAACACACATGAAGAGGGGTCCAAATTCACCAATGCTAGTAAGATGGGATGACAATGATCGGGAGGGGTGATTTGTGCTCATTTGTGCTTCATTGTTTATTAGGGTTTGATTTATATGCTTTATTGCATTAACCTTAATATTTTTTCCCTAATTATAGATTAAATCATTACCTTCTTCTAATTAAATAAATAATTTTATTTAATTAATCCTAATGTTCCTCTTTTAATTAAATAAATCACTTTATTTGATTAAATCATATTTCCTCTTTTAATTAAATAAATCACATTTATTTTATTAAATCTAACATCATCTCCTCTTAATTAAATAAATCAAACTTTTTTTAATTAAAATCTAATGTCCATCATTCCTCCCATTTTTTTAAAATAAAATCTAAAAATCTAAGTCAAATGTCAAATCAAACTAATTTCCATCTAAGTTAATTAAATCCTGATTAACTCTAACTCTAATCCATCAAATCCTATAGATTTTGTAACTTGCACAAGTAAATCAATTTATTTGATTTATAAATTCTTCTATTTCCATTCAAAATGGAATCTCATTGGAATATTCCCTCAATTTGAAATCTCCCTCCAAAAGGGACTTGTCCTCCAACAAGGCATTTGAAGCTCTTACATGTCCTTTTTCTTGAGCCAAGTGACATGATTAACTCATCTTTCAACTCTTCCTCCATAAGCTATCTTTTGAATTTCAAATTTCCACCTACATGCATTTGACATGCACATTGTTCAAAATTTGCTCCTCTCTCGTTCATTAGCATGTTGACAGTGGCACAATGCCATTGGTTCAAGTTTAATCCCACATTCTTGTTATTTATTATTATTCAATCCTTCTCCATTATAAATAGAGGCCTCCTCTATTTTATTTAGCATCCACAATCCATGTAAGATCATTATGCTCATTTGGAGACACAACTTTATGCAAGATTACCATCTATAGAGTTTTGAGAAAGCTCATCAACATTTCATCCAAGTCTTCATAGTTTCTCATCAATCTTAGCTAGGTTATTGCAAATTTCATCAAGGAGCACACAATCATCATCAATTGGATCAAAACTTTGCAAGGAATTGGGAAAGGGCTTCTTTCCACATCAAAGAAGCACCAATTCCCCCATGGGATGTTGGTTTGAATGTTTTGAATATGATTTCAATAAGCTTTCATTTGATATTCTGTCTTTGTTTACTTGTTCATTGCATTTGAATGAATTGCATGGGGAATGATTGTTTTAGATTTGTTTATTAACTAACATTGGATTGTTTGTTCATGTTTGAGTAGGTCTAGAACCAACATTCACATTTTGGAGCTAGAAGGAGGGCATGAACCTCTGACCACCATTTTCAGCCAATTACATGACACAATTTTCTTGTTTGACTAACAAATTTTAGCCAAGGGATTTCATGATTTATTTCATCATCAAAGTGAAGCTCCTCCAACTCCAACCATAGAATATCTATGTCTTCTTCTTTAGCTTTGCATAGTTCTTTATATATTATGTCTTGTGGATCTTCCATAGCCTCATTTGAAGTTCCATTTGAAGTTCTAGCAAACTATATTGAAGTTATATTTAAACAATCTCTCTTAATTTATAGCTATGAATAGATTTTTTAACACTAGTACACAGAGAACAGTTCACCCATCTATACCTTTTATTGCTAGAATTCCTTTATTTATGTTGGAAAGTGAGTAACATGAAATAAATGAGTAAATGATATTAATGTGTTGTTCAGGAATCAAGAGACTTTGTTCTTTTGGAATGGTCATTGTGTTTAGATAGATAATTTACATTTTTGTTTGCTTGTGTCCTTATCTGCAAGCTAGCTATTCTCTTGTTCATGGTTTTGTTTGTTGCTGTGTGGAGATTCCATTTCCTAGGATACATGGCATCTTTATTGATCAATAGTCACAATATATCTAGAATATCGGCCCATGATTTTTTAAATTTTTTTTTTTTGTAGTGATATGGCAAATCGATTAGATTGATCGAAGGACATTCCTTGATCAATGTAATCTTTTGGAGCTTAAAACCTATGTTGAGATTAGTGTCGTGATTTGTTGCAACAACATCATTATGTGTTCTGGTCATGGTCGACCTTTCTCTTTTGTAATCTGTGCTACAGACATGTCATGCCTTTTCAATCTCAATCATTGTTTTTTTTCTTACCGCATTAATTATCCTTTGTGGTGATTGACTGAATGAATTGATGACCATTTCTGATCACATCAAAATCTCTTTTTTTATCAAATCAAATTCCCATTAAATTCATTGTAGGAATTGAATGGAAAAAGCGATAAGATACAGTAGGTAGTAGTTGGGTTTGAAAGGAAAGAGCAGAAGCACGTCGCCATCCATGAACGTTGCATGCTTATCAGTTGATTTTGGCCCAGCTACTCTACTCAACCATCCTTTGGCTGAACTTCAGAAGGAAAGCCAACATGATCATTGGTGATTGGATTTGCAATTTTCCCTCAAGTGATAAAGGTTGTGAATGTTGTAGGTTCTGATTGTGTTGCAAATGAAACTGTTGCTTCTGGGTATTTCAATCTAGCCACAACCCTTGAGATTCAATAGCTATAGGTAAATTTCCTTGCAATATCTTTATTTTGTGGTTGCAAAAGGTTTTGATATTCTTGGTGTAAGGGTTCATGTTTGCAAAAATCAGAGGTTGTTTCCCCCACAACATTTTAGATGTATGAGTTGGTTTTATTCAATTCATTGTGAATAATTTTGTAGATGTTGATACCCAAGTTGAGGATAGCTATTCTGCTGCTGATAATATTTCCACCTTTGTTGATGCTACTGTGAAATGTTTTTTTTTTGTTCTCTCTGACATGGTTGATGGGGTCATTGTTAATTCCATTTGGTGCAATTTTTTTTTAAAAATGCTTCTAAGTGAAACACAAGCTGTCCATGATAGATATTACATTTAGCATCCTTGTTTCTTGTTCAAACATGATCCATCCATGTTAGATGCATGTGCATTACACCATACCAGTGACATTTACTACCTAAGTCCTGCAGCCCATTCACCTTATGGTAGGGAAATAAACCTGGTTTAGCATATGTAGACATTTATATGAGCTTTTGACACAATTCTTTCATCAGACCAATCAAGGTGCTATCACTTCAAATATTCATTAATATTGCAAGAGGGAAACATATTAAATGCTACTTCATATCAATGCCATAAATCCATTATGCTTGTTTCTTTTGGTGATGTTCCCATTGCTTTGTTAAGCCCACTCACTGCATTTTTTGACATAGTTACTTGTGGAAATAAGTTATATGAATGATATGTAGGACTTTTGTTCTTACATTGTTTAAGTGTTTTTGTCAACATAAAAAATGTTTGAAATGCATTATATGTTATATTTATAGATGATATATTAACTGATGAACAAAATGAGCTGGCGGAGTTTGTTGCTGAGATGCATTATGGTTTGATACATGTTCGTTATATTTCAACAAGCAAGGGGATGAATGCTATTCTCCAAAATTTTGCATCACAAAGCAATGCTCGTCTCTCTTTCATGAGAATCAAGTAACAAGAAGATTTCTGTTGAAGAAAATTGAGCATTGAACTTGAACTTGAAAAAAACATTTTTAAATGCTTGTTGTAATGGCCTAGAACTTTCATTCATGCTTTTGTTTTCTATTTTAAAACAACTCACTTCAATTTTTCCTTTAAAATTAACCATTGATTTGATCTCTTCAAGTTGGTTAAAATTGAACTTAGAAACTTATTAGACTTTGGATTTGGACTAAAAATTGAACAAGAAAATTTCACACTTCATCTTGGTGCTATAAAAAGAATCCATTACTGATTTGAGGTCTAAAATGAACATGTTTTTTTCATGTTTTGTAATCTCTTTTACAAAGTAATATCATTTAAAAGGCGTATGCACTTCTCTCACACTTCACAGTGACATTGAGAATCAAAAGTCTTTTGGTGATATTAGGTCATCTAAAAGATTTCCTCCACACTTCAATTTGGGCTCTTAAAAATTGAACAAATCTTGATAGTGTGAGATAAGTATATTGTGTGTGTTCTCTCTTTGTTCACACAAAGATTGATCAAACTACAGATGCACTTACTTTCTTTTGTTTACCTTTAGAGGGTCTACCTTGGTGGGAAAAAGTACTCACCCCAAGGGAATGACCCAAGCGGTAATGAGCATAAGCCCGGCTCTTCCAAACCACTATACAAATTTGTGGTTGCATGGAAAGTTTGCAATCAACTTAGTGATGTATGATAGCTCTCCCCTAGTATCTTTATGATGCATAAAGCCCTTGTTCTAAGGGTTGGGAGACCTCTTGATGTATTTTATCATCATGTCCTTTGAACTAGAAGCACTTATTATGAACCCTTGTTTAGTAGCCAAAAATCTCAATATTTGTTGCCATTAGGAGGTTTGGCCTTTGGAGCTATCCCACGTACTTGTGGTTCTTTGTAGAGATGAAAATTTCATCATGGGAGATTCATGAGAACTGAAGCTTGTAACCCAATAAGTGTGTGTCATGGAGGGGAGCCAGTGTGGTCAAGCTTATAGTCATCTGCTCTGAATAAGCATAGCTGGATTTATCCAAGTGGGAACTCAACAAATATTTTCTCTTCTATCCTAGGGTTGTGCAATCTTTGGGGTAAAAGTACAAAGTTGTGTCACACTTTATAAAGGAAACGACCAATGTTGATCCAACTTTTAAACTTGAATCACTAAAAAATGGCATTATATGTTTTGAATTTTGAAATGATGTAAACTAGTAAAATATGTATTTTTTAGTATATTTTATGTTTGTATTTTTTAAGAAAAGTTAAAATTATATTTTAAACTAGTTTTTAATAAATTAGCACTATAATTTAGTTGCTGATAAAATGTTGAAAAATGAAGTTGCATGGGACATCAAATTTTTTATAGTGATTTTTTTTTTCTTTCAAATCTTTTGTGTATTTATAACTTGGAATTTTAGTGCAGGGATATATTTTTTTCCAATTTTGATAAATATATAATTTTAAATAAATATTAAAATGTACGTGAATAAAAAACAAGTATTTTCATTGGACACCAACTTTCTTATTAAATATTTATCTAAAATGGAAATAAAAATATACCATCTTGAAATAGATTCTTTTATCTAGTGCATTATATTTTTTTCAAATTTTTTAATAAGTTTTAGTATTTTTCCTTGGTATAGTAATCAACCTAATATTTTGTGTTGATAACCTACTTTTAATAAAACTAAAAAATAAAAAATAAAAAATAATTAAAGTATTAAAATAAATATATTTTTGAAAACTACACTTATGGATCAACAAAAGGGCATTTTTTATATTTTAAAAAAAGTGTTATTTACATTAGTAGGAGTTATTGAAACTCCAAGTTTTTCAAATAATTTAATTTTTATGGTAAATTGGACTCAAAGTGGTGCTCTATATTTTTTTAGCCAACAATTTTACTTGAAAAAGTTGTGGAAGTATCTAACTTAGCTAGAATGAATCTTACTAGATCATATGTTTGACTAAAATTGATTTTTAGTTAGAAATACTTAAATTCGGTTGTGCTGATAAGTTGGCTAAAAGTGTGACACAACTTTTTTCTTTTACCCTTTGAGTTAGTTAAACACATTGCTTGGATCCAAAATCTTGAAAAAAACATTCAACAAGGACATCAAATTTCAAACCTTTAGAAGGAGAAAATACCTTTGAAAAATCCAAGTGCTACTGCTTGTCCCTAGGGATTTCATCCTTAGAGGCTTCTAAGTATTTGGATTTATATCTCAATTTTCTCTCACTAAAGTCAACATTAGGGAAATATTGCCTTTATTCTGTTGATTTCCACATAATGGACCTTGTGCAATGAAAAGGAATTGAGACATAAACATTCAGTTTGAAAAGGTAAGAAAGAAAGTGTTTGTGGTAAAAAGAATTTATTAAGCAAAGATTAAATCAATTGATCCCCACACATGTGCTTGTTATCTTTTGTCTTATGGTCTTCCAAATAAAACATTGGTCTTTTGGTCAGATCTACTCTTAGGGAAAAACATGTTCTTCAATATCTTGGTCTTGTAAACAAAGTTCTTAGGTTCATTTAGGATCAAATAAAACACTTCATCCATCCCAAACATTTATCATCTCCATCCCAAAAACAACTTTTGAACCATTGAAAAAAATCATTCATACTAGACTTTTGGTAAAATCCTTCAAATCAACATCAAAAATCACTTTGTTTGGATAAGTGTGTGTGGATGAATCCTTCCTCATACATCTAGTTAAATTATCATCCTTGTGGACAAGTTTATTCCAAGATAACATACAACATCTTGGGGTTTATAAGTCCATTATCCAAATCAAATCAAATCCAATCCAAATCAAAAATTTCCAAAGAATCCTAAAGTCTAGTATTCCTCCAAGGGTATTAAAAATTCAACACCCATATCATTTACCCCTTTCATCCTTCATCTCATCATTGGTCATAAACACCTTAGAGGTTCACTTTTGTAATAAGGTCAAAACACAATAAGACCATGGAATATAAACTTGCTCCATACATCATGAATGGTCTAAATCAACCAAATTATCAAAGTCTTACAAAACCAACAGATTATCAAAACTCACATTTATACAATACATACATGGGATCATTATCTCCTACAAACCTCAATGGTACAACAAATGTGAGTTTTCCCAATCTAAATTTTGGACCACCTTTACCTATGGTAGATTTGAATCAAATTCAAAACCTACAAATCTATCAACCAAAAACTCAATGCATAAGTCTTCAACAAAACAACATTATCCCACCAAATCCATACATGCCAAATGTGAATATACCAAGTACAAGTTTACCAAAAATGAACATTTCAAATCCACACTTGGTAAACTTTGGGATAGATATGTTTGTGAATCATACAAATGTTGTTCAAAGTCCAAACAATATGTTAATGACTCCATGTATTGATCCAAGTCAAGGTAACACCATGCAAAATCAAAGTTACCTAAATCAAGGCAATGTGATTCCCAACCACAATAATGTTCAATTTCAACCTATAATGCCAAATCTAAACATCATCCCAAATCATAACATTGTTCAAAATAAATTTATCCATGATCCCATACCAATACCACAAGTATACATTCCAAATATGCTTGAACAAAAACCAAACCAACTATATCAAGGGTGTCAAGATCAAAATCAAAATCATTTTTTTTTAGATCAAATTGCTTCACTTGACTAAATAATTGACTCATTGTGCCAAGATACATCTCCACCCAAAAATAAAAACACTCTTCCATTGGTTAAACCATGTCTCAAAGCATTGAGTTGTGTCCACAACCACATCAAAAGCAATATCTCCAATGTCAAGAGGTTGGATATCAAGATCAACAACATCAACAAAAAACCCAATCAGCACATCTTGAAGATCAATCACCACCATCTCCAAGATCAATCACAACAAGAATCACCTCAAAAGCACAAATCTCACAAGATCACAAATGTGAATACACTCCTTTTGGAGTGCCAATCGAATCAGTGCTAAGTCAACTAGTTAATGAGAAAATCATCACTCTTACAAAAAAAAGTGCTTTCAAATTTGTCCTAGACTTCCCTTGGAATAGGGGTGGATTTTATTGTGAGTATCATAGAGAAAATCTTCATAAAACATCAAATTGTATTAAACTCAAAAATATCATCCAAGACTTTATTGATCAAAAAATAATAATTGATGAGGACAAGGATCAAGATTCAACCACTATTGATAACAATGAAAATATCTCAACCAAAACTATTGAGAATAATGATCAAGATCAATCCATCAATGAGCACCTTGAAGTTGTGTCTACCTCATCCAATGATAAAATCAACATATATCAAGAGTCACTTTTCAATCATGATCAAAATCCACCAACAATACCCAACAATGATCCAATTTGAGAAATGTTAACATCATTTGATCCTATGGTTGAAAACATTGCAAATCTCTCCCCCACAGTTGTTGAGGATCATGATCAAGATCTATCCATTAGTGAGCACCATGAAAAAGTTTCTACCCCATCCAACAATCAAATCAACATACATTAAGAGTCATTTTTTAATCATGATCAAAACCCCTCAAACAATGATCTATTTCAAGGAGTGTTAGCATTATTCAATCCTATTGACATAATCCATGATCCATCGACCAATGATCATGTTGAAAATGTCTCTACATAACCTAATGAGTTAGAAGACATATCTCAAGAATTTATTCCAAAGCATGATCAACATCTTTCACCAAATTCTAGCAATGGTCCTTTCCAATACATATTGACATCCCCTGACCTCATGGTTACAAATATTGAAGGAATCTTCAAATCCATAGTTGATCCAAATCCACTCAAAGCTTAAGAGGATATTGAGCCACTTCCCATGCCTAATGACGATGTCCAAGAACCCTTTGTAAGCAATCCATCTTGTGCAATTGACCCATGTCATGAACTTGATCCAAAGTATGTCAAAAGCAATTCCAACATTAACCAAGATCAAGAATTTGTAGCTCCACGATACTTCAGTGATCTAATGGACACTCTCCTATCTAAACAAGATGTTGCAAATGATGATCATATCCATATAGCACATATTCCTCCATCTACCCATGAGATGCTTTCTTTGGATGGACATGTAGATGATCTTCATTCAAAACAAGAGTCTTATACTCTTGTTATCATTACCAAGGAACAAGAGTCTCCTACTCTTAACATTTGAACACATGATCAAGATACAAAAAAGTATAGAGAAAAATCATAAATGGGTCATGAAGAAGGCTTCTACAGAAGCTATGAATCAGAAACATCCTGTGAAGGCATATAAAAAATGAATCATGAGGGAGACTTGTTATCATCAACACCTCTTGAAGAAGCATTCAAATCTAATATTTCACAAGATCAAGCCAAATATATGAATCGGGAAGTTATCCCACTTATGGAGGATCCTATCACTTATAAACTTGGATCACTTACCTTTTCTAGGGCAAGCTATCTTATCAATGAAGAAGCTATTACCTTTGAAGATCCACAACAAAGTAGAGAAGTATTAGCACCTTGTTTCCAAGGTAAATCATACCCTATTGCAAATAAAATGTTTCAACAAAGAAATTGCCAGGGTAGAGGATTAGGCCTACATGAATAGGGTATCCTAGAACCAATGCAGATTATTGGCAATCCTAAGCATCAAGGCTTGATTATTTAGTACTAGGGGAAACTTCATCTCAAGCGAACGTCAACATTGGAAGCACAAAGAATCCTTATGACGAAATCAATGCCAATACTATAACCAGCAATGTCATGCATCTTCATCCACCCATCACCCCATCCATGAATTGGGACCGACATCAAAAGAAAGATTTGAATTAAAGTACAAAGAAAATTATCAAAGAAAAAGAAGTTGGGAAGCATAATGGACAAATCAAATACAAGTGGATACCAAAGAAATATTATCCCTATCAAACTCCATTAGTCAAAGAAACTATGGGGAAAATAAAAAAGGGAAAAGTATCCATCAAATATGTCCACAAAAGAAAAAGAAAGTTTTTCAAGCAACGTACAAAGTATATCAAGCAGTTGGTCCTAATTCCATGCACACTTCTGTATCCACCCATTATTGCTCATCTTACCAAGTTTGGAGAGTCAAAGGTTCCAAACTATCAACCAATCCATCTCCTATTCCTAAACACACAACTCCATCCATGCCTCCACGCATGATATATAATTCTCACAGTAACCATGTATTGGCAGCCACCCTTCATCATAAGGATTCAAAAGGCATTCTATTGCGATGTGCACACAAAGACAAAGTTAACTCTGGTATAAACAAAGCAGATCAAGAATCTCAAAAGTTGCATTCAAGTGCACGTATCTTAGCAAAGAAGCTTCTTCAAGTAGGATATCGATGGAACAACATGATAGAAACATCTACATCAATACTGCCAGGTGGTTCAACATGAGCTTAAAATCTTTCACATAGAAAAATAAAAATTCAAAAAATATGAAAATCCAAAAAAAATCAAAAAAAGGATTCAAAATAGTAAAGAAAAAAAATCATCCTCCAATGAAAACCACATGGGCGACGCTTTGGGTAGGTACCATGATGAAAACCTAGCAAATAGGCATCATGTGTAGAATCGAGCATCTACATGTGCTAATTTAGGTGAAAGCATCTTATCCTATCCATCAAAAATCCAGCATTCCATCCATCTCATCCATAATAAATCCATTCATCCATAAACCATTGATTCAATCCATTTTCATCCATCTACGTCCATCTTCCAAATTATCTTGATCTTGAAAAATTTTGGTGCACACTTTGCACATGCTTATGATAAACAACTTTGCATGGGTCATTTTCATTGATCCTATCCTACCCAACATTATCTAAGCCATGAAGCACTATCCAAATGAGCATCCTTTGTTTGAATACCTTATCTTATCGCAAGATAATCCTTGGAATCCTTTATGTGTTTACCATATCCATCCATCCACACATCTATCCAAGCATCCACCCATGGCATTCCATACATTGCTAGACACTGGGGGAAAATATGCACATCTTGCTTCGGGAATAAATCTTGATCTATATCTTCCAACTTATGTGGTGATCCAAACATTGGCAAACGTAAAATCAAATTGGTCAAAAAAATTATGAGCCAAAATCCAAATCACTAGCCCATGTCACATTTTGATGAGAAAATGTTCCTTACCAAGCTTTATCTTTCATTGAACATCAATCCAAATAATCAATATCAGTCACATCTAACGTGTGCTTCAACGTCACATCAAATCATTCAAATAGATTTTGTTCTAAATTGAGCTGCACAATTCTGATCAATCAAGTCCAATCAATCCATCATCATTTCAATCCTCGTGTTGCTTAACACTATCCTTGCATTGTTGTGTATCCTCAACAATATTATCATCATCAATCTTGATCAATCAAATCCAATCAATCCCTCATCATCTTAGGATATCCATCCTAATCCTTGTATTTCTTAACACTATCCTTGCATTGTCGTGTATCCTCAACAATGTTATCATCATCAATCCATCAATATGATCAATCAACCTTAGCTTGGATTTCAACAAAATCCCAAAACAGAGCACTGATATCGTCACACATATTCATATCCAAATCATCAAAATCATGCGAAAACCCAAAAAATATTCATAAAATCAAAAATCCAAAAGCATGCATAAAAATTAGAAAATCCAAAAACATTCAAAACAAGTCAAAAAGTCAAAAAAAGTCAAAAGCACATTGGTATCCAAACTGCATTGTCTTTGAGCTTAAATCTAGGCAAGGCTAATCTTTGATCAGCCCCCGAGACACAAAAACACAAAAAAAAACAATTAAATAACCCATAAATCCAAAAAATAGCCTCATAACATTTCAAAAACATCAAAACATTCAAATATTTGAAAAAATCCATCTGTCTCATTTCGATTCACCTGCAATAATCATCCACTCACAATAAATCAATTGTCACCTTCACCCTTTGGCAACACAAATAGAAAACAACCACAACAATCAGCACAAGAAAACTTCAAACACAATCAAAATCAAACAACAAACTTTTAAATGCAAAATCAAACTCTTGATCATTCGCAAACATGTCAATTCACCTTATATCAGCAACCTTTCAAACAACCTATCAACTTGCCACCATCCATTAACATGTCTTCGGATGCATGTCCTTCCTACAATGGGCATTATCTATTGGCAAATCACTTTGGATACTTATCCTAAACAAAACACATCCCTTTGGCTAGAGGTATGAAGAACATTGGCTTGTTTGTTCACTTGATCTTTTCTAAGTTGATTTATCTTATTTTGCTCATTCTAATGACCTCTCGATGATGTCTAATCAAAATTATTTAGAGAGAAAGGAATGGGGCATTGATCATTATCTTTTGTTTGTTTTTCTTGTTGGACATTCTTGTAATATAACCTTGGTGAATAGTTGGTTTGTATGTATGGAAGATGTTTTGGGCAGCTTGTTGACTATTGCATTGATAGGTTATACCCTTTTTGTGTTTTGGTCTGAGATGTTTAAAACTTCTAAAGTGCATCCTAGCAAAGTTTCTGTATGTCAGGTGTGAACAAGAATACTCCTATCTATTTGTCAAGTCAAAGTCCATCTCACTAGGTACAATGCCATCCTGGTTCTTTATACCTTGATGCATCATATCTATGTGTGTTATCAAACATAAGGTAAGTAATTCCTTTTAAAATTCCAATTCCTAATAAGCAAAACATCATCATCATATCTAATAAAGTCTCAATGATTCATGGACTTGTTGGACTTCTGCATCTTCTTAGAATCAAGGGTTCACCCATCTTATTCTTCTACTTATATCCATCTTATTCTTCTTATTCTTCTATTTTTACTAACATTTCTATCAAAGTATTGAATCTATGTGTTATATCAAAATATACATGAAGCTACCTATGGCCGATGAACTGTCTACATCAAACATTTGAGATTTCTAGTCCTCTCTGAGCTGAATTGATGTTGAATCTTTATTGCGAGCTCGACCCTCAAATCAATTTTTTCGTCTGATCTCTCGAGGGGGCAATATACCAGTGTAATTCTTCTCATTGGAGCAGCAATGGCGCATTCGAAAAAATCATAATTTTTTTTGAATTTTGATCTTAGCAAGGTTATTCTTTGAACCAATGCACCAGGTACATTGCTTCAAAGAGGGGAAAAATGCAGACATTCAAATTATACTAGTTGATATCATGCACTTGATCCTGAATTACTAACACCAATTCTGCCTAAATCATCTCTCTACTAGCCATTTAGTCAAATAATTTTTATTTGATTAAATTCATCATAGTTCCTCTGTAAATTAAATAAATCAACTTTATTTGATTATGTAGACACTAAAAATTCACCTAGGCTTGCGATTTCTAAATTCTCCATCATCTCCCCTTTTATCTTTGATAATCAAATGATTTTAATTATTTAATTAATTCATTTTTTATCCTTATCCCTCCTTGATTAATTAAATAAATTTTATTAATTTAATTACATCACTAATTAAGTCCCCTCCTTTCTAAAATTAAATAAATTCTTATTTATTTAATTTGGTCCACTTTCTTGAATTTTGAATTAAAACATTATTTAATTCAAAATGATTCCTTTTGTTACATTCCTCTATAATTAAATAATTATTTTAATTATTTATTTATTCATTGACCACCTAAATTAAATAATTTTTATTATTTAATTTCTCCTTATACCTCTTTATCTATGCCAATCTTATCTTCCATATCAAATCTTATCTCTTGACATCTCATTTAATCCTAGCCATTGATTGAATTATCTCATAATTCAATCTCAACCCTTTATCCTTATCAATGCCCTAATTTAGCCCTAACCCTATTTCATACTACAACTTTCAATCTTGTCCATTAATTAAGACATCTTATTGGCATCCAATCTCAACCATTAATTCAAATTTTTATTTTCTATAAAAGACTTTACCCTTGTCATTTTCATGATCTACACATTATGCAAGTACATGTTGGCATGAGACAACAATCTTCAATATTTTTCTAGTCACTTGTCATAGGCTTATTATTGCACACTCAATTCGGAGGCCAATTATCATATTCAAGCAAAATGGAGAAGTGCAATGGAGGTGAATCAATGGTTGCATGAAGATTCGGTAATATTGTTTTATGTTTTATGTCTCTATACTCATTTGTGCTTCATTGTTTATTAGGGTTTGGTTTCTATGCTTTATTACATTAACTTTAATATTTTAGCCCTAATCTTACATTGGTGAACTTGACATATTTTGAAAAACTTTGGAGAATTTGGAGTTGGATTCTTTTTGTTGCAGGTTTTGCATCATTTTGGGACAAAACCCTAGTTTTAAAAGATTTGACCATATCTTTCAAACGACTGTGTATTTTCTCACAAAATTTTTTCTTTAGGTTGAGGATAATATTAAGAGATTTCAGTCCAAAAATTAGATTTTTTGGAGCTGTTTTTAATTTTTTATAATTTTTATAATTTTTCATTAAAAATCAATTTTGAGAGCAAATTAGAGAATTTTTCAAATATTTTTTATATTTCTAGAAATCTCTCTAAATTCTAATGGGGGCTTGTTTTTTATGTTTTTTATATGGATGAAAAATAATTATACAAAAAATAGATCTTTGAAAATTAAGGTTTTACAAATATTTGTTTATATCTCACAAAAGATTGCAAATATTTTCACAAAAAAAATTCTCTAGATTTGGGATGATGTTAGGCATCTTCAATAAAAAAAAATCAGAATTTTTAGACTTGTTTTGAATTTGTTATAAATTTTTTATGATTTTTCATAAAAAAAATAATTTTAGATGTAAACCAACAAAATTTTTACATTTCTTTACATTTTTGGAAAGCTCTTAAAATTTTAGTAAGGGTTATTATTTGTTTTTTAATTTTTTATGCAAAAAACATTTCCAAAAATCAGATTTGTCTTGACTAGCTAACCCCCTAATATTAGTGACCAATTATTTTGTTAGGGTTTTGGCTTTGTTGTTGGTTTTGTGAATGTGCAAAAAAATAAACACTTCAAAAGACAAATTGGATCAAGTGGACAAAAAATTTGGAGCTAAAGAAAGTCTAGGTGCACACATTTCATCTTTCATCTCTTAATCATTGCTAGTCAACACACTTCAATATGGGGCTTAAAAAGAACTTGTTTGATCACACATTTGGATTTTGGACTATTAAAATCAATCTTGTTTGCTATCACATCATTGAAATTGGGCTTAAAAAGAACCATTGTCTTCCATCACACATTTTGGCTTTGGGTTAAAAAGAACAAGTGCTTCCATTGTTTTTTTACACACATTTCATTTCTAAAGGGAAATTAACAACTACGAGTGTGAATCAAGTTTGTGTGTCCCACCTCACTTGGTTCACTTTTGTGATACCCTTCTTAGGAGGCATGCTTGGAGCACACACCCCTCCAAGGGATGACCTCAATCCAAGTGTGAATCCAAAGACACACCTCTTTGGGAGTTGAAATCTTGTCTCTCTTGGCTAAGCCCCAAAGAACTTTATACCTTTGGAAAATGAAGGTGAAGGGTGGGTTACCCCTTTCTCCCGGATATGTGGCAAGATTTTTCTTTCAAATCATCCCTAATCAACCTCGTGTATCCTAGCTTAAGACCATTGGCTAATCTTCCCACTTGAATAATTGTTAGGATTGTTCTTGTGCTTGGAAATGTCTTCTTATCATAATCATTTGTATTACATCTTGCATCAAATCTTGTCTCATGTGTGTGAATGTGCATTCAAGATTGAAATTTTAATCAAGCAAGAAAAATCAAAAATCAAAATAAAAAGTAAAAAAAAAATATTAAAAAAATCCAAAAATATTAGCAATATTTCAAAAACAAACAAATCCAGGTTTCCTCCAAGTCAAGTTATCCACATTATCTCCAAGTCAAACTTCTAATCCTCATTTTCATCCTAGTCTTTGCATTGTCATTGTCTAGACTTCACAATCATGTCCTCAATTCACATTGATATGCTTGCTATTCAAAGTGAATACCAATTGCTTCGTAATAGACAATACCAACAAGCCATAAACTTCAAAAGGCAATTCATCCAATCCAAATACCAATGCCTTTCCTACCAACAATTCATAAGTCCTAGTCATTCAACCATCTACCCTCACTATCAAGAGTCCCTTAGCCCTATTCATGCCATTAATGCACAACCAACAACCACTTATTGTCCTTATCCTAACCTTGATAAGGGAAACCAACCATCCACTAATCCCTTCCAAGTCTCTGTGTCCAATCCTAGTCCTTCCTTCACTAACCCCTTCCAGGTCTCCACGTCCTATCCTAGTCCTTCATCCACTAATATTTTTCAAGCCACTCCATCCCAACATACATTTAGTCATGAAAATTATATCCTTGTCCAAAGTCACATTCCATTGCCCAAATTTGAGGATACATGTCAAAAGGAAAGTCCAAATCATGCCATCATAACTTCATCTTCATGTTAAGATCAAAGTAGCCCATCCCATGACCCCATCATTAAATTCATTCAAGAAGTCATTCTAAATAACAATGGCATCCAAAATGCACATATCCTTGATTCCATTCCTAGTCATACTAACAAAGACAATCCCATCTTTGACCAAGATCCTACCATTGAACAAGACATCCAAAGTGATCCGCTTATTGACCTTTATACCATCCATGAGAAAACATTTGAAGTCAATCCTATCCAAACTCCAAACACTTCAATTTCCCAAAATGAGAAACTTTCCTCCATGAGACACATAGATAATCTTCCTCTAAAACAAGAGTCTCCTACTCTGGACATATTTGTAAATGATCAAGCTATAGCTGAATTCACTAGACTCTATGACAATGACCATAAAGATGACTTTGACATCGACTTGGAAGCACCAGTAGAATCATCTGAATCTGAAATGTCACAAAATCAAACCAAAGATGTCCAACATGTCAATGAAGCTATGACATCTTATCAACTAGGATCATATGTCTTTGTCAGAGTAGGCTTTCTCGTAGATGAGAAGATTCTAAGTAACAATTTCCACATATAGAATGATGGGTTAGCATCTTGCTTCTGAAATGGCCAATACCGCATCGCAAATAGAATCTGTCAGAACATGCAATATCAAGGCAAAGGACTAGGCATACACGAGCAAGGAATTCAAGAACCAATAGAATTTCATGAAAATCATAGACATTGAAAGGTCTTGGCTATTCCTCAGTCAGAGAATCTAATGATGTTAGTGGTACCTCCTCGATATTGGGGGAAACTTTATCTAATACAAACATCAAAATAGGGGCCATGAGTAATCCTTGTCATAAGATTTTTGCCAACCCTACTTCCATCCATACCATAAAACGTTATTCCCAATGTCTTAAACCTTCCATTTGGAACCAACAAAAAAAATATTACAAGTCAAAAGTTCAAAATCAAATGTCAAAGGTCATTGAATCAAACAAAAATCCAAGTGGAAAAATAAATTTAAAATGGATCCCAAAGAAAAATCAATCAAGCAAAGAAAATATTTCAGATCCAAAAGTCAATCAAAATGTGGAACCACAAGAAAAGAAGACTCCCACATATATAATAAATGTCCACCTCCTTCAAAATGGTCATCAAGCAAGGCATCTAAAAGTGTTGGTTCCAAACGCTATCTCAATCAAAATTCCAAACTCCGTCACCCACCCTCCTAAGTTTGGAAAATAAAAAGTGATTCATCCAAATGTCCAAACAACCCTTCCACATCTACCATCATCTGTCATAATCCTACATCTTGGCTAAAGTCCAAAAATTTCATGTCACAAATTCATCGCATCTTGGTAATAACTTTTTATCACAAGGACCCTCATGGAACTCTATCATGATGTGAGAATTCTAATAAGGCCAACTCTAGTATCACAAAGGACCATAGTGACATCAATTAGTTGTATGCAAGCATTATGATGCCGACAAGGCAACTGTTTCAGAAAGATGATTATTGGAGTATCATGGCACCAGTCTCTACTTTAGCATCGTGAGTGGATTTAGGGCATTTAGTGGTCAGCTAAAGCATCAAGGCCATTCGAAAACACAAAAAAAAAGAAAAAAGTAAAGAAAATAGTAAAGAGAAAAATTACGTCCAATAGTGAAAACCATTTTATGGCACTTTGGATAAGTACCTTGATGAAAATCTGGCAAACATGCATCATGTGTAAGGACAATTATCTATGTGGACCATTACACTTGGGGGGAAAGTCGTCTCATCTCCCATACTCTTCCCCTGATATTTCCTTATAACATTTCCATTTATCCATCTAAGCATTGGCCTTTCCATGATCTTGATAACAACTGGTGTACAAACATAAATCATGCTTTGGGAAACCTCTTGACATGTCTATCATTTGGTCATATACTCATCATGAAACATCATGTCATTTCCTTCATAGCATTATCTAACCTATATTATTCCTATGCGACATAGTCCTTGAAAGATCATATGACAATTCATTCAGTCTCATGTCCCCTATCTTTTATCAAAGTCCACCTGTCATCCTTTCATGTATGTCATCTATCTTGGTTTTCCCATGTCAAATGGTCCAAGGATACTCCATCATGCCCTTCAGTCTTGAAAATATGTCATTCCAAATGCAACCTCCCATGCCAAACGTCATCATCATCATCACCTGTCAATTGGTATTCAGCTTGAATAGGGGAAAAATCATGTTTGTCCTTGACATCATTCATATGCATAAAATGTCAAAAAGCCAAAAAAACCATAAAATGTCAAAAAGCCAAAAAAATCATAAAATTTCAAAAATCCAAAAAAATCATAAAATGTCAAAAAGTCAAAAAATCAAAACATTTAAAAAAAACAAATCATAAAATTTTAAAAAGACAAAAAAACCATAAAATGTCAAAAATCCCAAAAAAATCATAAATTTGAAAAATCCAAAAAAATCAAAATATATGAAAAACACAAAAAAAATTCAAATAATTCTAAAATCATGAGTTAGCATTCTTCATGTCAATCAAATAAGGAAAACATAGTCACATCGGTCAAATAAGGTAGACAATGTCCATCTCATCAAACATTAGGTCACCTAGGTCAAATAAGTTAGACAATGTCAATCTCCTCACGCAAAGTTAGCTTTCGTCAGACCTAGTCACACTCGAACACAGGACAATCATTAAAACATCCACATTCAAATCATGATCCAATAGACATTATAGTCTAATCGGCCATTAAGTTAAACTCAGACAACATAGTCCAGTCAGTCATTTAGTAACATTAGTCAAATTGCCAAAACAATGTCAATCTTGTCATTTTATGGTCCTCTCCAAGATGTGTCCTTCTTGGACTTGGACCTCATCAAAATGCCATTTAACTTTTTCAGGATGTGTCCTTCCTGACAATAGGCATTGTCAAAACCATCAAAACTGTCAAACTATCAAATTGTCAAACTATCAAACAATTAATCTTTGACAAACAAATATTGGCAAACATAATTGAATGACTCTTGATTTGTCTGGTCTATTTTGTCTTATCTTTTGTCTATTTTTTTTCTCTATTTTTTAGTCTGTTTTGTCTCTTGGTCATGTTACTAGCTACATCAACGATTTCTCATGAAGGATTTAGAGGTGCAATGACGTCTCATGACCTATTTTGTTTTTTCTTTGACTACTGTCTTTTTCTGTGACTATCTATTTTGCAAGTGGATGAACTTGCACAACTTGGTCTATGTCATACCATGGCATTTGTTGTCCATTTGTGTCATTTTACCACCCAATGATGATTAGTGCAGAGTCTTGTTAGCAAAATATGCATCTTTAAAGTTGTCTCCACTAACATCCATATCCTCCAAGCTAACATTTCTTCTATGTTGCTTATCTATTTTCCTCTTATCCATTTCGAGAGCACACTCATGTTCTTTGAACCCACATGTCCTCTTGAGGGGGCATAACACAACCCTCCTTGTCATCCTTCCACATCCTCTTTACATTGGGGCATGTTTTTGATTGAATTTTCTTTGTCACAATGTGACAAGCTACATTATGACAAAGAGAGGCAAAATGTAGACACTAAAAATTGTCCCAGACTTGCGATTTCTAAATTCTCCATCATTTCCCCTTTTGTCTTTGATAATTAAATAATTTTAATTATTTAATTAATTCATTTTTTCATCCTTATTCCTCCTTGATTAATTAATTAAATTTTTATTTATTTAATTTGGTCCACTCTCTTGAATTTTGAATTAAATCATTATTTAATTCAAAATGATTCCTTTTGTCACATTCCTCTATAATTAAATAATTATTTTAATTATTTAAATATTCATTGGCCACCTAAATTAAATAATTTTTGTTATTTAATTTCTCCTATCACCTCTTTACCTGTGCCCATCTTATCTTCCATATCAAATCTTATCTCTTGACATCTCATTTAATCCTAGCCATTGATTGAATTATCTCATAATTCAATCTCAACCCTTTATCTTTATCAATGCCCTAATTTAGCCCTAAAAATATTTCATACTACAACTTTCAATCTTGGCCATTGATTAAGACATCTTATTGGCATCCAATCTCAACCATTAATTCAAATCTGTCTTTTCTATAAAAGACTTTACCCTTGTCCATTTCATGATCTACACATATTATGCAAGTACATGTTGTTGGTGTGAGACAACAATCTTCAATATTTTGCTAGTCACTTGTCATAGGCTTATTATTGCACACTCAAATATGAGGCCAATTATCATATTCAAGCAAAATGGAGAAGTGCAATGGAGGTGAATCAATGGTGGCATGAAGATTTGGTAATATTGTTTTATGTTTTATGTCTTTATGCTCATTTGTGCTTCATTGTTTATTAAGGTTTGATTTATATGCTTTATTGCATTAACCTTAATATTTTAGCCCTAATTATAGATTAAATCATTACCTTCTTCTAATTAAATAAATAATTTTATTTAATTAATCATAATGTTCCTCTTTTAATTAAATAAATCACTTTATTTAATTAAATCATGTTTCCTCTTTTAACTAAATAAATCACATTTATTTGATTAAAACTAACATCATCTCATCTTAATTAAATAAATCAAACTTTATTTAATTAAAATCTAGCGTCCATTATTCCTCCCATTTGATTTAAATAAATCCAAAAATCAAAGTCAAATGTCAAATCAAACTAATTTCCATCTAAGTTAATCCATCAAATCCTCTAGATTTTGCAACTTGCACAAGTAAATCAATTTATTTGATTTCTAAATTCTTCTATTTCCATTCCAAATTGCATCTCATTGGAATATTCCCTCAATTTGAAATCTCCCTCCCAAAAGGACTTGTCCTCCAACAAGGCATTTAAAGCTCTTACATTTCCTTTTTCTTGAGCCAAGTGGCATTAACTAATCTTTCAACTCTTCCTCCACAAGCTGCCTTTTGACTTTCAAATTTCCACCTTCATGCATTTAACATGCACATTGTTCAAAATGTGCTCCACTCTCCTTCATTAGCATGTTGACAAGTGGCACAATGCCATTGGTTCAAATTTAATCCCACATTCTTGCTATTCCTTATTCTTCAATCGTTCTCTATTATAAATAGAGGTCTCCTCTATTTGATTTAGCATCCACAATCCATGTAAGTGTTAGAGTAATAAGTTATTACACTTAATTAATTACATCATATTGGTTAATTAATTAAGTCACTTATCACTTTAGTTACTTAAGTTAAACTTAGGCACATTAATAATTATTTATTAATTATTAAATGTGCACACTAGGGTTTTTCCTTTTAGGGTTTCCTTTAGGGTTATGCATACATTGCTTTTATAAAGAAATTTATCTCATGTAATTATGAATTCTTGAATAATATTATTTGTACATATTTATGCAAAGCTCTACTTTTATTTTATTTTCTCTTACATGGAAGGTTTTTTGGTTTGCATGTCTGATCTTGGTTTCTAACATGGTATCAGAGCCTTGATTTGCAGCCCCTTCTCAGATTTTGGAGAAATTCATTGCAGAGTTGTTTAGGGTTCCTCGAGGGATCTGACCTTGATCTTTTTTTGGTACATTTTGGAGAAAAATGGACACCTCCATCATGTTCGCAGTGCCCAAAAACCCTTAGATCGCTTGTCGTTTTGCTAAAATCTGAGCAGTTGCAATGGAAGGAAAAAAAATTTTAAGGGCACGACAGATCTGGGCCCTATTTGTCTCAATTTTCGTGCACAGGTATAAGGTGTAATATTCTAGTTTTTAAAAAAAAATTCCACTATTCAGAAAAAATACATTCATGTTTTTTTTTCAATATTTTACCTAAAAAAAATTCATTAGTTTTTTGAAAAATTAAATTAAAAAAATGAAATCAAAAGGTTGAAAAAGATTTTTTTTTTTTTTAAGGCTTTTAAAGCCTGGGTGGCTAGGGTACCCTCGTACCCTACTGCGGCAAGGCTATACGCCACCGCTGGCAAGGCGGGGCCCCACCCACTACCACCACAAAGAAATCTAGCAGTTTGTTGCTCCTCTTGGCAGCTTCCTTCTCACCCAACAGCCACACATTCTCGGTGGTCTTTTCAAGCCATTGGTGGTCACATCCATACCAACTGGCTTCCTCAAACTGATGACAACATACCCGCTGACACCTTCAAATCCCAACCCTCACAAAACACCAGTGACGTCTTTGAAGATTTTGTCAGAATCTTTGTACATTCAGCGGCAAGTGTACCACAAGGAATATTCCCTATCTAACCGCATATTCCGACAGAGATGCAAATTCTGGTGACTGTCATTTTTTTCTAGTAGGGGAGCATTTTTTTCTAGTGATGGCCAGATGGCCATCAAATTTAAGCTCATAATTCAATGACGTTAGCAGCCATATGACCCTCTTTGCCCCCTCCTAGCCCTAATTTACCTTCAAGGAGAAGTTTTTTTCTTTTTGGCATAACGTGGGCATATGGTATCGAAATCGGGAAAACCAGATATCACTGGAAAGTTGGTTCGGAGCACTGTCATGTGCTGTAGTTTATTTTTTAGTATTTTTCTATTTAGCTACATTTATTGATGTTTGAAGTTAGATGCTCATTTATGGATTTCGAGCTCATAAATTTTTTCCACGATCTCTAATTTTCGCTATCTTTGCGGCATTGGAAAGGTATTGAGGAGCTCTATGTTGTTGTCCATACACTTTTTTCTATATCTATCCCAAGTTGATAATTATCCAGATTTTTCTTGATGGGTGTTTTGGAGATTACTTGGATGTTTTGGAAGTTGGAAGAGTGAAACTTGAATCTTTGCACTTCATTCCATTATCACATCATTTTATCATCTCCTGTTGCTTCACAGATTCTAGGGTTATTTTAGTTTGTGAGTTTTCTAATGTTCCATGGCATCGGTTCTACTGTTGCTTTATCATGATTCCTTGAGTCAACCAATGACTTTCATTTGGTTTTAGTAGTAGACAAAAGTATCTTTCCTTGCTTGTTGGATTCAGGTTCCAGTGTTACTCCACAATGTTCTTCTAGTGCTTCTTTGTAGTAGGTCATCTCATTGTAGGGGGGTTTTGTCCCAATGGGTTTTCCTTCTCTACCTCATTATTGCATTTGTAATGGGTACCTAATCAGGCCTTGTTGCCGGGACCCATTCATGCTTTCATGCATCTTTTACTTAGTGTTTTAGCTACTTCATAAGTTCATTTTAAGGGGGGTGTTAGAGTAATAAGTTATTATCTTAATTAATTACATCATATTGGTTATTTAATTAAGTCAAGTTTATCACTTTAGTTACTTAAGCTAAACTTAGGCACATTAATAATTATTTATTAATTATTAAGTGTGCACACTAGGGTTTTTCCTTTTAGGGTTTCCTTTAGGGTTATGCATACATTTCTTTTATAAAGCAATTCATCTCATGTAATTATGAATTCCTGAGTAATATTATTTGCACATCTTTATCCAAAGTTCTACTTTTATTTGTTTTTCTCTTCTATGGAAGATTTTTGGTTTGCATGTCTGATCTTGGTTTCTAACAGTAACATCATTATGCTCATTTGGAGACACAACTTTATGCAAGATTACCATCTACAAATTTTTGAGCAAGTTCATCAATATTTCTTCCAAGTCTTCAAAGTTTTTCATCAATCTTAGCTAGGTTATTACAAATTTCATCAAGGAGCACACAATCATCATCAAGTGGATCAAATCTTTGCAAGGAATTAGGAAAGGGCTTCTTTCCACATCAAAGAAGCACTAGTTCCCCCATGGGATGTTGGTTTGAATGTTTTGAATAGGATTTCAATAAGCTTTCATTTGATATTCTATCTTTGTTTTCTTCTTCATTGCATTTGAATGATTTGCATGGGGAATGATTGTTTTAGATTTGTTTATTGACTAACATTGGATTTTTTTTTCATGTTTGAGCATGTCTAGAACCACCATTCATAGGATCTATAGGCATGCAAGCTATGTTATGCAAGGTGGCCATATAACTAAAAATGAAAATGAACAAATAAGGAACCTTGAAGGGAGTCTTGCTTAGTTCATGTGAGGTCTTAACTTAGGGAACATTGTGCATAATGTCTCCAAGAGAGGGCAAATCAAAGAATAGAATATTCATAACTTAGGGTATGCATTTTGTCGCATCAAGCCACCAAGAGGAATGCAATATGCTAAGAGAGATCACACTCTTGAAGGGAATCATACCCAATGTCAACCACAAAGCAGAAAACACATCGTATACAATAAAAATATCGCACTACAAACCATGCAAAAGAAAAATGCAAAAGAATAATGCCAATGTATGCCCCAAATTTAAAGAAATTACTAAACACCATGCTGTGAGAAATTACTTTAAAGTAGCAAATGATAAATACAAAAAATAATGAAGAAGACATGAGAAATAACTTGGAAAGCCCCATGCCAAGTCATATGTTTCCAAGTAAAGTTGTGTCATGCAAAAGAAAGGATAAGAGAGGGGTTTCCCTTAAAATGAAAATCCAAACACATAAGGGATCTATGGATTTGGGGTTAGTATGTTCTTGCTACAATTCTTTTAGAGATATCAGAACTGTCATCATTCCCAAAATACACATAGAACTAGAAGAATGACACAAAGAGAGTGAAAACAAAGAAAATTTTTTGGGGTCAACATCAAAGAAACATGAATGTATTGACGCCTTGTGTCATCCCCAAAAGGAAAACACAAGACAAATTAAAAGATAAAAGATTTATGACATAGAGAAGAATGAAGGTACAAATAGAGGAATGTCACAAAGAGAGAGAAATGCATCAAACAGAACATTATGAGGGATCACATTATGCACATGTTATCACACAAAAGAAAAAGAAAAAAAGAACTAATGCAAAAGACTAGTAAGGAAAATGCGAGTCGACCTAAAATAGGTCATCTGCATCCCAATCATGATCATTGCATACCAAAGGTGGAAATCTAGCCAAAAGGACAATACCAAGTTATGAACTAGGGCCATCACCAAGTTCAACACTCTTCTTTGGAGAATTGTTGTTTAAGCTCATTGAAGAGGAAAATAGTGTGTTCAATTCATTATGCACCTCTTCTTCAATTTTGGAAACTTCCTCATCATCATCTAAGTTAATCACAATAGGAGGTCGAATGATAATGTCTAAGGAAGGGTTCAACTCTTGTTGTGGTTGTTATATTGGGTTGTTTTGTTTCGAGACGAGGGTAGAGTCATCATGCATTGCTTCAATCAAGTTTGGATTTTTATTTTCTTTGTTTATTTCTCCATGTAACCTATGAGAAAAGGCACGACGTCGATGCCTATACTCTCTAGAACCTCTATTTATTTTAGTTTTTTTTTCAAGTTGCATTTGTGTAGGATCAGGTTGCTCAACCATAGGTTTCTTTTCTTCCCTAAGGGGAGGAATGTAAGGAACCATGGGAGCTTGTTCAACCACTTTCACTTTGAATTTGTAAACTTTTTTTATTCTAGGAGGAATGACGAGATATTTTTCATTGTCCCTTGGTCTCTTGTAGGAGGTAGGTGAAGGTTCTATCTTAGATTGGTCTCAATGGTTGTTTGGAATTTCTTTAGGCTCAATCATGGTTTCATCTAGGATGGTAGGCTCGGTGGTGGGTGGGGACATGTTTTGGATGGATAATTCTACTATCTTCTTTGCCTTAAGAAATCTAAGGAAAATTTTCCTTTGGAGGACAATGGTTAAATCCACTATGATGGACGGTGAAAACTTCATTGTTAAAGGGAAACTTTAAGCATTTATGTAGAATTGAAGGGACAAATTTCATTGAGTGAAGCCATGGGAATCCTAGCTTTACATGAAATTGGTTCGATTGTGGGATGATGGAGAATGAGATATCTAACGTTTTTCAATCCTATTTGTAATGGTAAGGTGATTGATCCCATTGTAGGGCAAGAAAAACCATTATGCATCTTGATCCATGCTTTCAGTTTATCATATATATCTTGATAGAGCTCATGCAAGAGTAAGAATTCCTCGGTGATCACATTCTCCCCACAGGCGAGATCTATTAGTATCCCATTAGTGGTCTTGTCATAGATTCATTCAACTATGTAAAGAGGACCATCAGCTACATGTTTAACTACATCTTTAGAGGGGAACACAATTTCAAGAGGATTTCTAGTTCAATACTTATGAGGAATGACATCTATCACTCCTACCATGTCATCCATAGGATCATTATCTACAGAATCATTGTTATCATCATTCTTATCAACATTCATCACATCATTCTTTGTAGTTTCACTAGCTTTGACAAATTAAATGTTATGAATAGGCATAGGATTGGTAAAGATTTACAATTTTTGGTTACGAGGGGCAATGCACTTGTTTCCTTGATCACTAACACCTCCAATGGAAAGACGCCTAGAATCAATGAGGTCTTGCACAAGATGTTTAAGATGTTTGCAATGTTCCATTTCATGTCCATTTTTTTGGTGATAATGCTACTAAGAGTTTGGTCTATAGCTTGCAAGTAATGGTTTACTAGGATCAGGTGTTTTAACAGGAGGCAAGGTAATCATATTCTATTCTACGAGTTGTGACATTGTATTATGAAAAGTATTGAGTAAGGGAGTGAATTGGCTTTTCAGGTCTCCATAGCTAAAGGGTATTGCGGCTTTAAAATCAGCTACTTGGTTATTGACATTGTGAGTTGTTTGTTGAGGGGAATTGAATTGAAGGAAACCTTCGTTCTATTTTCTAAAAGGTTGGGAATTTTTTTGGTTTGTGGATTCAGACTTCTCAATACAGCTAGAGGTGGATTTTGTATCTTGACTACTAACCGAAATTTGATAATCACGGAGGGTAGTACACAAGTGCTTAAAGGAGGGAAATTTCATCATGGTAAGATTGTCTTGTATCTTGCTTTGCAAATTTTCTATGAACATATTTTGAAGGTGAGGGTTGAGAATCTTGACATCGATTTGGGAATAAATAGATTGATAGCGTGAGATAAAGTCAATTATCTTTTCTTCTTCTTTTTGCTTGCATCTCATCAAATCAGCTAAGGTCATACTACGGGTCATATGCACTTGGAAATGTTTAACAAATTCCTCAACAAGTTTATTAAATGAACAAATTGAGTTGTTAGGTAAAGAAGAAAACCACTCCAAGGAAATATCTTTCAATGACCTAGGAAAGAGCTTAGCCAATAGTTTAACATCAAGGAGAAAGTCACTACATAAGGTAGTATAAGCATTAATGTGGTTAGAAGGATCTCCCTTTCCTCCATATTTCTCAAATCTTGGCACCTCTATACCTTGTGGTGTCAGTGTTTGCAATATCTCCAAGGACAATGGGTTGCTTTTGACATAATATGTAGGTGGGACATTTTGATTTTGGTTGATGGTGGAATTTTTTTTTTGAAGGGATGAAATGGGTTGGAAAAGTTGGTTTATGAGGGTCATTGCTTGAATTATGAGATGGAGGTGAAAAAGGTGAGGGGGTGTATGTGTTCGAAGGACAAGTGAATGGAATTGTTATAGGTGGTAAAGTGGTAGGAGATATGAAATGCAGTGCCACAAAGGAACTAGAGATGCTAGTGGAAATACCCTAGGAAGGAAACACATTACGAGCTAGTTGCAGTGTTGTTGTGACTTTGGCTTGTGACATTGCTTGTAGGTAAAGGAAAACTAGTGGTTGAGGTGAGATTTTTCCCAAAGATTTGAACTATGTTTTTCACAAGGTCAAGTCCATCTTCACTTTCAAGCATGCGATGAATGTTATATATAGTGGGTATTGTGGTAGTTGAAATGTTATCATTTTTCACTTGATGTTGTAAGTTTGCTGTCTTCATGGATTTGGATTATGTTTTCTTGCAGGACACTATCATTCCTTGTTTCAACTTGTATCACACTACTTGAAGGTATATAGGTGTTAAGGGTATTGTCCATACCTAGTGTACTAGTGTCAATACTAGGAGTGAAAGAGTTAGACAACCCAAGATCCACAACGATTGTGCTATCGCAGGATGACATGAGTCTTAAACTTTTTCTCACTACAGTATTAGCAATATGACACTAAATACTCATGCAAGGGCTTCTAAATGCAATATGAATGCAAATGCAATATAATCTACGAATAATGAAATGCTTATAACAGAAATTCAAAAAACCTAAATAGAAAGCTATAAATATAAAATAGAAACTCAGAAACAAAACTTTAAATGCTAGAAAATGCAATTTAGAATGTGCATAGGGATTGATTCGCCTAGGGTGGCGAATGAGTCCTAGTAGGGATTCTTTTCAAAATTTTCAAAATTTTTCAATTGTGTTTTATTCTTTTTATGTTGTATGATCTGTATTCTAAGTGAAAATACAGATTTTGTTTGATTTTCAATGAAATGATATGCAAAAATGCAAGCTATATGATCTTTCACTAATGCAAAATTTGAAAACCCTAGAATTCCAACTAACTAATGAAAACTCTAATGTGATGTTACTGAAAGCCAAATCTAGGATGATGATGCACTCCAAATCAAAATTATGATTTTCTTAAAATGCAGGTTGACCAAAATGTGGTAAATGAAAAATGGGGTTTTGAATGATATCATATGACTTGGGACATAGAGCATACCTACTTTCCACCTACTACATTCAAGGGTAACCCTAGAGATCTCAATGCAAAGGAGAAAGAGATCTTGCAATAGGGTTGTCCTAGGGGATGATTGCAAACTAATAAGGGGTTCACCACCAAGTAAGAACTTGGAAAGACAAATGAAATGCATGTTGAAATTTAAGATGAAATGCAAAACCCTAATTGAATGCAAAGCTTCACTAAATGGCCTAGAAATGCAAGTGAAACAAAATAGAAAACAATAGAAAGGAATGTGTGCACCTGGAAATCTAGATATGGCTTAATGGAGGTCTAGAATACTAGAAAATTTGAATTTAATTCCGAGTGGGACTCATTCACCAAGCTGGGAGAATCAGTCCAAAATATGGGTTTCTATGTGGGAACAAGAATCTGCCAAATGGGTATCTAAATCTACAAAAAATTGAATTCTTACTGAAATTGGAACTCATTCGCCAAAAGTGATGAATCAGTTCAATTGGGGTTTTATTAAGCTTCAAATTTTGATCCTTTTCTTCTTTGTCTTCTCTATCTTTCCTGATTGATTTTTGGATACGAAAACATGATTTGCAACCTATAAGTGTTCTCCAATGTTCTCTAAGGCTTGATGATAACTTTGACAACTTTGAATGATTTGAAAAATTGTCTCCAATCTTGCTCCTTAGGAAATTTGCAACCTAAACCTACAAATCACACACAAAGGAGAGGGGAAAATGTTGTTGGGTTAGTAGATAGGGGTTTTCCTTGGTCAAACCCCATTTTGGTAATCAAACCTTGAAATAGAATGAAATAGGAATGGAGAATGATGAATGAACAAAATATAATGATGTAACTCACCAAAACCTATCAATGAACTACTACAAACATGTGTGAGATGGCTCCAATGGATGTAGATCCTGACTCTTGCTTGAAGGTGATAGATCTTGAATGAAATTTTTTCTTGAATCATGAAACCCTACATCACAATTGTTAGCTCACAAACAAACATGATGCATGAAATCCTTGATATGATGATTGATGCTTGAATGCTACTCTAAAATGTTTGATAATTTTCTCTTGAAGGCTCTTGAATGCTCTTGTAAACACTTGAATTCACTTGTGAACTCAACTTTGCTATAAGGATGCTCATTCAACTTGCTAGGTGTAAAATGAGTGAAATAAACTTGTATTATACTCAATTATGCAAGAATTCCCAAAATTACAACACTACAAGCCGACATCAGATCTAGGAGAAATAAATTCTGCCAAAATTTTGAATTAATTTTGATTTTGGGTCACACAGGACTCAGTCGCACAAGGTGGTGAATGAATACCACTAGGCATAATTTTTGGGACCATTTTCAAAAATGCTTAGAAAGGTGTGAAGTCAGGCTCATGGCCAAAAATATATAGGTGAGACTCATTCTCCCAAGGTGGCAAATGAGTCCCAGATCACTAAATCTAGGCCATTCAATCCTGAAACACCTAAATTATGATTGGATAATGATTTGTGTTAGGATCATTCTTGAAAAGATGCATTAAATGAGGCTTGTGGATGCAAAATACGGCCAATTAAAGCATAAAGAATCTCAATTATTAATGAAAACCCTAGAAAAGTATGAAAGTGTGTTACAAGACTTTTGAATAAACTAGGATTAAGGTTAAAAGAGGTTTATTAAGTGTAGTTAATTAATAAAACCTTAGAAAAGTGTGAAAGTGTGTTACAATGCTTCACAACACTTTAGCAAGGTACCATTCATGTTCATCAATTCACAAGGGCCCAATACCTAATGTGAATGTGTCAAACACATTACAACACTAAATAAAGGCACCATTAAGCCTAGTTCACAAGGAGGGCCCAAACAAGCAAGGGAAAAGTAGAAGGGATACTTTTTTCCGTTACCACACTACTAAAGGAGCAAATGGATTTTTCTTACAAAATTTGTACTCCTTTTAGGAACTACCCTACATTCTTTAAGCCTATGGACAAATTGATTACATGTATAGCAATACCCATAAAAGTATGAGGAATACCTGTTTATAGAATTTGTTTGAGCTAGATGAGGGGGTCTTCTTTGAATTGGCTTCTTTAGATCTCTCACCCATGTGAATCTATCAACATTAGTTTTTCTTATGGTTTGCTTCTTCTTCGAATGAATAGGAACTAATTGGTTATTCTTATTTTTTGTAGTAGGCTTTTATTTTTCTTCAACCTTCTTCAACTTAGTTTTTTTGTTTTCCTCTTTAGAGGTGTTCTCCATGTATCCTTTCTCATCATTTTTACTTGATTTTTCTCCTACTCTAAATCTTTCATATATTTTTATAGATGCACTAATAAAAGTTATTTTTCCTTTCTCAAGACCTAAACCAAATTTTTCTTTGGTAGAAGGATTTTGTGTGCTTATCAAACCATCAAGTATCTCTGAGCCTCCCTTCAATTTCAATCCTTTCTCTATTTTTTCTCTAGCCTTTTCAAATTCCTTTCTTAAGGCAACTATTTCAACCTCTAACTACATGCATTTATCCACTTTAGACTGTAGCTTAGATTTAACCACATCTTCAATTCTTTTGGCTTCTTCCATTTGTAGCTTCATGCTCACCACCAACTGATTAGATTCTTCAAGGTTCTTGGTTATCTTTTTAGTCTCCTTCTATGCAATCTTCTTCTGATGTTTATTTCCATTTTTCAAATTTTTGATCTCCTCTCTCAGATCATCTATCTCATCTAGTGCACATATAAGTTCTTCTAGATCAACTTCTCCTTCCTCCTCACCTTCTTCGCCAAGGTTCTATACGTTTCCACTATTTTTTTCTTTAGATTCTTTTTCCATGAAAAGAAACTCATTTTCTTTCATCACAAAAGAACAATGTAGTTCATCCTCTAAACTATCATTGACATTTGATACATCACTATCCTCTTGAATGTATAGACTTTTCTTCTTCTAAAAAATATTTCTCTTAGGGAAGTAGGGTTTCTTTATTTTACCATCTACTTCTTTTTTAGAGTATCCTTCTTATTGTAAGGGAATTTAGCAACAAAATGACCTACTTTACACTAGTCAAAAAACTTGAAGGGTAACTTACCTCTATATTTGTTAGAGCCTCTTCTTAATCTCCTAATGAAATTTTCTTCTTCCTCATCAGTCTCTTCATGATTGGATGTTGATGCTTCTTCTTTGTATTTCTTGGGTGATTCATATTTTTATTTGTTTGCAGCATTGAATGCAACTTCTCTTTTGGATGGTTTTGCATTTCCCATCCTCGTCTCATAGGTAGTGAATATGCCATGTAGTTCATCAAGAGTTAGTTTTTCAATGTATTTTTCTTCCTCAACTGCTAATATTTTGGGGTAATAAATAGATGACATGGAACTCAATACTTTTTGCACAATCATCGAATCTTTTACTTCTTCTCCAAAACCTTTGATATATTTCCCAACCTCGTCAACTTTGAGAAGATAGTCTACAATCTTTTCTTCTTAAATCATCTTCAATCCTTCAAACTTGGCCCTGAGAATTTACAATTTTGTATGTTTTACCTTGTCATCACCTTCATAAATGCTTCTCAACTTTTCCTAGAAATCATTTGCATTGTGAAAATGCATAACTTTAACAAACTTAGAACTAGACAATCCACAAATAATAGCATGTTGTGCTTTTTCATTGTTCTCATAATCCTTCTTTCTGACAACATTAGTAGGAGCTATAACCGGTGGTGTATAACCATTCTTAACAGACATCCAAACATCAAGCCCTAAAGAGCTCAAGTATGTCTCCATCATAATACTCCAAAAGGAATAATCTGATCCATCAAACCTAGGTGCCTTTTTTGTAGAAGAACCTTCTTGACTGGCCATTGTGTTCACTTGTCCAAGACCTATCGGGGCTGATTAAGCTTACCCTAGAGAACCAAGTATCTGATAAAAATTGTTATAACATAACAATCTACTGAGTGGGGGTGAATTACTATATTGATTAAAACTAAATAACTTTTAATTCCTTAGATTGTTTAATTCCTTTTATCCTTTTACATGCATATTAAAACATGGCATGCATAGAAGTAATCATAATCACACATAATATAACATAACACAAGATATTTGTGGAGAACCCAAGATGGGAAAAACCATGTTGAGAATAGTTGTTAGGAGCTATTGTCCTAGTCTAGCCTCACAATGAATATCTTTTGAATACAAAGTGTTAAGGGCGCCAACCCTAAGGAGACACCAATCCCCTAGTTTTAGGAGCACCCTCTCCAAGGAAGCACCAACTCCCCACTCCCAACATCTACCCATATATCTGATGGCACCCACCAATTATATTTACAAACAAGAGATTACAATTTGTTCCTAAGAACATAGTTCAATGCTGAAACTCTATTTGCAACTATTCAATTCTTTGTTGATGTCTCAACAACTCAATTCTCCATACTCCACCTCTATGTTCTGCACTTTGAATGATATCCTTGTTTCAAATCTTCTAACTTTAATTTTGGGTTCTACTCATTCACTCTACCACTGCACTTCCCCTTTTTTATTTTAGTGCATTCTTTGCCTGCCCCAAAGAGCTCACGTATACACTGCTCAGTTATGTTGCACCCTTTTCTATTAGTGCATTCTTCACCCACCTCAAGAATCCATGCACACTCTTTGTAACTCTCTCTCCTTTTCATTTTAGTGCATTCTCTATCCACCTCAAGAATCTCAAAATACTCTCTACTACATAGACTAACCACACTCTCAACACTCTTCACAAAATTTAGATACACTTATGAATATCATCACCGACTTACATCAAGATTCCTCAAGATTTGCACATGCTCATACAAATCCTCTGTTAGGGTTTTTATTATCTTCTTCAAGTCACCAAATCATCAAGATATGCACATCCTTATCCAAATTCATAGCTTTTTCTATTTTTAGCATCCTAAAAAACTAGGGTTTTAGTTCCATTTAATACATATTCTTTGTATCAGATCAGAAACTAATTTTTCACCACCTACATATTTGTGTCACCGATTTAATCATCCCATCACCAATAAAAACTAGTAGCTGGAGTGGTTGGACCAATTCAATTCACTCATAGATTCAATTTGTAGTCAAAACCATCATTCACACTATTGTAGCCATTTAAGACTCTTAATTTTAAACCTGAGTCGTTGATCTATCATTTTCATGTCACGCTCCATTAATCCTCATTTATTGCCCAAATTTAAAACATACTATTAGATTAAAGGCTTTTAAATCATTTTCATTGATCTTTGTCTTTAGCACTATGCTTAGTGCAGGGTCCACCATATCACGTGTCACAAGCCCATTATCCCATAGGCCAAAGACATGGGCCCACTATTTCTCAATGGGCTGGTGGGCTAATGCCATTTGTTGCCTACATCATCACCAAACAATTCAAAACACTGATGTGAATTGTCTTTATCGAGCAATCATTCATTGCCACATATCATCATGCATCATCATTGAATTCCATCACCTCTCACTTTATTTGGTTCCACTATACACTTGTCACTTGCCTGCTACCTCTGCAAGTCAAGATGGGGAGGTCATCAATCTTACAAGCTTGATCACAACCATTGATCAAGCTAAGGGAAATTATTTGGTGTGTGACTTAGGAAGTATTATAGTTGAATATTTTCCAAGCCGGTAATTGCTAGGAAAGGGGGTTGGTCACCCAATGAAATCGATGGCTTAAGTGATAACTTAAGAAACCTACAACTACCTATAAATAGTCAACTCCAAAAATTAAGCTATGTTCATCAACATGACTATAAGACCTAGGGTTATCTACCAAACCCTAATTGAATCAAAAGGCATAATTAAATCTTTTATAAGCTCATTTCACATTCTCCAAATTCTCCAAAGTCTAGTCCTTTGATCTCCATGACATCATGCCAACAGTTTCCCTCATAGGATATCACATAGATATCCCCATTTAACATTAATGACATTATGCCAACAATTTCCCTTGTAGGATATCACATAGATATCTCCTTTTGATATCAATGACAACATTATGCCAATAGTGGGGTCTTATGATCAGTTTTCAGGTAGCTATGTAGGAGATTGGACCGTTATAGCCTATTTAGTGGGGTGCATCAGCCAATGTGGCCAATCAAAGGATGACTCGAGAGTATGACACCTAGTGGGCTACACATAGACTAACACCATTTACAAACCCAGAATAACTAGCACTAGTGGAGAGGATGGGAAGAGGACCAAAAGAGAGACTATAAGGTAGAGGATAACAGAGGGGATGTGGTTGAGATAGTGGTGATGGGGATGAAGATGGAGATGGTGGTGATGGATGGATAGGTTGGGATGGTAGAGGGAGAGATGACAAGGGTCGGTGAGGGAGAGCAAGACTACCACCACAAGGAGCATAGAGGATACCTCAAAGGATGTCAGCCATCCATGAGGAGGGGGAGAAAATGAAGGTGTAGATGGAGGAGGTGAGGGTGGAGGAGGTGATGGAAGATGTGGGTGTGGAGGTAGTAGTTGGTGAGTTCATAGTGGAGGAGGTCAAGGAGGAGGTAGCCAGGGATGTTGCTATTAAGGAGGAGGGATTGCATGATATTCCCATTAGGGATGTGATTATGGCTTTGTTCGAGGAGGAGGTAGATAATGTAGGGAAGGGTCCTCAAGAATAGATATAAGCATTATAGGCACATGCATAGATTCTACAGGCTTAGGTAGCATAGATACTTGGTTTACAAGGATAGGTGTAGGCACTCACAGCTGAGAGGGATGTGGTGGTTATTAGGGCATAGAGGGTCGAGCAATGGTCTATAGATTTCATTTCCACATTGAGTTGGATAGCTATTGAGTTTGTACAAACCATGTACAGAGAGATTAGGGAGGCTCAATATTATAGAGACTTATATGAGCGAGCAGTGCTAATTCTAGAGAGAGAACCAAGCTTGTAGAGTCATAGCCAGACTAGGACACATTCATGAAGGGCTCAAAATAGTGGGGGAGTCTCATGGAGGATATCAAGACCATATGGAATACCCTCATGATCAGAGAACAGGGATGACAGGGCACCAAATCCTTCTGGTGATAAAGGAAGCACAAGCTAGGCCTATTTTTATATGCATTTAGTCACTTATATTATTTGATTGAGCCTGCGAGCTCCATTTTTGGCATACATAATGATATCAAGTACTATGATACATGATTTTTTGATATATACAAGATGCATGATTCTTGCAGCAACTACATGATGTGTATGATTCTATGTATATGTTTTTTATGTGATGGATTTATGTGATGCAATGTTATGATATGTATTTTATGATCATGCGATGTCTCATATATGATGTGATGTCATGGATATATGATGTATATGGAACAATAGAAAAAATTGTCTTTTCCTTGCTTAATTTGGGAATAATTAATGACAAAATGGACTTGATATCGCCTTGATCTAGTGTTGTGAGGTGTTTTACACATCCACATTAGGTCTTGGGCCCTTTTAAAGCTGAATAAACTTAACTAGATACCTTAATTTAATATTGTAAAATGTATTTATTTATGTCTTCACATTAAATCTGGGAGGCTTGTAAACTAAGGTGGACCTAATCTAGTGTTGTAATGTGTTTTACACATTCACATGGGATTTAGGGCCCTTCTAAGCTAAATAGACCCAATTTTTCCTTAATTTAGTGCTATAAAGTGTATTTATTTATACTTTCACATTGGATTTTGGGCCCTATTACATTTATGACCTTTATATCATCATTAATATGCCCTTATGACCCCATATTGTGCATCCCAAGGAATATTTTGATCAAAAACCCAACAATATCAACATATAAGCTTAATTTCTTCACTCCCCGACATCCTAGCTAGAAAAATAGCCCCTGTGGGATCCATTCACCACTTTGGGAAAATGAGTCCCATCCAGGTGGGACTCATTTTCCCAGGATGGTGAATGAGTCCCATTTGAGCTATTTTTGAGGTTCAAGTGGGAAAAACTAGGTTTTAAGTTTAAATTTCTTCCATGTCAGCCTTGGGGATCAAATTAACAGTTATTTGAGTGGATTTCCTATATAAGAAAGCTTTCAAATCCTCATTTCATAACAAGCAACATAATCATTCATGTTATCAAGTCAAGAACTTAAGAGTTAAGCACTCCAAGTCTTCACAAGGTCGTCAAGATAGCTTTGAAGATCATTTCTAAGGCATTCAAGGGAAAATTCTTCATCAATTGTTGTAGAAATTCAAGATCCATCATCATGGCAAGGTTCTAATTGCATTACTTCATGTTCATGCTTCATTATCTTATTTCATCATTTGGTTTAATTACCTAAAAGGGGTTTGACCAAGGAAAACCTCTATTCTATAACAATCAACATGTTTTTCTCTCTCTCTCTTTGTGTGATTGCAGATCTAGGTACCTTGAAGGCTTGAAGATCATTGAAAAATACGTTTCAAGATTGTTGGAGTTGTTTCCCTATTTGCAAGGTCAAAATCTTCACTAAAAATTCATCTACAGGCCCAAAATCAGAGTTTTAGATCTGGGAAGGACCATATTGAGCTAACAGAGAAGTGCAGATCAAAACTTTGAATTTCTAGAAAATCCAAATTGGACTCATTCGCCACAAGTGGTAAATGAGTCCCATTTTTGGTCAATTTTGAGATTTTGGCATTTTTGGATACCCTTTTTTGAGAAACTTGTTCCTGTGTAGAAACCTCAATCTGGGACTGATTCACCCAAATTGGTGAATGAGTCCCAATGGGCCAAAATTTTAGAATCAGCAGCATTTCCATTCTCTACAAGTTTCCAAGTGCACACATTCTTTTTTGTAGCTTTCTATTTTGTTTCATTTGCATTTCTAGGTCATTTACATCAAGTTTGCATCAAACTAGGGTTAGAGTTACATCTTGCATTCCATTTATTTTTCCAAGTTCTTACTTGGTGGTGAACCCCTCATTAGATCATATTCATTTATTAGGAAATCCCAATTGCAATATTTCAATCTCTTTTGCATTGAGATCTATAGGGTTATCCTTGAGTAGAATCTCTTGGAAAGTGAGTGTGAATACATCAATCATCATTCCACCATTTTCCAAGGTTCCAGTATTATTTATGCTTATATATGTTTATGATGTATGGATGGATGTTCATGATTCTAATGTATGCTTATGTATTCTATGACATATTGGATGGATGCACATGATGTGATGTCATGGATATACAAGATGATACTATATGTGATGCTTATATAGATGATGATAGTACATGATATGATGTGACAGATATGTTTTTGTATTACCTAATGAAATATGAATGACCCAATATGTTTATGATGATGATGCCTATGATGTCCTAACATGATTGTGGATGCACGATGATACTACTAGTGTATTTATTTTTGTGTGTCATAGCACGCCATCAAGATGACTGTGCAGGTGAACAAATGGGATGCTAGTGCAAAAAAGAGCGAAAATAAAAATGAGATAGATGAATTGGGATCGCTATCTTGAGATCATGCTACTAATTGATCAAGATTTTATTTTATTGCATAATTATCATCAGAGAAAATTTATTATGGAAATGGATATAGAACACCAAGATATGACATAGACCAAGGTGTGATATGTTGGTGGATATAAGACTAGTAGTTTCCAATTGACTCAATGGAAGCTACTTTCTTTCTTGAGTTCAACGAAGTTAAGCATGGTTAGATGGACAAGAAAGAAAGAGAGTGGGTGTTCATGGGAAAGGTAGGACATGTGTTAGCAGGACTATTAGGTGGATAGGAACTTCAAAATGTGAGAAACTATCTTGCCTCCCATTACCCTTCCTTCACCCCCAGGATATAGTTGTCATCCATCCTTAGCCCTAGAACTTAGGAGGATAGCCTAATGTTGATTTCTTACTCTAGCAGGCTAATTAATTAAGTGGGGGGTTATATTCACCTTCCTTCCTACCAATTGAACTAGAGCTAGATTAGTTCACCTCCCTCCCAAGGGGTTCAAGAATCCATCTAATGCATTATGATACAATAGGCATTGAACTGACTGAACCAACTTCAAGATCTAGATATAGATAAGATATAGATACAAAGGGTCCCAACCACTAGAGTAGCAATAGGGCCATCTTCTATACATAACATGCCCACTACTATCCTTGTTAACTAATCTAGCTCCAGAAGGAAGGTTCAATCAACAACCCCACCGACATGAGGCCTACCTTCAGTAGCCAACCATATTGGCCTTAGGTCCAGAAGAGCAGGTTAGAAGGAAGGAACTCAACAAGGATAATTCCCTCAATACTGGATAGTGTCGTCGGTTGGATTTCAGTTAAAATTGGTTGGTGCTCATTTGCAAAAGCAAACACATGGCAAATAAAGAATTTCATGACATAGAATAGTAACTACAAAACCTTTTCAGAATATGTGAGGAAGCAACCACGAAGCATTTTGATCCTGACACAAGAAAGTGTTAGATAGTCTTTAGCTTTCCTAGGATGTTTTGATTATACAAAGTGGAACCCTAATCACACATAAGAAACCTGGTTGCCCCATTCATATTGCCAAGACAAACCACAAAAAAAATCAAAGAGAAAATGGTCATGATCCATCATCACTTATGTACTTCCTCAAGGCGCATAGTAACATGACCAAAGATAAATCAGATAAAAAGATAAGACAAACTAGACCAACAGAGTCAACAACCATTTAGATCTTTTTCTAAATTGTAGGATCAGATAATGATAACGTCTAGTTTCAAGAATGAAGGCATGTTGTATAAGACCAGGGATCCTAACAATGCAACATCCTATCTATGAAAAGTGATAGGATAGATCTTGTTTCAAGAATGACACACCTCATATAAGACATCAAGTATGGTTTCAAGGATGCAACAACTTGTATACGATTAGTGATAGGATCAGTGGATGAAGTCTGGTTTCAAAAATACATGTCGTATAAGACTTGGGATCCTAACGATGCCACATTATGTATACGAATGTTTGATATATGATAAGGATTACTAATGTTGTTAGGAAATTGATCTACTTGGATGGTTGACTGATTGGATAGTTTGGTTTTTTGTTTCAAGATTTGTTAAGCTCAGTTCTTTATCTAGGATATCTTGTTTGTGTCTGATCAAAGTGTCAACCTTAGCAAGGGATAGCTTATTATGGGATGAAAATTGTGATGGGTGAAGACCTTGTTATGAAAAACCCTACGGGACTAACCTAATGCCTTGGGGGATCATCGCTAATGGCCTTGCCCATGTGAAGTTGCAAAGGCAACCTAGTCTGACTGACATTGACTAGGGATAATTTATTATCGAAGAATTGATATGGATGCACTGACAGTTCATTATGAAAAACCTAAGGGACTAACTTAATTCCTTAGGGGCTCATTAATGATGTCCTTGACTATGTGAAGTCGTAGAGGAAATGTAGTTTAACCACCTGGACTAACACAAACTCTATTTTTAGAATTTTGATGTATTATGATTTTGTTTTGAATTTTTTAAGTTTTCTTATGTTTTGGATTTTTAAAGTTTGATTTTTTTGAATTTTTGAAGTTTCTTTATTTTTTTGGACTTTTGAAGTTATCTTATTCTTTTTGGATTTTTGAAGATTTTTTGGATTTTTGAAGTTTTTTGATATTTTTGGATTTTTGAAGTTTTTTATTTTTTGGATTTTTTAAGCTTTCTTTTTTTCTTTTTTTTTTGAAGTTTACCTATTGCTGAACCATATCTAAGATCTCCTATGAGATGCAATTCAAGGAATTTCCCCTAGTTAGGTATAATAATAGCTTCTTATGGATGAAGGGACTAGGTGAAGTTTATTATGGCTAGAGACAGAAAGAAAAAGATGTTAAACATCAACAATTCCTAGAACATGAGAAGGATCACTAAGCTTTATTATGAATGAATGTGAAAGGAATATTTTTGTTATGGAGTGGAATGTGCACGAGGGATGATGAATGGAAGTAGAAAATTTAGATAGAATGATAGTAGACAATAGAGAAAATACTGGCTACACATGGTGCCTTTTTGCTAGGTTTTCACCATGTTATCCAAAGAACCACCGAAGTGGTTTTCACTATTGGACATATTATTTCTCTTTATTATTTGTATTTTTCTTTTTTTTTTGTGTCACCAAGACACTTGTTTTTCAAGTTTTCATTAGGGTGACAATTTTTTCTCTTTTTTTGTATTTTTGTGGGATTCTTTGAAGAGTAAGTATAGTACTTGTGAAGGTGCATGCTATTTATGGGATCTAGTAGCTATTCACCTTTAGGAGTAGCAAGTTGATAAGTGTCAAAACCATATGCTACAGTTATGATGTAAGGACCCAACCAATTAGGCTCAAACTTTTTGGGTTTCTCTTGATCCATTTGATTCTTTAGATTCTCCTTCTAAACCAAGTCACCAATATCAAAATTCCTAACTTAGACTCTTTTATTATAGCTATGATGGAGATGATTATGATATTCTTGTAAATGAGCCAACACATTCTATCTCTTCTCATCCAGTAACTCTAGCTCATGTAAATAGGATATACGATATTCATCATCATCAATGAATTGTTGCATAGATACTCTCAGGGATGGTAACTCAACCTCAATGGGAAGAATGGCTTTAGATCTGAAGACAAGGGAATATGGAGTGGCTCCTATAGGAGTGTGGATGCTAGTGAGATAGGCCCATAAGGCTAGGTTAAGTTGGATATGCTAGTCACAACCAACATCATTGTTAGTATTCTTTATATTTTAAGGATAGTTTTATTATATGCCTCGGCTTGACCATTACCTTGGGGGTAGTATGGAGTAGCAAAGTGATGATGGCTATGGAATTTCTCACATGGTTCACAGACATCTTTATTTTTTAAAGGATGACCATTATCTATAATGATGGATAGGGGAACACCATAATGGCATATGATATAATTGAGGATGACTTGGATATTTTCTTTCCAGTAATTTAGGTAATTGGAATGGATTTGATCCATTTTATGAAGTACTCAATTAAAGTAAGAATGAATTTATGACCATTGGAAGAGGTAGGGTGTATATTTCCCATGAGGTTGAATCCCCATTGGGAGAATGGATATGGTGATGTAATTGGATGAAGCTCCTTGGAAGGTCATGCACAAGATCTCCATGTATCTAACATTTTTAATATTTCTTAACAAAGTGATAGGCATCATGTTCCATAGTAGGTCAATAGTATCTTGTTCGCATGATATTTTTGTCTCTAGGACCAGCAGATTGAGCTCCACATATACCTTCATGTACCTCGTGTAAAGTTGTTTGTGCTTCATTTTAATTGAGATATCTAAGGAGGGTGCTATCTAGGCTACAATGGTAAAGGGTATCACTAATGATGACATATATAGATGCTTTTTGGATAAAGGTCTTGCATTGGTTAGAGGAAAAGTTATGAGGTATAATTTGGTATTGTAGGTAGTTATAAAAGTGTTTGTACCAGGGAGAATCAGGTTCAACAATTTCACACACAATTTCATATTTGGGGACATCAAACACGAGGATCAACAATTGTTCCACCAAGAACTCATATTATGGCACATTGTTAGGTATATCCAAGAGAGATCCTATGGTGGCCATTGAATCGATTACTTTGTTCTAAATTCTTGCAATATGCTCAAAGAATATGACATCAAAATACTATTTGAAACTATCAACCATTCTCTTGTAGGGAGTGAGATTTTCATCCTTTGTATCATAATCATCATTAACCTGATAGATGACCAATTGGGAGTCACCATAGACTTGAAAATTCTTGATTTTCCATTTGATAGCCATTCGTAGTCTTGTTAACAATGCTTCATATTCAGCCATGTTATTATTGTAGGGAAACACTATTCTGTATGACTTAGGTATTGAAACCCCTTATGGTGTGATGAAGAAGGTACCCACTCCTGAACCATGATTTGTGTAAGATATGTCAAAGTATAGCTTTCATGTGGTAGAGGTCTCTATTGTAAAGATGGATTCATTAGGAAAATCAGATACTAACGGAAGATTTACTATTGTTGGAGCATCAACAAGTTGGTCAACTATCACTTTTCCTTTCATTGCTTTACGATCAACATATTCTATATCAAATTCACTTAGGATCATGACCTAGTTTGCTAATCATCCCATTAGAGCTACTTTGTTGAGTAGATATTTCAATGGATCTATCATTGTAACCAGTTTTGTTTGATGATTCAACATATAATGTTGAAGCTTCTAAGTGGAAAAGATAACTACAAGATAGGATCGTTCATCAAGATTGTAATTAAGCTCATACCCCACAAGTTTTTGATTGATATAGTAGATAGCCTGTTCTTTTCCATCATTATCATTTTGTGCTAACAAGTCTCCCAATGCTGAGGAGGTTGTTGATATATAGTATTACCTATGTCTTCCATTGATAGGAGGCATGAGAACTAGAGGAGATAACAAATAGTCCTTGATTTATTGGAATGCTTCTTGACAGCGATTGGTCCATATGAATGGGAATCCCTTACAAAGAAAGTGTTGAAACAGTTGATATTTATCCACTAACTGAGTTATGAACCTTTGAATAGACTATAGCCTTCCTTATAGGGTATATAACTGGCTTATGTTTGTTGGTGGAGGCATAGCCATGATGGCTTCCACTTTTGTAGGGTCATATTCAATACCTCTACGAGAGATAATGTATCCTAATATTTTACCAGAATGTACCCAAAAGACACACTTTTTTGGATTCAATCTTACCTTATACTATTCTAACCTTTTGAAAATATTGTCCAATACTATCAAGTGACTCTCCCTTGATAATGATTTTTCTATCAATTCATCAACATAGTCCTCCATGAATGTATGTATGTAGTCATGAAAAATTATGGTCATAGCTCTTCAGTATGTTTCTCCAGCATTCTTAAGACCAAATGGCATGACATTCCAACAATAAGTACCCCAAGTACAAGTGAAAGTTGTTTTATGTTGGTCCTTAGGGGAAATTCTAATTTGATTATATCCTGAAAAATCATCCATGAGTAATAGCATTTTGTATCTCGCTGTCAAGTCTACTATGATGTCAATGTTGGGAAACAGGAAGTCATCTTTAGGACATGCTTTATTTAAGTCTCTGAAGTCAATGCAAAATCTTATTCCACCTGTTGGTTTTGTTATGAGTACAAGATTTGAAATACATTTTGCATAATCTATATGATGAATGAAACCAACATCGATCAACTTCTTCAATTCTTCTTTCACTAAGAGTGTGATCTGGGGGTGCATCTTTCTTAAATTTTTCTTAACTAGTTTTGCATTTGGGAACAATGGAAAATGATGCAAGACTAATTTAGGATCCAACTCAAGCATATTAGTGTATGACCAAGAAAAAAATATTTGTTTGTCTAAGAATAAATTAGTGAACTTTGGTTTTTTGGTGACTATCAAAGATGTTGCAAAGTGAACAATTCTACGATTGTCATGGGTACTCAAATTGACCTCTTCCAACTTTTCTACAAGCAATGGTGATCTCTCTTATTTTATGGGGAGCATGTCCAACCATCCATCCTTGGGTGCCTTAGGGAGGTTTTCACTCTCACATATGTCCTTTACTTTTACTTTTCATGGTCTAAAGGTTTCTTTTGATTTTCACCTAGAGACCTATAATTTTTTATCTTTTTTCATTTTTTCAACTAGAGGGTAGAGTAGACTCCCCAAATTATGTTGCATTGTCAAGTTCAATGATAAATCCAACCTTATGATCCCCACTTGGTATTCCTTCTCGAAGTACCATGAACTTAGGTATTAATTCATTGTTCTTGAATATGTCCAAGCTCAAAGGTCCTTATTGATCCCAATCTATTAGTTGTGGGTAAACAAGGAGTAAGTCACCATCGGTATCATTGTAGCTTAGGAAATAAGTAGATATGGTAAAAAATAAGGTATCATTAGGATCCAAAAAGGTTTCAATCTAGGCACGACTGCTCATAGGTTTGGTTTCTGAAGAGGACGGGTCAAGCTATTGAAAGGTTTCCACTAGGTCATAATCACTAGAGGATTTATCAAAACCCCATTCCCATTTGTTAGAGTCTGTTTTGATATGGTAATCCTCATATGTCTCAATTTCATTAGAAATGTTAACATTTTCACCCAAAGATAACTTAGTATGAGGAGGACTCTCTTTTGTTGGTGCATACCCTAACCCTGTATTCTTTGGAAACTTAGGAGGAAATAAAGGTTCTATCATTCCATGTTTGTTCAAACCAATACCACTACATCCATCATAACCTTGTTGTTTCATGATCTTGAAACCTTTTCCATATTTCTCAACTTGTATTTGTGAGGACTTGGTTTCTTCTTCATCCTTGTAGATCCCTGTAGAAATATCCTCACCTATATTCTCTTTTCTTAGTTCACCCCACTTAGTGAATGTGCTAAGAGGATTATGAATTACAACCCTAGGTTCCTTCTAAATAGGAAAAGGTTTCCCATAATATTTTGGTGATGTGAGCAACTTCCCAGTGCAAAATAAGCTCTCAATGTTATACTCTCCACATATCGTGCCATGGATCTAGACCTTAGGTTTGAAAGGTGTAGTGGATGAAATGAAATATTTTTCTAGTGAAGAGGGATCAATGTAATGTGATGAGGTGGAGGAAGAAGCTTCCCAATTGATAGGAACTTGATGTTTAGCAGTCCCTTTCAAGCTACTACTATATTGGAAGGGGTTGAGATCTCTTGATATAGTAATTTTGGTGTTGTATGGAAACTTAAGGAATTGATGGTACATGGAAGGGATGAATTTCATGACATGAATCCATGGGTGACCAAGGAGAAGGTTATATGTTAGGTCCAAATCCAAGACTTGGAATATCATATTCTAAATTGTAGAACCAACCCTTATAGGAAGTTTGATTATGCCTTTGGATGAACGCTCAACGTTGTCATAATCCTTGATAATAATTTTCTTAGACGTATCTATAAAAGCTTTAGAGAATCACAATGTTATGACCAATTTTAAAGTGCATATATTTAGACCTGCTCCACCATCTACCAAGACTCATTTAATTTTTTGTTTATTAACATATACCTCAAGGTGTAATGGATCATTATGATTTGATCATTTTGTGGGAAGATCTTGCTCAAAAAATATGACATGATGTGTTGTAGCTAAGTATCAAATACCATCACTTGAAATTGGTTAACATTTAGGTTAGTGATAACATAAATCTCTTGTAAAGTTTTGTCCAAAATGGCTTTATGTTCAGGGGATATTTGAAGCAACTCAAGAATGGATATTTGTGTGGGAGTTTTTCCTAGATGGTCTAGGAGGTTATACTAACTTTTTGGTTAAGGATAGGAAGTGGCCCCTTGCAAGGTCACTTTAGCTCTTCAAGTGGTGACAACACATTCTAGATTTTTCTGATAGTAATGGTAGAGATAGTTTCATGAAAGGCTTGAATGTTATTAACGGTATGCTCATATGAGACACTAGTGTAATTGGAATTATTTTTTTTATTGTTACTTGAACTAGAGGCTTTTCCTTTTCCATGGTCTTGTAGAGGATTCTTGAAAATAGTGTGGTTAACATTTTTCTTGGATAAGATCTTTAAGTCTCCAATATGATGATGTCTTATGTCCCTTTTTTTGATACTACTCACAAAAGTCATTGTCATTCCACCAAGTTAGTTTGAAAATTATTGGTTCATAGGGTTTGACATTTGGTAGTTGATTGACATTTGATTGCAATAGTTTCTTCAAGACTAATTCAATGAGTTCCCCTATAGGTGTATATGTTTGTTTAGGCATGTTTGCTCATGGAGGACCTCTACGTGGTTGGTTGTTTTGGACTGTGTTTGTAGTTTTTTCATGACTTGGTGTTGGATTGTTTTGTGTGGAAGGACATTTGAGATGAATGGTGTGGTGAACCTTGTTAACCACCTTAACATCAATTACCCCATCATTGGTGACATTTTTGTTTTTAGACCAAAATTTTCCCTTGTAATTGGGATTGTTTTAGTTTTCTTTGAAATTTTTTACCAATCATTTCACAACAAGAGCTTTCTCAATAGAGACTCCCTTTTCAATGGAATCCTCAAATGTGTTGCAACAATGGATTTGAAGCTGGTGCATTGATTTTTTGTTGAGATTTTCCACAAAAATAGGGACCAATTATTTATCAAGTATGTGACAAGGACATTTGCTAGCCATAATTCACCATATTTGAAAGAATGAAGTAAGTGACTCCCCTTCTTTTTTTTTGGTTGTGCATATTTTTTCAAGGGTCGTGTCACTTTCAATGTTATAGGAAAGTGTGTGATAAAATTGTCAGCTAGTTTATTCCATTTTCTTGATACCCATGAGGTAAGTGTGTGAGCCACTGTAGAGCCTGCCCCAAAAGGCTATGTGGGAATAATATCATTAAGTGCATAGGCTCAAAAGCGATATACATAAAAGTAGTATTAAACTCTCTCACATGCTCTACTAGATCACCTTTCCCCTTATATTTTTTGAATTTTGGCACATTGAAGTTTGGAGGGAAAGGTGGCATGTATATGCTTCAATCAAAGGGGTAAGGGCATAGTTCTTCCATTGAGTTTGTTTTCTTTGTTCCAATCACTTTCATTTTTTCCATTTGTTTTTGCATTTCTTGCAATTGTTGCATCAAATTTTCCATGGGATATGTTGGCATGTTTGGTTGAATTTTCACGAGAGGGTTGGTGTTGGTGTTAAGTGTGTTGAGGTAGTTGTATGATGATAATGGATTTTAGTTTTGGAAGTTGGATGTAAATGTTGGATTTCGGTTGATTTTTTGTTGAGAAGGATTCAAATTTCCTTGTTGGAAGTGCAATGTAAATGTGGTGTTGGTATTGGAATTGGTATTGGTATGGTGTTGTGGTGGAGTTTGATTAGTGTGTTAGTGTTGTGGTATGAAGTTGAGGTTTGGGTTGATATGTTGTTATGATAGAGGTTGGTTGTTGTTTAGGTTTGACCCAAAAGAGATGTTTATTTTTTGTGTAGTGTTGGTCATTTGGGTTTGCACTCTTGGTGTGGCAATATGAATCCTTCTTGTCTTGATTGGTGGTTTTGTATTTATATTTGTGTTTGTATTGGTTGATGATGCAATATTTTGGGTGGATGATGTGGAAAATGGATTTGCAAAAGTTATACCCATGGTGCTAGAAGATGAACCAAATGGATTGGAAAATGTGGGACTTGGTCCTTTAGATGTTGTATGTGGTCTTTTGATTTGAAACGTTGGACTATGGGGAATGTGTGCAGTTGTCACATTATGTGTAGTTCCACCAAGATACATACTAGTGTGTATTTGTTGTGAGGAAGGATGACCTTGTGAAAATGTGTTATGACCATGACCTTGAGTTTGTGTTTCTAGTGTTCCCTCTACAATTGTGGAAGTGTCAAAACCAAAGGTAATCTTGGCACCTTTTTGAGCAAGTGCAAGGAAGTACTTATTAGGATCTACTTTGACCATCTCTTCTATGATACACACTATCTTAGGATCTTGGGAAGATTGTTCAATCTCTTTGAGGGTTAGACTTTGGTTAACCTCATTCATTGAAAGATTGGAAAATAGGTTTGGAATTTCATCTTTTGATGTTTGAGGTTAGTTTGAAGATGACCCAAAGTTCATGATGCTAGTTGGATTAAAATTGGGTTCATATGAGGAATCCGTGTCTTTTCATTTACTTTGTGGCCTAATGAAGACCATATGACTTCTGACCTTTAGATTTTGAGACTTTTTGGAATGAATGCAACTAAAGATGAATATGAAAACTAAGGAAATGAAAGGTGACAATGGAACTATGCTATGTTTTTGGAATTTTTAGAATATAAGAATGTGAGATAAGAATGCAACTATAACTATGTTTGGTATGTGAAATGATGAATGAGACTATGACTATGGTGATTCTTGGATGGGATGCAAGATGGTAATGGGACTAAGACTAAGACTATGCTTGGATTTGGATATGCAATTTTGAACCTTAAAAAGGGGAATGCTAAGAAAACTATGATGAACCAAAGTAACAACTCTAGATTAAAAGACTTTATCAAGAGAATAGGAATCAAGATGATGATGATGATTGGATAAGAGCTGAGCCTAAACTAGAAACATGAGTTATAGACCCAACCCAAGGATAAGATAAATGGAGTATGATAAGCTCAAGACATCTAAATATGATACTATGGTCTAGTCAATTGTGTGATAAGCCTCCTAATCTTAAGACTCAAAGATGATGATGGGATGAGGTAGAATGTGATGTATGTGAAATAGGACTATGCAAGCTAGCCTAAGGTAAATGATGAAATGCACTAAATGGACTAACTGAACCTAAACAAGTCTTAGATCTTAATGCACAATCACTGTCTGTAAGGAAACTAAAAGTTGAATGTATAGATATTTCTCCAAAATAATTGATTCTAATAGATGCGGTGTTTCAAGCCACAAATGTGGCGTAGGTCTAGTTAATTATGGTGTAGGACTAGTCAATTGTAGTGTATAGATAAATGTAGGTTTTTGGCTTCCTTAAGGTTTATAATAGATGTGGCATTTTAACTAACAATTATGATGTACTACCTGATGATTGTGGTGTTCTACTTTTTGGTCTAGAATTGATGTTTTCTAAGTGGTTTTCCATTTTTTGCAATTTCTATATTTGATCATAAAACATAGAAAACACTTGAAAAATAGATTTGGCTGATTTTGACTCTTTGACTTTATGATAAGCAAGTATTTTGCAAGTTTTCTTCCACAAAAATCACTTGGTCTTCATTCACAAATAATATAAGAAAGCACAACCTAGCTAGTAGTAATAGGGTTACCTACTAAAGTGGGATTACCTCACCCTTTCAAGTGATGTTAAATCCAAGAAAAAGGAGTGGGTGAAGCTAGAGTATGCCATCATGTACCACCTTAACACCTCTCACCTTGAAAGGATGAAATCCAAACAAGGAACCATGCCACCTCAACCAAGAACTGGATGTGGTAAGTAATTTCAAGTATGATTTGCATCCCTTGCACCAAAAATAGTAGATGACCAAAATAGGTCTTAGGTTTCTAAAAACAATGCTTCTTACTCACGTGTGAACTCCAAAGAACACCATGGCCTAGTAATGATGGAAGACCAAAGTCTTTAACCCCCATCCGGAATCACCCAAGACCGAAAGGCCTATCCCCTAGGGCTCAAATGGATTATGCTATCCTTTCAATTTTTGCACTTTTATATAGTGTATTGGAGGTCTATACAATGGGGGTCATTCCCAAGGGTGAAACTCCATTAGTAGACCCACCCTACTCAAAAACAAAAATGGAAGGCTTATGCAATGCTATTTCTCATCACCCAAGAATTGCATTTAGCATAAGGGGAGAGGATATTTAAGACTATGTTGTGTCACTATTTCTCATCACCTAGGAATTGCACGTAGTGCAAGGGGAGAGGATACTTTAGCTAAACACACCTCCGGTAATAACACATACATGCAAGTGCACAAAACACAAAAGACATTTTTTTTAAGCACCAATTCCATTTGTTCCTAATTTAGAAATCACAAACACACAATGGAACCCTGCAAGAAATTGGATTAGTAGTTTAGATCAAAATTTCTTCTCCCAATGATTTCCACAAGCTAAAAATTAGATATTAGTAACCTAAAAAGCTCTTCCCTAGTGAATGCAAAAAGTAGAAAAATAGAAATCTTTGATTTATACTCTCTTTTTTCTATGATAGTCAGATGTGGTGCATAAAGGCTAATGCAGCTTATGGAAAAGAAACTATGGTGTAAGGAATAGTGACTATGGCACACAGTGATATGATTGCATAGTTCTAGGGCACGATTGTGGCGTAGAAACCTATAGTTGTAGAAACACAAAGATCTAACATGAAACAATAAATTTGATAATGGGAGTGATATAAGTAGACCATTAGAATGTCAAAATAATAACCAACAACTAATAAAATGATCTGAAACAATGATGATTGAATGATTTGGATTTTATCAAGATAACAATTAGATGCATCATTATAGGTGACAGATATAGTGCAGAAGACCACACATGCATCGTGTTGTATGAAGATTATGGCATTTGAAGTCTCAAATGAAGAACTACACAGAACAATTGTGTCACACTCTTGAAAATCAAAATTTCACAATTTTTTTGAAAAATCCAATTAGTTCACGTTGGGTTAACCAAATGTAGATCAGGGTAAAATTCAGGAATATCATGAATGAATGATAACAACCACAAAACTACCTAATTCAAGCTAATAAATACCCTAATCCAATAATAAAGCAAAAATGACAATATAAATCACAATAATAAAGTAATAATACTCAATCTCTACGGAAAAGTTGAATCATCTCCATTTTTTCTTCATTTTTCTTTGTTTGTTCTCAAATTTGTAGTATGCAAGATATTTGATAAGCTTGAAATTGATGCAAGATAGCTAGATCTCAATATAGCAAAACTTCAAAGATTGTGGTTAGGATTGAAATAAAAGTGATGGATTGGTTTTATAGAAATACCAATTCAAATGAAGGGTGAGGATTGAATGATGAGGTATGATGATCAATGGATGAGGTTAAGTGAGAGGAAAAGAGATAAGGATGGGAAGGATAGACCAAAACTCAAGAAATTAGTTGAGATCTAGGGCTTAGCTAAGAAGAAATAAATTAAATTATAATAACAATTATTTAATTTAGAAGAGGGAAAATGAATAATTAAATAATAAAAATAATTATTTAATTATAGAGGAAGGGTGTAGTGTGAAATATTAAATAATTGAAAATTATTATTTAATAACGGGCAAAGGGAAATGATAAATAATTAAATAATTATAAATAATTATTTAATTATGGAGGGAAAAAGCTAATGAATAATTAAATAATTAAAGTAATTATTTAATTCTAGAGGAAAATGGAAACTACTAATTAAATAAATAAGAATTTATTTAATTTTAGAGGTGAAAAGAATAATTAGTGACACAATTTAAATAAATTGGTATTTATTTAAATTAATCAAGAGATGAATAAAGATAAAGCACGAATTAATTAAATAATTAATAATTATTTAATTAAAAGAAGAATATGACCTTAGGAAATAATTAAATGATAAAAAAATATTTAATTATGTATGGAAGAAGGTAAATTAGTGATAAAATGTTGCTTGTAGGCTCAAGACATTTTTTAGTGTCTACAGGCCTTATTGGAATAGGATTCATAGATGGGATATTTGTAAGCTACTCTACATGTGTGGGCTAGTGTGGAGGCTAGATATTAAGAAAAAATGACATGGGAGGGAAAGGTTCCAACCTTTTAAGTTGGATTAGGTCATTCCTAATAGTAGTAGAAATATCATATCTAGGAGAGCGCCCCCCCCTTGGATTTTATCATCATAGAAACATAAAAATTACCTTCAAATATTAAATGTATACCATATCTAGTGGAGGATAGACCATTCATTACCATGTCTTCTAAAATATGTTTAAAATAATCTAACTTCTACATTGAATACCTCTTTGTATTGGTAAGTTATTCTAATAGTGATGTATCACCTCACTTCTCTTTAAACTTGTTGATTAGGGATTTTCCTAATTGGTAATAGTCTATGATTAGCATAGTGGTCATCAATACTAGCTCATATTTTAAACCTTGAATGATTTATTATGTGTTCTCTATTTTTTTAAACCATACATAACAATTTTTAATATTGTATAAATTCTCAATAAAGGTGGTTAGATATTTAAATATGAAATCTAAGAGAGAATGAAAGGTAACATCTAGAATAGCTACCCATATATAAGTTTGTGTAGGTGATATTATTTCACCTTTTGTATTCCATGTAGGAAAGAACCTTGGTGGTGGTTGTTGGGTAGCCATGATAGGATTGCCTTATTGATCTTGAAAATGTAGATGTTATATATTTCATGGTATTTTTCTTGGTATATTTATAAGGGTTTATACTAGAATATGTGGACGGGATTTTATTACAAATATTATGGTAGCTCTTGTTGAGAAAATGTGTCTCAACCTTGCAATTACATAAGGTACTATTGATACATAAGCTATTTTTCATCCAATGATGATGGAAGGGCATGGGGGGATCCCCCCATGAGGGGTTTGAGGGGATCATCCCCCTAGCCGAGGTCTAGGGGAAGCACGCCTTGGTGAGCACTCAAGGGGAGCGCCCTCGAAAGGAAAAAAATTATTTATATTTTATTATTGTAAATCTTGTTCATTCATAATTATGTCTCATATTTGAAAAATTGATATTTTATAAGCTTGACTTTCCCTAGAAGGAAACCCTATTTTATGAGGGAATTGTATTACAAATGTGTATTGTGATGTATTCTAAGAGTTTGATAGTGGTTGTGTTTCTTATGGATCTCTGAGTGGTGATACTCCAATGAGAAGCTTTCTCTACTAGTATATTGTAATCTTTGTGATTTCTGAATAATATATTGAGTGGCTTTTGGAGTGTGGGGTTTTTCTCTCGAAATGGTTTTCCCCATGTAAATCACTATGTTGTGGTATGCATGATATTTATGTCTATTTACATTTAAGTTTTTTGTAATTGTTGAAGATCTTTTTTTTTTTGCATTATTCTCCTCTCAAGATTAGTGTAGGAAGTTGTTATGCTACCTTAGCTTCCTTAAAAGCAATATCAGAGCCTAATCACCTTTGGTTTCAGTTGTGGGTTGTTGGGTTTTTTGAACTAATCTAGTTTGGAGTGGGAGTTTGTGTGGAAGACACTTTGTGATCTTGCTGCAAAATTTTTCAAATGGCAAGTTCTTCAAGGAGAATAGAGGTGGATAAATTTTTTGGACATAATTTTGAAATGTGGAATTTGAAGATGGAGGATCTGTTGATAGATTGAGATTTGTGGGATGTTGTTGATGAGAATGTTTCAAGGCCTGTAGATCCTACTCAGGCTACTCAATATGGTGTTATGGATCATAAATCCAATGGTCTTATTAGATTGTGCTTGGAAGACTCTATTTTAATCAATGTCTATGAAGAGACCTCTGCACAAAAACTATGTAAGAAGCTTGGTGAGATGTATCAAGCCAAATATTTAGTGAACAATATTTTCTTGATGAAGAAATTATATTCCTTAAGAATGGAAGAGGGTGGGCGAATTATGTATACCACCTGGAAGCATTCAATATGTCGGTGGATCAATTGGCATCAGTTGGTGTCAAAATGGATGAGGAAGAGAAATGTCAGATCCTGCTTTATTCTTCACCTTCATTCATGGGATTCTCTTGTTATGTCTATTCAGAGTACTTCTCTTATATTGAAGACTAAAGATGTGGTGGGTTCTTTTCTTTCTGAAGAGATGAGGAGGAAGGTATCCATCAGTTCCAAGGAGGCCCTGAATGTTCGTGGAAGACCTAAGAAAAAAGGAAAGAAGAATGAGAAGTGTGACAAGTCCAAGTCCAAGGGGAGATCTAAGTCTACTGGAAAGTCCAAAGTTATTTGTTGGAACTGTGGTAAGCCTGGACATGTTCATAAGGACTGCAAAATAGAAAATAAGAAGAAAAAGAAGAAATTTGATTCTCATTTTGAGTCCAAGAAGGAAAATGGTGATGCATTCATTACATTTTTGGAAACTCGTACAGGTAATGATGCATGGTTAATTGACTCAGGTGCATCTTTCCATATGACCTCTAATAGAGATTGTTTTTTTGAATATGAAGAATTTGATGGAGGTAAGGTGTACTTGTGTAATGATTCTCATTTAGAAATTGTTGGCTATGGTAAAGTTAAAATCAATTTTCTTGATGGTAGAATAAAAATGATTAATGGTGTATTGCATATCCCTAGTTTAGCACAAAATTTTTTATATGTGAGAAAACTAATAGATGCAGGTGTGTAGGTAGTATTTTCTGATGTAGGACTCAATATGGTCAAAGATGTTATGGTGATTGCTAGAGGTGCCATATATGACACATTGTATAAGCTTGATGCATGCACTGTTGAGTATAATAGTACTTCTGTGAAAAGGTAGTTTGTGGAAGAAGTGAGGGTTTCACCTTCAATAAATGGTCATGGCTTTTGGGTACCTAAAGGTATTCTTTCTTCTGAATCAAAGTTACCTATAGAGAAAACTATGTTATGGCACCAAAGACTTGGCCACATTGGAGAAAAGGGTCTAAGAACTTTGAAAAGTAAAAACCTCATTGAAGGTTTGTTTGATTGTAATCTTGAATTTGATTTTGTGAGAATTGCATTTATGAAGAAAAAAAATGTATTCAGTTTTACTCAAGTTCTCATAAATCTTGTGGTGTATTGGATCTTATTCATTCTAATGTGTTTGGTCTTGTAGATGTTTATTGAATTGGTAAATCCACATTTATGTTTCATTTATTGATGATTATAGTAGAAGGACATGGGTATATTTTTTAAAGAGTAAATCTAAAGTTTTCAGTTGATTTAAAGAATTTAAAGCAATGGTTGAGTTGCAGACTAGAAAGAAAATAAAATATTTGAGGATTGATAATGGCAGTGAATTTTTCTCTAATGATTTTGATAGATTTTGTAAAGATTGTGGTATTCATGGAAGAAATTAAAACTCTATATTCTCCACAACAGAATGGAGTTATAGAAAGAATGAAGAGGACACTAATGGAGAAGGCTAGGATTATGTTGAGTGGTGTTGGTCTAGAACAAAGGTTTTGGGCTGAAGTTGATGCCACTTCTTGTTACCTAATTAATAAGTCCCCTACATCAGCTCTTGTTGATAAGACACCTATAGAGGCATGGTCGGGTCACAAGCCTTCATTAATACATCTTAGAGTTTTTAGTTGTGAGGCATATGCACATGTGCCAAAGGAGAAGCGAACAAAGTTGGAGAACAAGGTTGTGAAATGTATCTTCATCGGATACAGTTATAGTGTGAAAGGATACAAGCTTTGGAATCCTATTTCACATAAGGTAATATATACTATAAGTATTATTTTTAGAGAAACTAAGCCTTCTTTTGTTACATTGAATCCATAACAAAGTAAATAGGAAGATGTGATTCAATTTCCTTCTACACCTAAGAAAGTTGAATCAAGGCCCATGGATAGACAAGAAGTTAAGGAGAGCTCATCTAGCTCTGAATCTTCAGAAGAGGGAGAAGAACCTCCAACTCGGCTTGTTCATAGGTCTACAAGGTGAAAACAACCACTTGAAAGGTATTCACCTGATGATTGGAGATATTTTTTTTCTTTGAATACTAACAGGGATGAACCCATATCAGTAGAAGAGGAATTAGGTATGAATGATGTAGAATCCTAGAAGATTACTACAAATGAAGAAATGGTATCTTTGAAAAAGAATAATACTTGGTATCTTGCACCATTTCCTAAATAATGAAAACATGTTGGTTGTAAATGGGTGTTTAAGAAAAATATTGGTTCAAATGGAGGTGTTGAGAAGTACAAAGCAAGGTTGGTTGAAAAAGGCTACTCTCAAGTTGAGGGTGTTGATTATGGTGAGATATTTTCTCCTATTGTAAAAATGACATCCATTAGATATTTTCTTTCTATTGTTGTTGCTTATGGTTTAGAGGTTGAGCAAATGGATGTGAAAATTGATTTCCTTCATGGTGATTTGGAGGAGGATATTTATATGACACATCCAGAGCATTACATGGAAAAAGGTAAAAGTAAATTGGTTTGCAAATTGAAGAAATCTTTGTATGGCTTAAAATAGAGTCCTAGGATGTCGTACCAAAAATTTCATACATATGTCTTGAGTTTGGGATTTAAGCATTCTAAATTAGATCATTGTGTTTATTATGAAACTAATGCTGATCGTTTCCTATTTATTGCATTGTGTGTTCATGATATGTTATTATTGATAGAGGGAAAGGTATTATTTCAAAACTAAAATCTCAACTTGCTGCCAAATTTGAAATGAAAGATATGTTGGCTCTCACTTGTTTTTGGTTTGTCCTTGATGTCAAAAGTGGTTCGCTGATATGAGAATATATGTGATGATATGCTTGATGGATGTTGATAGGATGCATTCTTAGATTGGTTGATATATGATATGTAGTTACATTGGTTGGTGTTATGATATGAAGTTATAGGATTTTGGATTTATATATGATGATGTTGACAGTGTTTATCATTTTGATAGGATGATTCAAGGTTGAAAGTGTTTATCATTTTGAAAGGATGATTTTTTAGTTTGATCCCTCAAGGTTACAAGTCACAGCTTGGTTGCTTTGGGATCATTATAATTACTATGGTCTTTGCATTTTGAAGTATTTTAGATTGGTCAATACACTCTTCCATGACTTTGCTAAGGTAATTGGCATTTTTTTTGTTTGGCATTTTGATCACAATAAAAAATATGTGACATCAGGTATCATTGTTATAAAGGTTTTATTTTTTTTAGAGTCACATGGTGCTAATAATATTATTTTTTTTGGCACTGAGGTATTGGGTTTGTTGATTAATAACAATCAAATTTTACATGTGACTAGTTGTTATCAGAATTGAAACATTGGTTTCGACAACTACTTGTGACTAGGTATATCAAATTGAAAAGTGACACTGACATCCATCATTGACATTGAATGCACATGTGGCATTGACAACTCATTGGGTTAATGATTCAATACTATTATGATGTCAGTATTTTGGTGAACTCTTTGGTAGAAAATTCTAAGGAATTATGATATTTTGTTTAAATGTACCAGATCTCAAATAGTTTTTTTTTTCAAAGTCTTCTAAAACACTTGAACCTCGATTAGGGTAAAATGCATTATTGTTGTTTCATTTTGGAACCCTAGCCACTATAGTTATTCTAATGTCTACAATTTCTTTTAGTTTTTCAGCCAGTATGCACTATGGATATGTAAGTTTAGCTCACTATATGAGCTAGGATGAGAATGGTCAGGCATATGGAAGAACTTTGAGCTTAAGTGACTATGGATGTTGGACAAGGAAATGATAACTTGAAAGTTGGTTAAGATTGGCGTCTACCAGTTGGATGGTTATGAAACCATTTGATAGGTTTTTGAGGTATTCTTTCAGTTGGTTTTTCATCGTAAATAGGTAAGGCATTTCTATTACTTACGAGCTTTGAAAAAATCGATTAAGTAGATTATTAGGAATGTTTTCAGTGAATAAAATTGGTTTGAAAGATGCTATTGTTAAGGTTTTTGTTAAAGGGCTTAATCTTTTGTTGATTATGTTTAAACCCCTCTAGGGTTTTTGGATGACTCTCGGGCTGTAACAAAATTTACTTTGAAATTAATGCACTCTTTAGGGTTTCTCACTTGTAACCCTAACTCGAGTTGGTTTACAGTTATTCAAACTACATACAAAGGTTATTATTCACAGTGTCTCTAAAAGATGGCTTTTAGGAATTTTTCTGGGTTACCTAGAAGAAGATTATGAGGCTTCAGACATATTGTACAAAAGTTGTATTGCATTGAAAATATTTTATAGTGATTCTCGGATTGTTATATTTAAGGAAGATGTTGTCATTCTCATACAACATTCTTCAGTGTGCTTATTGAAAATATTCATTGTCTTTTATTAAGACACTAGGGCTGCAAATTTTACTTCTAGGGTATTGATAGTATACTATAATTGTTATGCATTGGATTTTGTGGAGTTGGTGCTCTTGTAACGTTGGAGTTGGTACTCCTGTAACTTTGAAGTTGGTTCTTTTGTATCTTGTGAAGATGGTGCTTCTAAACTTTGTGAAGTTGGTGCTTCTGAAATTTGTGGATTTGGTGCTCTTGAACTTTGTGGAGTTGGTGCTCCTGAAATTTGTAGACTTGGTGCTCTAAGTGAATAAAGATAAATATTTTTTTGAGTGGTTTTTATTCCCCAAGAGGGTTTTCCACTAAAGACATATACTATGTTATGTGATGATTTTATGTGTGTGATTTTTTTCTTATCTGTCTGGTCTCAATGTGTCACCAAATGCATTGAATGGTTGTTAAGTATTAGTCTTTCATCTCTACCAGTGTTTATGTCAAAATATCATGCATAAAATGTTATGTTATTAATGCCAACTTTGATGTAGATGAAAGTGTAAATTATCTTGAGTTCAACCTATGTTAATGTTATGGCTATATGTTGAAGTCATAATTAATGCAAACACAATACTATTCATGCACCAGTCAAATTTGTTCTATAAACTGTCATTTGATCTTGCAGTTCAAAAGTCAATTAAATCATTGGATTTGTAAAAAGTTTTGTGACTTACATGAATCACTGATTCACCCCCCCTCCCAGTGATTCTAGTCTTCCAACAAGAAAAAGGACATATAGTAGTATGGAGGAATAAAGGTTGATAATGGTGTATGGTTAGTGACCATTCTTCTTCAAGGATTATTTTGCTTTTACAATTGACAATGCTTAAGGATTCAAATCATTATCTTGAAAATAGTCCCCTTGCAGTGTTGTTTTGTTCTGATATGTTTTGAGATTATAGTATGCTATGATATGTCAAGTGGTTTGCATCTTTTGTAGTATCTTGTCTTGTACATTGATCTTGGTAATTTGGTGATTAGGTGTTTGTCAGGATTCATATTTTGTGAATAGGAGAACGATTTGAAAAGGATAGTTCCTTTGAGAAGTTCTTCTGTATAGTAACAGTGACATGGGGCTTTGATAGTGGTAGTGCACTCTATTTGATTCAAATGAATGATGCTTCTTAAAGACAACAAGTTTGCAGAATTATTAGGGTGTAGTGCTATGCATGAATAAGATGTTGTGTAGTGCTGCTTGAGTGAAAAAGTGACCATTTGTCTATTTTTTGTTGACAGTGGTAACCTTAATCTATTCTAACAGTGATGTAGAGACTTTTGTATACCTCTTGTTTCAGACAGACCTTCTTTAGATAGGTGACTTGTATGCATTTTGAGGAAAGGGAAATACCTCTGTGTTAACTTTAATAGTGGCTCTTTCTTTCACCTTTTATGGTTTAGATTCTTATGATGTGACAGACCTTATAAGACTTTCATTGTATGACAAAAGTAACTGTTCAAAGACAATGGACGATAGTGATTCAATGTTTTTTTACAAGAAAAACTTGGACTAGTGACAACATTCTTCATAGTGTGCATGGCTAGAGGATCTGGATGTGAGATTGGTGTTCTTGGACAAAGATATGACAAAGCTCTATTGGTTCTTGGTGCAAAATAGTAGCATATATCAAAAGTGTTTTTCAAGTACTGGAGTAAGAAGGAATCTATCTACTCTATTTATGTAGAGTAACATCAAACAAAGATAGATTGATATCATGCTTTGAATTTTTTCAATCCATTGTTCTTTGCCACATATACTTTCAGTGTTGACTTTTTCTTGATAGGGAGAGCTTGTTTCTATATCTTTTCATTCATAGCTCTCTTGCTTATTTATTTTGTTGCTATATTGCTCTACTTGAAGCTGGTTATTGTGTTGAATAGTTGGTTGGCTTCTCAGTTGTTTATCTTCATGGAATCTCACATTCTCTTCTTTCATTATTTGTCATTGAGGAAAAAAGGGGAAGAGATGATTTGTGTTTTGCCATCAAGGACAAAGGGGGAGTTTGTTGGCTCTCAATTATTTTTGGTTTATCCTTGATGTCAAAAGTGGTTTGCTAATATGAGAATATATGTGATGATATGATTGATGGATGTTGATAGGATGCATTCTCAGATTGGTTGATATATGATATACAGTTACATCAAGGTTGGTGTTATGATATGCAGTTATAGGATTTTGGATTTATATATGATGATGCTGATAGTGTTTATCATTTTGACAGGATGATTCAAGGTTGATAGTGTTTATCATTTTGACAGGATGATTTTTTACTTTGATCCTTCAAGGTTACAAGTCACAGCTTGGTCGCTTTGGGATCATTATCATTACTATGGTCTTTGCATTTTGAAGTATTTCAGATTGGTCAATACACTCTTCCATGACTTTGCTAAGGTAATTGGTATTTTATTTTGTTTGGAATTTTGATCACAATAAAAACATGTGACATCAGGTATCATTGTTATTAAGGTTTTGACTTTGTTTAGAGTCACATGGTGATGACAATATTATTTTGTTTGACACTGTGGTATCGAGTTTGTTGATTAATAACAATCACATTTTACATGTGACTAGTTGTTATCAAATTTGAAACATTGGTTTGGACAGCTAATTGTGACTGGGTATATCAAATTGAAAAGTGACACTGACAATGATCATTGACAGTTCATGCACATGTGGCATTAATAGCTCATTGGGTTTTATGATGTCGGTATTTTGGTGAAGTCTTTGGTAGCAGATTCTAAGGAATTATGATATTTTGTTTAAATGTACCGAATCTCAAATAGTTATTTTATTTTTCACAGTCTTCTAAAACACTTGAAGCTCAATTAGGGTAAAATGCATTATTTTTGTCTCATTTTGGAACCCTAGCCACCATGGTTATTCTGGTGTCTATAATTTCTTTTAGTTTTTCAATCAGTATGCTATGGATATGTAAGTTTAGCTCACTATATGAGCTAGGATGAGAATGGTCAGGCATATGGAATGACTTTGAGCTTAAGTGATTATGGATGTTTTACAAGGAAATGACAGTGAAAGTTGGTTAAGACTAGTGTCTACCAATTGGACGGTTATGAAACCATTTGACAGGTTTTTGAGGTATTATTTTAGTTGGTTTTTCATTGTAAACAAGTAAGGAATTTATGTTACTTACAGGCTTTGAAACAATTGATTAAGTAGATTATTAAGAATGTTTTCAGTGAATAAAATTGGTTTGAAAGATGTTATTGTTAAGGTTTTTATTAAAGGGCTTAATCTTTTATTGATTATGTTTAAACCCCTTTAGGGTTTCTAGACAACTCTCGGGTTGTAACATAATTTACTTAAAAATTAATGTACTCTTTAGGGTTTCTCACCTGTAACCCTAACCTAAGTTTGTTTACATTTATTCAAATTGCATACAAAGGTTATTATTCGCAGTGTCTCTAAAAGATGGCTTTCAGGGATTTTTCTGGGTTACCTAGAAGAAGATTATGAGGCTTCAGACATATTGTACAGAAGTTGTATTGCATTGAAAATCTTTTATAGTGATTCTCAGAATGTTGTATTTAAGGAAGATGTTGTCATTCTCATACAACATTCTTCAAGGTGCTTATTGAAAATATTCATAGTCTTAGATATTGAGACACTAGGGATGCAAATTGCACTTCTAGGGTATTAATAATATACTATAATTGTTATGCATTGGATTTTGTGGAGTTGGTGCTCTTGTAACATTGGAGTTGGTGCTCTTGTAATGTTGGAGTTGGTGCTCCTATAACTTTGAAGTTGGTTCTTTTGTATCTTGTGAAGTTGGTGCTTCTAAACTTTGTGAAGTTGGTGCTTCTGAAATTTGTGGAGTTAGTGCTCCTAAACTTTGTGGAGTTGGTGCTCCTGAACTTTGTAGATTTGGCGCTCTAAGTGAATAAAGAGATATATTTTTTAGTGGTTTTTAGTCCCCAAGAGCGTTTTCCACTCAGGACATATACTGTGGTATGTGATTCTTTTGTGTTTGATTTCTTTCTTATCTATCTAGTCTCAATGTGTCACCAAATGCATTGAATGGTTGTTAAGTATCAGTCTTTCATCTCTGCTAGTGTTTATGTCAAAATATCATGCATAAAAGGTTTTTTTATTAATGTGGACTCTGATACAGATGAAAGTGTAAATTATCTTGAGTTCAACCTATGTTAATGTTATGGCTATATGTTGAAGTCATAATTAATGCAAACACAATACTGTTCATGCACCAATCAAATTTGTTCTATAAACTATCATTTGATCTTGTGGTTCAAAATTCAAATAAATCATTGGATTTGTAAAAAATTTGTAACTTTCATGAATCACTGGTTCAACCCCCCTCTCAATGATTCTAGTCTTCCAATAAGATCTTGGTGCAGCTAATCACATTCTTGGGATGGAAATTAAAAGAGATAGAGTGAAAAAAAAGCTATGGCTTGGCCAAAGTAAGTATGTCAACTCAATTTTATAGAGGTTTGATAAGCAGGCTTGTAAAACATTGTGTGTTCTTGTTTCAATTGGAACAATGTTATATATTTTAGATTATCCAACATCTCCATCAGAGATGAAAGACATGAGCAGAGTGCCTTACCAAAGTGTAGTTGGAAGGTTGATGTATGTTATGGTTTTTACTAGACCGGACATTTCCCAAGTAGTGGGAGTTCTTTATAGATATATGTCAAATCCTAGTAGAGTTCATTGGGATGAAATTAAAAGAGTATTCATATATTGTGTGGTACCTCAAATTATTCCTTGTGTTATCATAGTAATATGGATAAAGATGATGTTTCCTTTGATATTCATGGTATGTGGATTCAAATTGGGTATGTAATGTTGATATCAAACGATCCACCAGTGCTTATGTGTTTTCTTTATTTGGTGGTGCAATTAGTTGGATGAATAAGCAATAGGTTGTGGTTGCTTTATCCACTACTAAAGCAAAGTATATGGTAGTTTCCCATGCTTGTAAAGAAGCCATTTCTCTTAAGAGACTATGTTCAGATATTGGAATAAAACAAGGTGTAGTGGCAATTTATTGTGACATTCAGAGTGTGATATGTCTAACCAAGAACCCAACATTTCATGCCAAGACCAAGCACATTGATGTACAATATCATTTTGTTAGATATATGGTTGAAGATAACATGATGCATAAGCTAGTTAAGGTAGAGACTTTGATGAATATTGTTGATTGTTTAACTAATCATGTAAGCACAAAGAATTTCATATGGTGTTCAGAGACTATGGGCATTTCGGCCCCTAGCAATTAAGAGATGATGATGGCACCCTTTCATTGTCCTTGCAAGGTGTTTGAAAAGTGGGAGATTTGTTGAAATAATATGTCTCAACCTTGCAATTACATAAGGTATTGTTGATACATAAGGTATTGTTCATTTGATGATGATGGGGGGGCATGGGGGGATCATCTCCCCAACTAGGGTCCAAGGGAAACACACTCTAGTGGGGGCTCAAGGGTAGTGCCCCCAAAAGGAAAATTTTATTTATATTTTATTATTGTAAATTTGGACCATTCATCATTATGTCTCATATCTGATAGCTGATATTTTATTATCTTGACTTTCCCTAGAAGGAAACCCTTTTTTATGAGGGCATTGTACATTACGGTTGTGTATTGTGATGTATTCTAAGAGTCTGATACCGGTTGTGTTGCCTTTGGATCTTTAAGTGGTGATAATCCTATGAGAAAATTGCTCTAAGAGTATATTGTAATCTTTGTGATTTATGAATAATATATTGGGTAGCTTTTGGAGTGTGGGGTTTTTCTCCCAAAAGTGTTTTCCCCATGTAAATCATTGTGTTGTGGTATGCATGACATTTATGTCTATTTTTGTTTAAGTTTATGTAACTATTAAATATTTTTAAAAAAATTACATTATTCTCCTCTCAAGATTAGTGTAGGAAGTTGTTCTACTACCTTAGCTTCCTTATAGTTCCATGGGTCATATGTATTCTAGGTTAGTTAAAAAAAAGCATCTAGGTGATAACAAATGATTTATTGTCAAAAAAATTACTTAGACTTTTCTGAATGTGAGTTTGAGTTGAAGAATGAGGACTAAAGGATTGAATTGATTTAGTTCCCACTAGGAGTATCATGAACTATTAAATGGCCTAAATTTTTTATTTAGGACCATTGTGCCATACAAAATAACCATGGAAATTGTTATAGGCATAAAATAATTCCTCTGAGTCAATCTTTTAGATTGAATGAAAAAATTCTTATATATCCTATGAAAATACTAAGTAAAGCTGTGTGGGGTTGTAAATGGAAATATATTATAGTTCAACAAAATAACATATATAAAGGCTCAAACCAAACAAATGTGGTCTTAGAATCAGAGTGTGTAGCTTTACAACTCACACTATAATAATCAATGAAACAAAAATATATACTACACAATTATTAAATCTCAAACATCGAGAAGAACCAAAATTTATAGAATAATATATATTTGATTAATCTTTATGAAATGGATTAGATAGTATATACAATAAATATACTCAAATTTGGAAATATATGAGAATATTGAGATTAAGATCATATATCAAGCTCAAAATCTTAATTATGTATCACAAAATCTCTAAGAGTTTATTTATACATCAAGCTAAAAACTTCAAATATAACAAACTAGATTTAGTCTACTATGAGGTACATAAGCCAATATTTATAACTAAAATTCTCAATCCATAAAAAAATATTTCCCCAAAAATGAGAATTTCAAATTTCAAACCATTTGAGGAGAGATTAATAGATCTATGAATTTGGCACCTTCAAGTTCCTTTCAAGTGGTTAGCACTTACAATATAGACTAATGTTCCATTATCAATGAAGTATGTCATACACTAACATAGCTTTTAGCTTTAGGTAGGTGAATTCCTTTTTGTGCACTACATGGAACATAAGTTGGTTGGTCTTGGATGTTAGATTGGTATCTATGCCAAAATTTAAACTTGAGGTGCTCAAAATTACTATCCAATTTGATCTAGAGCTAAAGAAAACCTTATGGATTCCTATGGATTCTATGAATGAGTTGCGGATGTGAAAATTGTGCCACCATGGGGCATCAACAAGGAGATCTATAGTGGAATTACCACGTGTACCATAATACATTTGATGAATTTATTAGTAGAAAATTAGACTACTCATGCTATCCTAGAGTGAGATTATCACTTTATTTTTTAAGAAATCTAGAGAGCATGCCATGTGCCATTAGTTATAACATAAATAATGAGCGAAACTATTGAGACAAATGGGATTTACCCACATACATTAAATATTTTTGAACCAGTGAACAAGGATTTCATAGATAAAATAGACCAATGATGGGGATTTTTTATTGAATCTCCATTTACAATAGGAAAAAATACTATGAACCATCATATCTTATCCTTCTTAGCACATCTATTGGTGCACGCTTGTCCATAGTTAGAACTTTTTCCTTGTATATAGTGTAATAAAACATTAAAATTGGAGCACATGGATGATTCACCAATGTCATAGGGAATTATTGTTCTATTAGAAATAAGGAAGAATGATGTGTTTCCTATAGTGAATAATTCACTAAAAGTACTTTTATAGAGTAGCCCACACACACTCCTAGAAAATTCTATGGAATAGACCTTTAAACTACACGGCTACAATATATGAGGAAATGATATATCAAATGAATATGAAAATATGTCTTATCAAGGACCATACAAAGTGTATTATATACCTTTGGTTGGAGACATTCTTTATGCCTCTTTTATAATGCTCATTTTCTACTTATCCACTCTCTTCCCTTGAGCTCCTAAGTTCCTTTCTAAGTTTCTCCTCATCATATAAAATTTCTTAGGAGTAGCATCCAACCATCACACCCCTTAATAAAAAAATCTAGTTATAATTTTAATACACCCTTTAGAAAAGGTTATATTTATTAAATTCATGTGTTTTCATTCAAAAATACACTTTCAAGGTTTTTCCCCTATAAAAGGGTTATTTACAAATAACATTTCAATTATAAATAATTATTTTTTTATAAATATCTCATTTACTTATTGTGGGTACATAAAGGTGCATCTCATTTGTGAGACACATATTTTTTAACAATTTATGAAAATAGTATGTTTTGATATCAAGACAAAAAGGAAATAGATTAAGTTCATTATAGATGAAATTCTCAACATGCATATGTATCTCCTTTTATAATTTTATATGGTGTCTTTTTCCCTCCAAACTATATTGAATTATTTTATTGAACAAAAAATCCCAACTTGAATCACATTTTTCATGATCAAAAAAAGTTATCATAACATAAAATATTGTACAAAAGTAGCCCCAACAATAATATTTCTAAAAAATATAGATTTGTTAGTATTTATTTTATTTCATTTAGTAATTATTTACTATTTTATAATAAACCTAGGCTCATTATTAAAATAAAGAGCTCTATTTGATATACAAAAATTAGTAAACAATTAAAAAACAAGGAACTTTTTTTATTGTTATCTTTTCAACAATAAAAATAATAATTTAGGTATATACAAAATAAATTGTGTTAAGAGGAAATCTGTGTCTAAATTATAATTATTCTCATTTAGAAAATTTAATAATAAATAATATATGCTATAAATATTTTGTTAAATATGTGCTTGAGATATCGGCATCCATCATCTATATTTAAGAAATTAATATGAAAATATATTATATCTAATTCAAGTTCTGTATTATAATAAAATTTTATTCTTTAAAATAGTAAAAGATATAATAAACACTTTATTAACAAATATTCAAAAATGAGAGAATTGTTTTTTTCTATTTTTAAATAATTATAAATAGAATCTATAGAAAATTCTAGAAAATATTAATTTACACTGTCTTTAAGTTATTCTTTTCTTGCTATGAGATTTTATTTAAATGTTAGTTTATGCAACCCACTAAGGAAAAATAGTGAGACACACTATTGTACCCACAACTTTCCTATCCACTCTCTTCCCTATAGTTCCTAAAAGTTTTTCCAAGATTTTCCTTTGATTTATAAAATTTCTCAAGGAGGTATCCAACCATCACATCTCTTCATAAAAAAATCATTATAATTTTAATACACCCTTCAAAATAGGAACTATATTTACAAAATTCATAATTTTCCTTTAAAAAATATTATTTCTAGGTTTTGAACTCATAAAAGAGTTATCTACACTTTTTCCTCTTACAAAAGGTTATTTTACTTTACAAATAACTCATTTACTTAATTCCCCTTTTACTCATAGGTCTTTTACAATATTTTATTTTCATAGGTACCCCTATTATTATCATGGGTTCAATTTACATAGAAAAAATATATATTTTTTAATGTGGGAAAAATATTCCATAACAAAGAGAGGAAGGTACGCAAGCGAAAATCACAATGTCATAAGAAAAATAACATTAATATCCTCAACCACAAGAAGAATATGATCAACATTAATGTCTTAAACAATATTATATTCTCCATTATGATCATGTGCTCAAGTGAATAGAATGCATCCAAACTAGAAGAAAAAGCAATGAAAAGTTCTACAAAGGATGAATGTCATATATGAAATAAAATAATGCTTCCATGAAAGATGAAATGATATGCTTGTACAGTATAAGGACATGATATTTTTAAATATCAAAAGATCAAATATAAAAATTATATGAGAACAAACCAAAATCCTTGATATATGCATGAAAGAAGGTCAAAGACAAGGGTTAATGGAAATCCATGACTAATACTTAACAATGAAAAGAACACAAATATGGATCCATAATCAATGAAGGGATAAATAGTAAATAAGAAAAATTATATACATAAGGTGAAATTATATTTGAAGAAAGGATGATAAAATTATATATAATGTCTTAAATTATAATAAGCCTCAAAATTGATCAATTTATGATAACTTACAAATTAATTACCTCAAATATATAAATCTAATGATTTCCACTAAAAGAATTTATCTCAATATTTGAAATTTATTATTTTTGTCAAACTCAAAATAGAGCAAATTGTGTAATCTAAAAACAACACCAAAATGCATAAAACTAGAAATCAGGTAATGTGAAACTGAAACCAAATGCTTTATTATATATATCTCCACATGAAATTACATCATACTTGCTATGATATATAGTAGATAACATCCATGTATAGCTGCAGCAAGTTACACAAAGGGATCTCTAACTGAAAATTCAAAACAATCATTGAAACTAAAACCAACTCCACACAAACTAATGAAACTTCACACCAAATATCAAGTACAACAACATACATAAATAAAATTATTTGCATCTACATATGCTAATAAAAGAATATTTACAATAGAAAACTAAAATCTGGAAGAAACATACCAAATTGGATCCAAATCTTGAATTTGGAAGCCCCAACTCACACACTAAATTCAAAGCTATCTACACATAACACACCAAACTGAAATACCACTAATTTGGGTAGAAAATATATGATAAAATAGCTTCAATACAAATATAATTGTTGCATTCATCAGCCACACAAATAAAATCCAAAGCACACTCTAAATTGGAACAAACCCTAAAATACACTGAAGATAAAAATACCCAACTCAAGAGCATTTGAAAAAATCACAATCTCAAGATGAAATTTCACCTAAAGAATTTTGAAACCATTGTCTCTGAGCCACAATCCCCTTGGTTTAACAACATTAGAGATCATTTCTTCATTGGTTTACTGACCTTTGAAGAAAATACACAAACCTATGAAAGAAAACAATATCTAGAATAATTAAGTTTGTGAGGGAAATCGCAATGTATTCAACTAATTTTTCCACCACCAATTTGGATGCCCAAGTTGAGGTATCTTGCATACCTCAAATGTAACTCCTAGGATAAAGATTCCCTATGCAACTTGCCAAGTGTTGGCTAGAAGCTTGCATAAAATAAAACCAAAAATGCTCCAAAATAACTCCTCCCAAAATCCAACGCTCCATTTGAACCCATAAAATAAATATTAAATATTTACAAATTTGTCACCAAAAATGATTTACCCTTTTTATATTGAAAAGCAATTTACTTGTTCCTCCAGTCTAAAAACAAAAGAAAAAAAAAACCCGATTCATCCACAGGTCCCAACTTTCTATTTCAAAAAGTAGATTTACTAAAAATAGTAAATGTTATTTTTAGTTAAGCCTCAAGACCCGGCTACTAATTTCATATCCTCCAGTAAAAAAATCCTCTTAATCTACCACTAATTCTGAAACCATACCCTTTCTATGTCTCTTTATTCGTTAATGGATTTAGGGTTAATAACTGCATTATTGATTTAGGTGCCTCTGATAATGTTATGCCTGCACAAATTGCTAAGGCTTTGGGATTAGAGATGACCAAAACATTTGGAAAATTCTACTCGATGGATTCCAAGTAGGTTTCCTTGCTAGGACTGATTAAATATGCTCAATTTGCACTTGTTGATACCCAAACAAGCAACTTAAGCTCACCATACTAGTTGTGGATAAACCTGCTAGTTATGGTATGCTTCTGAGTAGAAGTTTTTGTAAAGACTTGGGTGGAGAAATATAGCTAGATTGGTCGTATCCCACCATACCCATCGGTAAAGAGAAGGTACGTCTTGAACCTGAGTCAAAGGCTAAGATAACGATGCTCAATTTTGAAGACCCTAAAGCTCAAATATTGTATGAAGAGAATGAGTTTGGGAATTATATGCTTTTCTCTAGTGAAGAAAATAGAAATGCTTCATGTACCCCAAATTCAAAATTTGAACTCTAGACAATGGAGTTTGACGGAAGCTATTCCCACATTGGTTCGGGAGCTGGTGTTGTTCTCATATCCCCTTTTGGTGAGAAATTCCCTTTTGCATATAAGTTAGAATTTTACAATACTAATAATACCACTGAATATGAAGCTCTTTTGTTGGGTTTAATTGAGGCTAAGGGAATGGGAATTAAGATGCTCAAGGTTTTGGGAGATGTTGAATTGATTGTTAAGTAAGTGTGAAATGTCTTCACTATTAAGAATGAAATGTTGTAGCATTACCGGAACCGAGTCTAGGACACTATCAATAACTTCGATGCCTTCTCAATTGAAGCCATCCTGAGAGAACTTAACATGAAAGTTGACTCATTAACAGTTTCTACCTCTCTGCTCCTTCCACATCCATAATTCAAAAACAAATCCTATAGAATTGAGTTAATCTATCAACCCAACATTCCTGATAATGTCAACCATTGGCATGTTTTTGAAAATGATAAAAAAATATAGACTTTTCTAGAAAATCTTGGGGCCTTTGCTCAAACATTCTTTGAAGGGAGTGAAAATCAATGTAAGGACCTCTTCCCAAATAACGTACCTGATCTCCAAGATAAGGCTATTCAATTAAATGGGAATAAAATACCCAAAGGTTTGGTTTCCCTTGAAGATTTATTTGATCGCCATGATCATTCCATCAAGAAGAAGATGAGTAATTTTGTTGGACACTCTGATGGATTTGAAGCAGTGAATATTGGAGATCCTGATTCTCCCAAAATGGTATATATAGGTAAGTGTTGTTCCCCAAAAGAAAGAGAAAAAATAATAGCCTTGCTAACCAAGTATAAAGAGGTCTTTGCCTTGTGTTATGATGATTTGAAGAATTTTATGAATGGGAAATTTCAGCATCATATACCACTCAAGGAAGGGAAAGCCGCTTTCAGAAAAAAGAAAAGGAATTATAATCCTATGGTAACTGATGCCATCTTCAAAGAAATTGACAAAATGCTAAAGGAAAGGATCATATATCCTATACATCATTCAACTTCGGTAGCTAATATTGTGCTAGTGCACAAGAAAAATGGGGAGATTCGAATATTTGTTGATTTTAGGAATATCAATCAGGCATCACTAAAAGATAATTATCCTTTACCTAACATGGATTATTATTTACAAAAAATTATTGGATCAGAGATGATGTCTATGATAGATGTCTTTTTAGGTTACAATCAAATCAGTGTATTGGGAGAGGATCAACATAAAACATTTACCGCCTTGGGGAACTTTTTCTTATAATTGAATGCCATTTAGACTCATTAATCCAGAGGCCACATTTCAACGTGCAATGGATCCATATTTTGGTGACCTATAGAAGAAAATTATAGTCATCTACCTTGATGACTTGAAAATTTTTTCTAAGAAGAGGACTAATCATTTACAAGATCTTGAAAGGGTCTTACAAAGGTGTGTAGAACATGACATCTCTCTGAACCCCAAAAAGTCTTTTTTTTTTGTCACAGAAGGAATTTTTTTAGGTCACATTGTGTCTAAAGAATGCATCAGAATAGATCCAGACATAGTTAGAGCTATCTTGCAGTTAAACCTTCCTTCAAGTCGAACTAGTGTAAAATCTTTTTTTGGTCAGGTGAATTTCTTGAGAAAATTCATTTCAGATTTTTTTGAGATTACTAAACACATTGTAGATATGATGAAGGGGAAACCAAGTTTTAAATGGAATGAAGCTAGAAAGAAAGCTTTTGAAAAAATTAAAGAAGAAATTTCCTGAGCTCGTATCTTGGTCATTCCAGATTTCAAAAAATATTTTATTATTTATTGCTATGCTTCAAAGCATACCTCATCTGTTGTACTATTACAAGAGAATGAAGATAAAGTCCAAGCACCTATTTCTTTCATGAGAAAACCATTAAAGAAAAACAAGCTTAATTAATCTCCCATCAAAAATCATACATTTGTAGTGGTTAAAGCAGTTAAACAATTATTTTTCTATATTCTTTACTCACACTCAGTAGTCTATGTGCCAAACCCAGCTGTCAAAAGCATACTAACCCAATAGGATATCAACTGCAATAGGAGAGGCATCTAGATAACTAAGGTACAAGAGTATGACCTAGACTTAAATACCACTAATTTAGTAAGAGGAAGAGGAATTTGCAAGTTGATGGCAAAGAATTTGAAAGTAGAAGAAGAAAGTGAAGATTTACCAATGGTATTAACTATTATCCTACAAAATGATTGGTTATCTGATATTGTGTATTTCCTTATGGGAAATGTCCAAATCACTTCTCAAGCAAACAAAAAAGGAATTTGAAGTTGAAGGCAGCTAAGTAATGCTATTTGGAATGACACCCTGTACAAGAGAGGTATAGCTGGATATTTCTTAAAATGTGTTGATAAAGCTCAACAGGAGTTCAACTGCTTAATATTTTCCACAATGAGGCCTATGGTGGTCACTTCTCTTCTTCTATGACTACTTTCAAGATCATAAGACATGGATATTATTGGCTAGGTATGTTTAAAGATTCCTATCACTAGGTTGGTAAGTGTGAGAAATGCAAAGAATTTCTAGGAAGGCCTCAATTAGCAGCCTTGCCACTCAAACCTATGGTTATTGATGGACCATTTTAGCAATGGGGTCTTGATTTTATTGGTCCAATCAATCCATAATCTAGCAGAGGTCATACCCATATTATCACAACTATAGATTACTTCACCAAATGGGTGGAAGTTGTTCCAATCAAAAGGACTACTTTTGAGGTAGTCTGTTATTTTATCAAAGAAAAAATTCTGGTCAGGTATGAAATTCCACATAAACTAGTTGTTGATAATGCTGCCAGTTTTTCATCTAGTGAGTTCTCACTTTTTTGCTATGATTACAGAATCTCTATTTCTCATTCAGTTGATTATTTCACACAAGGAAACAATCAAGTAGAATCAAGTAACAAAAATATGATAAACATTATCAAGAAGTTAGTTAGTGACAATCAAAAAGACTAGTACAAAAGGTTATATGAAGCCTTGTGGGCAGATTGGATAACTCTAAAATGAGCTATTGGCATTACCTTCTTTGAGTTGGTGTATGGAGTGGAAAGTGCACTCCCTCTTTTGTAAGAAATCCAGTGCAAAAATTGTGAACTGTTATAGAGGAAGTTGAATTCAGTGACACTTTAGAAAAAAGGATTTTGTAGCTAACTAAATTGTAGGAACAATGAGAAGAGATGGTAGACAAGATAACCATACATCAGGAAAGAGTTAAGAAGATTTTTGACAGGAGGTCCTGGCCTAGAAAATTCATGCTTGGAGATTCAATTTTGTTGTGGGATAAAAGTAGGGAACCTAAAGGTGCTCATAAGAAGTTTGATTCATTATGGATTGACCCCTTCAAAATCATTTAGGAACTCAAACCTAATATGTTCCAATGTGCATACCCTGATGGCCCCCCCTAGCCCATTCCCTATAATGGGAAAGATCTGAAGCTATATCAATTGTGATGGATTTATGGCCTCCCCTTCTTTGTATATAGTTAGTTTAGGGTTTTGTTTTGGGTTTTTTTTTCCTTTGGTTTGTTTCCTTGTTGCTAGAGAGTACATTTTACTTTGATTGACTCTGTTGGCCAATTGACAAAACACTGATTTGCTTCCATTTAATCTAAATTCATTGCTTCATCCTTATTAGTCTTCACCCCTAGTCAGAGCTAGTGTTGCTAGTGTCTCGTTTGCCATCTCACTAAGTTTATCGCTGATTCATAAACACTTCATCTAAACGTTGGCAACATTTCATGTCACCAAGTGAACTTGGGCAAGGTTTTTCGTAGTTTATCGAACCTCTCACTTTGCTGCTGAGACCTTTCATTTCCTTTAATTGTTATATTGGGTGATGTTTTGTATAATTAGTCGAACCTTGTCCCCAACATGATAGTCATTAGCTTGGGCGGTCTTTTCCCATAGCATTTGAACCTGGGCACATATTTGTGAAGTTCTTTGAACCTCTTTTATAACCACCCATAAACTCTTTTTTTCAAATTTTCAAAAGATGGTTATGTGAGGAATGTTGACAGCAATAGCTACCACATGTCATAATGCTAAATCAAGACATTAATACCCATCTACCCACATATTTTTCTGTGTAGTTGTGGTTCATAAAATAAAGGGATGAGAAAACATTCCTGTTGCAGCAATTTTTGAGGAAGAGCTAGGGAATACACACAGTTTGAATTACAAGGATCACCATCAGAGGTATTTTCAGTTTTATTCATTGAATCCTATTTTATGAATTGTACGCTCATGCATTGAGGAAGTAGATATTATCGAAAATCACAACTGCACATGGAAAGGGTTAAATATGTTGGATATGAATATGTGTCTAGGTTAACCTATGAGGGGCCTGAGATTGGTGACACTCAGATAGGGCCTGTAAACCTAGATGAATTAAGGAACAAATTTAACCAACCCAATCCTCCACCCATCATTGAGAGAGTAATGGGTAGTGGATTGATTGAGGCTGCTACATTTCCAATAGCAGTGCAATGTCCCAAATTAGTATTGGAATGCATCAGACATTACAACTCACAAACACATGAGGTTAGAATAGAGGACAATAGGCTCATTCTAAAAATTCAAAGGTCTACCTTTGTTTCATGTTTGACGACTCCAGAAAGGGAAGAATATTCGCCAATGGATATGACCTGTAATGCACCTCTGTCATTCTCACTGTTGGTTTGGTCTGCCCTTGTATTGTCTTTGTATTCATAGTCATGCTTGGTAACTTCACCTTGGGAAATTATTGTATTAAATAAAATTAATAGATTAATAAAATATGAGCATACATATATAAGTACAATTTAAAGTTAAAGAAAATAAATAAAATTATTTTTGTTAGATAAGTGGATTATCATATAAAAATAAAATAGAAGTGGAAGTAATAAATAATAACATGCCTTACCTTATCACTCAAATCTATATTTAGGAAATTCCATATAATGATTTGGTAACTGTTTGTGTGGAAAGAGGGGCTGGTATCTTGAATAAGAGCATGCATTGGTTGCCTTTATATCCTCTTGCCTACAGAATTAAATATAGATTTTCATGCAACGATTTTGTAACCACCATGCATGAGTTTATGTTATCATTTTTTTTTAAGAGGGGACAGGCACGAGAATGAGGGGGAGGGTATGAAATTGTATTGGGTTTTAGTGAATAACAGAGGTGAGTAAATGGCACGAACCTTCTACGCTATGATTGCCATCGTTATAATGGTTTCCGCTTTAGCTTTCGCTCCCTCCATCATCTCCATCACAATGCCTCCTTGCAACTTTGTATGCCCTTCCTAGCGAACTCATCCATCTGTTGCGAATCATAACCCTAAATCTTTGTCTGTGAATGCATCCAAAGTAATCAATCATGGCTTCTATACTGGAACCAACTGATCCAAAAATACTCTATCCCTACCTATTTGGGAAGCGCTCCTTCTACAGGTCTGATCGGAGGCTCTTATAGTGATTCGACCTAAGAAAGAGGAAGAACCCGCAGTAGAATTCGTGACTATTCTATGGAAGTATATTGCTGATTAGAATGTCGAAGGTATCCAACATAGGCATTAGGATCATGGGCTCGGAGTGTTGGCTTTATCACTTTATGCAAGTAACGTATTTGATACTTGAGAGGTATGTCTAGATCATAACATCTCTTGTTTATAAAATATTTATAAGCTACCTTTAGCCTACGAAAGTCAAGATGGTATTTGCATCCTTGATATTGGCTGAGTCTTGGACCCTGTCTTACCTAAGTCTATTTTCCATAAAGCATAGGGTGAATGCCTTCATGCGTCTGTCAAACAATTCTCTGCCCTGTCTATGCACCCTTATTTCTTTGAAGCAATCTGTCAAATGATTCTCATGCTTGCCTTTGCTTCTACATTTTGCGTACATATCCTGCAACCATTGCATTTAATGAGACCACACTACAGAAGGTATTATGTCAAATTGTTCACGTGCCTTGCCTATGCATTTATGTATGAATCCATGCAAATGTTTGAAAATTATTAAGCCTCTTCAATAAATTTTAAGAATAGGGGCCTAATCATGTTATCCTTGTCATTATTTGCTTCCCTACTCTGGAATTTCTATCAAACTATTTGTGGGTTTAATGGATTATTGGAGGAATCGTGTGACTGAGACTCTAATTCTATTTCCAACTACAAAGATTCAATTATTTTAATAGTGGGGAGGGAAGGAAAGAAGCCAACAATAATGTCCCTAATACCATTCGTAACCTGCCCCATCTTCTGTACTTGAAAATAGAATGTTGTAAAGGCTCAAATAATCGCCCTGATTCTATCAGAACCTCTCACAGTGCAGCACTTGAACATAGAAGGTTGTGGACATTTAAGTGAAATCTTTGATTTTGTAAGAAACTTGTCACAGCCGCGCACTTGAACATGATAGGATGTATAAATTTAAATAACCTCCCTGATATTGTTGGAACCTTTCCAGATGTAGCATTTCTAGGATCCAACTAAAATGCAGTGTTGCTGGAAACACTCAGCCTATATTCTTTCATGACTCGTGGGAACCACTAGGTTATCTAGCATTTAGCAATGAGGTTTAGGGCATCCCAGGACTGCCAACACCGACATAAAGGGTAACCATGCAAACTTTTGATTAATTACATATGTATGCAATAAGGTTACTAATGTATGAAGTACTTATAACCTCATCCACCAAATCTGCATGATTGAGTGCATCGGCAACACAAAAAAAGCTTACAAGGTTAGAAGCGTGATTGCAAAAGCAAGATCATTTGTTCATCTTCAGCTCAATAGCTTCTTTCCTTTCGAGCATCATAGTAGCCTAATCAATGTAGACATTGTACTCAATCAAAATAATCACACATATTTTTAGTTGTGAAGGAAGGTTTCTATCCTGGTGCAGTGTATGTGTGGAGTTGGAGTACCATGGGCATGAAATTAAACATTTACTTCTTCTCCATGTCTCTTCTACAATAAGCATATTAAATAGAGACTACCGTTGAAGAAAAGAAGACAACAACCATATCTATTTTTTTGTTAACTCTTTTTCACTATCACCCTCTCTCCTCTCAACTTACAACAGAGAAGATAAAAATCTACTTTCAGATCTCAATAAAAAAAAAACAGGGAGGATGGTAGCCTCAAGTTTTGGTCTATATCCTCTTGATCCAATCCGAGTCAAATCATCTCACTTTCAGTCGAAACACATCTAAGGAAACCAGCAGTATAATATGATATTGGAAGTAGAAAAGATTGATCAATTGCCATTTCATCTATGTGGTAATCTCATCCTTGACATTTCAATTATATTACTCAATATAGGGCACAGGGTTAGAGAAATCACATTGCATTGACCGTATTCCCACAACTTGGTATTTTAGTCAAGGAAAACAACAGGCTTGGGAGAATATTGTTGTCTTATCTAATTTACTTTATTATGATAGAACATGAACAGTAAACATAGGAAAGCATAGATAGGGAGAGTTAACGTGACCGTGGATAAAAATGTAAATATCATTAAGTTAATTGATTAGTTGTTTTGAAATATCTTTCTAGTGTGAGTTGAATGATTAATTAAATAAGAGTTGTTACAACAGAAATGTAGAACATGAGTATACTTTAAAATATAGAGATTGAATAGTTAATTTATTTGGAGTTATGCATTGGAAGGTTTATTGTTGAAAGAGTAATTTAACAGTACATAGTATATTTGATATAATAGGGTATTTTTATTCCAAAGTCGAAGTTTGAAATTTAGAAGGGAAACTCTATAACTTAGGAACATTGAAAACCAAGTTAGGAGATATCTAACTTCTTATACCACATTCATGTACCTATGAGTGTTCATTAAAGATGGTTATTTAGTGATTATTAAATAAAAGAAAGTTTAGTAGGCTTGGATTAAAACCTGGAGTAGGGTAGAAATATCATCCTTATCATAAGGTTAGCTACTAGATAATATGACATATTTCTCTATTGATATACTTTAATTTGTGCTTAGATAGGTTTCAAAAGTATCTATTTTCAAGGATGAATTTGAAAGTAATTTCCTTATGAGAATTGATTATCTTGTAGTTACTTAATAGATGACAGGTTAATCTATCATGTATGTCTTTATTCCATTATTGGAATAGTTGTTGCATGACATATCATGTTGGTAAATTGGAAAATTTGGAATGTTTGAGTGTATTCTTGTGGTGAATTTTATGTTTAATTTTGGATTTTATGATGAATTTATTTATGGAGGTTGTTTTTGGCTTTGAGTTTGATGTTGATTTTGAGATCAAGTTTTGTTGCCACCTTTTTGAGAAACCCTTGTTTTAGTGATTTATCAGTCTTCCAGAGAAAGGGAAAGAAAGATGTTGCTTTATTATTGGCCTTCACTTTTGGTTCTTTGTGAACTATTGCTCGTATGATCTATTTGATGTTATGGGTTTAGCCTTGCACTTGAAAATAGTTTCTTTATGAAGATTTTGTGTAGGATGGTGTATGCCTTGCTTAATGCAATTTATCATGTGGCTTTATATGTTTCTGCATGGGGGCTTACCCTGATAGTGTCTTTTGAGTTTTGTTGCTCATAGGGGGAGTGGCTTTCAATGGGGGTTGGGACCTGGAAGAGATCCCAGGGTAACTCATTGGAAGTTTATTAATCAAGTGAAAACGTTAATATTTAATTAGGGGTTTTGGATAGAATCACACATTAACAAGATATAAGTGAATGCCTCACTCATGGCTCAAGTGCTTGTATGGGCTTGAGATGAGTTGAGAAGGCCTGGAATGGCAAGATCGTTATCTTGTATTTATGAATGATAATCGATTCCGCATTGGATTGCATGTGGGGTCGGGTTTCGTAAGAGGTCACCAGGGTAACCCAAGTTGGGGGCCGGGGCCTAGGAAGATTTGCCAGGGTAACCCATGCAACATTGCGATGACACTCTTCCTTTAACAACCATGTATGCTTTGTTTCCCTCTATGTTATTCTTGGGCCTCTAGAAGCACATGTTGGCATTTGTATGTTGATGCTTTATTGGTTATTCCTTATGTTGGACACATCTTGTGTTGGTTATATCTTGTGCTGGAGATTTCCTTATGTTATTGTGGATCTTGTTGTGAAGTCTTGTATCCTTGTTTTGTTTGATGGTTATTGTTGGGGTCCTTTTTGTCATCTCTTAGCACGAGGGGTGGGCCTTAGGGTCCACGTGGTTGGGTGGAATGTTCTATGCACCCCATTGGGTCCCCAATCCTCGATCGAGAAGTGCAAAATTGTACCTTGCAGTGACTTCTGAGTTGAACCAGAGTTGGATCCAGTATTGCAGCTTTGTACTCCTTCATTTCAAATGTTTCATTCCATTTTATTGTATCTTCCCCATTCATGTTGGGAAGTGGCATTGTAATATTGTAATCCTTGATTAATGTGTTGTCCATGTTCATGTTATCTTATGGTTACTGGTGTATACTTACCTTTCATGTGATGTAATACTGTTGTTGTAAAAAGTAATGCAGTCATGTAAACCCGAGGGATTTGTTATAAGTAGTTCATGTTTAGTTTCATTTCATGTGATATATGATTATTATGATGTATGTTAGTAATTTAGAAAAAAAATTGGTGTCATAAATGTTAGATGTATTAGTATCCTTTGGGGTTGCTTGGCGGGGTATTACAGCTTGGTATCAGAGCCTAGGTTCATACACTGGGGCACTATGAGCCCATTGTGTTGACCTAGCTGCTCGTACTCGTAAGGGTGTGTTAGTCTGTTTGTGTAGTCTGTACTTGGTTGCCCTAGTTTGTCTCTGGGTGATGTAGGTTCAATGGTGCAGAAATCCAGTGGAATGGATAGGACCCTCGGTGTAGTGCGCAATGCACCGATATCCTTCCTACTGGAAATGCATTTTGGAATTCTTGTGTTACCCTTGAGTTGCTTTGTGGTGTCTTTGGTGTGAAGTGAATTTGAGTGTGTATGCGGTGTATGTGTGTTAAATCTGAAATTATGTGTGTTTTGAAGTGATAATTATGTTTCTGTTTCTGAAAAGGCCATAAATTATGATCTTGTGACACATATATTGTGAGATTTTGCATTGAGTAATGGATAGAATGTAGTACATGATGTTTCAATGATGAAGTTTAACCATAAATGTGTATCTTGGCAATGAATTAGCATGAATAACTGGTGCTAATGTGTTATGTTTCCATCTTAGTTTATGATTTTCAGGTAGTCGGCTTCGAATCTTGATGATGAAGGTAATTAATTGGTTATGTTTAACATGTGGATTTAATACTATGGTTGCATCTGATTAGTAATTGTTATTGATGATTGTTTATGATGTATCACTAATTGTAGAGTGTTAGAAGGATGATGTCGTATCACTCATTCATGAGAGGCATACGACATGAAAATTCCCTCTACACTAGGTTGATTTGATATATATATGGTGTACACAATGTTTGATTTTATGCAGGATTGTAGGTAGTAAGCCTCGATTCCACCTGCTCTGGTAGGACTAGGGGAGCCTCATGAAACCCAATGGGAATAATGTGGAAAAATAGAGTTGACAAGAAAGTTTCCCCAACCTTGCCATCATCCTTGACAAGGATGAGTACCTTCAACTTGTAACCCAGTCGGTATGGTTTTTATGTTTTGAAAGTTGTTTTTTTTTTGGGTGTCTTTCATTATTTGATGATGTCGTAATGCTATTGTTGGAGTTGATGTTTTTTTCAATTGTGTGCATTTTCCTTAGCCTTGCAACTTCCAGGAGTAAGTTGAAGCCAAGGGGGCGAGGATGTAATGCACCTCCGTCATTCTCACTGTTGGTTTGGTCTGCCCTTGTATTGTCTCTATATTCGCAGTCATGCTTGGTAACTTCACCTTGGGAAATTGTTGTATTAAATAAAATTATTAAATTAATAAAACATGAGCATACATATATAAGTACAACTTAAACCTGAAAAAAATAAATAAAATTATTTTTGTTAGATAAGTGGATTATCATATGAAAATAAAATAGAAGTGGAAGTAATAAATAATAACATGCCTTACCTTGTCACTCAAATCTATATTTAGGAAATTGCATATAATGATTTGGTAACTGCTTGCGTGGAAAGAGGGGTTGGTATCTTGAATAAGAGCATGCATTGGTTGCCTTTATATCCTCTTGCCTTGAGAATTAAATATAGATTTGCATGCAACGGTTTTGTAACCGCCATGCATGAGTTTATGTTATCATTTTTTTTTAAGAGAGGACATGTAGGAGAATGAGGGGGAGGGTATGAAATTGTATTGGGTTTTAGTGACTAACAGAGGTGAGTAAATGGCACGAACCTTCTGCGCTATGATTTCCATCGTTATAATGGTTTCCACTTTAGCTTTCGCTCCCTCCATCATCTCCATCACAATGCCTCCCTACAACTTTGTATGCCCCTCCTAGCGAACTCATCCATCTGTTGTGAATCATAGCCCCAAATCTTCATCTGTGAATGCATCCAAAGTAATCAATGATGGCTTCTATACTGGAACCAACCGATCCAGAAATACTCTATCCCTACCTATTTGGGAAGCACTCCTTCTATAGGTCTAATCGGAGGCTCTTACAGTGATTCGACCTAAGAAAGAGGAGGAACCCGCAGTAGAATTTGTGACTATTCTATGGAAGTATATTGCTGATTAGAATGTCGAAGGTATCCAACACAGGCATTAGGATCATGGGCTTGGAGCGTTGGCTTTATCACTTTATGCAAGTAACGTATTTGATACTTGAGAGGTATGTCTAGATCATAACATCTCTTGTTTATAAAATATTTATAAGCTACCTTTAACCTATGAAAGTCAAGATGGTATTTGTGTCCTTGATACTGGCTGAGTCTTGGACCCTATCTTACATGAGTCTATTTTCCATAAAGCATAGGGTGAATGCCTTCATGCGTCTGTCAAACAATTCTCTGCCCTGTCTATGTGCCCTTATTTCTTTGAAGCAATTTGTCAAATGATTCTCATGCTTTCCTTTGCTTCTGGATTTTGCGTACATATCCTGCAACCATTGCATTTAATGAGACCACACTACAGAAGGTATTCTATCAAACCGTTCACGTGCCTTGCCTATGCATTTATGTATGAATCCATGCAAATGTTTGAAAATTATTAAGCCTCTTCAATAAATTTTAAGAATAGGGGCCTAATCATGTTATCCTTGTCATTATTTGCTTCCTTACTCTACAATTTCTATCAAACTATTTGTGGGTTTAATGGATTATTGGAGGAATTGTGTGACTGAGACTCTAATTCTATTTCCAACTACAAAGATTCAATTATTTTAATAGTGGGGAGGGAAGGAAAGAAGCCAACAATAATGTCCCTGATACCATTCGCAACCTGCCCCATCTTCTGTACTTGAAAATAGAATGTTGTAAAGGCTCAAATAATCGCCCTGATTCTATCAGAACCTCTCACAGTGCAGCACTTGAACATAGAAGGTTGTGGACATTTAAGTAAACTCTTTGATTTTGTAAGAAACTTGTCACAGCCGCGCACTTGAACATGATAGGATGTATAAATTTAAATAACCTCCCTGATATTGTTGGAACCTTTCCAGATGTAGCATTTCTAGGATCCAACTAAAATGCAGTGTTGCTGGAAACACTCAGCCTATATTCTTTCATGACTCGTGGGAACCACTAGGTTATCTAGCATTTAGCAATGAGGTTTAGGGCATCCCAGGACTGCCAACACCGACATAAAGGGTAACCATGCAAACTTTTGATTAATTACATATGTATGCAATAAGGTTACTAATGTATGAAGTACTTATAACCTCATCCACCAAATCTGCATGATTGAGTGCATCGGCAACACAAAAAAAGCTTACAAGGTTAGAAGCGTGATTGCAAAAGCAAGATCATTTGTTCATCTTCAGCTCAATAGCTTCTTTCCTTTCGAGCATCATAGTAGCCTAATCAATGTAGACATTGTACTCAATCAAAATAATCACACGTATTTTTAGTTGTGAAGGAAGGTTTCTAGCCTGGTGCAGTGTATGTGTGGAGGTGGAGTACCATGGGCATCAAATTAAACATTTACTTCTTCTCCATGTCTCTTCTACAATAAGCATATTAAATAGAGACTACCGTTGAAGAAAAGAAGACAACAACCATATCTATTTTTTTGTTAACTCTTTTTCACTCTCACCCTCTCTCCTCTCAACTTACAACAGAGAAGATAAAAATCTACTTTCAGATCTCAATAAAAAAAAAACAGGGAGGATGGTAGCCTCAAGTTTTGGTCTATATCCTCTTGATCCAATCCGAGTCAAATCATCTCACTTTCAGTCGAAACACATCTAAGGAAACCAGCAGTATAATATGATATTGGAAGTAGAAAAGATTGATCAATTGCCATTTCATCTATGTGGTAATCTCATCCTTGACATTTCAATTATATTACTCAATATAGGGCACAGGGTTAGAGAAATCACATTGCATTGACCGTATTCCCACAACTTGGTATTTTAGTCAAGGAAAACAACAGGCTTGGGAGAATATTGTTGTCTTATCTAATTTACTTTATTATGATAGAACATGAACAGTAAACATAGGAAAGCATAGATAGGGAGAGTTAACGTGACCGTGGATAAAAATGTAAATATCATTAAGTTAATTGATTAGTTGTTTTGAAATATCTTTCTAGTGTGAGTTGAATGATTAATTAAATAAGAGTTGTTACAACAGAAATGTAGAACATGAGTATACTTTAAAATATAGAGATTGAATAGTTAATTTATTTGGAGTTATGCATTGGAAGGTTTATTGTTGAAAGAGTAATTTAACAGTACATAGTATATTTGATATAATAGGGTATTTTTATTCCAAAGTCGAAGTTTGAAATTTAGAAGCGAAACTCTATAACTTAGGAACATTGAAAACCAAGTTAGGAGATATCTAACTTCTTATACCACATTCATGTACCTATGAGTGTTCATTAAAGATGGTTATTTAGTGATTATTAAATAAAAGAAAGTTTAGTAGGCTTGGATTAAAACCTGGAGTAGGGTAGAAATATCATCCTTATCATAAGGTTAGCTACTAGATAATATGACATATTTCTCTATTGATATACTTTAATTTGTGCTTAGATAGGTTTCAAAAGTATCTATTTTCAAGGATGAATTTGAAAGTAATTTCCTTATGAGAATTGATTCTCTTGTAGTTACTTAATAGATGACAGGTTAATCTATCATGTATGTCTTTATTCCATTATTGGAATAGTTGTTGCATGACATATCATGTTGGTAAATTGGAAAATTTGGAATGTTTGAGTGTATTCTTGTGGTGAATTTTATGTGTAATTTTGGAGTTTATGATGAATTTATTTATGGAGGTTGTTTTTGGCTTTGAGTTTGATGTTGATTTTGAGATCAAGTTTTGTTGCCACCTTGTTGGGAAACCCTTGTTTTAGTGATTTATCAGTCTTCCAGAGAAAGGGAAAGAAAGGTGTTGCTTTATTATTGGCCTTCACTTTTGGTTCTTTGTGAACTATTGCTCGTATGATCTATTTGATGTTATGGGTTTAGCCTTGCACTTGAAAATAGTTTCTTTATGAAGATTTTGTGTAGGATGGTGTATGCCTTGCTTAATGCAATTTATCATGTGGCTTTATATGTTGTGCATGGGGGCTTACCCTGATAGTGTCTTTTGAGTTTTGTTGCTCAAAGGGGGAGTGACTTTCAATGGGGGCCGGGACCCAGAAGAGGTCCCAGGGTAACTCATTGGAAGTTTATTAATCAAGTGAAAACGTTAATATTTAATTAGGGGTTTTGGATAGAATCACACATTAACAAGATATAAGTGAATGCCTCACTCATGGCTCAAGTGCTTGTATGGGCTTGAGATGAGTTGAGAAGGCCTGGAATGGCAAGATCGTTATCTTGTATTTATGAAAGATAATCAATTCTGCATTGGATTGCATGTGGGGCCGGGTTTCATAAGAGGTCACCAGGGTAACCCAAGTTGGGGGTCGGGGCCTAGGAAGATTTGCTAGGGTAACCCATGCAACATTGCGATGACACTCTTCCTTTAACAACCATGTATGCTTTGTTTCCCTCTATGTTATTCTTGGGCCTCTGGAAGCACATATTGACATTTGTATGTTGATGCTTTATTGGTTATTCCTTATGTTGGACACATCTTGTGTTGGTTATATCTTGTGCTAGAGATTGCCTTATGTTATTATGGATCTTGTTGTGAAGTTTTGTATCCTTTTTTTGTTTGATGGTTATTGTTGGGGTCCTTCTTGTCATCTCTTAGCATGGGGGGTGGGCCTTAGGGTCCACGTGGTTGGGTGGAACGTGCTATGCACCCCATTGGGTCCCCAATCATCGATCAAGAAGTGTGAAATTGTACCTTGCAGCGACTTCTGAGTTGAACCAGAGTTGGATCTAGTATTGCAGCTTTGTACTCCTTCATTTCAAATGTATCATTCCATTTTATTGTATCTTCCCCATTCATGTTGGGAAGCGGCATTGTAATATTGTAATCCTTGATTAATGTGTTGTCCATGTTCACATTATCTTATGGTTACTGGTGTATACTTTCCTTTCATGTGATGTAATAATGTTGTAAAAAGTAACGCAGTCATGTAAACCCAAGGGATTTGTTATAAGTAGTTCCTGTTTAGTTTCATTTCATGTGATATATGATTATTATGATGTATGTTAGTACTTTAAAAAAAAATTGGTGCCATAAATGTTAGATGTATTATTATCCTTTGGGGTTGCTTGGCGGGGCATTACATGACCAATTCTTAGATTGAGTTCATTCCCAAGAAAGGGGTTTACAGGAAAATCCCAATTTCCTCACAACTTGCACATGAACCATTTAATAAATGAAGTAACTAACATTGTTGTACTATTACATAGAGTTAGGGGTAGTGAAAATGTTCATAGTTTCGAAGAATGGATGTATTTCTTCTACCAAATCATTTTGAGTGGAGAACAATTTATGGATTGGGCTAAAATTATTAGTGATCGTATACATGAGTTGATGTCAGTCTTCATTCTAAACATATTTTTCTTCATGTCATCATATTTAATATATTCCCTTGCAAGCACTCGACCCTTGACTGAGTTAAGGCCAAGTGATTTACCACCATGGAAAGTACTGATTTATGATTACATTGATAAGCTCCAACTTCATAAAAGCTTCTTGCATTTGAGGAGAATTACTAACACTTTTACAATGAGAATGGTCAAGAAATTACAGGGGCGTCTAGTAATGAGATTGTCTCCAGAGGCCATACAATTCATTGATATGATATATGGTTGTCATTTTATTCAATTTTAGAGGTTTTCATATATACAAGTGGGCAGATATGCAAGCTTTCATATTAAATTGCCCAAGTACCCTAAAGATAAATTGGTAATCATTGAAGTGAGTAGACAATTAGTTGATGTTAATAGATTATGCCAAGGTAGAAAAAGACTTGCAGTTAGCTTTCCATTTGGATTTGGTGCATATAGTTGCCAATCTATGTCTAATGCTTTGAATATTGAGGCAAAACTATCCAGGTATAATGTGCCCTCATATGATGAGTGTGTTGCTTTTGACCTAAAGGATTATATTAAGAACAACCTAAAATTAGGTCCTTCTTTCAACCATCAACCCAACCTTGAGGATTATTAGGCTGACTATTTTGATGAATATGAGGTAAGGAGAAGAAGCTAGATGAGATTGATAGTGGAGCAAATTTTTATTTATGATTTGAAGGGGGATTTGCGAGATGTTATTTAAGATGGGTCTTACATGGTTGACCTAGTATACACTAAACTCATAGAGAGTCAGCCCATCCCTACCATGGACTGGAACTTTAAATAAAAAGAAACTATTGAGGCTAGAATGGTTGATGTTCTGACTAGAACTAGGGAATGGGTAACTAAGAAGAAAACTAAGCAATCTCACCCTTGTACTAGATCAAAGGAATCACAAATAATTGAAGGTACTTCCCAAGCCTCTACCAATAGGAAATCAACTAGTAATGTTCCTCATTCTTCATCAATAAGTGCCCAAGGAAGCAATGATGGGGATTCATCAGACAGGAACGTGTACTCACAAACTTGTGGAGATGACATTTTTAATTGTCCTATCTTGGGAAAGGAGGATGAAGGAGAAGAAGAAGAGGAAGGGTTAGAAATTTTGAATGTTGATTCCCCTCCCTCTCAGAATGACTCACCCGTTAGAGAGATAAACCCCTCTTAGGAGCCAGGAATAACTACACCAATGCTCCTTCAATTACTCAGACACTATTCGGGTCCTCAAGCTTTAAGACAACTAAGGTCACAACAACCCCCACATGGGTAGAAGATTCACTATCCCAAAAAAGGAAAGCCATACAATCAAGCCTTCCTAAGCAAGACATGGTAAGTCAGTTGCTGCAGAGAACTTTGACTCCTAAACCTAAGAAGCTGAAGACCACTGTTAGGCTTATAGATGACACTGAATCAGGGACACTCTAACTAGAAATTGCACACCCATTTATGCAGAAAGAGGCCTCGCAAGCAACAACGAGTGGCTTTGAAGTGAATAGGGTCGACCTCAATCCTCCTACTAGGGATGGAGATATTCAGATTTTCCAGGTATCAGCAGCCAGGATGGTTGAGAGATCGAAGAAAGATAAAGAAAGCAAAGATGAATTAAAAACTCAGGTTCAAAACTTGACTGCTTGTTTAAAATCCATTTTAGAGGTCATCCCACAACCTATTTCTCAAATAGATGCTTTTGTTGAATCTCTCAGTGTGGTTGGAAAGGAAGCCCTATCTAAACTCAAAAGTAGTCAAAGTTTTATTTGGGCTATAGATGAGTAGAACAAATCCCTTATCAAGAAGGGAAGCCTTGTTATTTTTGAATCTTTTAAACATTTTCAAGAAGAAAATACTATAAAATCTACCTTAGGAGATGATATCATTGCCATTGAGAAGGAAGAGAAATTGTGGGTTAATTATTAGACTGAATTAAAATTCTTGATGAGCTTAGATATGGAAAAGCTAGCCACAAATCAAATCATACCTAATGCTTTAGATACTCGCTACCTGTCATGGGCTAAAGGAGTAAGATGGAAATTGCAAGTTTCTAAACAAGGCTTACAAAAGCTTAAAGAGGTCATCGATGAATATGATGCCATTTCATATGAACCATTAAACACCTTGATAGCTCTTGGTTTGTTACAGGATAAAAATGGAATTAAAGATAATGTGGATGCTAGAAGCTTAGTCGTAGATTTCCAGAAAATAGTTAAAGAAGCTCTTGACATACCCACTCCTAATGTGGAACGCTTACAAAAACTAAGTGAATTACACTTGGTGTCATCTCAGGCAATGGATCTTTTGAAAGTTTGCGAGCAACAAATGGAAACAGCTAAAGATATTCATCTGACATGGAAGGTGAGAATGAAAAATATAGCTATCCCTCAACATAAAGACCTGATGCATATCCTAAAGACTTTCCAGGTGTGGTAGAAGAGACCTTTGGTCATCCAGGAGGTTGGAAATGAAGGGACACTATCATAGTGGCATGACTCTTCTTTGTTTCCTTTACGTGTCTTTTCATTAATGGGCTAAGGAAATGAAAAGGTGAAACTCATTCGCCTATTTAAATTGTATCTATTTTCATATGTTCTCTCTAGACATTATTCTGCAAGTTTTGTTCAGTATTATTGATGAATGAAATTGCCATTTTGTCTATGTGCAATTTGGTTGAGTTTATCTGTTTTCTTAAATCTGTGTTTAAGAATATTTTATGCATGTCTTATCTTGGCATGAGAAGTGAAATTCTAACATTAGTTTCATTTCTCATATTGTATTGAGTGAATATCTTATTTATAATGATTAATTAGTCTTTGTGCTAATATCTATTGCTCACTGCCCAAGCACCTGATACTTGGAATTTTCTGATATCGGGTATACTTTTTCTACTTTTTGGTTAAAAAGCATATATGATGTTTGACTTTCTTTGTTCTTTCAATTCATTGCAAATATTATGAGGGAGTTGTACCTCAGAAAAATTTAGAGTTGTTGGCTAATTTCTCTCGCCTTGTAGGCGTGTAATTGTAAATTCTCAAAGGTGTGAAAATCTATAACCAAAACCCTTCAAAAAGGGTTATATTTACAAAACTCATAATTTTCCTTTCAAAAATATTATTTTTAGGTTTTGAACTCATAAAAGAGTTATCTACAAATTTTCCTCTTGCAAAAGGTTATTTTACTTTACAAATAACTCATTTACTTATTTCTTCTTTTACTCGAGGGTCTTTTACAATATTTTATTTTCATACCCCTATTATTATCATGGGTTCAATTTACATAGAAAAAATATATATATTTTTAATGTGGGAAAAAGATTCCATAACAAAGAGAGGAAGGTACATAAGGGAAAATCACATTGTCATAAGAAAAATAACATTAATATCCTCAACCACAAGAAAATATGATCAAAATTAATGTCTTAAAAAAAATATATAATCACCATTAGGATCATGTGCTCAAGGGAAGAGAATGCATCCAAACTAGAAGAAAAAGCAATGAAAATTTCTACAAAGGATGAATGTCATATATGAAATAAAATAATGCTTCCATGAAAGATGAAATGATATGCTTGTACAGTATGAGGACATGATATTTTTAAACATCAAAAGATCAAATATAAAAATTATATGAGAACAAACCAAAATCCTTGATATATGCATGAAAGAAGGCCAAAGACAAGGGTTAATGGAAATCCATTACTAATACTTAACAATGAAAAGACATAAAGACAGATCCATAATCAATGAAGGGATAAATAGTAAATAAGAAAAGTTATATGCATAAGGTGAAATTATATTTAACGAAAGGATGATAAAATTATATAATGTTCCAAATTATAATTTAAGCCTCAAAATTGATCAAATTATGGTAACTTACAAATTAATTAACTCAAATATATAAATATAATGATTTCCACTAAAAGAACTTATCTCAATATTTGAAATTTATTATTTTTTTCAAACTCAAAATAGAGCAAATCGGGCAATCTAAAAACAACACCAAAATGCATAAAACTAGAAATCAGGTATTGTGCAACTGAAACTAAATGCTTTATTATATATCTCCACATGAAATTACATCATACTTGCTATGATATACAACATATAACATCCATGTACAACTGCAGCAAATTACACAAAGGGATCTCTAACTGAAAATTCAAAACAATCATTGAAACTAAAACCAACTCCACACAAACTAACCAAACTTCACACCAAAGATCAAGTACAACAACATACATATATAAAATGCTTCAATAGCATCTACATATGCTAATAAAAAAAAATTTACAATAGAAAACCAAAATCTGGAAGAAACATACCAAACTGGATCCAAATCTTGAATCTAGAAGCCCCAACTCACACTCTAAACTGAAAGCTATCACCACATAACACACCAAATTGAAATACCACTAATTTGGGTAGAAAACATATGATAAAATACCTCCAATACAAATATGATTGTTGCATTCAGTAGCCACACAATTTAAATCCAAAACACACTCTAAATTGGAACAAACCCTGCAAATAAATTGAAGATAAAAATACCCAACTCAAGAGCATTCGAAACAATGACAATCTCAAGATGAAATTGCACCTAGAGAATTTTGGAACCACTGTCTCTAAGCCTCAATCCCCTTGGTTTACCAATGTTAGAGATCCTTAATTCATTGGTTTAGCGGCCTCTGAAGAAAATACACAAACCTGTGAAAGAAAACAATATCTAGAATAATGAAGTTTGTGAGGGAAATCACAATGTATTCAATTACTTTTTCCACCACCAATTTGGATGCCCAAGTTGAGGAATCTTGTATACCTCAAATGTAACTCCTAACATAAAGATACCCTATGCAACTTGCCAAGTGTAGGCTGGAAGCTTGCATAAAATAAAGCCAAAAATGTTCCAAAATAACTCCTCCCAAAATCCAACGCCCCATTTGGACCCATAAAATAAATATAAAATATTTACAAATTTATCCCCAAAAATGATTTACCATTTTTATATTGAAAAACAATTTACTTGTTCTTGCAGACTAAAAAAAAAAACAATTTACTTGATTCATCCACAGGTCCCAACTTGGTATTTCGAAAAGTGGATTTACTAAAAATAGTAAATGCTATTTTAAGAAAAGGTGACATTACAAATTAAGTGTACATAAATACAAAACATAGAAAATTTGAAAATATAATCCTAAATGACACTTACATGGAAATTGCATCAATGTTGCCTTTAATTGTTGTAATTTTTTGACAAAGATATAAAAATTAGAATATTGAAATAAAGGATTAAAACCCTAAGATTATTGAGATTTGAGGTTTTGGAAGCTTGGGAAGGGATTGCACTCAAAACCTAGTCAAGGTCATGTGGTTTTTTCTTAGATGGTGTGATCTTGTTTGATGTAGAAAATGATCTTTGGTACCTATAGAAAATGTGTTTGATGTGTATATTTATGTAAATAAAATGGTTTAGTGGTAAAACGCCCTTAGGATATTTTTATGCAAGTGTTGGTATGAAACTTCCTTAACCTTGGATCAAGATATAATGTCGATTGAACAAGAATGAGAAAGATATAAGTGGTGGCAATGAATGAAAATGAGTTGATCATTGATTACACTAAGATCTAATGCAAACACATTTGTGTTGCCCATGGGGTTATATGCAATCTATGATCAATAAATTACTTTCCAAAGCTAACTTGATGAATGTTGATTTATAAATGTTTGATGTCAACTAATGATCAATATAAATTGATTCATCTGAGATGATAATCTCTTGTGTGAACTCTCTTGTTTGTAAACTTTAATGAAAGTTTCTTAGGATGGTGTCTTCAAATACACAACTCTAGACATGGAATTTAAACTTTTTGATTTGCAAAATGATAGGAAGTAGGACCATATCCTAATATTTCAGCCTAAGAAAGTAGAAATTTAGATTTTGAAAATTATGGGAAAGATCATACCAATAATCTAATCTAGGGACCACTATTATGTCTACAATCTAGTACAAGAAAGAGAGTATTTAGAATTGAGTTAAAAGTATTTTAAATTAGAAGATTTTATATAGTAAAGTGACTTTCAAAATTGTGATCATTGAAAGCATCAAAGTAATTAATATATGCTCTAAATTTCTACATCATAAAAACCTATAAAAACCTATAGAAAATCACATAAAACATTAAAAAATCTAAAATATAATTATAAACTTTTCTCATCAATAATCACAAAAAGTCTCTTCTTTCTAGTTTTATAAATTCCTATTTGCATTATATCCTTTGTAAATTTATCTACAACTCCTGTTGTTTTGTACTATCTTGTAATTGTATTCTTCCTCTTCATGACGCAAATTAGTTCAACTGATGTAGTTTATTTCTTCTAAACCTACAAGTTAATACCTTGTTTTTGCAATTTAGTCTCACAAAACGAGCATAGTTCAAAATAGACTAAAATAAAGAAAGGCAACCACATGCAAATAAACATCCAAGAAAGTACAACAAGACTTTTTTGTCAATTATATAAATAGTCAAATGAGACTGTAACTTACAAGAAGTAAAATATCACTAACATAGTATCAAACAATGTTTTCCCTTATTGCACTTAGTCCATTTTTTCCAAACCTTTTTTTTTTCCCTCTATACATTGTTTCTAACTACTTATCAAAAGACATTGAATCTCCTATAACCTCTATAATGACACAATTTTATCCATACTCAATTTTGTTCAAAATCTTAAACAAAAATTGAGAAGGGACCTTTTCTTTTGATGGAAGGTTTTTATATCAACCGAACCAAATCGTTTAACTACTCGATAAAAAAACACAAGCTTTTGACTGAAACCTCTTAAATTGAAAGCCAAAACTCAAGAGCCAACTTAATTTACACGTAACAACTATTTATTTTGAAACCAACATATATCTTTCAAATTCGATAAAAAGACACAAATAGTTGTTGCACACTCCAACCTACTATGACATCTACGTAGACATCAGAATGTACACTAGACCGTAATCAATTGAAAATTATAAAATGCACTATATTCTAAATTTTTATTAATTAATAAATACTGTCGATGCATTCTGATGTCTAAATGAACAGTACGCCGACCTACAATTTGTTATCGAGCACTGGGAGGACCGGTACTTGCAGTATTCACTGAATACATGGAACTCGAGAGTTCATTGACATCTGGACAAGCTTCAATATGAACAAGCGGAATTGGAGCGTGTCCTTCCAAAATCTGTAATACCTGTTTCATGTCAGGCCTGTACTCTGGTTTAGGATGGGAACACACAACTCCTAATTTAAGGACCCTCTCCATCTCTTCACCATTATATTCTCCCCCAAGCTTTGTATCCACCGCCTCCATTAACCTCCCCTCCAAGTATAGCTGCCTCACCCACTCCACCAAGATTTGTTTATCGGTTTCGGCAGATTCATCGACAGGCCGTCTTCCAGAAGCAACCTCCACCAACACTATACCGAAGCTGAATACGTCTGTGCTTACGGTGGCTTTTCCTGTGCGCATTATTTCCGGTGCCATGTAGCCAAAGGTCCCTGCAATGCCACTCGTGGGGGTTTTCTGAGCGTGGTCATGCAAACGGGCAAGCCCAAAATCTCCCAACTTTGCATTAAATTGTGAATCAAGCAAAATGTTTTGAGACTTCAAGTCTCTATGCACAACTACCCATTCCCATTCTTGGTGGAGATACAACAAGCCAGCAGCCACTCCCTTGAGAATGTTATACCTCGTTGACCATCCAAGAACTGTCTCTGGGTTGCCAAATATGAATCGATCCAGGCTCCCGTTTGGCATGTAATCATAAACGACAAAGAGCTGACTCTTGTGCCGACACCATCCTTGAAGCCGAACAAGATTTTTGTGTTGCAGACGACCCAAGCTCGAGATTTCGGCAACAAAATCCTTCATTCCTTGGTGGAGATCTCTGGTCAAACATTTTATGGCAACTTCAAGTCCTGTGCTGGGCAGAACTCCCCTGTATACCCTCCCAATCCTCCGCTACCCAACAATCTCTCGTCACTGAAGCCATGTGTGGCGGTTCTCAATTCCTGATAGGGAATCCTGTGGGGCCAGAACTCCACCTCCCATTCTTCCACAACATCTCTCTGCTTCCTCTTTATCGGCCAGTAGTAGTATGCAACCAGACTAGCCATAACGACTAAAAAAAGTGAACCTAAGGGAACACCAACTATAATTCCTAAGGATAGCTTCCTAGAATTCTTGCCTATGAAGGAAGGATGGAGTAGATCTAGAGTTGGTGCCATACCCTCCGTGCTGAAACTCCAAGCCAGAATATAATGATCTTCAACAGCATCACGTCCTGTAGCCGCAGAAAATCCCACATACATTTCCTCCTTGAAGATCTCTGCAAGGTCAATATTTGGCATAGAAATCAGAGGCTGCAGGGGCCTCGCCATCCCGGCTAAGGCAATGGTAACATTGAGATTGTGTTGGTGGCCATCGTAATCAATCCATGCTTGAATGTTCTGCCCACTTGCCATTTTCAATTCCTCAAATTGTTCACCACTCTGATAACCTGCAGTCCTCGATATTGAAGAATTAATGGTGTTGAGATCGACTCCGACGTGGTTGCCATCGATGTCATTATTCCAGCGGTTGAGATGTGTATCAAATTCGACAGCAACCAAATGGTTATCTTTTCGTCCATTACTGGACGCATTTAACAGACCAAGATAGCCAATTTCAGATGCGCCAACAGCGGACCTGTAAGGGGATATCAGGAAAGTTAATCCATGACCGGGATTATTGGTTTTGGGCACTATGGAGAAGACGAATGTGGTGCTAAACGCTGAAACAGAATTATTACTCTTCAAATGCAGAGCATCCTCATAAAGAGCGCGCCCCACTGCATTCATTGACTGATTGGTTAGCCTCAGCACATTCGACTCGATTGAAGCGCCCTGCAGCAAAATCAAACCGCTTTCGTTGAATTCGTTAAAGAGAAAAGAAGTCGGGAGCTGGGCATTGGAGCCAACACAGAAGAAGATAAGGAAGGTAAATGCTAAAAGCGCCATGGCATTGGACAACCGCTTATTTCTCATTTGGAACAGAACTTCTTATCTCTAATTATACAAATGAAGCTTACAAACCACACACTTCTTCCTCTTCTTATCTTCATCTTCTTTTGTCTTTCCACGTGGATGTTCATTCAGTTCATTAGAAGGCGCAGCTGTGAGGACCACTACGTGAAGAGACAAAACTGTCCGAGTCACCGGTTGTTTTCAGTGCACGTGAAATAAGATACAATCGTTTTAGTCGACCAAATATCTAAAGTACATCGCCACAAAATGTCACGATAAAACAGCTTCCCGGAGTCTTGTTCATATTTCATATGTTTTGTATGAGGTAGAGATTACTTGATTTAGCTTTGTTGTGCATCGAACTTTGTGTTTTTTGGGTCAACAAAACTGGTTCAACTTAAAAAAAAACTGGTTCAAATAATGAAAGTTGGTAGTGTAAATTCAATTCAAGTCGTTTTTGTCAACAGATGTCTGGTTTTTGTCAATGAGATGTGCAATGTATTATTATGTTCAAAGTAATATGGTTCTAGAAGCGAGATTTGTCTCTCAAATTATAACTAAAAATTTATTTATGATATTTTTTAATCATTATATTTGAACATAAATACATATAACTTTAAGTAATATATGAATCATATTTTTGTAAGTATATTATGAAATGTAACATAATTAAAGAGTTGTTAAAATATTTAAGACATTTCATTATGTTATATATTGCCAACCAAAAGAATTCTTTGATTGAGACATTATGACTTCTATTAAATATTTATATGATTTAATTTTGTGTTTAGATATGTGACATAATTGAAATGCAATAACTAATTTTGAACCCTTGACAATGGCTTTTGTTATAGTCGGTAGTTTGGAATGAAAAGTTTGCAACATTCACAAATATGCCACCTTCATTGTACTTAGTTGAGATGAGAAGCAAAGCACACTCTAAAATAATGAAGATCTTTTAGTTTGCAAGTTTGTGTTTGTATTCAATATTTGCAACTCATTACTTCCTACAAAAAATTTCACCAAGGTAATTATGAGGACACTATTTTGTTAGAATTGATGGTAAACCCCTCATCTCCCATAATCACCTACAAGCAATTACTTGTCACAATTGAGAGAAAAAAGAAAGATTTTCTTGACAAATTGAGAATTATATTGATGGAGGATAAAAGTACAAAGTTGTGTCACACTTTCATAAAGGAAATGTCGAACACTAATCCAACTTTTAAACTTGAGTTACTAAAAAGTAGCATATATGTTTTGAATTTTGAAATGATGTAAACTAATGAAATATGTATTTTTTGGTATACTTTATGTTTGTATTTAAAATATATATATTTGAATATAGTTTTTAATAAATTGACACTATAATTTAATTTTTGATAAAACGCTAAACAATGAAGTTACATGAAAAATCATTCTTTGTATAGAAAATTTTATTGTTTTTCCTTCAAATTTTTTGTGTGTATTTATATCTTGAAACTTTAAAATAGTGCATGGATAATTTTTATCCAATTTTGATAAATATTTATTTTTAAATAAATATGTAAATGTGTAATAAAACATAGTTGTTTATATTTGATATCATTTTTCATATATATATATATATATATATATATATATATAATGCCATCTTGATATAGATTCTTTTATTTAGTGTATCATTTTTTATTTTTTTTTTAATAATGTTTAGTATTTTTCCTTGACATGGTGATCAACTTTATTTTTTGTGTTGATAACTTTTAGTAAAATTATAAATAAAATATAAATAATCATTAACTATTAAAATATATATTTTTGAAAACTACACTTATGGATCTACAAAAAAAGTATTTTTATATATAAAAATATATATACATGAGTAGAAGTTGTTGAAACATCAAGTTTTTCAAATAATTTTTTTTGTAAATTGGCCTCAAGGTGGTGCTACATATGCATTTAGCCAACAATTTTAATTGGAAAAATTGTGGACATATCTAACTTAGCTAGAATGAATCTTATGAGATCATAAGTTTGACAAAAATTGATTTTTAGTTACAAATACTTAAATTTACTTGTGCTAATAAGTTGGTCAAAAGTGTGACACAACTTTTTACTTTTACCTTGTGATAGCCTCAATGATTGATTACAATGAATCATGAATCCTTATGAAAAGGAAAAAAGAAAGCCCTAAGTGAGGATTTGTTTGGATTATGACAAGTGTCATCATCCTATGCAATGAGACAACATGACCTAAAAATAGCTCAATTTAATAATATTAAAAAAAATTCCTAAATTTAGCTTAAGTAAATTAAATTGAAGGGGCCTAATAAATAATTGATTCATATATTACTACAAAAATATGATTCATCTATTACTTAAAGTATGAATATAACCTAATGATAAATATACTTGAATGCAAAATGGGTCTCAGCTACAAGGCGTGATGAGGTACCCATGAACAAAAATAAATTATCTTATAATTGGAGAAAATAAAAAATCTCATGGGAAAAAAGCTCCTCTCCAAATGAGAGAAAAACAAAATAAAATTATACATGTGATAAAATAATGTAAGACTCAACATTTTCTCCCACTTTTACTACTTCAATCACATAAGTACAATCAAGATCCCCCTCCCATACGAGAGAAAATAAGAGACAATCAATCCCTCATAAGGAAGTAGCTCCTCTACCAAAAGTAGAATGTTGAATATGGTCCAAAATCTTCAAAAAAAATTCCTCCTCTTAGGAAGAAATAAATCTAATACTGTTCATATGGAAGAAAATATCTCAAGAGAAGAGGTCTCATGATGCCTATGCCTCAAAAAACTACTCAAGTTTCCACATGATTGAATTAAAAAATTCCAAATTAGATGAAGCAAATCCAAATAATTATGAAAATACCTATAGAACAACCTCCGAAGGTAATCATGAAATTATGATAGGTTGGTGGTAGCTATCATCAAAGAGGGAGTGAATATCATCAATTATATCCCTAATATCTATAATTTTTGATTCAACACAACAAATAATGCTACAATATTTGAAAATAAATCATCCCACAAATATAAAACTTAAAGACTAGAAACATCCTATTGAACTAAGCTAATCTCTAAAGATGGAGGAGGTGGAGGAGGTGGAAGATCAACACAAGTCTCATGAAACAAGGTGGATGATGGGATTACACACAGTTTTAAGTGACGAAGCTTCTTATCTAATATCTATTCCACTCTAGATGCATGAAAGTGTAAACTAGTCAATGAAAATGTAGGCTCGTCTAGAGAAAAATGTGAGAAGACATACAATCAAGAGGGGTGATCAACTATCCCAACTACAATAATCTCTCTACTATGTATGACTCTAATGAGCACTAAATCAAGTGTGAACTTAATTGCCTTACTTTCCCCAGTACATATAATATGTTATATGGAAATGAGATTAGAGGATATAGTGAACAAACATAAAGTACATCATGAAATGTGCCATCATCAATATCTATAGATCCTTTCCCACAAACACTCATATAATTATTATTCTCCATCAATATGTGTGGTGATGTACAACGCTAATATGAAGAGAGCATACCCAAAGATGTATCCATTTGTTGTGAGGCTCCTAAATCAAGAATCCATTGACTAAACTAAGGATTGGTTGATGCAAAGAGTGCATGGCCTTTCATCTTGTCTACTCCATGTTCCATAGTGGCTAACCTTGATTATGTAGGTGTTGTAGTAGAAGAAGAGGATGTAATAGAATATATAGGTGTAGACAACTTAACATGATTCTTTTGTATAAGGTTTTTCAACTCAACAATCTATTTTGTATAACACTAATGCTCATCACATCCTAAATTTTTCCAATATGCACTTGTTTTCATCTCTTCTCCTTAGATCATTCCCTCTTTGATGAGGATGAGGAGTTAGAGACCTATCATGTAAATACAATTTTCTTGCTTGTTCATTGTTCTTGGAATCCTTTTGTTTTTCTTTCTTTTCTTTTATATTTGAAGTCTTTTGTTCTTTTCCTTATGTTAAAATAGAGAATGTGGTTTGGAAGATTTCAATGAGCTCATATGCAACAACTTTTCCTGCTACCTAGTGATTGTTGTAGGTAAATCATCAAGTGAAGGCATAGTAAATCTAGTACCAATATTTCTAGTGCAACATAGAAGGTGAAAAGCAAAATTGAATAGTCAAAGACCAAGTTAAGGATAGAGAGTATCAACTGAGAGTCCTATTTATCAATACCATACTATGTCAACTACAATATGAGATATTCGAGTTTGGTGACTAAGTCTTAAACTAATTTTATGGTCCAACTAAAATCTTGTTAATGTATCATACTTCCCAAATAAGGACTCTAATTGAGTGAAGATCTAACTAGGTGTATTACAAGATTCAACATGAGAGAGACGATTAGGATACATAGACATGCATAATGTCCCAAAAGCCTCATCACACCTATTAAACCATTTTCTCTTCTTTGCAGCTCTTATTGGTTCAAGTTGTGTACCCATGGTGACTCTATACAACCCTTGCTTTTTCAAATATATCTCCATTTATTTTTTCCACCCATAATAATTGTATGGTGTGAGTGGAGTGATGTGACTTGGGTCCATGATGTTTGAATGATAAAATACATTTGGTGATCCCACAATAGTGGTTTACAATTTTTGGCCAAACTGGACACTGAAATTATTATTTTTAACTAAATCTTCGCATTCGGGCACCTATAGTGGCTAAACCATGACGAATTTGAAGATGATGCAAACTAGAGTCTCATCAAATTTTGTCTATAGATTTTAAAAATATTTTTTTCAAAATTTTTGGAATCAAATTGCACTTCTTTTTCCATCTCCCATGAAAATTGGTTTTTTTTCAGAAAACAACATTTTTAAAAAGTGATGCACACCGTACAATGCATAACTTTTTTTCCATGAAGGATAAAATTCTACTTCTTTCGAATTTAGATTTGTAACTCCAATATCTAGTGCTTCCACTTGGTTAGATAGTTTTTTATTGAGTATTTTTTCCTTAATCAAGTTTCAAAGTCAAACTAATTACAATTCAGACACAACACGACCGTCTAACGCATAACTTTTTTTGTATATGTCAAAGTTCAATTTTATTTTTTTCTTGGATCAAGGAACTCAATATCTACTGAACTCATATTTTTCAATTTTTTTTTTATAATCTGCTATTTTTCCACATGTGAAGAACAAAGACATTCATTTTTGATGAAAAATCTATGTTTAATAAAACTAAAAAAACAAATACATAACGAAACCAAAACATATTAAAATTATATTCGTTGGATAGCTCATTCCAAGGAATACCATAATCATTTCAAATAAATTTTAAATGAACTCATTTGATCCCCCAAAAGCTAAATCAAAAGTGATTTTTTATCAACATTTTTATAAGTGTAAAGGAGACTCATTTATAGGTATGGTTTAAAACTAGCGAGGTTCTATCCAAGGGGCTTTGATCTAAGGTGATTTGATCAAACCCTGTTCAATTAGAATCCTTAAAATGGAACTTTTAAAGGCTTAAATCGTTATATTTTCTAAAAATATGTGATTTCAGCAAAAATCAGCTCCTCTCATAAATTGTAAACCACTATTGTGGTAGCACCTATCATTTGAAATTGAAAAAGTAGATATAGACCCTCACAATACAATAAAATAACCTCTTGATAGTGAAATATATGTGTGCCTAACCATAGAATATATTTGTCATTCTTGGATAATAATCACATTAACTATAAGGTTGTTTTGATTCAATGTGAATTTTCCTTTTGCATATAATTCTTGTAAGATAAAAATATTTTTTTATTTACCATCAATGTATAATTCACAAGTAATGTTTTGTACTTAAAGAAGCAAGACTTGAACAATTGATATATTTACATCTAGCGAATAATATTTTTTTTTTAATTATTGGATGTCAAAATAACTTTGAGGTATTGAGAGTAAGTTTATGTAACTTGTTGATTACATTTAATATAATAACTAGTATGTTCTTGAAGTGATCTATTTGTATCAAATCTATAGTTACATGTAGGGGAAAAAGAATGAAATCAAATATTTAATGGATTAGCTTTTAATGGTTCCATTGATCTACAAGATATAATAAAAATATGTATCATTATATTTTTAAGCATATTTTTTAATAATTATATAATTTCAATAGTGAAAAATTAAATACCTCAAACATTGACCATAGAAAATTGTACAAAGGATACAAGGTCCTTTAATTATTCAAATTTTTAATTTATGTTGATTGAGATTTATGAAGAATACTTTGCATCTAAAATTATGGTTGTATTAAAATAAAATTTTCAAGTTTATAGAGTGTGTGAGAAGGAAAAGGTGATATATGAGGAAAGAAAGTTTATGTTTTTTTGGGATCTTCCTATTATATATGTTGGGCTTAGTGTGAGGAATAAGAAGGCTATAAGTGTTATTAGATATATTCCTCACCCACCAAATTGGTTAATCTTAACTTTGAAATAATTTCATTAAAGCCAACCCATGCAAAGCTAGAATAGTGGCATCATTAGGGATTAGATGGGAGGTATCCAAGTTTATTTTTCTTCTCTAATTGGTGTGAATTATAACCAATATTTCAAGGATTTTACAATACTAGGGGTATTCAATTGGATAAAGAGGTAGGTTGTAATAATCTAATAATTGAAGGAGACTTCTTCAACATTGTTGATTATTTGAGGTTTCATAAGGAGCTCAACTAGATGATAATAAATATAAAAATAACATCGATAATCCCTTTGCTATAACATGTAAAGCCTCACACTGCACTTCTTAAATTTGCACCCTACCACTCTGCAATTCGCACCATTCACATCTCTATTATGTATCTCATCATCCCTCAACAACTCAAATCTTATTTATACCATCTTTAACCTTGAAACTATTCTCTAAGGTTGTCTATGCATATCAATTGTGCAAACTCAAATTAGTTCAGCACTAAAACACTTCCATGGCAAATAGAAGTGAAGGAAGACCTCACCATTCCTTATCTAGGACCCAAATCTATAACACCACACTACAAAAAACTTCTACAAACAATAAATACCCACCAAAATTAGGGTAAACACCAAGGTTGATTGCTACTTGTGTAAACACCATGAAAATTTTAAGTACACGCTTCCTTTGATTCAACAAGTCAAAAACAACAAATTCCACCTGAGCACAATCTAGAATGTTCCATAAACACCCTAAAATCCAATAAATTCCTTCGCAATAACTTCCACCTGAAGAATGTACACACTCAATATACTCAAACAACTTCATCATACACTGCAACTTAAGAAATATAATTTTAAAGCACAAAACGTCAAATAACGTTGACCAAAGAGAGATACCAACACTTTCAACACCCCTTCAGATCTATAAGACCTCAAACCAAATTGTGGAGAAATGTGGAGAAAAAACATTTCTCCCAAACACCTCTATAATACACCATTCACACACTAGTGAACACAACTTTTGTACAGTGATCCAACACACCAAATTCTAAATACAACACCTCAAAATACCTCTGATCAACATATCTAAATTGCATAGGTGGATCTTCAACCTAGAAGAAATATGGAGCAACACTAGAAAACTACTCTACAACTTAGAACAAAACTGTAACACACTGTTTCCTCTTTTTATCAAATTTTCTCAAAAGCATTTAAAAACCAAGCATCAGAGACACATCTTTATCACCTTAAGTACTTCCTCATCATCACCAAGCCAAATACAACATAGAAACTCAACCATATACCCATATATAGAAGCTTATCGAAGCAACACTAGAGGTTGGCATCAATAGGTTATTAATGACAACATAATGCAACTAATCAAAGCATGGATAACACCAACATACTCTTGCAAAAATATTCTACTCCTAAATGACAACACCAATCTTCTTATACTTGCAGAATTATTAATTTTTTTGATGGAGTTCATTCACTTGGTTTTGAAGTACTTTTTAGAAAAATTGAATAAAAGGGAATTCAGTGTGACTAAGTGGTGTTTAGTGTTTTGCTTCATATTTCTTCATGATTGAAGATATGCTCATGCAGTTTGGATTTGATGATTGAAGGTGGTTAGAGGTGTTATATACATATTTTTCTATTTTGAATCATACTGCAATAGAATATTTTTTTATAATATGTCTATCTAATGAAACAAGATGTCTAGGAAAAATGAGATTGCTTTGTATTTCTCCATAGTGAAGGTTCTAATGTTGTGGATTTGGGAACATTCTTACACTGACTGTGTCTACCTTCCCTTGAAGTTTCAAGTGTTGAGTTGTCCTCTAGGTTTGTTTGGTATATTGGATATTTTTTCCAGTATGTTTGGTTGCACAAAATGAAGGAATTCCTGAGTTTTAGATGGTTATAGTAATTTGTAGAATATTCTAATGATGTTGGAATATTCTAAGATGTTGTATGAATAATGTGGAATGTTTTTGTGTGGTTTGTGAGATGTTTCTAGATATTGAGAGGTATGTTTGGAGTCACTTGTTAGTGTTAGCTTGCAGGTTTGGCTAACTTGGCATGCTAACACTAATTGTGAAGGATAATTGTTCATTGAGGAAGTGTTGAGGAGAATGTTTGTGTAGAATTGGGTCCCAATTAAGTAGTGACATGGTCTAGCTTAACTTTTTTATATTGTGGAAGTGTTTAGTGTGGAACTATTTGGTGTTACATGGTTGAGGTGTATATGTTTCCTTAAGGTTGACCTAATTGATATTGTTTTAGGTTGTGAAGGGTATAAATGAAAGGAGAATTATTGTGTGGATAGTGTGAAGTGTGTAATATGAAAGATGTGAATGTGATCATGTGTGATGATCTAAGTGTGAGCCTTAATTCTTATGACTTCCTAATGTAGTGAGTAGAATGTGTCTACATTTCAATCTATTTAATGAGTTTTTTACATGCTTTAGCGGAACTGTACCTTTGGCATATGAGAGTTACATTGTTAGCAGTTCAAATTGGCTATGAGCCACCAACAGTGAGCATGTCTTTATCTTTCTAGGTAGCGAGCCCTTAGCAATAAGATTTATTGTATTTGGTGTTGCAATTCATATATTAGTGAGCTAATCCTCACCTTGGTTTTTCCCTTCTTGGGTTTTCCATGTAAATTTGGCATTCTTATGTGCTTTATATGTTTGCATTATGTCTTTACATGTTTACATTTTTTTAGTGCATGTTAAGGTAAGGGTTTAGGAACTAACCAAGATATGAATGTTAATGAGGGTTTTTGATGTTTTAAAAGTATACAACTAATTCACCCCCCCCCCTCTCATTTTTCATGTGCATCTAACACATATGACTATCCATATACCTCAAAGGTTTGATTATCATTAAAAGGTGACAATCATAAATCATAGCATAATGATTGTGTTTATGTTGCTTCCCTTTGTACTGAGTTGATTTTCAGTCATTCTTGTAATGTGGACTATCTTTTTTTCTTTTAATGATGGAACTCCTATGATAGTAATGATTTATCTTCAAGTCTTCCTTAGCTCTATCATTTATACCACCGATATACACCTTTAATATGAAGACTTTCAGTTCCATTATGACTATCTTAATCAAAAGTCTATCTTCTTGAATTTGGTTTGTGATTATTATTCATTCCACTTCATGGTCCTCTATGGACTTATATGTTTATTATATCTATACAATACTTTTCCTAGACCTGCCCAAATATGGACAAACAAGCAAACATTAATCCTTAAACAAGTGTAAACAAGCATTCCCCATGAAATTCATTCAAACACAAGAACATGAAATCAAAGTAAAGTAATCAAATAAACTACTAATGAAATTCTATTCTAAATAATCAAACTAGCATCCCATGGGGGAATTGGTGCTTCTTTGATGTGGAAAGAAGCCCTTTCCCAATTCCTTGATAAGCTTGATGATCGATGTGTGATTCTTGATGCAAAATGCCAATAACCTAGCTATGGGTGATAAATTCTATGCTGACTTGGATAAAATTGTGGATGAAATCATGGATGCTTTGAATTTAGATGACTATAATGTATTTGCATGAAGTTTTGTCCTCAAATCAATAGAGAAGGCCTCCATTCATAATGAAGAAGGTTTGAAGAATGAAGAATGAGGATAATGTGGGATTAAAATTTGAACCAATGGCATTGTGCCACTTGTCAACATGCTAATGAAGGGAGGTGGAGCAGATTTTGAATAATGTGCATGTTTAATTCATGTAGGTGGAATTTGAATTTCAAGACGTGGCTTGTGCAAGAGGGGATGTAAGAGGAATTAATGCCAAGTTGGCTCAAGGAGACAACATGTAAGAGCCTTCAATACAAAGGTCGAGGAGAAAACTCCTTTGGGGGGGAAAGTCAAGTGGGTGGAATATTCAAAAGAATATGCCATATTTCAATGAAAATAAGGGAATTAGTAAATCAAATAAATTGATTTACATGTACAACTTGCAAAAGGTAAAGGAATGGAGGATTAGTATTAGGAGTTAATTAATTTAGGATTAATTAACTCTTATTGAATTATTTGATTGTGCCATTTGATTTAAATACTTGAATTTATTTAAATCAAATGAGAGGATATTGGAAGATTAGTAATTTAATTAAATAAATTTGGTTTATTCAATTAAATGAAGAACATTAGGATTTCCTTAAATAAAGTTGATTTATTTAATCAAAGAGAGAACATTAGGATTTAATTAAATAAAGTTGATTTATTTAATCAAAGAGAGCACATTATGATTTAATTAAATAAGGCTTATTTATTTAATTAAAGGAGGAATTTTGATTAATTAATTAAAAAAAGATTATTCAATTAATTGGTTAGTGTGGAAGTGATTAAGGAAGAATCAGTGTTTTTCAATCAAAATTAAGTGCATGATATCAATCAAGATATTTTGAGTGTCTATATTTTGCCCCTCTTTCAAGCAATGCACCTGTTGTGTTGGTTCAAAGAATAACACCAACAAGATCAAATATTTGAAAATTTTCTAACTTTTTTTAGATGCCCCACTATTGTCCAGTGGAAAAAAGTACACTGGTACACTGCCCCCTCGAGAGATCAGGAAAAAATTCCAATATGTAGGGTCTATCTCGCAACAAAGAGGTTCAATACAAACATATGGATTGTAAGACTAAAAGATCTATATGATAATGATGATGTAAATGAGATGTTGTTTTAAGATGCTTAGAATAACAAATCTATATTAAACGATGATGCAATGCATGTGAGATGGATGAGGTTTCCTATTATGATGATATGTATGAATATGCAAGATGAGTATACTGATTTTTTATGAATGCAAGATGGATGCATGTTAGCGTGAAAGAGGATAGAAGAATGAGAGAGATCAACCCTTGATTTCAAGAAGATGAAAAATTCCAAAAAATCTATGAGTCATCAAGACTTTATTAGATGTGATGATTAATGATGATGATGTATTACTTATCGAGGGATTGGGGATGTAAAGAGCATAAATTTTCTTATTTTTTATCACACATATAGATACAATGCATCAAGGTATAGAAAATTAGGATGGCATTGTACCTAGTGAGATGGACTTTGACTCAACAATCAGATAGGAGTATTCTTGTTCACACCTAACATATAGAACCTTACTTAGGATGCAATTCAAATATTTCAAATATCTTGAACCAAAACATAGAAAAGTAGAACCTTCCCATGTGGTCAACAAGATACCCAAAACACCCTCCCTATAGACCAAACAAAGTATGAATGACCAAGGTTATATTACAAGAATATCCAACAAGCACAATAGATAAAAAGATAAAGATAAATACCCCATTCCTTTCTCTCTAAATAATTTTGACTATACATCATCTAGAGGTCATTAGAACGAGCACAATAGGATAAATCAACAAGACAAAGATCAAGTAAACAAACAGGCCAATGTTCTTCATACCGCTAGCCAAGACTAAACTACGATGATGCCTAATGTTGATGTCCATTGTAGGAAGGATTCATCCTAGGAAATGATGTTATCAGATGATTTGGGATTGGCTGGATGATGAGCTATTAATACCAAGGGTTGACCAACTTGTCTAGCTATTGACCTAGGCTTGAGACCTTGACGATTTAGTTTTCACTGTAACCTACTAGACTTGTTTCTAGTTGTTTCACAAAAGGTTGGGGGTGACAATCATTTATTATGAGTGGATTTTGGGTGAATACGAAATGAGATGGATGAATTTTTTCAAATATTTGGATGTTTTTGTGTATTTTTGATATATTTTGAGGCTTTTTTTTTTGGTATTTTCAAGATGTTTTACAAATGTTTTGATTTTCAAAATTTCCAATGTTTTTATGTTTTCTGAGATTTTGACCAAGAACCTAACCTAAAGACCTATCCTAGGGGCCTCGGGGGCTAATAAAAGATTAGCCTTGCCTATGTTATACACACAAAGACCACGTAGTTAGACTGACACAAACTTGTTTATTGATGAGAAATGAACAAATGGATTGTCAGTTTATTATGATGGACCCCTAAAGGAATGAACTAAAGTGTCTTAGGGGCACATCAATGATTTTCTTGCCTACATTTAGAGCTCAGAGACTTGTACTTCAACAAGACAACTATTTTTTACTTTTTCTGACATTTTGACCTTTTTTGGATTTTGATATGTTTTGGATGTTTTTGTATTTTTTGATTTTAAGGAATACTTCAATAATATACATGAATTTGATCCAATGTAGGTATAAGAACATGCCCCCAATGTGGTGCGATAGAATACTCTGATTTAGGTAGGACAAACTGACCTTAGGAATGTGCTAAGTAGTACTAGGAGGGATCATGATACAAACACAAGATCAAGCTATGATACAGACACAAATGGGTGAAGGAAGGATCAATGGAATATGACAAATGAATGATGCAGAACAAGTCATAGAGATCATGATGGATGGAGAGTACTTATTTACACAAGGTGCATGTTTTCCAGGTTTTCACCAAGGTACTTGCCCAAAGTGCCACCAAAGTGGTTTTCACTAGAGGATGGTTTTTTTCTTTATTGTTTTCAATCCTTTTTTTGATTTTTTTTTTTGATTTTTGATTTCTTCTTTTTTTTGTATTTTTTAGATTTATACCTTGCAAGTTAAGGCATAAAACTTTTTGAGATGGGAGCTATTGATAAGCTCCTACAAAGGCTCACCTTTTGCTATGGATAACTACTATGCTCTTAATTTGTAGCTTGTTGTGATGATGAAGGGTCCCAACCAATTGGGTTCAAATTTTCCCTTGTTGTCTAGATTTTGTACATTTTCTTATTCTCCTTGAATACGAACTCTCCAACTTGAAATTTCTGACTCTTGATCTTCTTATTGTAGCTTATCTTGAGACAATTTTGAAAGAATTACAAATGGTTCATGGCATCTATGTGTCACTCATCATGTAGTTCTAGCTCATTCAACCGTGATACCCGATATTATTCATCAATGATGAGATTTTGCAATGATATTCTTAAGGATGGGAGATCGATCTTAATAGGAACGATGACTTCTAATCCATAGAACAAGGAGAATGTGGCTATACCTATAGGTGCACGAATACTCATTTGGTAGGCCGATAAGGAAAGATTTAGTTGTAGGTGTCAGTCATGACCAGCTTCATTGATTGTTTTCTTTAGGATTTTCAAGATGGTTTTATTGGTAGTCTCAACTTGGCCATTACCTTGGGGGTAATATGGCATGGAGAAGTGATTTTGTATATTGAACTTTTGGCATAGGTCTCGAACATCTTGATTTTTGAAAGGTGTCGTATTATCTAAGCTAATGGCTTGAGGGACATCGTAGCGTAAAATTAGGTAGTTCTGGATGAACTTGGAAATATACTCTCTTGTAATATAGGTCATGAGAATGGTCTCTACCCACTTTGTGAAGTACTCTATGGTGGTGATAATGAATGTATGTCCACTAGATGATGTAGGGGTGATTTTACCAATGAGATTGAACCCCATTGTGAAAAGGGCCAAAGTGTAATGATTGGATGGAGCTCCTGAGCCTATGCATGGATGAGGTCCCCATGTTGTTGACATTGTAAACACCATTGGACATAGTCGCGAGCTTCCCTCTCCATTGTAGGCTAGTAGTACCCAATCCTCAGTAGTTTCTTGGTCAAGGTCATACCACTCGAATGTGATCCACAAATTTCATTATGTACCTCGGTTAAAATAGTTAAAGCTTCCTTAGGGTTAAGGCATCATAACAAGGTTCCTTCAATACTCCTATGATATAGGGTGTCTCCTAAGATAACAAAGTGGGATGACTTCTTGACAAATTTTGTTTTAAGGTTTGAGGTCATATTAGTGGGGAGGACTCCTATTTTCAAGTAGGTATAGATATCATAATACCAAGGGTCAACAAGACCAACAATTTCACACATGATTCAGACTCTAGTACCTCAAAAGTTAGTATGATAAGTTGTTTTACAAGGAATTCTTGCTTAGGGGTGTTGTGTGGGATATCTAGTAGTGATCTAATTGTTACCATAGCATTTGTTGCTTTGTTGTTTTCCCTTAGTATTTTCTCAAACATGATTTCAATGAAGAATTATTTGAGGATTTCCACCAATTTCTTGTATGGAGTCAACTTGTCATCTTTTGTTTGGTATTCATCATTAACTTGGTTGATGATTAGTTGTGAATCTTCATAGACTTTGAGTGTCATGATCTACCACTGTACTGCAATTTTGAGTCCTGTAACAAGAGCCTCATATTCTACAATATTATTTGTGTAAGGAAAAGATAGCTTATATGACTTGGGTATACAATCTCCTTGTGGTGTATTGAAGAAGAGTCTAGCTCCTAACCCATACTGTGTGTAGGATCCATCAAAATATACTTTCCAATGATCTACTGCACTTATGTTAAAGATGGATGCATCAAGGAACTCTGATACAAAGGGATTATCTAAATATATCAGTGCCTCTACTAGTTGATTTGTAATTACTTGTCTTTAATGGACTTTTGTTCTATATACTAAATGTCATCTTCTATTAGGATCATAACCCATTTAGTTGTTCTCCCATGACTATTGCTTTGGAAAGTAGATACTTGAGAGGGTCTATCTTAGCAATGAGTTTTATCTAGTGCACCAACATATAGTGCCTAAACTTTTGTGTTGCAAATACCACTGCTAAGAAAGCCTTTTCAATGAATGTGTAATTCATCTCATGTCCCACCATGGTGAACTATTGATCTAGTAAATAGCTCTCTCTTTCCCATTTTCATTGTGTTGTGCTAAGAGAGTGCCAAGGGCTACTGCTATTGTTAATATATACATGATCAATGGCTTTCCTAGAATTGATGGCATGAGAATTAGTGGTGTGAGCAAGTAATCCTTTATTTTATTAAATTCCTTATCACATTTCTTGTCCCTTTTATAAGCTACCCCCTTGTGGAGTAGATGAGAGTATGAGATAACCTTATCTGCTAACTATGTTATAAACTAGTGAATGGATTGGAGCCTTCCCTGCAAACCCCTTAACTACTTCAATGTTCTTGGTGCCTCCATCTCAAGAATTTCTTTGAATTTGGTGGGGTCTATCTCTATTCCTCTCATAGATACAATGTACCCTTGGAGCTTGCCTGATTGTACACTAAACCCACACTTTTTTGGATTGAGCCTAACCTTGTATTCTTCTAGCCTATCGAAGATGGAGCTTAGTGCCACTATGTGATCCTAATGCTTCTTTTATTTAGCCAATATGTCATCCACATAGTCTTCCATAGTTTTGTGAATCATGTTGTGGAAGATTAGTGTCATATCTCTTTGGTAGGTAGCTCCTATGTTTTTCAACCCAAATTGCATCATGTTCCAACAATAAGTCCCCCATGGAAAAGTGAAATCTATCTTGTGTTGGTCATCCTTAGCTATAATGATTTGATTGTAACCTGAGAATCCATCCATTTGTGATAGCATTTCATGCCTCACCATTTGATCCACAATCATGTTGATATTGGGAAGAGGGAAGTCATCCTTGGGGCATGCCTTGTTTAGGTCCCTAAAGTCAATGTAGCTGTGGATTCCCCTAGTGGGTTTAGTGACTGGTACCAATTTTGCAACTCATTCTAGATAATCAATCAATTTTATAAATTTGGTGTCAAGGAGCTTTTGTAATTCAAGTTTGACCAGTAATACTATTTGTGGATGCATCTTTCTCAAATTTTCTTACTGGTTTTACTTCTAGATAGATGGTTGGATGGTGAACCACAACTTCTAGATCAAGATCAGGAATGTTGGCATAGGTCCTTGTGAATTTTACCTTTCTTTCCCTTAGGAAAGTAGCTAGGAGTTCCTACTCTTTTGTCAAGATTGATTCTATATAGAAGGTGATATGTGGTGTTTCCTCGGTCCCTAGATTGATTGAATTGCACTTCTCTTCTTAGACTGTTGACTTCTCCTGATGAATATCACTAAGGGGAAGATTGAATCCATCATCCTTTGGCACCTCAAAGAGGTTTTCACCATTGGATATGTCCTTTTTTTTTAATATTTTTGGGTCAAAGAGTGCCACAGTGTAGTTTTCACTCAAAGACCTAGATATCATTCTTAAATTTTCACTTTTGCAACTGAGGGATTCAATCATTTCTCCATAATATGCATGTGTATCCAACTCTATGTCAAACCCATCTTTGTGATCTCCACATGGTAGTGTATCCTACAATCCCATGAATTTTGAGAGAGCCTCGTCATTTTCAAATATGTCCAAAATTGGTGGTCCTCGTTGGTCATAGTCAATAAGCTGGGGATAGACTAACTTTAGCTCATGGATTTGGTTGTTCAACTCAAAAGATGGAGTACTAATCATGAAGAGGGAGGAATCTTTGAGTAACATGGATAGATCAATTATGGGGTCTTCGTCACACACATTGGTTATATCAAAGGTATAGTTGTTTAAGGGAAAACCTGTGGATATCGATAATTGAGGGGGAGCTTTGAATTTTCTAACTGCGACACCTTTTCCAAGTATGGCTATTTTTGGAGGGGTACATCCAAGGCCAAGATTTCTTATACTCTTCTTAGGAATAATAGGTTCTAGAAGACCATTGTCATTTTTTATGAGTTTCTTGTTCTTGTTGTAGCCCATGCCAAGCATCATTTGTAGTCCTTTATTTTCATCAACCGTGGGAAGATCAAGCATGGACCTTTCATCTTGGTATAATAGACTTCATATGTATTTTTCATCTACCACTTCCTGACTTAGGTCCCCCATCACTTGAATCTGGATGGGTATGCTTTAAAATTTTGAGATGAGGTGTTAATTGGATGTGATTTCCCATTAGATCTAGGAGATTGAGGTAACTCTCCTATTACAAAGGAACTCTTCTTTCTTTTGTAATCCCCACACCCATTATCTTAGATAATGACTTTTATATCAGAGATGTTTGGAATGGTGGGTTCCTTTGTCTCAGAAGTGGAGGTGAGGGTAGATAGGTCTATATATGAAGATGTGGGTCGCTCATCATTCTTTGGGACTTGAGGGATCTTGTAGTACTTGGCCTCCAAATTTTTGCATTAATAAAATGGTTTAGGATATCCATGGACTATGACCTCTTGATTTTGATAAGGAAACTTGACACAATGATTGAAAGTACATGTGATGGCTTGCATCCCATGAATCCATGGGCACCCTAGGAGGATATTGTAAGGCAGTTCAAGATCAAGGACTTTGCATGTAGTTTCCATGACATGGCTGAACCTACTTGAATAGGGAGTTGAATAGTGCCTTGAGACACTCTTTCTTGATCATCATATGCCCTAATTGTAATACCTTTATCTTTTTCAATGACATCTTCAGAAAACCCTAGATTCTTTATTAGCTTGAAAGTATAGATATTCAAGACTACACCTCCATCCACCAAGACCCTTTTGACTTTATTCTTATGGACTAGGACTTCAAGATGGAGTGTGTAGTTATGAGATGGTTGAGTTGGGAGATCCTGTTTAGAGAATGTTAGGAGATGTGGTGTGGTGATGTGTCCAACCATATCTTGGAACTAGTTTGCATCAAGATCCATTGGGATAGAGGATGTGGCTAATGCTTCTTCTAGGATCTTCCTATGTGTAGGTGATATTTTTAGCAACTCCATGATGGAGATCTAGGTGGGGGTTCTTTTTAGCTAGTCCAAGACATTATAAGCATTGGGAACAAATTTTGGATTAGAGGCTAGTGCCTTGGGTGGTTGTGATGGTCCAGGAATGGTAACTCTACCACCACATGAGGTGACTCCACAGTCGGCTCTAGCTCCTTTGATGTTGACAACAGTGACCCATTCATCTAAGGATGCAACAACATGATCGTAAACATGGTTTACATCATTATACTTTTGCTTTCCATTATTGTTCCCTTTATTGTGATCTAGCATCAGATTCATGTATATCTTAAGGTCATGATTTCCTTTAGGTTCTTCAACATTTATGGTTCTATCATCAATAAGGTCTTGGATTAAATTTATCAGTCTCATATAACTGTTTTTCATGTGCCCCTTGATTTTATGAAAATCGTAAAGGTGTTTTCGTTATACCACTATGGTGGTTTCACTTGGGGCTCTTGATAATTCTCATAAATAGGGATTTTAATGAGATTCTCTTGAACATTTTTTTCATGACAGATTCGATTGATTCCCCAAAGGGTGTGCATTTTCATTTGGGGTGATACTTGTTTCATGGGGGTGGCCCCCCTTGATTATTTAGATTATTGACTTCCTGACAGTTGGGTTGTTGTGATACTATGTTGGTTTGTGCATTGTTTTGGTTATTGGCTTGAGATTGTTGATATGATTATGTGTTTTTCCTTGGAGCACTGAAAACAACTTTGGCATAAACGACACCATTTCTAGTAACTTTTTTGTTCTTTTCTCATGTGCGAGGCTTTTCGTTGTAACTGGTTGATGGACAGTTGACTTGATAAGTAGGTTTCCCCCCTTGTGTGATAAGGGCTCTTTCAATGTTGAGTGCCTTTGGAATCAACTGGTCGTAGGTGGTGATGCATTGCATTTTTAGATGGAAGGACAAGGTTCCTTCAAGATTAGCAATGATAGTACAGATTTTTTGTTCTTCTAGCATAGTCCACTTGCTTTTGTTAGCCTCGGATCACCATCATTGTAAGAAGGATGCAAATTTTTCCCCCTTGGCTTGTTTGAGAGTAGCTAGTTCTTCTATACTCACGTCCATGCCTATGTTGAATGAGTAGTTTTGTATGAATATGTCCACAATCTCCTGGAACTTTTTTATTCTAGGAGGAAGATGAGAGAACCATTCTATTGCTGGTCTAGCCAAACTTTGAGGGAATAGTTGCATTAGATAAGTTTCATCGTATGCAACTTCCATACAATGAACATGAAATTCCCTAATGTGATCTTCAAGGTTTCCAGTCCCATTATATTTGTCAAATTTAGGTATCTTGAACCCTTTTGGGAATGGAACCATCACAATTATTCTTTCAAAAGGATAAGGGAACAAATTCCCTTGGGATTTTGTTGTTTTTTTGGATTGTATGTCTAGCAGTTGTTGTGAGAGAAATTTGATTTGTGCAAACAGATCATTTCGTAGATCTGGTGGTGGGATGAATGTGTTTTGAGGTGGTTTGATTGTTTGAGTGGAAGGTGGGGTGTTTTGCATGTTTGTGGGAGGTTGTTGCAAATGTTAGTGTGCCACCAATGCTTGTTGGTATGCCTACAATTGTTGATGTTGCAATAACGCTTGTGTTGGTCTTGTTGTTTTTGTGCCAACAATGCTTATTGTTGGGCTAGTTGTTGAGTTGCTTCTTGTTACGGTTGGTATTGTTGCAAATCTTGTTGATAGGCTTGTTGCTAAACTTCTTGTTGTTGTGATTAGTATTTTGCTTGCACTTGAGCTTGTTGGGTGGCCCAGGAAGCTTGTGAGCTTGTGTAGCTTGTTGTGCGGTTTGTTGTGCCTTTAATTGTTGAGTAGCTTGTTGTGCAACTTGTGTGGATTTTTGATCTTGAAATTACTGCAATGCTTTTTGATAGGCTTTTTGGGTAGCTTGCATCGTGATACTGTATTTATTTTCCATGTTTGGTTTTGATGGATGAGGTGGAGGATTTGGAATGATGTGAGATGTTGCGATGAGAGTTTGTTGAGGTGGTTGTTGAGGTTTCCTTGGATTGATGATAGAAGGTTGTGTGATAGATGGTGTGGTTATTATGCTAGGTCCTTGGGAGACCACATTTATAGATGGTATAGTGATTGATTATGTTGTTTGGATTGGTACCACTTGATGTTGCAATATCGATGGCATGATCGGAGGATTTGGTATGTTGATTTGATTCATGACTGGAGGATTGCTTTAATTTCATTTATTGAGGATTGGTAAAGGGGGTTTCCCTAAATTGAGGATTGATGTGGATGTCAATGGTAGAGGGGGAAATAGTGGGAAGATAGGTGGTGTGTTTCCTTGAGAAAGTGATGATGAGGGATCAAAGATTCCCCCTAGTCCAAATAGTCTCCCTTGTCCATGTGAAGTCGTGGGGAGAGAGACTTGTGTGTCAAATGAATTTTTCGATGATGCAGAACAAGTGGATGGATTGTTAGTGTCATGAAAGACAAGCGAAATGTATGGGTGTTTCAGATCTTGAGGAATGGGTTGACCCAAGATGGTTTTTGCATCTAAGTCTTGTCTATTTACAAGGGGATGTGTTTGAAGAGCATGAAGCAATGAACTCCCCTTGGTAACTATGGGTTGACTTGGAGCATGAGATGAGATTGGTTGTTGGATGGGTTGAATGATGATTTAGAAGGAAGGTGTGAATGAGACCGGTGGCATAAAATCCCAAGAGTTTTCTCTATAATGTGTTGACAATTTTGTGATTTTCAAGATTTTGAACCATTTCCATGATTTCATCTTGAGTCATCCCTAGGACATTGTTGGTGATATCCTCCACTTGGCAACCTCCCTCTTGAAGGTCTTGTGGAATTTGAGGAAGGTTGAGTGGGGGATTGCTAGATTTGATGGGAATGATTTTAGATATAGTTTGACTCAAGTCACTTTAAGTGGATGTTTCTTTGTTTGTTTCCATGTTCTTGTGTTGAGATCTAGTTTGGACCATAAAATAAGGATCAAATTTCTAGAATATGGAAGGTAAACCTTTAACTCCTTAAGTTGGTCTAAACTTTAGGAACAAAAAGTAAATTATAATATGTTAAGGATCAAAGGATGGTGATGAGATAATGAAAGATGGGTGATGTGAATGATTGAACTCTTAAGAACCTTGGAGGTATAATAGATGACTTTTATATTTTATATTTTGGATTTCATTTGGTTTGGTTTGATCTAGATTTGATTTGGATAAGATTTGGATTTGGATTTTGGATAATGAACCTATAAACCCCAAGATTTTGGATGTTATCTTGGGATAAACTTTTCCACATGGTGATAATTTAACTAAGTGTACGAAGAAGGATGCATCCACACACACTTAGTTAAACAAGATGATTTTGATTTGATTTAAAGGATTTCCTAAAAGTATAGTATGAAGGATTTTTCCAAGATTTTTAAGAGTTGTTTATGAGAAGGGATTTGATTGATGCTTTGGGATGGATGAAAGTGTTGATTTTTATACTAAGTGAACTTGGAGATACTTTTGTTTACAAGACCTAGGTATTGAAGAACATGCTATACTTCCAAGAACTTCTCAACCCTACAAAGTGAGATACTCAAAACGTTGGAAGAGAGTTGGATTTTGACAATAATAAAATGAGTACAGGTTTAGGTTGTCCTTTGATACGCATTTGTAAAATTTATAGAGAAAATTATCTCTAAATTGATAAAGCATAGACTAGCATTCCTTGAGATTGTTTAGACTGAGATGTTTGTGAAGATTGATGGAATTTTGTTTTGGAACTTTGATCTTATGGGAAATAATTTGAGAAAACACATGTGTGGGGTTCAATTGTCTTTTATCTTTGCTTAATGAGTTATTTTTACCACAAATACTTTCTTTCTTAGCTTTTTTTAACTAAATTCCCATGTCTCAATTTATTTTCATCCCACAAGGTCCATTATGTGGAAATCAAGAAAATCAAGGAAATAGTTCCCTAATGTTGACTTTAGAGAAGATATAGGTCCAAATACTTAGAAGCATCTAAGGATAGAATCCCTAGGGATGTCAGTAATATTTGGACTTTTCAAAGGTATTTGCTTCTTCTAAAGGTTTGAAATTTGATGACCTTGTTGAATGTTTGTTTTCAATATTTTGGATCCAAGCAATGTGTTTAACTAACTCAAAAATTGCACAACCCTAGGATGGAAAAGAAAATATTTTTTGAATTCCCAATTGGATTTCTCTAGCTGGACCTATTCAAAGTGGATGATTAGAAGCTTGATCACACTAGCTTCCCTCCACGACACTCACTTCTATGGGTCATCCAAGATTCAATTGTCATGAATCTCCCATGACAAACTTTTCATCTCTACAAAGAATAGCAAAAATGTGGGACGGCTCCGAAGGTCTAACCTCTTGACGCCAACAAATTTGGGATTTTTGGAGCTACTACACAAGGGTTCGTAATAGGGGAATTCGGTTCAAAGGACACAATTATAAACTTCCTCAAGAGGTCTCTCAACCCTTAGAACAAGGGTTTTATGCATCATAAAGATACTATGGGAGAGTTATCATGCATCACTTTGTTGATTGCAAACTTTCCTTGCAACCACAAATTTGTATAGCAATTCGGAAGAGCATGGCTTATGCTCATTATCACTTGGGTCATTCCCTTTGGGTGAGTAGTTTTTCGCACCAAGGTAGGCCCTCTAAAGGTGAAAAAATTAAGTACATCTATAGTTCGATCAATTCTTTTTTGCGTGAACAAGGAGAGAACATAAGCGATGTCTTTTCTCACACTAGCAAGATTTGTTCAATTTTAAGAGCCCAAATTTGAAATGTGGAGGAAATATTTTAGATAACCTAATATCACTAAAATTATTTTGAATCTCAAGATCACTGTGAAGTGCGAGAGAAGTGCATATGCATTTAAATGATATTATTTTGTAAAGAAGATTTCAAAACAAGACAAGCACAAATTCATTTTTTTGTTCTCAAAGCAATGATGGATTCTTTTTATAGCACCAAAACCAAGTGTTTGAAGTTGTTTATTCAATTTTGAACACCCAAAATCAAATCAAAGAGTTTCTAATGTTCTTTTTAACCCTTTTTGTGATCTTTTTAAATCCCAAAAAAAATGTATTTGAGTCCTAAACTAAAAGATAGCAAGATTTCCAAAGATTGGGTTATAAGTGTCCCTAAAGTGTTAAGAAAAACTTGTTACAATCATGAAATAGTGCCTTAAGAGACCTTCCCTTTATTTCCTCTTTTTCTTCTTAGTTACCTAATGACGCAACCATGGTCAGAGGGTCCTCAGAGAACAATCTAGACCATGCAGCAAGAGTCAGACAATGGAAGCAACACAAAAAATGGAAGCAAATACCAATTCAAAAATTCTTATTATATTAGAAAATTCAATTACACTAGTTGGAAACATCTAGGCTTATAGATTCAGCTCATAGGCTTGATTACAACATGCTCAAAATACCATCTTCCCACATGCTCCTCAATATGAGCAAAAATCCTATAGAACAAATATTTCTTTCTTTAATCTCTAATTTTACTGTCATTACTACTACCTTCTAATGATCAATTACAATGCTTTATATACATTCACAGATCCAAAAACATATGTGTCGGCCCAAAGATTACTACAATCTCCAATTAAAGAAAATGTAATGTGTGTGTGCATATGTCACCCTCAAATTTCAATTAATCCTCGGTGAATGTATAAGATGAAGTGTGGACCTAAACCAACATTAGTGACACCCCATAGAAAAATTTGAATCACACCAACAAGATCCACAAGATATGGAAATGATCCACAAGTGATCAAACTAGCCAAATTAGATAAAAAAATTATTCCGATGTTGGTTCAAGAAACTACCACATAATCCAGAAGCGATAACTTGCCAGAAAATGAACCAATCATGCTCAAATCTTGAAATAAGGAAAATGAACATGTCCACGATGTAAACATAGATCCACAAGGTCTAGTGAGCAAACATGAAGAATCATGAAATCTACCAACTTGAACTGAACTAAAACTGAAACAAAGACAAACTAGAATGAAAATATTTTTTGGGTGATGCAAGATTTCCATGACCCAAGGATGCTCCTGCATCAGACACCCCTGGTGAGAAAATATGTTCCATGAGAGGAACTCATAAACATCAAATTGGATTTGGGATGTATATCACATGCTCATTCTTGATCCAAATATCTTCTCTATCTGCATTTCTCTTCCCCCTAACCTCTCTTCTTTCCTCTGTCAGATCTTGCAACTCCTAGTTCCCTTTACCTTCCTCCCACTACCTCATTCCTACACAAGGTAGTAAGGGACATTTACCACCACTTGCCTTATTCCACCCATCTAATCTACCTTTTCTACTAGACTTCCTTTAAGTTTCCATTTTATCTGCAACCCAAGCCTTCTACTGTACAATTTTTCCTTTACATTCTTCTAGTTTCATCTCTCTTTTAGATTTAGCCACATGGTTCTTCTTCAAATCCATACCATCCTCCAATACAACCTTTGTATCTCACTTCTCAACTCGACAACTCTTCACAAGACTCAAGTTCCTCACTTCCTCTTGCTTACTCTTCAAGGAAGCCAAAGTAAACTTTTTTCCATTATTCTCTATAGTAAATCAGATTCCTTCCACAATCATATATAGCTCCTCTATCAAACTACCCAAGTCTACCTAACAAAATATGAAAAGCACTCAGAAAAAATATCACACAAAACTTTATCTGTAAAGGGGCCAATATCAAAGTTCACCTGACACTGTTCTTTCACCTCCTTTACATGATCATCCTATAACCAAATTATCCTATAAGGACAGGGGTGTGGAATCCTCTTCAAACTAAGTTTCTCCACCATCTCAAATAACAAGTTATTAGTACTTCTAGTGACCACAATAACTTTATGGCACTTACCTCCTGATTTACACACAGTTCAAAAAATATTCTTCCTCTATGAAGTGTCAACCTCTTCCCTACTCTACCTCATCAAGACTCTCCTAAGCATAAGAGATTCTCCTTGCTCTGGTTCTATCCCATCTACTACTTTAGTTACCTGCTCCTCATGTGCCATACAATTCTTTTACCAATTCCTTTACTTGATCCCTCAAGATACTCAAAAGATCAATGTCCAATCTCCCCACACTTGAAACATTTACCCAAGAATTCCTTGCTCCCATTACCTCTCCTTTGTAACCTCTGATATGATTCTTTACTCCACTTAGATCTTGATTCTTCTTCACTTGTCTGCTTCTCCCTACTACTGCTTATTTGCTTCTCTTTCCCTCTAGGACTATTCTGTTGTCTTTTCTTCACTTTATCTTTTGCCTTAAGAGCATATTGGTAGGCATCTTCAACTGTAGAAATCCTCAACATACTCATTTCATCTTGAATATTAAATCTAAGGCCATTTATATACCTTTCTACCTTCTCCCTAGTCATCTCTTGGTGCCTAGATTTGATTTTCATCTTATAAAATTCCTCAGTATACTCTTTCACACTCATGTCCTACTTTAGGTTATGCAACTTCTTAAACAACTCCAACTCATATTCCTTGGGAATAAACTTAGCCTTCAGCCTTGCAACCATATGCCTCCACTAAGTGATCCTTGTTTCACCACTCTCCATTCTTCCCTTCTGCAAACTCTTTCCACCACAAAGTAGCATGTCCTTTCAACTTAAAGTTTTTGCTAGCCTAACCCTCAATGGATCTCTAATATCCTCAAGCTCAAAATAGTCTTCCAACTCTCCTATCCATTCTATGAAGTCTTATGGATTCAATGTATCGGAGAAAATAGAAACCTCCACCCTATGACTTTTACTTACTTGTGCCACTACTCTTAGCAATCCCTCCTCTCTCTCATCTGTCAACCCTTAAACCTCTTCAATCTCAAGTTCTTTTGTAACTTCTTCATATTCATCTTCTGGTTTAGGGTTTCTCCTTAAATCACCCAAAAGGTTTTGTATCTCATTCTTCATCTCATTTTTAAAATCTTCCATCATCTGCTCCATTCTTCTAGGGTTCATTCTTCTCAACGACATCTATCCCCCTTCTTGATGAAATTTCCTCAAATTAGTGATTTTACTACAAGGTTTCAATTGCCTCTCTCTTAGCGATCTATTGAACACACTTACAACCTACCTTAAATTAGAAATCCATTCACTTGAGGAATACCACAAGGACCTTGACTCACTTAAGGTTTGCAACCAACACTCCTCTCAAGATTCATAGGTTTGAAACCTTCTACTTTGATACCATCTGATGCAGCCACAGTCACACAATGAAAGCAACACAAAAACTAGAAGCAAATACCAACTCAAACATTCTTATTATCAAAAAAATCAATTACACTAGTTAACAACATCTAAGCTTACAGATTCGGCTCATAGGCCTGATTACAACATGCTCAAAATACAATCTTCCCACATGCTCCTCAATATGAGAAAAAATACTACAAAACAAATATTTCTTTCTCTAATCTCTAACTCTACTTTCATTACTACTACCTTCTAATGATCAATTACAATGCTTTATATACATTCACAGATCTAGAAACATCCACGTTGGCCCACAGATTACTACAATCTCTTATTAAGGAAAATGTAATGTGTGTGTGCATATGTCGGCCTCAAATTTGAATTAATCATCAGTGAATGTATAAGATGAAGTGTGGACCTAAACCAAGGTCAGTGACACCCCATAAAACAATTTGAATCACACCAACAAGATCCACAAGTTATGGAAATGATCCACAAGCGATTGAACTAGTTGTTAGATAAGAAAATTATTCTAGCATCAGTTCAAGAAACTACCACATAATCTGGAAGCGATAACTTGCTAGAAAATGAACCAATTGTGCTCAAGTCTTGGAATAAGGAAAATCAACATGTCCACAATGTAAAAATAGATCTGCAAGGTCTAGCAAGCAAACATGAAGAATCACCAGATCTACCAACTTGAACTGAACTAAAACTGAAACAAAGACAAACTAGAATGAAAATATTTTTTGGGTGATGCAAGATTGTCACAACCCAAGGATGCTCTTGCATCACCTAACCTACAAAAGTTGATCAGCCTACAAAAATAGGGCCATGAAATAGGTCAATGGTATAAGGAGGTCAAAACAAAAAAAGAATATGTTAAAATAAATTTAAAAATTGACCTTTTACCCCAACCCAACGTCGCAATCCTCCAAGGCATCACTATTTGGAGCTTTAGTATCACTCCGTGGAAAAATAGAGACTGTGTTTGCATTGTTATATTAACCAACATCGCCCATTGATATTTGAATCATCTAGCCCTCAAGAAAATCAATACAGCATCACCCTTGGGTTGTAGATGCAGTGCCGCTATATAGCGACATTGAACTAATAGCATCATTGTTTGTCCTCCTCAACGTCGCTATGTCATGAGAAAATAGAAAATGGAAAAAATAACAAAATTGACCAAAAAAATGTGTTAATTTTGAAATATTCGCCCTACTTCTAGCACCAAATGTAGAATTCTTTGCGTAGACCTGCTCAAATATGGACAAACAAGCAAACATTAATCCTTAAACAAGCATTCCCTATGAAATTCATTCAAGCACAAGAACATGAAATCAAAGTAAAGTAATCAAATAAACTACTAATGAAGTTCTATTCTAAATGCTCAAACCAACATCCCATGGGGGAATTGGTGCTTCTTTGATGTGGAAAGAAGCCCTTTCCCAATTCCTTGATAAGCTTGATGATAGATGTGTGATTCTTGATGAAAAATGCCAATAACCTAGCTATGGGTGGTAAATTCTATGTTGCTCTTGGATGAAATTGTTGATGAAATCATGGATGCTTTGAATTCGAATGACTATAATGTATTTGCATGAAGTTTTTTCCTCAAATCAATAGAGAAGGCCTCCATTTATAATGAAAAAGTTTTGAAGAATGAAGAATCAGGAGAATGTGGGATTAAAATTTGAACCAATGGCATTGTTCCACTTGTCAACATGCTAATGAAGGGAGGTGGAGCACATTTTGAACAATGTGCATGTTTAATGCATGTAGGTGAAATTTGAATTTCAAGAGGTGGCTTGTGCAAGAGGGGATGTAAGAGGAGTTAATTCCAAGTTGGCTCAAGGAGAGGACATGTAAGAACCTTCAATGCAAAGGTGGAAGACAAAAGTCCTTTGGGGGGGAAAAGTCAAGTGGGTGGAATATTCAAAATAATATTCGATATTTGAATGAAAATAGGGGGAATTAGTAAATCAAATAAATTGATTTACATGTGCAACTTGCAAAAGCTAGAGTAATGGAGGATTATTGTTAGGAGTTAATTAATTTTGGATTAATTAACTTAGATTGAATTTGTTTTATTGTGACATTTAATTTAAATACTTGAATTTATTTAAATCAAATGAGTGGATATTGGAAGATTAGTTTAATTTAATTAAATAAATTTGATTTATTCAATTAAATGAAGAACACTAGGATTTAATTAAATAAAGTTGATTTCTTTAATCCAAGAGAGAACATTAGGATTTAATTAAATAAAGTTGATTTATTTAATCAAGGAGAGCACATTAGGATTTAATTGAATAAAGATTTATCTAATTAAAGGAGGAATTTTAATGAATTAATTAAATAAAGATTATTAAATTAATTGGTTAGTGTGGAAGTGATTAAGGTTCAGAATCAGTGTTAGTTAATCAGAATTAAGTGCATGATATCAATTAGGATATTTTGAGTGTCTACAATATCTCTTCTAAGCCCATGTATTGATCTGCATTCTTTTCTTTTCCCTATTAAATTTTCATTCATAGTGACATTATTGTGGACTGCCCTTTTGTTTTGAAACTAGTACTATCCCTTTGTTCATAAACTGGGATTGTCACTAGCTTCATGACCATACTTTAGTTTGTGATGATCCCTCTGATGACCTACCCTAGGTTCTTTCTATTCATTAACACCCATTCTAATATTTCTATTTCCTTTTAATTGTCATAAGGATATGATGAATGTCCTCTCTAAGATCCTCATTTAACTATGACCTTGCATCCCCTTTATTCTTGCTATCCTTTGGAGTTTATTTCTTTTACTTAATCATGAATGATTACGTATTCAAGAGTACATTGTCCTTTCAACATCCATACCTTATTTTCCTAAGTCATAATACTCCCCTTTTATCATGCCAAGGTCACTTTCATTCTTAAAGGAGTGGCCCATATTAAGGTTGATGTCCTTAAACTCTATTATTGGCTCTATCTTCTAAGGTTAATTTTTATGATCATTGCCCTTCATTTTCTATTTTTGAACACCTCATGTCTTCTCATTTGTCTATTGATCTACAATTTGAAACCCTATTGTCCTAGGTTTTTATTGTTGCATATTCCTTCCTTAAGGACATTGGTAGTCGTTCATTGTTAACTATCATATAGTAGAATTCTCATGATTGTGATCTTCCAAGTAGGGAAACATTTTTTAATGAAATTCATAGGTATATTGGAAAATTTTACAATAACATGACTTCCCATGTCCTTTTTATTATGACAGGATTATCCTCATACCTTTTTTTATGGTTAGCCTCATGACTATTATCACCCATTGATTTTCTCTTAAATTTGGACTATGACCTTTCTCTTTGTCTACCCTATGTCCTTCCTAGGACTTCCTTTACTCATAGTCCATTAATGATTGTCATAAAATTATTTGAACTTTGGCATGTGGATTGTCACACTTTGCTACCTTACTAATCATGGACTATCCTTGCTCTTTATCTTGTCTTATCAATAATTTTTTCTAATCTTTCACAGTCATAAATTCTTGATAGACATAAGTACTATCCTTTTTGTATGGACTATCCTCATTAACATGAAATTACACTAAATCTTCATGCCCACAAATCTATTCAAAAACCCTCATTCTCTAAGGTCTATCTACTTGTATTTTTCCTCTTCAATCATAATCACTATTAGTATAAATATCTCTTTAGACACATGAAGCTTTTTTCCCTTATGTGGTCTTTACTTATTTGAATATCTTAGAAACCTTACTATGTATGTTCATATTCACATTGTTATCTCATGCAAACTAAAATCATGATTGTGTTTTATTGAAGACTTTGCCCCTTCTAGCTTGAAGGTCACTACATGTTTTTTTTTATTAAGGATTGTACTAATCTTGCATTGATCTTAGGACTATCGCAATTTCTTCTCATGACTTCAATCACATTTTTTATAAAATTATTGTCACTTAAAGAATTTGCTACCTTTCATGATTTGCCATCAAATTTCGTCTCAAGATATCCTCTAAATTATTGAACCTTGCTTTGTATTTTGAGATCTATACCTTTGTATCTACTCAATATTTTTATATTAATGAATTCAAAAAAGAGCACATGTACTACAAACCTAAGGCAAAAGAGTTCATTCTTAGCAATATGTATACAAGCCTCCATGGATAGCTTTTTGATAGCTACATGCTTAGAGTTTCCTTCTCACTTCTCACAAAATTGTATTTCATATCATTCATGAGTATCTTATTTTCATCCTTCCAAGGACTATGTACATATATCATGACTTTCTTTCTTGTTCCATTGAACTGCTTTTTTCATTTTGATTGTGTAGGATTTTTACTCTATCTATCAGAGTGTTATCATGTTTCATCACCTATCACTATATTCTCATCATAACCATTCATCATTGAAAAATTGTCACCAATCACCAAACTTATTGTATTTTGGTCATTATTTTTCCTTCTTCATAAGGTTGATGTATTCTAAAGAATACCCTTCTTTGCTCTACCTTAAGGGAATTCTATGACTTTATGGGACTATCATTCATGAACATTTCCCTTTGTCCTTCTTCATGGCATATAGTGCAATTATTGATTTCCTTTGCTTGGTCTTCACTAATTTTTCATGATATTTTGACCTATAGGCTATCTTTATCTACCCTAGATGTACTAAAAGAAAGAAATTATAACGTATATCAAGCTCAACCCTTGAGGGAGCCATATTTTTCTCCACACATTGAAAATTTTAAGCAAGGTTTTTTGGATTGTTCTATGATTTGCAGGTAGATATGGGTGTAGGCTAGGGTTTGAATACATTTTTTGACATTCCTATGCCTATTTTCTCTTTCTTTCAACCTTGTATTTTCTCATGAAACTAGTCAAAAGACAACTACAATAAACTTGTTGTATATGCTTTCAAGAGTTTTGAATCAAATATTAAATAAAAGAAATAAGAGTGTTTTTAGTCCACCTATCAATGGACTCCATATTTTCAAGTTTGCATGATTTGGAATGCTTGTAAAGGCTCATAAATAGCTACAACTCCTCAAAACTTCATGCAAGATCCTCCAATCTTTAATTCGAAAAAGGGAAAGAACTTTAGCTCCTCTCCCACGTGAAGCTTTTCTTCAGTCTTCCCCTTTTCCCTTATGTTGGTGCCCAAAAATTTGATCATTTTCTTTATTTTAAATGCAAATTCATGCTTCTCTCTAATTTTGGTGTGAAAACTTCAAGTTTAACTCTTAGACTCTTATCTTTGAATTTCAATGTGATCTTTTCCCTTTTTATCCTTCAAGCAGCTTTGCTTTTGTCTTGACATGGAAACTTGAGACTTTGAGGAAATAAAAGTTGAGTTTTATTTATTAAAATATTTTGATAAAGAATTATAAAAAATATCAACACACTTCCTTTTAGGATTAAAGAATTGGGACAAAACTATTTAAATCAAACATTTAAATATTTTCCTAAGACCTATGAAAATATGGATTATAGCAGACTTACCAACCATAATCCATCATCTTTAGCCCATTTTCATCTATACCATCCCCTACAACATCTACATACCTACTCTGATACCATTTTATGCATAAAATATTATGAGGTCTTACCAAACTACCTAGTCTTGCAACCTTAGCATATCATCCAACACACATTCTTGCACACAAATCAAAGACAACACATGTTTTGTGATAAAATATGAATAACATATTTATTATTAATTTTATATGTACATCCATACAACAAAATTCATCAAGAATAATTACATATTTCTAGTATTTCAACAAGAAATAAAATTCATAATTTTTTTAAGGGTTTCTAGGCACTTCATGCCTTCAAATATTCAAAGTCTCTTGCCTTCAACTTTCTTGGCTTCACTCATTTTTATAAATATTATTTTTTTCCTTCATCATAAAGCTCCCATGGCTGCCTCGAACATATAAAAAACATTTGCAACATTTTTCTTCTCTTCTTCTATTCATCCCCTATTAGATAGCTATTTTTTTACACTTTCCTTCATGCAATCTTATAGAGAAACCTGCAAATTATTTCCTCAAACTTTTTGATGTTGATTTATACCTATTGACACCATTAAAGAATATAATTATAGAGAGTTTCAACTATGTGAAACATAGAAAATTATTTTCCAAATCTTCTCTTTGATTGACTCTTAAAATTCATATAGAAAAATGAAATAAAACATAGTATACTTTCTTCTAAAAGTGCCATTAAAAATTGTTCTAACATATCCAATTTATGGATGTTGTATATTAATTTCTTAAATGAATGAATTAAATAACCAATTTGTGCTCATTTTCTCCTTGTCATTAAGTTTTTTCTAAAAATTACTAGTTTTTCCTCCATTCTAGGAACCAAAATTGAAAGAAAGAGACAAGAATAGGATTCCAAGAGATTCTTGTCCTATGTACACTTCTTTGGGCATCAAAACTGAAAAAATTAATTAATTTTAATTAATTTTATTTTAAAATCCCATTCCACCATGGTAAATGGATCATTTCAACCCCTAGAACCTTGAAATTATGTAATATAATAATTTTGTAAATCACATCAAATACTCTGCTTTCCCTTGATGTAAAAAATAGAAATGAATTCCTCAAAAATAAATATTTATATCCTTACAACACTTCACAATATTATCTAGAATCTCAAACCTACACCAAAAAAAATAAAAGACTAAGTTACATTAAAAGGAATTTTCTTTTTTATGCAAGATTTCCTATTATCCTAGATGCTCTTGCATCATGATCTTATTAGAATAGGATTCATAGGTGGAATATTTGCAAGCTACTCTACATTTTTGGGATAGTTTAGAGCCTAGATATTAGGAAACAATGACATGGGAGGGAAAGGATTCAACCTTCTAAGATGGATTAGAGCATTCTTAATTATAGTAGCAATGTCATATCTAGGAGAGACACCCCCCCTTGGATGTTATCATCTTAAAAACCTTAAAATTACCTTCAATTAACAAGTGTCGATCATTAATAGTGAATCATAGACCTTTATTTGGATTCATTACCATGACTTCTAAAATATGTTGTTGAAATCATCTAGCATCTTTATTTAATACCTCTTTGTATTGGTGAGTTATTTGAAAATAGATATATCATCTCATTTCTCTTTAAACTCAATTTGATTACATATTTTCCTAATTGGCCATAGTCAATGACTAACATAGGGGTCATCAATACCTACTCATGTTTTAAATCTTGAATGATTTATAATGTACTCTCTAATTTTTTTGAAACATGTACCAATTTTTAATATTGTGCAAGTTCTCAATAAGTATGGTTAGATATTTATATGTGAAATGTAAGAGATAACAAAAGGTAAAATTTATAATAGCTACCCATATATAATAAGGTGTAGCTGATATAATTTTACCTTTTATATTCCATCTAAGAAATAATCCTAGTGGTGTATGTTGGGTAGCCTTGGTAGGATTATTATTTTTATATTGAGAACATAGATGGTATATAATTTATGGTCTTCTTCTTGGTATAACTATAAGGGTTTGTATTAAAATATTTGGATGGGATCTTATTAAAAATATTATGGCAGTTCCATGGGTCATAGGCATTCTAGGTTAGTCTAGACAAAGCCTCTAGGTGATAACAAAGGATTTAGTGTCAAAGAATCTACTTAGAGTTGGCCAATATGGATTTGAGTTGAAGAATGAGGCTAAAGGCTTAAATTCATTTGTTTCCCACTATGCATTCCATAAACTATTGAGAGGCCTAAAAATATTATTTAGGACCAATTTTTCATGCAAAAGAAACATGGAAAGTCTTATAGTCTTAGGATAATTCCTCCAAGTCAATATTTTAGATTGAAAGATAGAACTATTATATGTTATAAGAAAAGACTAAATAAAGTCTTGTGGGGTTTTAAATGGAAATATATTATGAAAAAAATAACATTTATAAAGGCTTAAACCAACCAAATATGTTCTTAGAATCAAAGTGTAACTTCACAAATGATATTACAATAATCAATAAAATAAGAATGTATACTACACATAACTATTAAATCTCAAGCATTCACAACAATTAAAATTTATAGAATAACTTTTATTAACCTTTATGATATGGATTAGATAGTAATGTATACAATATATATACTCAAATTTGGAAATACACAAGAATACTAAGCTTAATATCATCTATCAAGCTCAAAAGCTTAATTGTGTATCACCAAATATCTAAGACTTTATTTATACATCAAGATCAAAATTTTAAATATAATTAAATAGATCAGTCTATTATGAGGCATATCCTCCAATACTTATAACTAATATTCTCAATCCATGATAATGTTTTCCTCAAAATTGAGAATTTCAAATCATTTTAGGAAAGAATGATAGATATATGAATTTGGCACCTTCAATTTCCTTTCAAGTGGTTAGCATTTACAATCTAGACCAAAGTCCCATTATAAATTAAGGAGATGCATATGCATGTTAAGAATTTTATCTACAATATAAGTTATTTTATCCCAACTTGAATCATGTTTTTCATGATCAAAACAAGTTATCATAACACAAAATATTACACAAAAGTAGTCCGAACAATAATATTTTTGAAAAATATAGGTTTTTTACTTCTTTTTTTCATTTAACAATTATTTACTATTTTATAATGAACAAAGGCTCATAATTAAAATAAAGAGCTATATTTGATACATAGAAAATAGTAAACAATTAAAAACATGGTACTTTTTGTAATGTTATATTTTCAACAATAAAAATAGTAATTTAGGTATATACAAAATAAATTATGCATTCAAAGGAAATTTGTGTTTAAGTTATAATTATTCTCATTTTAAAAAATTAATAATAAATAAGCTATGCGATAAATATTTTTTTAAATACATGCTTGAGATATCAGCATCCATGATCTATATTTGAGAAATTCATATGAAAGATATTATATCTAACTCAATTTATGTATCAAAATAAAATATTATTCATTAATAATAGTAAAAGATGTAATAAACACTTTATTAACAAATATTTTAAAATGAGAAAAATCATTTTCTATTTTTTTTAAATTATAAATATAATCTATAGAAAACTCTAAAAATCATTGATTTACATTATCCTTAATTTCTTAATATTTTTCTTGCTATAATTGAAACATTTTATTTAAATGTTTTTTTATGTAGCCCACTAAGGACAAAAAGTGAGACACACTATTGTACCCTTGGTTGGTCCACACATTTATGTGCCTCTTCTCCAATTCCAACGACTTGGCTATCCACCTCTTCTCTAGAGTTCCTAACTATTTTTCCAATTTTTTCCTTTGGTTTATAAAATTTCTCAAGGTGACATCCAACCATCACATATCTTCATAAAAAATAAGATTATAATTTTAATACACCCTTCAAAAAGTTTTATATTTACAAAATTCATAATTTTCATTTGAAAAATAATTTATAGGGTTTTAACTCATACAAAAGTTATCTATAAATTATCCACTTACAAAAGGTTATTTTACTTTACAAATAGGTCATTTAATTATTTTCCCTTTTATTCAAGGGTCTTTTACAAATTTTTCATGAATAGGTGTGTTAGTAATACATTAATTAGAATATAGAATACACATATTCACATAAAAAGGGGGAGTCCAAATAAAAGATCACACCCCGAGAGTCAAACAGGGCAAAGCCTGGAAGTCGTACAAATAACAAAACAAAACCTCTAAGCAAATAAAGTGGTAGTAGGAGGAGTAGATAGAGAATCTTGGTCTCCTAGCTTACCCCATACATCAATGGGGTCAAAAGTGGCGTTAGGAACATTTTAGTCTTCATCTTTATCAACATCCTTGTCTAAATATCTTCAATGTGCAATGAAGATATTGCCTAATCCAATTGAGGAAGACACTTGGAGGAATCAAGAGAAAAACCTAGAGGAACCACTAGTCGATGTCTCCACACCCCCAAAAGTGGCACCCCTAGGGGGAGGAGAAGCAAAGTGTTTTCGAATAGGTTGAAACAAACCACTATGGCCACCAACACAGTGGTGAGGAGCTTGAGATCTATGAGATGAGAAGCAATGCGTCAAGAGGCTCCTCCCTCTATGTCAACCATGAGAATGAGAATAGTCATGAGAGGAGGGAGTGGGAGGCACTCTAGAAATAATGCATGGGTCATTACCCCAATGATCAAGTAGCTCAAGTAAAGGTGAGAAACCTCCAAGGCCACCTTATTAGCCCATAATTAAATTTGTAACAAGACATTTGAAAAAATGATGGCTTTCAAATAAATCAAAACATTTTGATTAATTGTATAATGATAAAATATAGAAAAAAAATATATCTTTCCATATGCTAAATATAATATTCATCCTAAAATCATGCCATATTTGGAATACTTATGGGCAATGCAAAGATAATCACCCAAAAGTGCCATATACCAAGAAAATGGCTCAAGCTTGAATCAATGAAAAAAATCATGAATCCAATTCTAGAGTTGTTGAGCTCCTTAGTAAAACCAAAAAAGGTGTTTAAAAGACTCTTCTTGCCCAAAAAATGGGAAATGATGATTATAGATACCCACATATTGAATGCAAATCCCCACAATTAAGCCTTGCAAAATAATACATCAAGAAAACTAGGAAATTTTAGGCTCAACAATAGTTGATCATATATTAAGAAACATAGATTTCCAAATAGAGACTAGATACTACATGTGTCGTTGTTGATTTAAAGTAGGAATCATGGGAAGATGTGGAGAAAGCCAACAATACCAAGATGCAATTTTCAATTACAAAAAGAAATATCAGGACTCCATTGTAAATCTTTCCATCATGGTTTGGTATAATGAACACCAACCTTATGTAGAATATCCATAAGAATGGAAATTATAACTGTATGTGGATATATCTCTTGGTTTGACCAAGAGAGGTGGAACTAGACCTTGAGATCTTCCAATGACATGAGACTCAAAAAAAGCTCTAGAAAATAAATCTCAAGAGCTCTCTGAATACCTTTTTATGGAATTATGCTTGGCATTACCCTAGGAAAATCTAGGCAAAAGACATACCTTGAAAATGGAGAAGGGGAGGGCACTAGAGATTGTGCTAGTTAAGGGAAATATCACCCCTAAAGGTAGATCCAACCCATTAAATCTAAGGTTTAATTGCCTCCTAGGTTTACCAAATACTTTTGGTAATAAAAGTGCCTTTGATATGAACAACCTCTTTCATGAGAAGAAAGGTTTGAAACCTTATCCCCTTCTAGGTAGGTTGATTGATCAAATATCCTAAAAATATGCAGTATTGCAGAAGAATATTCCAAGAATCATTGCCAAAAATGGCACAAATGATCCATTTAATATAGAGATCCTATCCTTGATGCTAAGTAGAAATAATTTTGAGCCTATCAAACTCACAAGGGAGACAACAAAACTCTTAGGATACCCTATGGAAACCCTTGTGGTCATCGAAGGATGCCCAAATAAAATAACTAAGAAGCTTCTCAAGATTCAAGTAAGAAGCCTCAGAAAGAACCTAAAAAGAAGAATAATACACATGGGTGGCCACAATAATTTTAGATGAAATTTTAAACTTTCCTACTAAGGAGAGAGGCTTAGTAATCAATAAGAAAGCTTATTCTCAATTTTTGTGAGGACTATGTTCCAAAGTGTTATTGGTGATGCTTGAAAAGAAAAAGGAATGCAGGCCTAAAATTATTAAAGTGTCCCCATAATAAATCCACTTCTACCTAAATTTGCAAAGCTAATGTAGCAATGGAAGAGAAAATTGTTGATAGCACTAGGTTTTGTGCACTAAATGGAAAATTGCAAGGTCAGCAGAAAAAGTATCCAACCATTTGAGGACCTCCTTGATATTTTTATCCTCTTCCAAAAGAGTGAGGAAAGAAGCATTAGCAAAATGGCCATTGACAAGTTGATTCATCAACTCGAGTAGAGAATTATCCTTGACTAGCATGCACAAGACAAAGGACACCCTTGTCGGATAGATAAAATGAGGCCAAAATCATGAGATTAGTAGCCACTAATGGAGAGGCAAGAAGAAGCATATGTAAAAAGAATATTGACCATTTGAATGAATCTTAGTCCAAATCCCAAAGCAAGGAGCATGGCAATAATAAGGTTTGGATTTCTTTTTTTTAAGAAGACCATTTTTTGAGAGTGTCGATCCCATTCCATACCTTCCCAAACAACAATAATATTATCTAGGATATGTCTATATTTGATGAAGCCCATTTTCTTAGGATGAACAATCTAAGGTAGGAGATGCATTTTTCAGAGCCCAAGCTTTGGCAATAATTTTATATGAAACATTAAGTAGTGCGATTGACCACCAATTGTGAATGTCTTCATGATCACCAACTTTAGGTATGAATTTAATGTTTCATTTGTTAATAATTTTTCCTAAACATTAAGAGTGAAAAGCGTCAAGATAGAATTTATGAAGGTTAAACCCCACACAATCCCATAGGTCTTTGTAAAACTCATAGGGACACCCATCACACCCAGGAGTTTTTTCATCTACCATGGAATTAGAAACCTCCTAAAGATCCTCTAGGGAAATTAATTGCTCACAAAATGTTTTTTGAGCAGTAGATAGCTGACAAGGGATTGCTTGAAGACATTCATGTAAAGAATTTTCATGCTCTAAGTATCTTGAGTAGTGAAGACCTTCTTGTAATTTTTGACAAAGGATTAGAGAATATTTTGACACTTCTTTGAGCACATGTTGACCTAATTTTATTTTATTTATGACCTAAAAAGCATCATGTGCTTGAAGGGTGTAAAAAAAAAATTTAGAGGCATGATCACCAACTTTAAGCCAATACAATCTAGCTTTGGTTTTGGCTCCTCTTGCAAAATGATTATCACAAAATTATTTTGTTGTCTAAGATCTACAACTCGAACCTATAAAGTGGGAGAGAATTGACTAGTAGTGAGCACCTCCATTTTATAGTAGAGATCCAAGGTGGTGACCTCATATGATTCCACTATAATATGGCCAACTAGTTTCCATAAATGTGAAGAAAATAAAAGGTATGTTGGATAACACAATACCACAAAGAAATCCACCAAGTTGGTTGAGTTGAACAACATTCTATGTTCCAAAACTTCTTGATCTGATTTCAAGGCTAGTTTTGACAAAGTATTTTACATTATTTCATTCTATACCCCTCTTATTCTCATGGTTTTTATTTACATGGAGAAAATATATATTTATTTAATGTGGGGAAATAATTCCATAACAAAGAAAGGAAGATAGTCAAGGGAAAATCACTATCATTAATCATAAGAAAATTAATATTAAGATCCTGACTAGAAAAAACCACAAGAAGAATCTGATCAACATTAAGCTCATAAAAACCACTATCATTAGTTACAAGAATATTATAATCACCATTATGATCATGTGCTCAAGTGAAGGAATGCAACCAAACTAGAAGGAAAATTAATGAAAAGTTCTACCAAGGATGAAATCCATATATGGAATAACATAATGCATCCATGAAAGATGCAATGGCATGTGTGTAGTATAAGGACATGATATTATTAAATATCAAAGGATCAAATATATAAAGTATATAAGAACAAATTGAAACCCTTCACATATTCATGAAAGAAGGCTAAATCCAAGGGTTAATGGCAATCCATGACTAATATTTAACAATGAAAAGCACACAAAGATGGATCCATAATCAAATAAGGGATAAATACTAAATAAGAAAATTTAGATGCATTTAATGAGAAATAAGATTTGAAGAAAGGATGATAAGATTAAGTGTACATAAATATGAAACTTAGAAAAATAGAAAATATAATCCTAAATGACAACTACATGGAAGTTATGCATTCAATAAAATATATAAAAAATAAATCATTTTCTACAAATTATCTAGGGTCTAGCTGAATAAATAAATAAATATATGTATATATATAATGAAGCCCTAAATATAAGAGATGATTGGGTAATTAGAAATAAAAATGAGAGATTAGAGGGTGTGTCTAGAAATTGGATCTTTTCCTTTAAGTGTTGTGAAGAAAGACAAAAATTGAATATTGACATAAAGGATTCAAACCTAAGATGATTGAGATTTGAGATTTTGAAAGGTTGGTAAGGGATTAGACTCAAAATGTAGTGAAGGTCGTGAGGTTTTTTCTTAGATAATGTGATCTTGTTTGATGCAAAAAATGATCTTTGGTGCCTATTAAAAATGTTTGCTTGATTTGTATATTTATGTAAATAAAATAGTTTGGTGGTAAGAAACACCCTTAGGATATTATTATTGAATTGTTGGTATGAAACATCCTTAGCCTTAGATCAATATATAATGTTGATTCACCAAAAATGAGAAAAAGATAAGTGGTGGAAATGAATGATAATGATTTGATAATTGATTACACTAAGTGATATAATGCAAGCACATTATTGTTGCCTACAGAGTTAGATGCAATCTATGATCAATAAAAAACTTTACAAAGAATACAATGAATGTTGATTTATTAATTTATAATCTTTGATGTCAACTAATGCTTGATATGAAGTGATTCATGTGATGATAATCTCTTGTGTGAACTCTCTAGTAAGTAAATGTTAATGAAAGTTTCTTAGGATGATGTCTTCAAATACACAAATCTAGAGATAGAATTTAATCTTTTTGATATGCAAAATGATAAGTAGTAGGACCATATCTAATTATTTTAGCTTAAAAAAGTAGAAATGTGTATTTTGAAAATTAGGGGACATACCATATAACAATAATATAATTTAGGAGTCACTATTATGTCTACAATCTAGTACAAGAAAAAGAAAGAGAAATTATTGAGAATTGAGTTAAAATTATTTTAAATTAGAAGATTTTATATAGAAAACTGTGACTTTCAAAATTTTGATCATTGAAAGCACAAAAGTAATTAAACTATGTAATAAAATTTTACATCATAAAAACCTATAGAAAATTACATAAAACATTAAAATAATATACTTTTCTCATCAATAATCACAAAAAACAAAAGTAGAGAAAAGCATCCACACGTAAATAGAGATCCAAGAAACTACAACAAGATGTTTTTGTCAACTATATGAAAAGTCAAATGAGACAACTTACAAGAGGTTAAATATCTCAAACATAGTATCGAACATTTTATTCGCTTATTTCATTTAATCTATTTTTTCTAAATCTTTTTTCTCTCTATATTATCTTTTTTGGTTTTTTTTGGGGGGGTGGTGGTGGGCTTTTATATCAAACTGAACCCAACCATTTAGATACCCAATAAAGAAATACAAGCCATGACGACTAAGAAAAGTGAACCTACGGGAACACCAACTATAATTCCTACGGATACCCCCATTGAATTCTTCCCTATGAAGGAAGGAAGATGGAGTAGATCTAGAGTTGGTGCCATGCCGTCCATGCTGAAACTCCAAGCCAGAATGTAATGATCTTCAACAGCATCACGTCCTGTAGCTGCAGAAAATCCCACATACATTTCCTCCTTGAAGATCTCTGCAAGGTTAATATTTGGCATAGAAATCAGCGGCTTCAGGGGCCTCGCCATCCCGGCCAAGGCAATGGTAACATTGAGATTGTGTTGATGGGCATCGTAATCAATCCATGCTTGAATGTTCTGACCACTTGCCATTTTCAATTCCTCAAATTGTTCACCACTTTGATAACCTGCAGTCTTCGACACTGAAGAATTGATGTTGTTGAGATCCACTCCGATGTGGTTTCCATCGATGTCAGTATTCCAGCGGTTGAAATGTGTATCAAATTCGACTGCAAATAAATGGTTATATTTTCTTCCATTACTAGACTTATTTAACAGACCAAGATAGCCAATTCCAGATGCGCCAACAGCGGACCTGTGAGGGGATATCAGGAAAGTTAGCCCATGACCGGTGTTATTGGTTTTGGGCACTATGGAGAAGACGAATGTGGTGCTAAACGATGAAACGGAATTATTAGTCTTGAAATGCAGAGGATCCTCATAAAGAGCGCGCCCCACCGCATTAGTCGACTGATTGGTTAGCCTCAGCACATTCGACTGGATTGAAGCGCCCTGCAGCAAAATCAAACCGCTTTCGTTGAATTCGTTAAAGAGAAAAGAAGTCGGGAGCTGGGCATTGGAGCCAACACAGAAGAAGATAAGGAAGGCAAATGCTAAAAGCGCATGGCATTGGACAACCGCTTATTTCTCATTTGGGACAGTACTTCTAATCTCTAATTATACAAATGAAGCTTACAAACCACACACTTCTTCCTCTTCTTATCTTCATCTTTTTTTCTCTTTTCCGCGTGGATGTTCATTCAATTCATCGGAAGGTGCAGCCTGTGCATTGTGAGGACCGCTATGTGAAGAGACAAAACTATCGTTTTAGTCGACCAAATATCTAAAGTACATCGTCACAAAATTAGCTGGACTTAGAGGAGATGTCACGGCAAAACAGTCCCATCTCTTTCAATGTTGCTTATGTGTGGAAATATATTGACTAATTCCCAAACATAACTCTCAGAGTGTGTAGGAGGACAAAACGCGTTTCTCTTTGATCACGGGTCACGGGAGTATGGCGTGGGACGGGGAGTCTTGTTCATATTTCATATGTTAAACAAAACTGGTTCAAATAAATGAAAGTTGGTAAGTGTAAATCCAATTCAAGTCGTTTACACGCAGAGACGTCTGATTTCCGTCAACGCGATGTGTAACGCGTTATTCTGTTCAAAGTAATATTGTCATAGAAACGAGATTTGAATTATCTCGTAGATGTTAAAATTATAATTAGGATACATGTATTAAATATTAATATATAGAATTATCATTGTGATTTATCTTTGTTTTCTTTTTGTGATCAAATCTCTTTGATTTTGATTTTTGTTCCAACAAATTTCTTTGATTTTGATTTTTTGGTTTCAACAATTCTTTTTTATTTTGATTTTTTTGTTTCATCAAATTTCTTTGATTTGATTTTTTTGTTTCATCAAATCTTCCACTACTGTAGTTGCACATGACTTCCACCTGCATGTCATTTTAAATGCAGCTTCAAAAACTTTACACAGATTTTTGAATGCCTCTTGACATAATTAAAATTTTATGTAATATATGAAACATATTTTTATAGAGTACATTATGAAATATAACATAATTAGAGAGTTGCTAAAATCTATAAGCCATTTTTTTATGTTATATATTGTCGACCAAAGCAATTTTTGATTGACATTGTTACTTCTATTAAATATTTATATGATTGAATTTTGCGTTTAATGTGTAACATAAATGAAATGCAATAACTAATTTTGAACCATTGATTATGACTTTTGTTGTACTTGTTAGTTTGGAATGACAAGTTTGCAACATTCACAAATATGCCAAATTCATTGTGCTTGTTCAAGATGAGGAGCCAAGTGCACTCCAAAATAACTCAAAGATCTTTTTGTTTGCAAGTTCATATTTGTATTCAATATTTGCAACTAAATGCTTCCTACAAAAATTGCATCAAGGTGATTATGAAGATAGTTTTGTTGGAGTTGATGGTGAACCCCACAACTCCCATAAATCACCTGCAAGCAATCACCTATCACAATTGAGAGAAAAACCAAGATAGATTTTCTCAACAACTTAAGAATTGTATTGATGTAATAGCTTGAATGACTAATTACAATGAATGATGAATCTTTATAAAAAGAAAAAAAAGTAAACCTTAAGTGAGGATTTGATAAGATTATGACAAGTGTCATCATCCTATGCAATGAGACAACATGATCTAAAAATAATTCAATCTAATAATATAAAAAACTCTTATGTTTGGCCTAAATGAAAAAAATAGAAGAGGCCTAATAATTAATTAATTAATTAATTATTAGGTGATTATCTATTTACTCCAACACCCCCCTCTAAGATCAACTCAGAGAGAAACTAAAAACCTAATGGTAAATGTAATGATGGATGCAAAATGGGTCTCAACTACAAGGCCTAATTAGGTACCCATGAACAAACAAATGAATTATCTCATAACTAGAAAAGAGAAAAAAAAAATCATGAGAAAAAACTCGTCTCCAAAAGAGAAAAAAGAAATAAAAGTGTACATGTGGAAAAATAATGTAGGACTCAACATGTCCCCCCAAGTATTGCTTCAATCACATAAGTACAATCAACATCACCCTATCATGTTAAAGTAAAAGGTATTTCCTAATTAATTATTTATTTAATTATTAGGTCTATTTTCCTCTAAGTACTTAAGCTTAATTAGGTCATGTTCTTTTTATGTCTCATATCATAGGATGAGAACACATGTCATGATATTGTTTTATCCTCACCTAGGGTTTATAGGTTTATTATCTTTTTATAAGGATTCTCTATTGTATAATCATTAATATGCACATTCACTAGATGATTCATATTTTTATGGATCAATACGTCTTAGCCTCCAAAGCTTTGGTATTCTCTCTTTTTGTGATAACTGTTTCATTGTAGGTGATCCTTAACAACTATGGAGTTGAATTTTCCAACTTCAACATGTCATAGGAGAGAACAGAACAGACAATGAATCCCCCCATAAGGAAGTAACTTGATGAAGAAGAAAACACAACTCTTCTGAATTTCAACCCAAATTTGCAAAACTCATTACAAAAGACTTCAAAATTGTTAAACTTCCAAATCGACAAATACTCATGTCGATTTGAATCGATTACAATTGTACAAACATAAACTCTCATTTGCAAGCAAACAAATAACTTTATTAAACAAAATTCATGAAATTTGCATTCAATTTCTAGGAAACTCTATTGCCTCTGTACCACCTATATTCATCTCTTCTCAAGATCATGACTTCTTCATATTCTAATTTCAACTCATATAATCTACTCAAAATCTGCACAATCTTTGTGTTCTCTTTTGTCTGCACATCCCATCTTAGCACCTTTCCCTCAATAATTTTGTTATTAACTGGCATTCTCACTCTACCCAAAAGATTATGCGACTTCCCCTCCAATTCTACCCACACAATTTCTCTTACATTTCCCAATTTGATTTCATAATAGGCATGACTCATCACTCCAAGCCTGAATATTAAATTTTTTAAAATTCTCCTTAGTGCGGCTGATGCTCACCTATCAGAAAACTGGTTTTATTACATTCAAAGTTTATTTTCCATAACATACGATATGCTCTTCCCATATCATCTTGTGCATATCCATCAAACTATGCTTTCCACAAAAAAAAATTCCACTTTATCTTACTCCTTTGCTTAGCTCAACCATCTCAACTTCGACTAGCAACTTTCATTTGCATTCTTTTACCAAGTTTTGTTTTGACACTAGCATATCACTAGCCCCTATATGCTATCTTGACTACATTTGAACTCCATTGTGGTGTAGCCTCATTGTTTTTTTTTGTTACTCTTCATGCTTCAATTCATGGTTCCATATCTTCTACTCTTGCATCATATTCCCATATACTACACTTCTTTGATCGAGTTTTGATTCATAGTTTCTCACTGTGTTTGAAGATTCAAATGAGGTGCTCTCTTCCTTAAACTATCACCCTCTACCAATCTTCAATTGCATTCCTTATTATCTCTATTACCACATTCTGCATATGTTGTCTTTTATTCCCACTCAATGGAAATATGTGTAATCTCCTGTGTAATGCAAATTATTCTTTTCTTTCTACATAGGTGTGTATCTAGCTCTTTTACACAAATCAGTTTTAAATCACTTAATTATCTCTTAGCATAATTTTGGTGGCCCTTCATCTTCCTCCTCCTATGGATGGGCTTTGTATGGGAAATGTTTAGTAGCTGAAAGTGTCTAGGAAATACTAGGCAGACTACCTTCACTAGGTAAAATTAAATATAAATATTAAATATGAAACCTTTTACCATATGTGAGGGAATTAGATTATATACTCATGAATTCAATTAAGGAGTAAATCCTGGTTCCAAATGTTTAAAATCTAATGTTATTAAAAATTTATGCCATGAACTAGAAACCCTATGAAAACTGAAGGAGACATGTATAAATATTCCAATAATTCTATAATCAAATCAATAATCTATCGATAATAAGTGTTCCATGAAACCTTACCGAAATTTTGAAACAATAATATTTTTGGGCGACGCGGGATTGCACGAATCAATAATCTATCAATAAGAAGTGTTCCATGAAACCTTATCAAAATTTTGAAATAACATTTTTTTTGGGTGGTGTAGGATTACGCATTGACATAGATGCTCCTACATCATAGCTCCTCTACTAAAAGTGAACTCTCAAATAAGAATGTTGAAGATGATCCAAAATCAAAATAATTTTATCTTCCTCTTAGGAAAAACATTGTGTCAGGTAGTGGCTCCTCAAGCCCTGCCTAGGGGTGGTAGCAGTAGGCTCTACCCCCCGCCGCCCATATTTATATTTTAATATATATTTTAAAGTTTTTTTTAATATTTCTCTTTAAAAAATATAACACTTTTTTTATTATTGTAGAACCAAGATCCTAGACCTACATAAACACAATAAACAAACACATAGTTAGATCAAATGCAAGTGAGAATCAAGATTCCCCATGAAATTCATTTAAATTACAAAAAATAAGAAATGAGATGAAGAACATAAGAAAACATAAACAAAAGCTATCAAATCCTATTCAATGTATAGAAAACTCTTGATCCCATGGGGGAATTGGTGCCAATTTGATGTGGAAATTGGCCCTTTCCCAACTCCTATGATGTTGATGAGTGATTGATCTGGAGGATCTTTGTCAAAAATTGAAGTTTCTCTTTTATCTTCAGAATCAACATCATCAGAAAGAGGGTAAAATTTTGACTCCAACACAACTTGAATGAAGTCAAATAGAGCTATAGAGTCCAAAATATGCTTGATCAAACCTTGGTCAACCCAAGACCCAGGTCAAAGAAAAAAAGGGTCAAATTTTGACATTGTCAAAAGTGGTCAAGACTTGCATCAATGCGAAGAGCTCGTCACAAACTTTCTAACAATGTTCGTTTCACACAAATCGGAGTTCATTTGCATGAGATATTAGCAGTCAAATTTGGGTTGACTTTGCTAACATCAGCATGGTACGATCAGCATCCAGTCATCATCATCAGCCAATCACATGATGACATGTGGGAAAATCTAGATGAATAAATAATAATAATAATAATAATAATATAGAAAAAGGCACCTAATCCTAAGCCTTAAAACAAGGAAAACAAAACCCACACCTACCTCCCACATACATGCTTACTTGGGGCAAATTTTAAGGAGGAAAAGGTGGGCTTTACTTGGTAAAACAACTAAAACAAAAAGACTAAAATATTCCCCTTAAAAATATATAATTTCAACCACTAAAGTAATGGGTGGTAAGTAATAATTAATAAGCCCAAATTTAAAACAAAGTCCTCTAAAAGGATGAAACAAACAAACTCTCATAAACAATATAATCTCGATTATGACAAAAATTAAGGAGATTAGGGATTTTATATGTTTTTTAAAAATAATGTAAAATGGGAGATTTGAATATTTTTGTGTAAATAAGGGGGATTTTTAAGTTGTATTTGTAAAAATGGAGAGATAAGGTTGTTTTGTAAAATCAATTGGTTAGTAACCAAATTGATTAAATTTTCAATATAAAAGGGGGGGTTAGAGGCTTAGGGGGTTCATCTAGATTATTCAAGTGTTGGAGACTTAGAGAATTTTGGAGAGATAATTTTGTTGTTCTTGTACATCGAGAGAATGCCAGAATTCCATCCTACTTGAAGGGAAGAGCTTGCAAACTGATGTAATGTCGAATTTTGAAGATTTCAATCAAATCAATCTACTCTTTGGAGAGGCACCCAGAGACGTAGTCATTCTTATGACGAACTCCGTTATCAATTTGTTTGTGTTCTCTCTTTCTCGTCTCATTCTAAATTCTGATTTTGTTTAGTTAATTATGTGTTGTTGATTTCATTTTCATAATTTGAAGGTTTGAAGCTATAACTAATTTGCATTCTTAAATAAATCATCTTAGATCCTAAAATAGATCAGTGATGTGCTTTGATGTTGATTCAATTGATCTCCATGATGAAAAATATGCATAACGTAGCTATAAAATTGATAAAATGGATGAAGATGGATATGCTTGAACATGAAATTGAGTATAGTAAGTTTACTCAAATTGTGGATGATCAAAAAAAAGGATGAGTCTTCTATTTATAGAATGACAAGATGAAGAGATAAGCAAAATGGATGAATGTGTGATCATTCAACACCCAATCGACAAGTGCCACTTGTCAAGATGTGAATGGAGGAAGCTTGAGCACATTTTGATGAATGTGCGCAATAAATGGAATTAGGTGGAATTTGAAAATAGTGAAATGACATGCAAGAGGGAAAAAGAATGAATTAAATGCCACTTGGCTCAATGCACAAGGACATGTAAGAGGGAATGAATGTCTTGTTGGAAGGACAAATCCACTTGGAGGGATTTCAAATTTGGAAGAATATTCTCTAAAGATGCCAAGCTGAGATAAAATAGAGATTTAATAAATGAATTAAATGTATTTTCATGTGCAAGTGGAAAAAGCTAGAGGATTGGACATGGATTAAGATTAAATTAATCAAGGTTTAATTAATTTAATGAAGGATTAGATGATTTTACTATTTGATTTAGATTTTTGGGTTGATTTAAATCAAAGAATGAGAAGAATGTGAATTTAGATTTAATTAAATAAAGGATTTGATTTATTTAACAAAAGGGGATGATGTTAGATTAAATCAGACAAGGTTTAATTTATTTAATTTAATATGATGACTTTGGAGATTAATTAAATAAAATGAATTATTTAATTAAATAAAGACTTAGGGTTAATTAGATCAAATTGATTGATTTAATTAACAAGAGAGAATGACTTAATTAGATAAATGATTATTTATTTAATTAAAGGATGGAGAGTGATAAAAAGCTAAGAAGGTGATTCGGGACGAAATGGTGTTAGTAATTGGAATCAAGTATGTCAGTATATTTTCCATGTCTACATCTTGCCCCTCTTTGAATCAAAGTACTCGTTGTAACATTGGTTCAAAGAATAAACTATCTCGATCAAAAGTCAAAAAAAAATTATTTCAAAATTTTCCCCACTGTTGCCCCGGCAAGAGAAAACATGTCGATATACTGCCCCCTTGACAGATCAGACGAAAATTCAAATTTTTGGGTGATCTCACGAAAAAATAGGGAAAAGGTTCATGATGGGTCCAAAAAGGCTCCAAAACACCAAAAAACAAAGATAAAATGCAAAAAATGGTGCAAAATAGCCCTTGGTTGGGTGAAAATGAGATCGGGGATCCAAGACCCTAGCTAGATGGCTAAACAAGGTCAAAAAACCCTAATTTTTAAGCTTAAATAGGCCTTGAGGGGCCACTTACAAATTATTTTCACATTTATCCTTTACAAATTGTGGAATTTTGAGCTCTGACCCCTTCGCAACATGGCACAACGATAGCTTCCCCAACACATTTTCAATAGAGTACAGACACACCAGAGGCTTCCTGGCACTAGACCACAGGTGAGTCAACTTGACCTGACTTCATTTTTCAATTTTCATGTACATTTATTAGGCTAGGAAACTTAGTTTTTAGGAGCGGTCCTGTATTGCGCCGCTAGAAGGTTTAAATTGACACCACGTGGCCTCAAACTGCGTTGTAGTCGTGAGTAGCGACATCGCGACATAGTTTGTAATTAGGGTTTAAATTCTAAACCCAATCGCATATGTAAAGTGCACCATGTTGATCAATCCTTTTTGCAATTTAGGGTTTAGGTCAAACAAGGTTACCTACTCAAGTTGTGACATCGTGGCAGAGTTTGAGGGTCGAAGACTCCTAGCTGTGTAGTTTGAAACTTTCAAACTGCACTGCACCCACAAATAGCGACACTTAAGTTGTTTGGGGTACACCAAGACAAATCAAGTTCATGATTTTTTGATGAATTTTAACATGGTGACTTTCTTGATGTCGTAGGAGGTGATGATACTATATTCATGCGAGCACAGGTCCTAGGTACTATTTGGTGCTTTGTAGGGTATGCCCGAGCGACAATAGGAGCATCTAGGGGCCATCAGTCTTTGGTATATCACTTATGCTCCACCTGTTTAGACACACTTGGGTATGCTAATGACACTCACTAAGAGATGGAACAACGAGACATCTTCTTTCCACCTCCCGATAGGTGAGGCGATGATCACACTAGAGGAGGTGTGAAGGATCCACAAATTTCCCATCCATGGAAAGCATGTGATTTACAATGTGGATGTCAAGAGGGAGGCCTGCTACGATTTTATGGGGTAGGACAAGCTTGTTTATTGTGAGGGTCAAATTGAGTTAGAGCATTATAGGCTCTTTGTGTCGCCCTTCCGCCTTGTTATTGTGGCTATTATATCAGGTCTCATCACCCCAGATCGGTAAGACCAGTATTTCAGTCCTAGATGGGGGCTCAGCTCGGAGCACATGGTGTGAAGATGAGTTTTCTTTGCTTGGGGGCCAGTTTTGTTGGCCTCGCTATACAGATATCTCCATGAGTTCACATACCTAGATGACTGATCCCTTGGGGCTAGCATTACATTGCTTCATATCTGGGCCTAGGAGCACATCACTGTGCTCTGTCTGAGAGTTGTTCCTATTGATATGGAGCCAGATGATCTATTATTCTAGTGATATAGAGGTGGTGTTTCATTTACTTTCACTGGCTAGGCCAACATTCCTCATTGGAGGATAGTTTTGGACAATATGTAGGTGTTCAAATGGCAGCCATACCTTGGATAGCCTGCATGGTATGATGATGTACAACAAATTTTCCTCACCCACTAAGATAGATTGATGCAGGGCAGGGACCACACAATGCTTGATGTGTAATTTCCAGGCAAGGTTTAGAGGCAGTTTGGTGAGTCATAGGATAGTCCATATGATCAGTATGTGGCCATTTTTGCACAAATAATGAGCCAGAGCTCCTGGGGTTGATATATTCCTGCACATGAGGCAGTGCAAAGTTTCATGCAGCTAGTGGTCAAGCCATGGCCATATGATCAGGGTCAAGCTAATGATGGCATGATGTAGGCGTAGAGAGACTATTTTAGCCACCTCTTAGGCTTATAGTGTTAAAGACACCTTTCGTACAATGGAAGGCCAGAGGTCAAGGAGCAAGATGAGGCTGAGGGGGTGGGCCACCACCAGATCAGCCATTTTAGGATAGGGGACCACATGATCAGACTCGATAGGATGATCAAGATCAGGTCCAATAGGACCAGGACCAGGCACACTAGGATCACGAACACCGGGACAGGTTCCTGACACCGCCTAGAGATGGGGATCAGGATCAGCCACCCATGCAGCTAGGATCTCAGCCAAACCCCAGGGATGGGAAAATTATACAGCTTCAAGCATAGATATAGGTATTGACAGTTGAGAGGGATCAGTTGCAAGTAAAGTGGGACTAGGTGGTCCAGTAGAGATAGGCTGTGGAGTTGCAGGCAATGGCAGAGATGGGTAGATGATAGCACATAGAGAGTATGTCTACATCCTCCTACCAAAGCATGGTGCCACTTTGTTCGTATAGGGAGGCTATTCAAGATGCTGATTACTACAGGATACACTATTATCAAGTCATATTGAGGGCAGCCCGAGTGCTATATTTTTCACAGAGGATAGGCGACAGACCCGTAGAGGATCACGGGGAGAGAGCAGGTGGTGAGGGAAGCAATTAGAAAGGCTAGTTTTCATTTTTATTTAGATACAAGATTATTTTTGTGCCCCATGGGCTCATTTTTGATAGCCCAGTGGGCCCTTTGTACTTATATATTTGATACACACTTGATCTGATTCTTTTATACCATGACAGTGTAGTTATTTTGATGATATATGGGATAATGATTTTTATCCGACATGATGTGATATGTCCTATCTTTACTTTGATGGATTATGGATGGATCTCATTTCTATATGCTATGCAATGATTCTATATGATGATGATGATGTAATGTGATGGTTTATGGATCATGCATTTCTTTTTCAGTATATTTTCTTATGTACTTTTTATGATGTATGTAGAATGTTATGATATACAAATGCTTAGACTAATAGATCTATATTATGCACCTAATGGATGATAAGATGTATATAATTTTCTTATGTATGATATGCACTTATGATGTTTTTATGGTGATATGATGTGATGATGTATAATGAATGTATGATGTATGAAATGATGCTTTATGTAATAATGTATGTGTTATGATCTGATGTTTATGCAAAATGGATGTTTTGATAAATGATATGTGATGGCGTAATGGATTCCTTTATGACATGTCTATATCATTATGGAAATGGATGATGCATATGCATATGATGTGATGGATTCTTAATAATGTTTGCATTCATGGTATGCTCCTATGATTATGCAATGGATGCTTATAGGATACATGATATGGATTATATAGGATGGTTAATGAAATTTTTATCTTGTGGTTTATGAGATGCTTAGTATAACCAATCTATATTATGCAATCATGGAGATGCAATGAGTATGGTACGATTATGCTTTCTATGTGATATGATATGAAATATGCAATATGTTGATGGTTTCTGGATGTAGGATGAATGCAACGACGATAATGATTTGTGATTAACTGTCACAGTACCATGTTAGCACGAAAGAGGATGGAAGAAAGCAAGAGATTCCAACAAGACACAAGATGATGATGATGATCCATACCAAGGAGTTGGGATTTTAAAAGGGCCAATTACCTTATGTTTGATTACACACGGGATACAATGCATCAAGGTATAAATAACTAGGATGGCGTTGTACCTAGTGTGATGAACTTTGACTCGTTAATCAGATAGGAGTACTCTTGTTCACACCTAGCATATGGAGCCTTATTCAGAATGCAGTTTAGATATTTCAAACATCTCGAACCAAAACATAGAAAAGAAAACCTTCCTATGTGGTCAAAGCGATACCTAAAAACATCCTCCCTACAAACCAAGCAAAGTACGCATGACCTAGGTTATATTACAAGAATATCTGACAAGCTCAATAGATAAAAAGATCATGATCATTGCCCCATTCCTTTCTCTCTAAATCCATTTGTTTTGGGACATCATCAAGAGGTCATTGAAATGAGCACACAAAGATAAGTCAAAAGACAAAGATAAAGTAAACAAAGTAACTAATGTTCTTCAATAGAGCTAGCCAAGACTAAACTATAGTGATGCCTGATGTTGATTTCCATTGTAGGAAGGATGCATCCTAGGACATGATGATATCAGATGATTTGATATGGAACTGATTGGATGATAGGATATTGACAAATAGAGTTGACCAACTTGTTTACGTAATGACCTAGATTTGAAACTTCGACGTTTGAGTTTTCACTTTTTGAACTGCTAGACTTGTTTCTAACTATTTTACCAAAGGTTCAGGATGACAATTCATTTATTATGAGTGATGTTTACTGTGGATGAAAGAGAGATGAGATGGATGGATTTTAAAAAAAATATTTGGATTTTTTTGGTATTTTTTCAACTATTTTGAGGTTGTTTTTGGTATTTTTCAAGATTTTACAAATGTTTTGATTTTCAAATTTTCAAATGTTTTCGGGCTTTTTAGAGATTTTGACCAAGACCTAACCTAAAGACCTATCCTAGGGACCTCAGGGGGTAATCAACATATTAGCCTTGCCTATGTTATACACATAGAGGCCACGTAGTTTGACTAACATAGACTCGATTATTGGTGAGATATGAATAGATGGACTACTAGTTTATTATGACGAACTCCTGAAGGACTAACCTAAGTGTCTCAGGGGATGATCAAAGATCAAATTTGCCTATGTTCAAGGCTCAGAGGCCCGTAGTTTGACAAGATGACTTTATTTTTGACTTTTTGACCTATTTTTGGATTTTGATATGTTTTGGGATTTTCTAATTTTTTGATGTTTTTGGATTTTTTGATTTAAGGACTTCAAGCATATACATGAATATGATCCGATGAGAACATTCCCCCAGTATGAAACTGTGAGCACCTCTCAAATCTGCAAACATTCTAAACTCCATAAAGAAGTTGAGTGCATACAAATCTACTAAATACTCCTATGAAATAATGCAAAATGTTTCCTAAACATGATAGTAAATCAAACTAAATTGAAAGCATGAAAGAAACGAGATACATATCTATCCCATAGTGGATTGGTGCTTCTTTGATGTGGAAAGAAGCCCTTTCCCAACCCCTTTTTGATAAGCTAAATGATAAAATTCTTTGAAGATGATGGAATGATGGATGGGAAAAATCAGTTCTTCAAATGAAGAGTGACTTTGCATATGATTTGAGGATCAAATTGTGGAGGATTTGCTCAAAGATGAAGCTTCTATTTAAGGATTTTCAAAATGCTAAGTGTTGAAGGGAGACCAATGTGGGACTAAGATTGGACCAATGAAAGAAGGACACTTGTCAAGTGATGATAGGCCAATGGATGTGCAAAATTTGGGAAGAGTGCCCATGAGAGGGAGAATTTGAATTCAAATTTTGTAATAAATTTTGAGAGGGGGACAAGAAAAACAGCAATAAATGCAATGTTGGAGGGACAAATCAACTTGTCATGTTGAGGGAAAATGAGGGTTTTTAATAAATCAATAAAATTGATTTATTTGTGCAAGTGGCTAAATCTAGATAATGCAAGTGGGTGAGATTAGCATTTAATCATGGTTAGATTAAATAGATGATGATTATGTTAGTTTAATGCTGATTAGGTGAGTTTGACTTTCATGATTTAAATAGTCAACAAGCCATCCAAAACATCCTCTATACATATCTAGCAAAGAAATGTATTCACCAAGAATCTATTTAATACAAGAATCGAATCCAAACAAGCACAGTATGACAAAAGAATGGTTATTCAAATCAAAATTTCTCTTCAAATCCGATCAGATGATTGATCTTTGGATGATGGACTATCGACACAAAGATGACCAACTTGTTTACGTTTGACAAATATTTATTTGGATGTTTTTGATGTTTTGCAATGTTTGAGGTTGTTTTTGGTATTTTTTGAGGTTTTACAAATGTTTTTATTTTATGTTTTCCAATGTTTTTGGGATTTTCTGAGATTTTGACTGAGAGACTAACCTAAAGACCTATCCTAGGGGCCCTAGGGGCTGATCAATAGATTAGCCTTGCCTACGTTATACACACAGAGACCACGTAGTTCGACTGACGACTTGACCAATTTACAAATGAAGATATACTTGATGAGATGTCAGTTTATTATGACGGACTCCTATAGGACTGACCTAAATGTCTCAAGGGATGATCAAAGATCAACCTTGCCTACGTTCAAGCTCAGAGACGACGTAGTTCATCAAGACGACTTTGTTTTTGACTTTTTCATAGACTTTTTGACTTGTTTTTGGATTTTCTGAATTTTTTATGTTTTTGGATTATTGGTTTTCTGATGTTTTTGGATTTTCTAATTTTCTAATGTTTTTGGATTTTTGGTTTTCTGATGTTTTTGGATTTTCTAATTTTATAATGTTTTTGGATTTTTGGTTTTCTGATGTTTTTGGATTTTCTGATTTTCTAATTTTTTTGGATTTTCTGATTTTCTGATGTTTTTGGATTTTCGCATGATTTTGACAATTTGGATATGGACATGTGTGATGATAGCAGTGCTCTATTTATGATTTTTGTTCAAGACCAAGCTAACATTGATTGATCGGATCAATGGATTGATGATGATAACATTGTTGAGGATACACAATAATGCAATGATAGTGTTATGCAACAGAAGGATTGGGATGTTGATGGGATTGATGATGATAACATTGTTGAGGATCCACAACAATGCAAGGATAGTGTTAAGCAACACAATGATATCCTAAGATGATGATTTTTTGATTGGATTTGATTGATCATGTTTGATGAAGCTTGATTTGGAACAAAATTTGTTCGAATGGTTTGATGTGACGTTTGAAGGGTGTGTTAGATGCAAGTGATAGTGATTGTTTGGATTGATGTTTGACAAAAGATGAAGGCTGATAAGGAATTTTTTTCTCGTCAAAATATGCCATGGGCTAATGATTTGGATGTTTTCTCACAAGTGGTTTGACCAGTTTGATTTAATGTTTTCCAATGTTCAGATCACCATAGAAGTTGGAGGATGTAGATCAAGATTTATTCTCGAAGCAAGATGTACATATCTGCCCCCAGTGTATAGCAATGTATGGAATGCGATGGGTGGATTCTTAGATAAGTGTATGGATGGATGGATACGCAAAGGATGCCAAGGATTATATTGTGATAAGATAAGGTGTTTGGATAACGAATACCCATTTGGATAATGCTTCATGGCTCAGATAATGTTGGATAGGATAGGATAGGATCCATGAAAATAGACCATGTCAAGATGTTTACCATAAGCAAGCGTAAAGTGTGCACCAAAATTTTATCAAGATCAAGATAACTAAGATGATGGATGTAGATATATGTGAATGGATTCGATAAATGGTTCATGGTTGGATGGATTTATTATGGATAAGATGGATGGAATGCTTGATTTATTATGGATGGGATGAGATGCTTTCAATTGAACTGGCGCACGTAGATGCTCGATTCTACACATGATGCATGTTTGCTAGGTTTTCATCATGGTACTTTCCCAAAGTGTCGCCCATGCAGTTTTCACTAGAGGACGATTTTTTTCACTTTACTATTTTCAATCATTTTTTTTATTTTTTTGGATTTTCATATTTTTTATTTTTTTTTCATATTTTCAAAAGATTTTAAGCTCATGTTGAATCATGAGGTGTTGTTGATGTAGATTCCCCTATCATAATGTGCCATTGATATCCTGTTTGAAGAAGTTTCTTTGCTAAGATACATGCACTTAAATACAACTTTTGAGATTTCTGATCTACTTCGTTGATACCAGAGTTAACATTGTCTTTGTGTGCACATCACGATAGAGTGCCTTCAAAATCCTTATGATGAAGAGTCATTTACAATACACGGTCAATGTAAGAATTGGATATTATGCGTGGAGGTGTGGATGGAGTGTGTTTAGGGATAAGAGATGGATTCGTTGACAGTTTGGAACCTTTGACTCTCCAAACTTGGGAAGATGACCAATGATGGGTGGATACGAAAGTGTGCATGGAATTAGGACCAACTGCTTGATACACTTTATACGTCGCTTGAAAAGCTTGCTTTTACTTTTATAGACATCTTTGATGGATACTTTCCCCTTTTTTATTTTTCCCCATAATTTCTTTGACTGATGGAGTCTGATAGGGATGATCTTTCTTTGTATTCTTTGGTACCCATTTGTATTTGATTTGTCTATTATGCTTCTCAGCTTCTTTTTCTTTAATAATGTTTTTCAATTCTTTCTTTTCACATTGGTCCCAATTCATGGATGCAATGATGGGTGGATGAAGATTCATGATGTGGCTGGTTGTAGTATTGACACTAGTTTCATCATAAGGACTCTCCGTGCTTCCTATGTTGATGTTTGCTTGAGATGAAGTTGCCCCCAGTATTGTGGAAGTAGTACCTTCATGCCTTGATTTCACCTGTTTTGAGAGCTCTTGCATTCTTTGATACATGACCACCCTAGGTGACGTTGTCTCAATTTGTTGCTCAGATAACTCTAGATGTTCTATCTGACTTATTTCCTTGAGCGGATAATGCTGGATATATTTATTCATGATGTCCTCAATTTGAGTTTGGGACATATCTGATCCTGATGTTGATAACTCTGTTTGAATGTAGGAGTTAATAATCTACTCTTTTTGTGTAACACAATCTTGTTCTAGATGAAAATCATCTATGTTCCCATCTGTAGAAAGTATCTCATGGGTAGATGGAGGAGTATGTGCTACATGGATATGATCATCTTGCATAGATAAGAGAGTTTCCATTAGATTATTGTAGTAACTTGAAGATACAAATTCTTGATCTTGAATTATTTCAGAGTTGCTTTTGACATGCTTTGGATCGAATTCTTGACATGGGTCAGTTTCAAAGGATGGATTGCTTACAAATGGTTCTTGGATATCTTCATTAGGCATGGGAAGTGGCTTAATATCTTCTTGATCTTTGAGTGGACTTGGATCAGGTGTCGAGTTGAAGATTCCTTCAATATCAGTAATCATGAGGTCGAAGGATGTCAATAGGTCTTGGAAAGGACCATTGCTAGACTTTGGTGAGAGATATTGATCATGCTTTAGAATAAATTCTTGAGATATGCCCTCTAACTCATTAGGTGATGTAGAGACATTTTCAACATGGTCATTTGTTGATGCCTCGTTGGATGAGGTGAAAACATCTTTATTAATGGATAGATCTTGATCATTATTTTCAACGATTGTGGTGGAGGGATTTCCAATGTTTTCAACCATAGTGTCAAGTGATGTTGGCATTTCTTTCATTGGATCATTGTTGGTTGGTGGACTTTGATCATGATTGAAAAGTGACTCTTGACATATGTTGATTTGATCATTGGATGAAGTAGAAATAGCTTCAAGGGGCTCAGTGATGAATTGATCTTGATCCTTGTTCTCAATAGTTATTGTTTGTTGGGTAGCTTGAGAGGCTTGGGAAGCTTGAGAGGCTTGTTGCACTTGTTAAGCTTATCTTGCTGGTTGTGTGGCTAGATATTGTCAGATAGCCTTTTGGTAGGCTTGGTGAGCCTTTAGCACAATGTCATATTGTCTCGCTAAGTTTGGTTTTGGTGGTAGTGGTGGCAGATTTGGAATCGTGTTGGATGTGATGACAGGTGGTTGAGATATGATGGGTGTGATAGGGGTGGATGAGATTGGTGGAAATGATGTCTCCACTATGGTACTCAAATCAAAATCCGAAGGCAACTTGGCCCCTTGTTTTTCTAATTCAAGCATGTATAATGAAGGGTTGAGTCTCATCATGACGTTGATGATTCGATGATTATCCAGATTTTGGAGCATTTCTGTCATTTCCTCATGAGACATTCCAAAAGTAGGGTCCTCTCCTTGGTTTTCTTCTTGCAGATTTTGCGATGATGAGAGGGTCAATGGATTGCTTGATTCTGTTGGATTCATTTTTGCATTGGTTTGGCTAAGATTGCTTGAAGCGGGTGTTTCTTTGTTGGCTTCCATACTCTTCTTGTATTGAGATCTAGTTAGAAACATAAGAGGGGGATCAATCTTCGAGAATATGGGAAATGAATCTCTTGATTCTTTGGATTAATCTCTATTTTATGTCCTAAATCGAAAGTTTTAGGATGCTTTTTGGGGATCAAAGGTGATGATATGATGATGAATGATTATGAATGTTTTGGCTTTTGATAAATCTTGAATGAGACACTAGGCTTTAGGACTTGGATTTGATTGGATTTTGGATTTTTGGATTTTGTCCTTGACTTTGATTTTGATTTTGTGTTGGATTTTGAACAAAAGGACCCTAAGATGTTTGATAATGATCTAAGGGATAGTTTTGTTCAAAGGATGATGATTTTGGATATGTGTGAGGAGAAGGATGCATCTACCCACACCTATCCAAATAAAATGATTTTGATAACTTTGACTAAGTATATGCAAAAGGATGCATCTACACATACCTAGCCAAAGGTGTTTTGATAAATGTTTTCAAGGACTTGGTCACAATGTTTTCGGATGATTTCAATTTTTTTGCCACAAAGCCTAGTATCAAGGATGATTTCAAGATTTTCCAAAAGATGATTTGTGAGATGGATTTGATGTTTTGAAAGATGGATGAAAGAGGCTTGATTTTTTTTTATCCTTAGGTGAACCTAAAAAGACACTTTGTTTTCCTAGACCTAGGTATTGAAGAGCATGCAAATGCTTCCTAAAGACCTTTGTAACCAAGAAATGATTTCATTTGAACATTCATTTTTGGATTTCCAATGATTTTTGCTTTGGGATTTGTGAGTCTCCAATCACACATGAAAATTCATTTTTCTTAGCTTTGCTTAATGACTTTATTTTACCAAAAACACTTTCTTTGATTAAGTTTTCAAACTAAATGTTCAATGTCTCAACTTCATCTCATTTCACAAGGTATATTATGCGAAAATTCGATGAATTTAAGGCAAAGATTACCTATTGTTTAACTCTAGGAGGCAAATTGAGATGTAAACTCAAGTGTTTAGAAACCTCTAAGGATGTAATCCCAAGGGAAAGCAATAACATGAGAATTTGTTCAATGGTATTTGCCTCCTAAAGGGTTTGAAATTTTGAATGATATTGTTAAGTGTTTGTTTGCAAATGTTTTTTAATACAACACTGTGTTTTCAAACCAAGACAAGTACAAACCCTATGGATGTGTAGGACAATATTTGTTGAATCCCCACTTGGAAAAGTCTAGCTACGCTTATCTTTAGCGAATGGTTAGATGCTTGACCCCATTGGCTCCCCTCCACGGCACTCACTTATACGGGGCAGCCAAGCATCAACACCCATGAAACTCCCATGGCATGTTTTCCATTTCTACTAAAGACCGTAAAAGTGTGGGGCGGCTTCAGAATGACCGTTCTTGCACCAACAAATAGATCAAGGATTTTGGAAAATTCTAGTACATGGGTTCTAGTAAGGACTTTTTGTTTGTAGGAGTTGACCCAACGTGGCAAGAGTCCCCTTTCGGATCCATCTTGTCGGAGTCAGCCACGTGATATTGGTGTTTCATCCAATATCTACATTTATATCCTAGCTGGAAATACTCTTGGCTTTAGAGTGTTACCAGTTGAGTCGTTCCCTTGGGTGAGTACTTTTTCCCCAAGGCAGACCCTCTAGGATAAACAAAATCAAGCAAAGACACAATCCGTAACTTGATCAATCTTTGATGGCACAAAGAAAGAGAATATACATGAAAATGCTCTACTCACACTCGCACAAGATGTTCAATTTTTTAAGCCCAAATCGAAGTGTGGAGGTGATCACTTTATCTTACGCCAAAATCACCAAAAAGGCATTTTGATTCTCAAGATCGCTTGGAAGCACGAGAGAAGCACATATTCAATGACTTTAGTTTAAGTAAGTAACCACAAAACAAAGCAAACACACATTCATTTTATCCTTCCAAAGCAATTGTGAGTTCATTTTAAGCACCAAGATGAAGTGTGAGTTTTGATTGTTCAATTCTTAACCTCAAACAAAATCTAGTAAGTTTGTGATCCTAAAGTTCGTTTTAGCCTTTGCAAAAAACCAAAGTGTTGTTTTTAAATCCAAACAAAAATTAGTGTCCTAAAACGAAAAGATAAGCAATTTCTTGAAGAAGTGTTGAACAAACACTTAAAGCATTTAAAAACACTTTGGTTTTTTTCAAAATATCCTCCTCCTTTTGTTTTCCTTTGCTAGCCTTCTCCTTGCTTTCCTTCGTTTGTACCTTTGTTGACTTTTCGCTTTCCTTGTACCTATTCCATAATGGATTGGTGTCACATGTGCTAGTGACCCTTTCCCAATCCTTGATCAAAGCTCAAGATGTTGTAAATGCAATGGAGATGATGAGCAAGATGAGTTCTGAAATTAAGAGAGTAACCTTGCATAAAAGTTGTGGATGGATGAATGAGGATGAAGGCCTTCTTTTATAGATTTTCTTGATGAGAGATTGGCCAAGAGGCCATATGTGAGCACCTCTCAAATCTTCAAACATTCTAAACTCCATAAAGAAGGTGAGTGCATACAAATCTGCTAAATACTCCTATGAAATAATGCAAAATGTTTCCTAAACATGATAATAAATCAAACTAAATTGAAAGCATGAAAGAAACAAGATACATATCTATCCCATAGTGGATTGGTGCTTCTTTGATGTGGAAAGAAGCCCTTTCCCAACCCCTTTTTGATAAGCTAAATGATAAAATTCTTTGAAGATGATGGAATGATGGATGAGAAAAATCAGTTCTTCAAATGAAGAGTGACTTTGCATATGATTTGAGGATCAAATTGTGGAGGATTTGCTCAAAGATGAAGCTTCTATTTAAGGATTTTCAAAATGCTAAGTGTTGAAGGGAGACCAATGTGGGACTAAGATTGGACCAATGAAAGAAGGACACTTGTCAAGTGATGATAGGCCAATGGATGTGCAAAATTTGGGAAGAGTGCCCATGAGAGGGAGAATTTGAATTCAAATTTTGTAATAAATTTTGAGAGGGGGACAAGAAAAACAGCAATAAATGCAATGTTGGAGGGACAAATCAACTTGTCATGTTGAGGGAAAATGAGGGTTTTTAATAAATCAATAAAATTGATTTATTTGTGCAAGTGGCTAAATCTAGATAATGCAAGTGGGTGAGATTAGTATTTAATCATGGTTAGATTAAATAGATGATGATTATGTTAGTTTAATGCTGATTAGGTGAGTTTGACTTTCATGATTTAAATATTTGATTTATTTAAATCAGAAAAGGATGAAATATGGATTGGATTTAATTAAATAAATGTTTGATCTATTTAATTAAAGGGATGATGTTTGATTTATTTGATTAAAAGGTTGATAATAATGTTTTATTTAATTTTGAATGAATGACCTTAGGAGATGGGAATTAATGAAATTACCTGATAAATGAATGAAGGTGAATCTGATCAATCAATGAATGGAGCTAATACGAAATCTAGTTTAGTTAATGAATGAACCTAGTCAAATGCAAAATGTTAATTTTGCATGTCTACAGAAACAATAGACTACTCTGATAGAGGCAAGACAAACTAACCTTGAGAATAGGTCGAGTAGTACTAGGAGGGATCATGACACAAACATAGGACCAAGCTATGATGCAGATGTTGAACGAATGATGGAAGTGTGATGGATGAATGATGAAAAACAAGCCATAAATATCCTGGTGGATGGAAAGTGCTTATTTACACAAGGCACCTATTTTCCACGTTTTCACTAAGGTACTTTCCCAACATGCCACCAAAGTGGTTTTCACTAGAGGAAAATTTTCTCTTTACTATTTTTAATCCTTTTTCTAATATTTTTGGATTTTATTTTTTTTGTTACCAAGACACCTACTTGTCAAGTTTTCATCAGGGTAACCATTTTTTCAAAACATTTTCTAACTTTTTTCATATTTTTTGGTTCTATACCTTGAAATATTTAGGCATAGAACTTTTTAAGATGGGAGTTGTTCATGTTCTCCTACAGAGGTTCCCCTTTGGGTGTTGATAACTGATACCCCCCTGAATTATAGATTGTTGTGATGACGAATGGCCCCAACCAGTTAGGTCCAAATTTTCCTTTGCCATTTGGGTTTGGGATGTTCTTCTGGTTATCCTTTAGCACAAGTTCTCTAACTTGGAAATTCTTTCTCCTAATCTTCTTGTTATAGTTGTGCTTGAGTCGGTTATGATACACTTGCAGGTGGTTCAATGCCTCCATTCGCTATTCATCTAGCAATTCCATCTCATTTAATCTTGATACTTGATATTTCTCATTTGTGATGAGATTTTTTAGTGATATTCTCAATGATAGGAGCTTGATCTCAATGGGTCATATGGCTTCTGATCCATAGACAGGGAAAAGGGAGTGGCACCTATGGGTGTGCAGATACTAGTTCGATAGGCCCAGAGGGCGGGATTAAACTATAGATGCTAGTCACGACCTATGTCATTGACTATTTTCTTGAGGATCTTTAGAATTGTTTTATTTGTGGCTTCTACTTGGCCATTAACTTGGGGATAATACAGGGTGGAAAAGCGATGTTGGATTTTGAATTTGTCACCTAGGTCACATATATCCTGATTCTTGAAGGGTGTCCCATTATCCGAGATAATGGCTTGTGGGACACCATAGTGGCATATTAAATAGTTCAAGATGAACTTTGATATCTGCTTTCTGGTAATGTATGTCATTGGTATAGCTTCCACCCACTTTATGAAGTATTTAATGGTGGTAATGATAAATTTGTGACCACTGGATGAAGTGGGGGTGATTTTTCCAATGAGATCAAGCCCCCACTGTGAAAAGGGCCATAGTGTGATAATAGGATGATGCTCTTGAGCTGGAGCATGGATGAGGTCCCCATGCTACGAACATTCTAGACACCTTCTAACATAGTCATGTGCTTCTCTTTCCATTGTAGGCCAATAATACCCCATTCTCAATAATTTCTTGGCCAAGGTCATACTGCTTGAGTTTGAACCACATATTTCATTTTGTACTTCAGTTAAGGTAGTCAAGGCCTCCTCAACATTTAGGCAATGTAACAGGGTTCCTTCTATGCTCCTACAGTAAAGGGTTTCTCCTAGGATGACAAACTGAGATGCTTTCTTGACAAAGGTTTTCTTAAGGTTTGAGGTTATGTTAGCTAGGATGACTCCTATTCTCAGATAAGTGTGTATGTCATGGTACCATGGATCATTAGGACCAATGATTTCACACACAAATTCTAACTCCAGTACCTTGAATGCAAGCATGAGAAGGTACTCTAAGAGGAATTCATGCTTTGGGACATTGCGAGGGATATCCAATAGGGATCCAATCATCACCATGGCATATGCCACTCTATTGTTTGCTCTGGGTATCTGCTCGAATGTGCTCTCAATGAAGGATTCCTTAAGACTCTCCACCAATTTCTTGTATGGAGTTAGCTTGTCGTCTTTAGTCTAATATTCATCATTTACTTGATTGATTATTAGTTGTGAATCTTTGTATACATTGAGAGCCATGATATGCCACTGCACTACTATTCTAAGTCCTATGGTTAGAGCCTCATATTCTACGATATTTTTTGTGCAAGGAAATTCCAACTTGTAGGATCTTGGTATGCAATCTCCCTATGGAGTGATGAAAAATACCCCAACTCCTGATCCATACTATGTGTAGGAGCCATCAAAGTATAGCTTCTGGTGGTTTTCTATGCTTAAGTTGAAAATAGATTCATCAGGGAACTCTGAAAGTAGCAGGTTTTTTTAGTACATTGGTGCTTCTGCCAATTGGTCTATAATAACTTTCCCTTTGATCGCCTTACATTCCACGTACTTGATGTCATATTCTAATAGGATCATGACCCATTTGGCCATCCTTCCTGTGAACACTACCTTGGAAAGTACATACTTGAGTGGGTCAATCTTGGCAATGAGCTTGATTTTGTGTGTTAACATGTGGTGTCTAAACTTTTGTGAGGCAAACACCACTGCTAGACAAGCTATTTTGATGAAGGAATAATTTAACTCATGTCCTACCATGGTTTGGTTGATGTAGTCGATGGACCTCTTTGTTTCATTTTCATCGTGTTGAGCTAGGAGAGCACTGAGAGTCATTGTTGTTGCTGATATGTAGAGGATTAGAGGTTTTCTTGGGATTGGTGGCATAAGCACTGGAGGTGTGATAAAATACTCTTTAATTTTGTTAAATTCCTAATCGCACTTGTTATCCCACTTGTACGCTACCTCCTTGTGGAGTAGGTGAGTATACGGGATTGCCTTGTCTGCTAACTAAGATATGAACCAGTGGATTGACTCGAACCTACCTAGTAAGCCTCCCAATTGTTTCAATGTCTTAGGTGCTTCCATCTCAAGGATTACCTTTACCTTAGTGGGATCAATTTCAATTCCCCTCATGGAAATGATGTATCCCAACAACTTCCCTAATTGTACACCAAAGACTCACTTCTTTGGATTAAGGAAGACCTTGTTTTCCTCTAGTCTGTCGAAGATGGCATTCAATGCTGCTATGTGGTCCCTTCTCTTTCTAGATTTCGCCAATATGTCATCGACTTAATCTTCCATAGTCTTATGGATCATTTCATAAAAGATTAAGGTCATGTCCCTTTGATATGTTGCTCCAGCATTCTTTAGGCCAAACGACATCATGTTCCAGCAGTATGTCCCCCATGGACAAGTAAAAGTTGTTTTGTGTTGATCTTCTTTGGCTATCATGATTTGGTTATACTTGGAGAATTCCTCCATCTGTGAAAGCATCTCATGTCCTGTAGTCATATCTACAATCATATCAATGTTGGCAAGTGGGAAGTCGTCTTTGGGACATGCCTTGTTCAGGTTTCTAAAATCCATGCATATACGGATGCCCCCATCTGGTTTTGAAAAAGGAACCAGATTTGATACCCACTCTAGAAAGTCGATTGGCTGTATGAACCTTGCATCAAGTAGCTTTTTAAATTCCATTTTGACTAACAAGGCTATTTAGGGATGCATTTTTCTAAGTTTCTACCTAACAAGATTTGCTTTAGGGTAAACTGCTAGATGGTGGACCACAATCTCTGGATCAAGCCTAGGCATGTCGACATAGCTCCATGCAAAGTTGACCTTTCTCTCCCTTAAGAAAGAAAATAGGAGTTAATGTTCTTCTGACAACAATGATTCAGCATAAAATGTGATATGCAGAGTTTCCTCTATTCCTAAGTTAACTAGTTTGCACCTCTCAATTAAAACTGTTGACTTTTCCTGATGTAGAGCACTGAGAGGAAGATTGAATGCTTCATCCTTAGGTGCCTCAGAGAGGCTTTCACTATTGGATATGTCCTTTATTTTTATTTTTTTAGGGTTAGAGAGTGCCACAATGTGGTTTTCACTCAAAGACCTTGAGATTATTCTCAAGTTTTTGCTTTTGCATCTAAAGGATTCAATCATCTCCCCATAGTAAGCTCGTGTGTCTAGAATGATATCAAACCCAACCTTGTGATCTCCAAATGGTACCATGCTCCACAGTACCATGAATTCTAAGAGTGCTTCATTGTTTTTGAAAGTGTCTAGAATTGGTGATCCTCATTCTAGTTGTAATCGATGAGCTGGGGGTAAACTAGGTTGATTTCATGGTTTTGACTGGTTGATTTAAATGACATAGTACTAATCATGTGGATAGAGGAATTCTCAAAAATCCTAGATAAGTCAACTATGGAATCTTCCTCATCACTACTACTGCAAACATCGGTTATGTCAAATGTGAAATTGTCTAAGGGAAGACGAGTGGATACAAGAAATTGAAGGGTGACTGTCATTTGCTGAGGATTTTTGACCTTCTTTCCAAGGGATTTCAGTCATGTATTGTTATACTCGAAGGGGTACATCTGAGAATATTTTTCATTTGCATCTTAGGAATGATGGGTATTAGAATCCCATTGTCAATTTGTCCAACCTTACTGTGTCTATCATAGCCCACGGTGAGCATCATTTGTAAGCCTTTATTGCTATCATCCATAGGTAGATCAGTTGTTGGTCTATTGTCTTGGTATAGGAGATGGGATGGGTCCTCTTCTATTACTTCTCACTCGATATCTCCTCAACTTTTGAAGCTAGAGGAACCTATTGTGAAGGTTTGGGATGAAGAAGCATCATTTGATTGTGGTTGTCCTCGTGACCTGGGTGATTGTGTTAACTCTCCTACCAAAAAATCATTTTTTGGAATTGTATAGTGTCCACACCCATTGTTGTTAGGGTTAAAGATGGCAGATAGCTAACAATTAAATGCAGATTTAATTAATAAAAATAGAGAAACTAAAACACACACAGAATAAACCATAACACAAAGAATTTAGCGTGGTTCACCCAATCTGGGCTACATCCACCAAACCGCAACCATCCAATACTTTAATTATCGAGTGAAAATGCTATTACAATCTTGCAAATAATCACGTTTTTCATCATACTGTAATACCCAACCGAACCCCTTTTTAACAAGCTTAGAAGCTTCCAAAATTTGGGTTCTACAGTATACCATGGGCTATACAGTATAGCATGATCATTCACCACATACCAAGAATTGTGCTAGATAATGACCTTAATATTAAAGATGGTAGGGAAGGTAGGGATGGCAGGTGTCTCTATCATAGAAGTGGAGGTGAGAGTAGCTAGATCAATGTATGGAATTGAGGGACCTTCATCATTTTTTGGTACTTGGGGGATTTTTTAATATTTGGCTTCTAGGCTCTTGCAATACGAAAAAGGTTTGAGATCCCCATGGATAGTGACTTCTTGGCCTTGGTATGTGAACTTGACATATTGGTGGAAGGTTGATGCTACTGCTTGTATCACATGAATCCATGGATGTCCCAGGAGAATGTTGTAAGGAAAATCGAGGTCAAGGACCTGACAGGTGGTTTCAATAATTGTTGGCCCTATTTGAATAGGGAGTTGGATAGTGCCCTGAGACACTCTTTCTCAAGATCATCGTGAGCTCAAATTGTGATACCTTTTCATTTTTCAATGGAATCCTCTAAGATTCCCAGATTCTTTATGAGTTTGAGGGAACATATGTTTAAACCTACACCCCCATCCACCTAGACTCTCTTGAATTTGTTCTTATGCACTAGGACCTCCAAATGGAGTGCACAATTGTGATATGGTTGGGTGAGAAAGTCTTGATTGGAGAATGTAAGAAGATTTGGGGTAATGATGATTCTGACCATAGCTTGGAATTGTTTAGCATCAAGATTTGCAGAGATGGTGGATGAGGTTAATGCTTCTTCAAGGATCTTTTTGTAGGCTTATGATATCTTCAGTAACTCCATGATGGAGATTTGAGTTGGGGTTCTTTTCAATTGATCAAGGACATTATAGCCACTAGGAATGGATCTCAGGTTGGAAGTGGGTGCTCTAGGAGGCTAAGATGGCCCTACGATGGTAATTTCTCCACCTATTGTGGTGACTCCACAATCAACTTGGGCTCCTTTGATGGTGATAACAGTGCAATACTCATCTAGGGATGTGACGATGTGATCGTATACATGATTGAAACTTTTGAATTCACCTTTCCCCTTATCATTGTTATTGTTCCCTTTGTTGTTATGATTGGCATCAAATTCATGTAGATTTTGAGATTCTGATTTCCCACTAGTTGCTCCACATTTGTGATTTTTTCATCAATGAGGTCTTGAATTAAGCTCTTCAACCTCATACAACTTGCAGTTGTGTGTCCCTTGATCTTATGGAAATCACAAAGGTGATTTTATTGTACCACGATGGTTTCACCAAGGGCTCTTGATAATTTTCATAAGTGGGGATTGTGATGATTTTTTCCAGTACTAGCCTCCTCATGATGGATTCAATTGATTCTTCAAGGGTTGTGTACTTTCACTTGGGGGAGTTTTTGTTTCGCTAGGTGGCCCCCTTTATCATTCACATTGTTGATTATTTGATTTTTTGGTTGTTGTGTCACCATGTTAGCTTGATGATTGTTCTGATGGTTGTTTTGGGTTTGTTGTTGGGGTGTTGGTGTGTTTTGTCGAGGAGCGTTGATGACAACTTTGGAGTCAAAAACACCATCATTGGCAATTTTTCTATTTTTCTCCCATGTGTGAGGTTTGTCATTATAGTTGGTAGATGGCCAATTTTTTTGTTGTTCAGGATATGCAGGTGTCCCTCCTTGTGCAACAAGTGCTTATTCAATGTTAAGCACTTTGGAGATTAATTGGTCATATGTGGTGATCCCTTGCACCTTGAGATGGAAGGCCAAGATTCCTTCAATATTGGAGATGATAGTGCAAAATTTTTGTTCTTCTGGCATGACCCATTTGCTCCTATTGTCCTTGGATCGCCATCATTGTAGGAAGGAAGCAAATGATTCATTTTTACCTTGTTTAAGAGTTGATAGTTCCTCTAGATTGACATCCATATTGATATTGAATGCGTATTTTTTTATGAATGTATCTATTATCTCTTGGAACTTTTTGATGCTAAGAGGAAGGTGAGAGAACCACTCCATGGCATAGCCAGGAAAACTTCTAGGAAATAGCCACATCAGATATGTATCATCATATGCGACTTTCATACAATGAACTTGGAATTCCCTGATGTGATCTTCAAGGTTTCTTGTCCCACAGTATTTATCAAATTTGAGGATCTCAAATCCCTTTGGGAATGGTTTCATTACAATACTTCTATCAAATGGATAAGGACACAAATTGTTGGGTGTTTTTTTGGTTTTCCTTGATTGAAGATCAAGCACTTGTTGCAAGAGTAACTTGATTTGTGTTGTTATGTCATTTTGTGGATTAGTGGGTGGGATGAAGGTGTTCTGTGGTGGTTCACTTGTTGGAGGGATGGGTGGATTAGTTGGTGTGTTGGTGGATGGTGCTTGCACATTTTTTATGCCAAGTATGCTTGTATTTGTTGTTGTATCAACAATGCTTGTTGTTGATCCTGCTATTGTTGAGCTAATAGTGCTTGTTGTTGGGCTACTTCTTGCTACTCTTGGTATTTCTTTAGCATTTTTTGGTATGCTTGTTGTTGGGCTACTTGTTGTGTGAGGTATTGTGCTTGTCCTTGTTCTTGTGCTTGTGCTTGTGCCTATGCCTATTCAGCTTGGTATTGGGCTCAAGCTTGCGCTTGTGCTTGAGCTTGGTCTCAAGCAACCTTTTGTGCTTGTTGTGCTTATTGCTCTTGTTGTGCGGCTTGAGCTACTTGAGTGGATTGCACTACTTGAACAACTTGTGTTGCTTTTTGTGCTTGTTGTGTAGCTAATTGTGTTTGCACTTGTTGAGCGGCTAGTTGTGTAGCTTATCAATTTTGGATTTGTTGAAGTGCCTTTTGATAGGAAGCTTGTTGACTAGCTTTTAATGCAATGCTATATTGGCTTGACATATTTTTGTTTGGTGGAGGAGATGGTGGTGGTGGTGGCAGATTTGGTATGGTGTTTGTTGTCATGATGAGAGGCACCATTGTATTGATGATTGGGATTGTGGTGGATGGTGTGATTGATATGCTTGGTCCTTGAGAGACCATGTTTTGGGGAATGGTTGATGATGTGGTGGTTGCTTGTGTTATTGGGATGGTTTCCATTTGTAGTTGCAATATCAATGGAAATATGGGAGGATTTGGTATGATGCTTTGATTGATTATTTGGGGATTATTTTGAATGAGTGGTGGAAATGGTGTTAACCACAAACTGAGAGTTGATGTTGATGTTGGTAGTAAGGGTGGAAGTGGTGAAAAAGTGAGTGGCATACTTCCTTGGGGAAATGATGAAGATGAAGTTTCAAAGATGCCCCCTAGTCCAAATAAGTCTCCTCCTTGCGAGGTCATAGGGAGAGAGGTTTGTGTATTTAAAGGGTATGTCGGTGTTGCATGAAATGATGATGGGTCATTTGGATCATGAAAGGTGAGGGGACATATGGATGTGATGGATTTCAAGGTATGGATTTCCCTAAGATCGTGTTTGCGTCCAAATCTTGGTTACTCACGAGGGGGTGAGTTTATAGTGCATTGAGAAATGCACTCCCTTTCTTAACAATAAGTTGAGTTGGAGCAATGGATGATGTAATTTAGGGGATGGGTTGGGTGATGCTTTGGAATGGAGGTTTAGATGAGATTGGGGGCATGGATAAAATTGGAGGCATTATCCCAAAAGGTTGTTCCAAAATGGTGCTCACATCATAATCGAAAGGGAGTTTAGCCCCTTGTTTTGCTAATTCAAGCATGTATTGTGAGGGATGGAGCTTCATCATGATGTTGATAATTCTATGATTCTGAGGGTTTTGGACCATTTCAGTGATCTCATCTTGTGTCATTCTGAAGGAATTATTGGTGATATCCTCTACTTGACTTTCCTCTTGTGTATTTTGTGATGATGAAGGAAAATTAGTTAGGGGATTTCTTGATCCAATGGGATTTATTTTGGAATTTGTTTGGCTTAGGTCACTTGAAGTTGATGTTTCTTTGTTGGTCTTCATGTTCTTCTTGTGTTGTGATCTTGTTTAAACCATAAAATGAGGCTCAAAAGAGAAGATATAGGATGATTAAGGATCAAAGGTGTGACAGTCAAATGTGTGAAAGGTGGATGATATGGATGATTAAAATCTTGGACGATCTTGAGGGGAATGCTAGACTTTTGGGACTTTTTTGGATTCTTGTATTTTGATTTTGGATTCTTGAATTCTTGGATTTGATCTTTACCTTGACTTAGTTTTGTATTTTTTTTATTTTGGATAATGAACAAGTGGATCCCAAGATGTTGGATGTTATCTATGGGATAGACTTGCTCACAAGATAATAATTTGAATAAGTGTAGGGAGAAGGATGCACCTACCCACACTTAACCAAACAAGATGATTTGATGATAATTTAACTAAGCATATGGAGAAGGATGCATCTACATATACCTAGCTAAATAAGATGATTTTGATGTTTTGATTCAAGGATTTTGATTTTTTTCAAGGATTTTTTATTCATGGATTTTCCAAAAAGTCTAGCATGAAGGATGATTTCAATATTTTCAAGAGTTGTTGGTGAGATGATCTTGGTTTGATGTTTGAAAGATGGATGAAGATTTGATTTTGATCCTATGTGTACCTAAAAATACTCTTTCTTACAAGACCTCAGTTTTGAAGAACATGCTTTACTCTAAACAAGGTGTTCAAATTCCTGAAAAAATATTTGGATTTTGAAAATAATAAAATGAGTACAAATTGGGATTGTTTCTTGAAGCTCTTTTGTAAAAGTTGAAAATCAATCTTTGTTTGAATTCATACAATGTTGAGAGAAGCTTTTGATGATCTTTTCGACTAAGAGCTTTTGACTTTGGTTTTCGGATTTTGATCTTGTGTGAAATCATTTGAGACACATGTGTGGGTTTCAATTGTTCTTATCTTTTCTCAGTGACTTCTTTTTACCACAAACAATTCTCGATTAGGTCTTTGAGCTAGATGTCTAATGTCTTAACTTCTTTTTATCTTGCAAAGTATATTATGTGGAACTTCAATGCAATCAAGGAAAAAGTTACCTATTATTGACTTTAGTAAGAAAATTGAGATGTAAACCCAAATGTTTAGAAACCTCTAAGGATAGAATCCCTAGGGAAAGCAATAACACTTGAATTTTGTCAAAGATATTTGCTTCCTAAAGGGTTTGAAATTTGATGACAATGCTGAATTTTTGTTTTCCCAATTTTTTTGATCAAGCAAAGTGTTTCGTTTCCAAGAACATGCACAACCCTATGGCTATGAAAGACTGTATTTGTTGAATCCCCACTTGGACAAGTCCAGCTATGCCTACTTTTAGCGAATGGTTAGGTGTTTGATCACACAGGCTCCCCTTATAGTGCACTCGCTTCTCAGGTCAGCCAAGCATCAATACACATGAATCTCCAATGTCACACTTTCCATTTCTACTAAAAGTCAAAAAAGTGTGGGGCAACTTCAAAATGACTATTCCTACACCAACAAATAGATCGAGGATTTTGGCCTTATCTAAACAAGGGTTTTAATGTGGGAATTCCATTTATGGGGGACCATCCATGCAGTGAGAGATCATTGTTTCCCTTCTCATCAAAATAATCCTCATGATATTGGCCTTTGTTCCAATATCCACACTTATATCTTGGGCGGAAGTTTCTTGGCTTTAGTGTGTTCCAAGTTGGGTCGTTCCCTTGGGTGATTACTTTTTCCCAACAAGGTAGGCCCTCTAAGATAAGCAAAAGCAAGAAAACATATTTGTAACTCAATCAATCTTTGTTGTGAACCAAAGATAGATAATGTATGCAATATGGTCCAGTCACACTCGTAAGATTTGTTCAATTTTAAAATCCAAATTGAAGTGTGTGGTTAATTACTTACACAACTTAATGTCACCAAAAGGCCTTTTGATTCTCAAGATCACCGTGAGGCATGAGATAAGTGCATATGTCCTTTTAATGACATTACTTTGATTAGGTAATTACAAAGAAAAAAAGAACTTGTTCATTTTAAATCCACAAAGCAATGATTTGATTCTTTTTTTAGAACACAAAAAAATGAAATATGGAGATTGCCTTGTTCAATTGAAAATTGAAAGCCTTTGTAGTGTTTGTTTTAGAGCCCAAAAGAAATTTAGTATATCCTAAGCACATGAAAGATAATAATTTTTTTTAAGAGATATTATAAGCTCTCTAAAAGTGTTACAAAAACACCTGATGCAATGAGAGAATGATGTCATAATGTCACTTTCAACCTCATTTTCCTCCTTCACCTTGATTAGACCAACCTACAAAAACTGATTAGAACTACAAAAAAAGGGTTAGAAAAGCCAATTAGCAACCTGAAATAACCAAAATAAAAAAACACATGTCAAAATTGAATCAATTTAAACATTTTTTCTTTACTCCAGTGGCACAGTCTGCACAAGCAGTGCAATTTGAGAAACTCGGCAGCGTTGTATAGAGCCGCTAGGTCTACAAGCAACGCTTTATAGTAGACTAGAGAGCGTGATAGCAATAGAGTTTTACCCAGCAATGTTGCTTGAAGTTTGAAAATTTTAGCACCCGCAAAATGACCCAACGTCAGAGTTAGAAGATTTGAATTCTAGGTGGGAAAGACTGAGAAACACAATTTGAATTTTGTAGCAGTGATGTATGGCACTACTAGACAAGTAGTAGTGATATATGGCACCGCTGAACTGATAGTGGCATTGTTCCCTGTAGACACCAAAAACAAAGAAAAGCACGGGATTTTGTTAAAAAACATTATTAGAACTTGAGATTTTCCCTCCTTCTAGTGCCAAATTGTAGAACCAAGATCCTAGACCTACATAAACACAATAAACAAACACATAGTTAGATCAAATGTTAATCAAGATTCCCCATGAAATCCATTTAAATTACAAAGAATAAAAAATGAGATGAAGAACATAAGAAAACATAAAAAAAAGCTATCAAATCCTATTCAATGTAAAGAAAACTCTTGATCCCGTGGGGGAATTGGTGCCAATTTGATGTGTAAATTGGCCCTTTCCCAACTCCTATGATGAAATCTTGATGAGTGGTGCACTTTGATGTTGATTCAATTGAGCTCCATGATGAAAAATATGCATAACCTAGCTATAAACTTGATAAAATGGATGAAGATGGATATTCTTGAAGATGAAATTGAGTATAGTAAGTTTACTCAAATTGTGGATGATAAAAAAAAGGATGAGTCTTCTATTTATAGAAGGAAAAGATGAATATATGAGCAAAATGGATGAATGTGGGATCATTCAACACCCAATGGGCAAGTGCCACTTGTCAAGATGTCAATGGAGGAAGCTTGAGCGCATTTTGATGAATGTGCAAAATAAATGGAATTAGGTAGAATTTGAAAATAGTGTTCAAATGGCATGCAAGAGGAAAAAGAATGAATTAAATGCCACTTGACTCAATGCACAAGGACATGTAAGAGGGAATGAATGTCTAGTTGGAAGGACAAATCCACTTGGAGGGATTTCAAATTTGGAAGAATATTCTCTAAAGATGCCAAGTTGAATAGAGATTTAATAAATGAATTAAATGTATTTTCATGTGCAAGTGGAAAAAGCTAGAGGATGGGACATGGATTAACATTAAATTAATCAAGGTTTAAAATAATTAATTTAATGAAGGATTAGATGATGTGACTATTTGATTTAGATTTTTGGGTTGATTTAAATCAAAGGATGAGAAGAATGTGATTTTAGATTTAATTATTAAATAAAGGATTTGATTTATTTAACTAAAGGGGAAGATGTTAGATTAAATCAAACAAGGTTTAATTTATTTAATTTAATAAGATGACTTTGGAGATTAATTAAATAAAATGAATTATTTAATTAAATAGAGACTTAGGGTTAATTAGATCAGATTGATTGATTTAATTAACAAGAAAGAATGACTTAATCAGATAAATGATTATTTATTTAATTAAGGGATGGAGAGTGATGATAAGCTAAGAAGGTGATTGGGGATGAAATGGTGTTAGTAATTAGGATCAAGTATGTTGGTATACTTTCCATTTCTACAATTATAATCCCAAAAACTACACCCTATCCAATTTTGCATTCCATAACCTCCCCTTTAGAATAATAAAATATCATAATGCAATTACCTTTTCACCTAAACTTAATTTCATCCCTAACCCCTTAATTTTCAATATTTTAAGTGATTTTTTGTCATGGACGTTAACATGACACACAAATGTCTATGCACCATGCAAACATCTTGAAAAGACTCTTGTCTACGTAGTTATTAGGATGTTACGATTCTCACCTGCCCACAAGTTATAACACCTCTATGACTTGCAAACGCACCAAAAACTCCTATTTACATGCCTTTTCTTCATTTTATCCTCTAATTTTGTTATTCCTTCAATCTAGATCTCATTTGATTCACTCTATTCAACCTCGCATTCACTCTAACTCATTATTGCACTCTTCTACAACATTTTCTCTCAATCTATCAAAATTTCTTGCTCTCTTGGATCTCTACACCAACTCTTTGGTTCTTTTGGCATGTCTTTGGTGTTGCATACTCTCCTTCAACATCACTATCTTGCTAAAGGGAGGGTAACTACATCCTTCCCCATTGCATTATCATTTATCTTGATAGCATATTGTCATTTTAACTTTTATGTTCTCTTGTCTATTTACATTCTCATCTATTATCTTTTCTATCTATCTATCTAGTTGTTTATGGAGGTGAAAACACCAAAATGAGGGCTTGATTGAGGTAAGCCTCAAAATAGCCCCAACATTTTTCTCGTTTCCATGTGTGCATGTTATCCAATTGGAGTTTTTTTTTCTCATCTAATCTATGCATGTTATTTCCTTTTCTATTTTTTTGTTATTTTGTTAGTTTAAAATGCATTTAATATTTTAGTCTCTAAATAGCTAGTTAGCTCCTTGATATTACTATTAGTGAATTCTTTTTTGGTCTATATATGAGACTACAATGCACCACGAGGATTTCCATGCACCATGCTATTTTCCTTGGCCAAGAACTTGTCAGTTTTCTCACTGGACCTCTGAATCCTACTCTTTCAGTCCCTAAAACTCATATCTCTCAAATCATCACAAAACTTAAAAGATAAAGAAAATCCATTTTTTCTTCCTATCCTTGTCACTTGAGCTTTGTTCCTTGAGGTAGTTGAGGACCATTTTCTCCTTGTAGATTCTTCTTATCCTGATACTCAATAGTAGTAAATCTCCTCCTCCACATTTTGGTGATCCCTTTGTGTTGAAAATTTTTCTTCTCTCTTGTCGAGATGTGTATTGGATACAGTATTGTGACACACTTTTATGATTTTCACGACCCAATCCACTACCTTTGGACACATAGTAAGAAGTTATCAACATTTAGATATGGGTTCTATAAGATAGTTCAGTCCTCCTCACCAAGGTCTTGACTTTGATGAATTCACTACAAAACTATCATCTTATTTTTCCCCTTCTTTTGAGTTTATTCAGCCATTAGTAGAAGTTTGTACAGATTCTCAACCAAACACTTCTTCTAACTCTTCCTCTCCCCTAGCTAGTGAATCTACTCCTTGAGTTCCTATTGAGAAGATCCAATCTTTGAAGAGACTTAAAGAGTTTGAAAACTTTGTGGAAAAATAAAACAAATACGCTCAAGCTTCTCCTCTTAATGGTTTGAGAAATATGCTTATCTCATATTACAACTCGGTCTTTGATTTACTCTGAGGGAATTCTAATATTGTAGAGGTCCATGTCCCCTTGTACACTTATGTCCTGGGTAACCCTTGTTTGTATTAAGGTGTCTCAACCTTAGAGTCCTAACATGTTTAATTTCATGTATTGTTGTATTTATTTGTATTATCTAATTTCCTATACTATCATGGCATAAATTGGGACTCGCCGATTGGGTGGCATGCTCATTGGAGGTGACTAGATAATACTTCATCATCCCAAGCAAGGATAGGCATCCCACTTTTGAATCTTTGACTTATGATAGGTTATATTATGGTCATAAGGTAGTTTTGTGCATGGAGAAAGTTGGTGCCCAAGTTGGGTTATGGTAGGTTGTAAGAGAATTGGATATTTTAGTTAGTTATGATAGATTCTATGGCTGATCTTATTGTAGATTTTATGGAAGATTTATGATAGATTTTATGGAATTTGTAAGTAATCTATCATAGGCCATTATTAGCATATTTTGGGCACCCAAGCTTGATGAGAGAATATCTCATATTATGATAGTTGTCACTAGAGAAGAAGAAAGAAGAAACAAGTTAGAAGAAGGTGCCACTAGAAAAGAAACAAAAGAAGAAAGATCCAGTAAGAACTCACACTCCCATGAAATTAGAAGAACTTTTCAATGGCATAGTATAAAATGAGATTTTAGGAGAAACTACAACCCTATACAATGAAGAAGATGAGGTGGATAAGGTCACCATTGTAGAGGCTATCATTAATTATTTTTTTGTTCTTGAGGTTGACATGTGAAACATAAAGAAAAAAAAATTATGGATTTATGGAATATTTTGATAGAAAGAAGGAAATAACCTATTGATGAAGAGGCAAGGTTAAGCTAGACTATATATTGGAAAAGATAAGTCCTCCTCTCTCTGAGGAAAATAAAGCCACCTTGGCTACAGTATTCAATAAGGAACTCAAAACTAAGCAAAGGGTGACAACCCTTATGGGAAAAGATCAAAGTGATCTCGAGAGACATGGGAAGGAGAATGTTGAAAAAGAAGAAGAGACAACACAGAAGTTGGGAATGACCCCTGATCTAAAACAAAATAGAAGGTGATGTGTACATGGATGGTTCTCAACATGAGCATAAATAAAAATAAGAAGATGAGTAGGATAATACACCTCTAAAAGTGGAAGACATGACAGATAAGAATGTTGAGGAAGCAATAATTAGAGAAGACATTGCAAATGAGGATACTCCTCTGGTATCTAAAGAAAATGTTGAGAATAACAAGGTGAACTAGAGATAGTTACTCCTTTAGATAACATGGATCAGTCTACTAGAAAAGATAATACAACTAAGGATGGTTAAAAGGAGAATGGTGATGTAGAGAAGAGGGTTGACCAAAAAAATGAGAAGGAATATGGGGAGAAGAATGCAAATGCATCTAGATATGCAAGAGCTAAAGTAGAGACACAAGTGAGCTCTGGTAAGATGGAAAAGGAGTTGAAAGAAAATAATGTGGAGAGTATGAAGACTACTAGTGAATATTTCGGCACCTTTGAATATTTATTGTAAAACTTACTAACCATGTAGCTCAATTTCCAACTTTTTGTATCAACATAATTACTACAATTACCTTGCAATAGGGGAATGTGGACCTTGACAAAATTTCCCCCCTCCACAAGCTTTATTTTGGAGATGTATTTCATACATCTACCCAAAAGGAGATTATAGAGACCCATCAAAAGAGTGGAGAAATAATGGATGAAATTGTAAAGGATTTTCAAGAGGCCATACCTAGTGCAAACATTGCCTCTTCACTTTTTGGTATGGAGAATTTTAAATTATTAATTGATTATTTTAAAGAATATTTTTTTGGTCTTAAAGGATAAGTTGAAAATGAGGTTGAAAAGAAGATAAATGACAAGAAGATGTTGGAGATAACTAAGAAGTGTGCACTTGCACACGGAAAGTTTCAAGAAATCCTCACAAGTGCACAAGATTGTGTGAATGAATCGAAGACCCTATTTCAATTTTGTATGAAGTGGCTTGAAGCCACAAAAAGCATCAAAGATGAAATGAACTCCATTGAATAAAAAACAAAGAGAGATTACAGTGCATATTAGCCTGCACAAGACTTAGATGGAAGCATAAGGTCAATGATCAAGGACTTGCATGAGAAATATTTCCAACTACAAGGAGAAAAGGAAAATATTATAATACAATTTCAGAACATCAAAGACTTGATGAACTCAAAGTTCATATTAGTTTCCAGTTCTCTAATGTGTGTTGAGAAGGTTGTCAAGATCAATATGGTACCTAGCACTCTGAAAGAAGGAGAAGATACACTTATGGAGCTTGAGACCCAATGCAATATTTTTGGCATAGCTAAGAAGATCTAGGAAGAAGGAAAACAAGAATGGAAACTTCATGTTGTAAAGCTTCAAGAGTTAACCTCCTCTAGTTAACAATATTTCTATCTTCTTTATGCATTTCTATTTTTTTAGTTTCACATTATTTGTACATATGTCAATTATATAGAGTGGTTTCCAGTATAAGTTTTTGGTTTTTCTCTAGTACATAACTTAGGGGGAGTCAATTCAATTTTTCATATGCATATATTTCGAAAAGGGAGATCTAGCGTACATGTAGAATTGACACATATTCCCTTTACCCTTGATGTCAAAGGGGGAGAATTTTTTTGAGATGATTTTGGCATGTTATCATCCATGAAAAAGGGGGAGATTTTTGGAAGAATGAGGAAATGTCATTGATGTTGTTGTTTGCAACATGAGCATGTGGAATAAGCCCAAGGTATATACAATTATGCATTACATAGTTTCCATTTATGTCAACATTGTATCTTACTTTGGAGATTGTGGTGCAAATCATTTCGGTTGGCTCTAACATGTTTTAGGATGTTGGTGCAAAACAATTTTGCAAGAATGATCAGATGAAGGCTTCTATGATGAAAAATGACTAAGTGTTTATACCAATGTTTCTGTATACAAAGCATCTAGTTTTTAGGTCCACATTGATCCACTATTCAGTGCTTTGATCTATGGCTCTATTATAATTTTTTTGGTTTATATAAGCATCTAATGCTAAAATTTCATCTCATTTTGGATTTCAATGTGAAAGTTATGAGAAACAAAAGTTTGGCTTGATAGTTATAGGTGTTTTCCAATTCTGTGAAAATGAGTTAGAGAATCTACACTTTTCTGTGGATTGGATTTCTAGATTTGAGATGTTGAAAGATATTAATAGAGTGTATATTCCAAAGGGCATAATTTTTTGCAGTCTGCACATTCAAATATGAGTATATAGTTGGAGCATTTTTGTTTTAGGTCCTTTGTGGTGCCCACCTAATAAGTTTGAAGGTATGTGAACCTTATTTAAGTATTGTGAAGTTATGTGGGAGTTATTATAGGTCCATTTTGACCTATTTCAAAAATTTTATATTTGAGTCTTGGCACAAAGCGTGTGTGAATAAATCTTGAGCCAACAAGTCATATTTTGTATATTTTGAATGATACATCTAATTAGGCCAATCTAATTGATGTTATGGGTGAAGTAGATATATAAGTTAGATATTTTTAGGCATTTTTTAGAAGATGGCATGTGAATTGAGTTAGTGAATGTGAATTATATGAATTTAGTGTGAACGCGGAGCAGAGCAGAGAATTAAGTTAGGTCAATATGAAGATTTTTGAGTCTATATTCTGAACCTCAATGGAATTATATTCCAACATATTGTAGATGCACAAGTTGTAACAATTCAACACTTGGTCATGTTCCACAATCTCTTCTATATCTTTTATTTTCTCAATGGGTAGTGATTCCACTTGGACAATGATTCCACCTATATTGAGCACTTATATAATATACTATAACCGGTTATAAAATATTGTGAACTAATCCTCACCACATGGTTTTTCCCATTTTGATTTTTCCATGTAAAAATCCTGGTGTTCATGTGTTATGTGATGTTGTTGTATGTTTTGATGGTTTCTTTCATTATTGCAATTGAATATGTTATAATTATTGGATGTTTAAATATTTAAGTGGTTTAAAAGAATATAGATTCACCCCCCTCTCAATATTTTGGGTGTTCAACACTCCCCCTTTCTTGAGAATTTTTCAGACTTCATTCTCTCCCCCTTTGGCATTAATGGTAAAGGGAATTACCTTCATTTTTGACATCACTTGCACACTTCACTTTAGGCAACACCAGCAAGAAACTCTCTCTACTTTCTCTCTTTTCATTGCTTCCTCTACTATACTTTCTTTACACTTCTCTTAATTTTCCAATGCCCTCCCCCTTAGGGAAACAAGACATGCTCCCCCTAACTGCACCAACCAAAGGAACTTCTACCTACTCCCCTTAAGAGATATCCATCATTAGTCCAAGACCAAGAATGTATCTTGAAGTGCTTCCCTAGACAGAAGCACACTCTATGCATCTAAATGAAAGAAGGAGAGGAAATAACCCCTAACTTTTGCTAGAGATACTCAATAGTATATTTTAGCAAAGCCTTAGTAAGAATGTTTACAACTTGATCCTTTGTAGGCACACACTTTTGCTTTACCTCATTCTCTACAACTTCCTCTCTTAGAAACTGATACCTAATAGGGATATTCTTTGTTCTTGAATGCATTGTTAGGTTCTTTGAAATATTGATAGCACTTATATTGTCACATAAGATAGAAATAGGTTTATCATATGATACTTTGATACCCTTCAATGTTTGCTTCATCCACAATACCTATATGCAGCAATATTTTTTTGTAATATACTTTTCCTTTGTGATAGATAATGACATTGAATCCTACTTCATACTCAACCAAGAAACTAATCTATTTCCAAGAAATAAAGCACCACCACTTGTACTTATTTTTTCATCTACACAACCTACCCAATTTGCGCTTTTGTATGCACTCAAAGAGAAATCAATATCCCTAGGATACCATAGGCCAAAGCTTGGAGTGCCCTTCAAGTATCTAAATATCTTTTTTACTATTGCCACATGAGATTCTCTGGGATCTTCTTGAAATATTTCCACAAGAAATATTGAATGCATGATATTTGATCTAGTAGTAGTTAGATATAGCAATCCACCAATCATAGATCTATACTTTCTTTTATTTTTCTTAGGATATTCATTGTTCCTTCTCAAATTACAACTAGTAATCATAGGAGTACAAACTAGTTTAGAATCCTCCATTCCAAACTTCTTCAACATTTCCTTAATATAATCTGACTGTGAAATGAAAATCCTTTTTTTGGTTGACAGATTTGTAACCCAAGGAAGAAATTCATCTCCCCACACATTGGCATCTCAAACTCTTTTTGCATCTCCTCTACAAACTTCTTGGAGATACCTTCATTTCCTTCAATGATTATGTCATCAAAACACACTACCACATTCAAGATCTTCTCTCTCAACCTTTCAGTAAAGGTTTCTATATTTAGTTCCTTTTTTGAATCCTTGTTTTAATAAGTACTTATCCAATCTTTCATACCAAGCTCTATTATCTTGTTTGAGCCCATATAATGGATTTTTCAATCTATAAACCATATTATTATCATATAATAATTAAAACCCTTTCAGATGGTCAATGTGCATCTCTTCTTCTAACTTACCATTCAAGAATGTAGACTTGGTGTCCATCTAATATACCTTGAATTCTTTATGGGTTGCAAAAATCTAGAAAAAATCTAATAGCTTCCATCCTTTCCACCAAAGAAAAAGTTTCTTCAAAATCTATCCCTTCCACTTGTGAGTTGCCCTTACACACAAGCCTAGCCTTATTTCTAACAAATTTTCCATCCTCATTCAATGTATTCCTAAAAATCTATTTAGTTCCTATTACATTCTTGTTTATTTATTTTGGGACCAATTCCCAAGTTTTATTCTTCTCAATCTACTCCAACTCTTTTTGCATAGCTTTGATCCAATTCTCATCTTTGCATGCCTCAATTATAGTTTTAGGTTCTACCTCTAAAAATAAACAACATTTTACATGTTCCTCTAGCATAGCATCTTCCCTCCTTGTCAACATACCTTTTCTCTTATCTCCATTGATTTGATCTTTAGAATGATTCTTTTGCACATACTTAGGAGTCTTAGGGAACTTTATAGAGCTTCTTCCTCTTCAACTACCATATCCTTTTCTTTCTCTTCATATTTTTCTTCTTCACTATAAGGGGGCTCATTAGATTCATATCCTTCTATCAACACTAAAATTTGATGTGGTTCTTCATCCAATTTGACACTTGCAATTTTAACTATCTTCTTCAACCTTTTATTGTAGCACCAATAAGCTTCCTCTTTGTAGAATATCCAAGGAAAATTCCTTCATCATATCTTGCATCAAAATTTACTAAGTTTTCTTCATCTCTTCTGATATAGCATTTACTTCCAAAAAATCTAAAATATTTCACAGTAGGAGGTTTAACATACCATAACTCATTAGAAGTCTTTGAATTCTTCACTCTTTCTTGTCCTCTATTAATAATGTATATTACAATATGAATAGCTTCTCTCCAATAGACATTTGGTAGATTTTCTTCCTTCCTCATGGTCCTTGTTGCTTCTTGAATTGTCATGTTCTTCCTCTCCACTACACCATTCTACTAAGGAGTCCTAGGAGCTGAAATTTTTATTTTTATCCCATGCTCTTCACAAAAATTGTTAAAATCATTTGAGTTAAAATCACCACCTCTGTTAGACCTCAAGCACTTGATTTTCAAATCCATTTTATTCTTAACCATAGATTTAAATGTTTTAAATTATCTAGACCTTTTGATTTTTCTTTGAGAAATGTCACCCAAGTCATTCTAGAATAATCATCTATTAATAACATAAAATACATGTCACCATAAGAGATTCTTATTATGGTATGTCCACGTAGGTTTGTATGCACCAAGTCTTGAACCTCTTTTTTGTCTGCTTTCCATATTGTTTATAGATTGCATTGATAGGTTTTGTAATCCTTGGTAGATCTCTCATGGCGTTAGTAGAACTAATCTTCACTAGACTCTCAAAATTGATGTGATCCATTCTTCTATGTCATAGCCAAATTTCATTGATATGAGACGTAAAGCACTTAACACCAACACCTTTGATATGATAAACATTACCTTTTGTCCTTGTCCCTTCAGCAACCAAATTTTAAGATCTTCCTTTTCTAATTTCACAGCCATCATCCTGAAACACCAAATTGTATCTTCTGCTACATATTTTTCCTACAATGAGAAGATTATGCCAAAGACCCTTGGCATAAAGAACATCATATGTTTTATGTTTTCCATCAAAACTAATTGAACCTTTTCCATACATCTTAGTAGATGTATCATCACCAAACTTAACAAGACCAACATCATACTTTTAAATTTTAACAAAATTACTCTTATCACCTGTCATATGATTTCAGCATCCACTATCAATTATCTAGTAGTTTCTCTCCTCTCTTTTATGAAAATAAGTCACCATAGTTCCTCTATTTTGTGAGTTGTTTCCAGAGCACTTTCCTTCATACATATTTTAGGATTAGTAGAATTAGTTCCAAAATTTAAACCCATGAACAAGCATTCATCACTTTCATCATCAGGATAGTTTGATTCCTCATCATTAGATATGGAATTTTATTTTTCAACATAATAACTCTTCTTGAAAATTGTACCTTTATGATCCTTTTGTTTTACATTTGAAACTTTGATTGGACTTTTAGAAGCATAGTGACCTATCTTTCCACAATTGAAACACTTAAAGGGTAACTTACCTTCATATTTTCCAATGACCATTTTCAATCTCCTTGCAAAATTTGCTTCCACCTCATCAAGATTATCCAAATCTAATTCATCATCCTTCTCTACCTCACTAACTATAAAAGTAATTTCTTTACTTTTGGTATCCTTACCAAACTCTCTCAATTTAAAAGAAATTATGGCACCAAACATTTGATCTCTAGAATATTGATCTAAATTTTGAGCTTCCTTAATAGTAGAAACTTTACAACTATAGGATTTATCACTTTTCCAAGTTCAAAATCAGAAAGACCACTCAAGATAGCATTTCTTGCTTTCCCATTTTTCTCATAATCTTTTATCTCATAATCACTTGTTATACCAATAGTAGGCATAGTATATATAGTTTCAACTAACTTCTAGACACTAAACCCTAGAGAAACAAGAAAGGATTCCATCCTAGCTTTCCAGTAAGCATAATTCATTCCATCAAACATAGGATCTTTGACACCCTTATTGTGTTCCATCTATATCTACCTCAATTTATTAAGCTTCTTCTCAAGAACCACAACTTTGATACCAATTGTTAGACATATAGGAAAAATGGGAGGGGGTGCATCAGTTGCACATTAAAAAATTCAATTCTTCATCAACTTTCAAACCCTTATCAAACATTGGTAAAATTTAAACATGTGAAACAACAACACAACCACAACCATACACAAGAGAATAGTAGATTTACATTTACGTGGAAAACCCTAATTAGGGAAAACCCACAATTAGGATTAGCTCACATATATATGAATAGCAATACTGAATACAATAGGCTCAATGTTGGAAGGGCTCACTAGTCAAAAAAGAAGAAAGGCTCATTAACCAAAGAACTCACTATCTAGAAGAAATAAGAATATAAAAACTATTACAGAGAGTTTCACTATCTTAGAGAAATAGGAAAGATCTACCACTACAATTTTTCACCATCTACAACCTTTGGCTCACTACCTCCATCAACTTCAGGCACACTAAAAATGTAGACACCTTTAGCTCACTACATCTGGAGTCATAGGAATTTAAGCTCATACTCCAATCACCACACTTGATCGCATTTTCATATTACACATGCCTTACAACATCTTCAACAATTCACCTTACATTTATACCATTTGTGACCTAAACAATCTTAATGTTCAACACCAAAATAGGTCAGCACCAAACACTTCTATGGTGCAAATAAGTGAAGGTGGACCTTACCATGGGTTAACTAGGACCCAAATCTACACTAACATTCTTTTCTCTATGTCTACAGTCCATGAAGCACTTCCACACATAGCACTAATATGCTAGGTTGACCAAACCTAAATTAATGCTAACAACAGTTAACTTCACAATTCACTAGGTCTGAAAACATCATGTGGACCATGTGACAACACCATAAAAAACACTAGAATATTCCAAAATCAACATACTACTCTATAACACTGCCACAACCACCTGAAACATAGAGTAATATCATCATGTGCAACCAAGTGAACTACCACTGAACTCCAACACATGAACCAAGCTTGTGGAGCAACTCAACACTCAATATTCCAAAGGAAGGTAGGTATAGACAATATAAGCTCTTTCCCAAATCCACATGAAAAGAAACCTCAATGTGGAGAAATGAAAAGCAATTCCATTTCTCCCAAACAACCTTCTTCACTTGTAACACTTTGTCAAACACTTCTTCCACTATCACACACTCTAGAACCTAAAACTCTAGATATAACACCTCAATCATCACGTCCAAACTGCACAAGCACATCTTCAACTATGAAGAAACATATAAAACAACACAAAACACACCTTGGTCACCTTGCACACTCTTTTATTCAAATTTTCTCAAAAAAAACTTGGAAACCAAGTGAACCAGTTGCATCAGTAGCACCACAAACATCTCAACATATCTATAGCACCAACAATCTCCAACAACTCCAATACTATGGGTTGACATCAATTACAACACCAAAAATCTCCAACAATCTCCAATACTAGGGATTGACATCAATGACAACACCAACAATTTCCAACAATCTCCAATACTAGGAGTTGACATCAATGACAACACCAACAATTTCCAACAATCTCCAATACTAGGAGTTGACATCAATGACAACACCAACAATATCCAACAAATTTTACATCATAAAAATCTATATAAAATGACAAAACATTAAAATAATATACTTTTCTCATCAATAATCACAAAATATCCCTTCTTTCTAGTTCAATACATTCTTTTTCGCATTGTATCATTTGTAAATTTATTTACAGCTCTTGTTGCTTTATACTATCATGTAATTATATTCTTCCTCTTCATGATGCAAATTAGATCAATTGGTGTAGTTTATTTCTTCTAAACCTACAAGTAATATATTTAAAAATGCCTTTTTTGCAATTTAGTCTCACAAAATGAACATAGTTCAAAATAGACTAAATGGAATAAAGGAAAAAAATGTTTGATACTATGTTAGTGATATTTTATCTCTTGTATGTTGTCTCATTTGACTATTCATATAATTAAAATGTTTGATACTATTTTAGTGATATTTTTTATGCATGAGCGTATGGGGCCAATGGAAGTTTCTTTTGATTAGTTAGACACAATGTAAAAAGAAAAAAAGATTTGAAAAAATAGACTAAATGGAATAAGGGAAAAGAATGTTTGATACTATGTTAGTGATATTTTATCTTTTGTATGTTGTCTCATATGACTATTCACATAATTGATAAAAAAAGTTTTTATTGTAGTTTCTTAGATCTTTATTTGAGTGTGGATGTTTTTCTTTATTTTAATTTATTTTGAATTATTTCGATACTATGTTAGTGATATTTTTTCTCCATTGACTATTTTCTTCTTTTTGGCACTTCCCACTTACATTAGCCCATATGCTCATGCATAAAAAATATTTTGTCTATTAAGTTTTATTATGATTTTTTAATATTAAAAGGTAAAAATTGTATTTACCTAGTGGAGAAAAACTATATATTTAAAGGTAAAATTTTATTTCTATAATTGTAATATATTATTTTTATTTTTATTTTTCTATATTTATATTTTATGTTTTTGTTTATTTTGTTTATATCTATTTAAAAGTAAAAAATATAATTTTATGAAATAATATTTTTATTTTAAATTTAAATATTAAATAAAATTTAAATTTTGGAATTATTATATATATTATTTTTTAAATAAATTATATTAATTTAATATATTTAATATTTTTAATTTTAAGTGGAAAAAATTAATTTTGAAATTGTAATATGTTATTTTTTATTTTTTATTTTATATTTAATTTTTTTTTTTCTAATTATAATCCCAATTCTAATTTATAGTTAGGGTTAGAACTAGGTTGAGGTTAGGGTTAGAATTAAAGAGATAACTAACATATATATCTTTTAAAAAATAATATAAAATATGTTAAGAGATATCTTTCTTGAGGTGCATATTAGATTTATTTGTGAGAAATTGATTTATTAAATAGTTAATTGAGTGACTTATTACATATTTTAATATTGAATACACAACTTTTCTGAAAAAAAAAAAAAAATGAAACATTTCTCCTCATTCTTTGATCTATCTATGTGCAGGCCATAGTAAATGATGCACACACTAAGCTCTAAATTTCATTGTGGGTCAAAAGTATTATTTCCTATTTCTATTTTTTTTGTCATGTCATTATCACCATTAAGTTTTAACTTTTTTAACATCATTTTCAAAAGTCTTATTACATATTAGATACAATTGATAAGTGGATGTGGTTGTTGTAAATGATGATTTTGGGTTCCCTCACAATGCTTTGCTCCTCCTAGGTTTTTTCACCTAAAAGGAGAAAGGGAATTGGATGGGGTCAAAAATCCAAGGGTTTACACTCAAAGATTAATGTAAAGGGGATGAAATTTATTTAAATGTGATGTCTAAATTCAATAAGCTAGAAGAAAGATGACTTATTGATGTTAAATCTAAGAAATGTGAAGTGTTGGAAAATATAGTGTTCTATGCAAACATGTTATAAATAACCTAGAAATGCAAACAAAACTAGATAGAAAGCTATTAAATAGAATATGTGCACTTGGAAAATGATGAAGAGTAGGATGGAGAATGCAAAGACCTCTGAAATTCTAAAAAAATTGACTATTGAGCCAACTGGGACACTTATGCCAAGTTGGACAACTTAGTCCCAGATCAGGGAAACTGCTCTAGAGCCCGTTTAAGCCAAATGGGTATCCAAATCTACAAAAATCAATAAAAAAAAAGTTTAGTGGGACTAAGTCACCACTAGTGGTGACCTATTCCACTTTTGAATTTCTAAAAATTTGAAAGTGGAAATGGGTGCCCTAGGTCTGCACTTTGGTTTCCCCCAGGGTGTCTGCTTCTAAAACTCTAATTTTTTGGCCTGAAGGTGACTTTTAGTTGATATTTTGGCTTGGAAAAGAAAGAGATGTCTTCAACAAGTCTTCAAACAAATCTTCAATGATCCTCAAACCCTCAAAGTTCCTAAATCTACAAACATGGAAGAAGAGAAGAAGGAATGTTGAATGTTAGGGCATGGGGGTTTTCCTTGGCCAAACCCCTTTTTAGGTAATTAAACCAAATGAAGAAAGAATATAATGAAGGATGAAACAATGGATTTATTACCTTTCCATGATGTTTGATCTTGAATTTTTGTAGCAAAACATGAATAATCTACCCTTGAATGTCCTTGGGAGCTATCTTGATGACTTAGAATGCTAAAACCCTAGCTTAGTTGACTTTAGAACATGATGAATGATGGATAAATTAGGATATTGAAAAATGAGGGGAAAACCCCTTATTTATACACAATTATGCCTTAATTCCCGAAAATGCCACATCATAGGCTGACCTTAGGTCTTAAAGAATAAAATCCAAAAGAAATTTGAATTTATTTTGATTTTTGACCCAAATGGGACTAAGTCACCCAAGGTGGTGACTTAGTCCACCTAGGAAATTTTGAGTGGATTTTTGATATTAAGATGTATTAAATGTTATTTATCGGGTTCTTCTTCAATAAGACACTTAAGGCCTATAACTACATAAAGGGGTCATCTAAAGCATAAGAAAGGTGTAAATATTGATGACAAGGCTAGGAAAGTGTGAAAGCTTTTTATAAGACTTTACAACACTTTGAAATAGGTCTTGGAAAGGTTATTTAGGTGAATTATAACATTATGGTCCTAGAAAAGTGTGAAGATGTGTTACAACACCTTTACAAGACATCAATAAATGCATTTTATTCAATTTGCAAGGGCCCAAGACCTAGTGTGGATGTTTAGACACCTCACAACACCAAATCAAGGCCTCATTAAGTCCAATTTATCATCAATTATTCCCATATCAAGCAAAGTATACACTTTTTAGCAACACATTAAGCCCCCACTTTAGTGAGGATGAACTTGCTTCAAACTCACACTAAATTAGCCATTCAAGAGGATTCCAATCATACCAATGTAGATGAAAAATAATGACAAAGATCAAAGGAGATTGTGCAAGCCCCTAGAATCCAAGATCCTAATTCAAGCCAACATAAGCATGAAAGGACACATGCAAGGTGAATGATTTACATCAAGACAAGATACATGATCATACAGTGGCAAGAACTAGAAGGAAAGGAAAATGGGGTGGATCAAGCTTCGACCATTAGTCCAAAATGTTGTGGAATAGATCTAGGCTTTTTTGTTTTGGAAAGAAAATGCATACCCACTCTAGAGTGACAAAACTCTTGGTTTTTTTCTTGGTATTAAAATCCCAAAAGTATACTCAATCTACAACCACATAACTTCTAGTTATCTGCGGGGTGAGAAATCCCAAAGGTGAGAAGCATACATTAGTTGGTACGTAGTCAAACACATAGGTGGCTGTGGGGGAAATTCGTGCCTCAGAATGGGCTCCCTACTCAACCATACCAAAGTTATACCTCCTGATAACTTTAATAAGGTGCCACAAAGGAAAATGATTTTCAAGCTCTATGAAGTAAGCAAAACTTTGTATGCTTGACACTCATAGACATTGTTAATGGAAAATAGTGTAAGGATTGTTCAAAGGTATTTTTCTTTGTTCGTGCAATGTCTCATCTTAGGGAACATAATTCTCAATGTCTCCAAGAGAGGATAAATGCAAACGGTCTCATCCTGGGGAATATCATGCCTAATGTTTCCAAGAGAGGGTATCACAAGAAAAATAAAATTACACAATGAAATGTGAGTGGTGATGTATGCCCCCACTTTAAAGTGGTTGAGAGCACCAATATTATGAGAAATTGCTTTAAAGTAGAAGAAGAGGACATGAGAGCTTAAACAAAAATCCCTATTCCAAGTCATATGTTTTTGAGAAGCTACATCATGAAAAGGGTAGTATGTCATATGCAATCCAACTTAAGGAATTTCATCCACATCCCAAGCTTTCTCTTATGTATTCATGAAAGGTTAACAACTAACCAAAGGAGGAAACCACAAGTGACATACAAGGAAAAGGCTATCGAACCCCCTTTCCCCCACTTAATGCAGGACAAGGGTGAGCCAAAATGATGCATGCTAGAGTGAAAATCAGTATCAAGTAGAGGAATTAGGTTCCCCGACAGAGGGAAGCATACCAAACTCTTAAAAATGTTGTATTTTATGACTCAAAGCTTTACAATCATTAGTGGAGTGACCATGAACTCTATGATAGGCATAGAATGAAGTCTTGTAAGAGCATTTATTTCGAGTTCTAGGAGGAAGGGTGATCAAGTGATCTTGGAGGATTCTTGACAAGATACCCTCTTGATCAATGGTAGAAGGCGGTCTAGTGGTATGTGACAAAGATACCCCTTGCTTAGTAGTAGTTGTCATATCTACGCGAGACTCTTTAGATTGCGATATTTTATTTTCTCCATTATAGGAGGATATAAAATCTAATGAATTCAAATCATGATCATTTTGCAAGATGGAATTGACATTAAGTGAAGGTGTAGTTTTGTGTTGCATGTTTAGATGATGTTTAAGACTACTAGTGTCAAGGTGTTCAATTAAGAATAATGTAGGAGTATGTGTTGTGAGATTGTTGATGGTGAGTGAAGGTTTGGCGATCTCTATTACAGGAGAATAGCCAAGACCATGAGTTGTTTGCTATGTGATAGGGTCGATAGGATTTTGGATACCTTGTTCATTAGCACCACATCCTTTTCCACTATATCCAAGTTGTTTCATAAGCTCATAACCTTTTCCATAAAGCTTTTTCATTGCTTTGGAATCGGGTGGTTGTTTTTTATTGTGTTCATCAAAGGTTTTTGTGTAGTTTGCTTCTTTGTCTAAAGTGGTTGAGGTGGATGCTTTCAAAGGGTAATCCAAAGTTGGTGTTGACAGTGTTGTGTTGTTTCCCTTATTTGAATCTTTGTGGATGCTTTTGTTTTCTCCCATGAAATCATGTTCAAAATCCAAGGAACCCCAATCATCTTCTAATAGCATTGTGACTTGTTCAATATGTTGTTATTTGTCTTTCTGTTGTGTGGGTTCCACCTGTGTGGTTGGTGTTAATGTGTTCAAGCGGTTCTCTTTGGTTTTCTTAAGTTGCAAGACACTATAAGGCTCATGAACAGTGGTGAGTGTGCACACTTTTTCCATTGTAGATGTATTTCATTTTTTGATGAAGAGTGGAAGGCACATCATTCATAGCATGAATCCAAAACCTTCCTCGAAGAAGGTTATATGAAAGATTATGAGGCATAACCTGGCCAATTGGTGTGTTCAATGTGACTTATCCAACTATAATAGGTAAAGTGATCACACCAAGTGGTGTCTTTTTAATATTTTCAAAACCCTTAATACATAAAGATTTGGGTTTAATTTTTTATTTATCCACATGAATCCTATCCAAAAGGTTTACGATACACACATTAAGAGTTGAGACATTGTCAATAAGGGTTCACTTTATCCCTATCCAATTGTATCAAGCAATGATCATGAAAGCTTCATTTTGTTTTTACACTTCCAAAGGGGGGAGTTCACTTTGGTGGAAAACAATGTCAACACTTATTTGTTGGATCATGGCTATGATGTTAGTTGGTTGTGCATTAGAAGGGACAGGAACTTGTTGCAAGGTGGTTTGGATCATGTTGTGATAGTGAGGGGAGGCTTGAATAAGATCCCACAATGATATCTTAGCAGGAGTATTCTTTAGTTGTTTGACAAGGTTGTACTCCTTTCCAATAGGAAGACTTGGTAAGAAAGGTCTAGATGGGATAAGATTAGGAAAAGGTAAGGGTGTTGGGGTTGGTTGTGGTGGTTGTGGGTTATTTTGAGTGTTATATGTATGAGCAACGGTATTATAATTTTGTTGTTGCAACACATTAGTTTGAGGTGGATAGAGGTTGAATTCAGGTTTGTGTGGACTTTTTTTGTGTGAAGGGGGATAAAGATGAGTTGAGGTTGAATAATATTAACATCCCTTAGCGAATGAGACTCTAACATAGGCTCTCCATCTCTTTTCAAGGGCATAATATTATTATCAATGTTATCTCTTCCTTGTATGATGATGTTGCATACATATGATGAAGGACTCCAAATCAGAAAATAAAAGTGTTCTAAATTTGGGTTCATGAAAATTTAAGAGAATATTTTATAAGCCCTTGGCTACTTACCCTTCTAGGATGTTTCACCTAAAAGGCAAGGGATTGGGACACTTACGCCAAGCTGGGCAACTTAGTCCCAAATTGGGGAAATTGCTTCGGAGCCTGTTTTAGCCAAATGGGTATCCAAATCTACAAAATAAATTCAAAAACAAGTTCAGTGGGACTAAGTCGCCACTAGTGGCTATTTAGTCCACTTCTAAATTTCTAAAAATTTAGAAGTGGAAATGAATGCCCTAGGTCTGCACTTTGGTTTCCCACAGGTGTCCACTTCTGAAACTCTAATTTTTGGGCCTGAAGGTGACTTTTAGTTGATATTTTGGCTTGGACAACAAAGAGATGTCTTCAACAAGTCTTCAAACAAATCTTCAATGAACTTCAAACCCTCAAAGTGCCTAAATATGCAAACACACAAGAAGAGAAGGAATGTTGAATGTTAGGGCATGGGGGTTTGCCTTGGTCAAACCCCCTTTTAGGTAATTAAACCAAATGTAGAAAAAATATAATGAAGCATGCAACAATGGAGTTATTACCTTTCCATGATTTTCTTAAATTTTTTTAGCAAAACATGAATAAACTTCCCTTGAATGTCCTTTGGAGCTATCTTGATGACTTAGAATGCTAAAACCCTAGCTTAGTTGACTTGAGAACATGATGAATGATGGATGAATGGTGATGAGTTTTGAATTAGGATGAATTAGTAGATTGAAAAATGAGGGGAAAAACCCTTATTTATACACAATTATGCCTTAATTCCTAAAAATACCTCATCACAGGCCGACCTTAGGTCTTAAAGAATAAAAACCTGAAAGAAATATGAATTTATTTTGATTTTTGACCCAAATGGGACTAAGTCACCCTTGGGTGGAAAATTAGTCCACCTAGGAAATTTTGAGTGGATGTTGGATATTAAGATGTATTAAATGTTGTTTATTGGGTTCTTCTTCAACAAGGCACTTAATTAAGGCCTATAAGTGCATAAAGGGGCCATCTAAAGTATAAGAAAGGTGTAAATATTGATGACAAGCCTAGGAAAGTGTGAAATTTTGTTACAATACTTTAAAGCACTTTGAAATAGTTCTTGGTAAGGTTATTTAGGTGAATTATAACATTATGGTCCTAGAAAAGTGTGAAGATGTATTACAACACCTTTACAAGACATCAATAAATGCATTTTATTCAATTTGCAAGGGACCAAGACTTAGTGTGGATGTTCAAAAACCTCACAACACCAAATCAAGGCCTCATTAAGTCCAATTTATTATCAATTAGTCTAATATCAAGTAAAGTATACACTTTTTGGCAACACAGTTGTAGCTTTCTCATTAGCAGGAGTACTATATGGAGAGGGTTTTGGGAGGGTACGATCAACATATAAAAGGCATGCACTTCCATGGTGGGAGAGAAATATATGAACTAATATTGGAATTGATTGATAGAGCAAGTGATGAAATGAATATCTTTATATATTATATTTTATATAACAATATTCATTTATTTTTGAATTATGGTTTTTCTTAATGAAAATAATAAGTGAGAAACTCTTGAACCAAAAAGGTAGACCTACTTGCAATATAGGAGGAATTGAATTCCCAATTAAGAGAGGAAGAGGAAGATTTACTCACTAAAATAGAGAATGAAGACTTTGAAGATCTGAACATAATAGAAAATAGAAACATCTCTCAGACAGCAACACAAATACTAGCCCCAATAATTCTTAAATGAAAAAGAAGAAGGGGAGAAAGATAAACAGATAGAAAAGAGAAGAAATGGCCCAAGAAAAAGGAATAAAAAGTATCAAAAACTTCCTTCAAAAAAATTTGGGAGAGGAGCACTCCCTCAATGAGGAGCCATGAAGATTCTAACCTAGAATGTTAGGGGACACAATGACCCCAATAAACAACGTTTAATAAAATTTCAGATTGAGAAAACAAAAGAAGGCATCATATTGTTGTAAGAAACAAAGATAGAAGATGAAAACAAAAAATTATACAAAAAAATGGATGGGAACTATATTGGAAAATTCATATGGGTTTGTAGGAGGCCTGGGATTTCTTCAAGGAAAAATAAGTTAGCCAAAGTAAATGCAATAATCAAAGAGAGTAATTGGCTACTATGTGAGGCAAAAAGATTGAAAAACAATTTAAAGTTCTATATTTTCAACATCTATAGGCCAACAAGGAACAATGACAAAGAAATTATGTGGAACAATATAAGCTAGTACATATCTAAATTAGGAGACCTATAAGAGAATCATTATGGGGAGGATTATAATGCAGTCGTAAGGATAGAAGAAAATTTTGGTTGTAGGTGAATAATAACTCCTTCAATGGAGGCCTTCAAGCATTTTTTAGAGCACAATAATTTGGTGGAAGCACGATTAAGGAACGGGGCCTATACATGACCAGTCCAACAAAAGATCAGGGGAAAGATGCATTAAAGAAAAACTAGATAGATTTATTTATTTCCATGATTGCCAGGTTGAAAAGATAAAACTAGAGGCATCAATAATTCCATTGTCCAGCTCAGATCATCTACCAGTAAGATTAAGCAGCTCTGAAGAGGAACCCAAAAAATAAATCTTACTTCAAATGTGAGGAAATGTGGTTTTGGAAAGAAGGAATTGTCGAACAAATAGAACATTGGTGGAAGATAGCTCCAAAATATGGGGCAACTAAGAGTTTCAACTTTGTAAACAAACTTAAGTATATAAAGGGGAAGCTTCAAATATGGAATAAGGAAATATTCAAAAATGATTTCTCAGAGAAAGTGCAGTTAGAAAAAGAATTGGAACTTCTAAATAATAAAATATTGGAAGAAGGAATGTACCAAGGAGATTATTTAAAAGAGAAATAACTCTTGGTAGAATATAATGAGGTTTTGGCTCTAGAGGAGGAGTATTGGAGAACTAAATCTACGGAATTATGGTTAGCAAAAGGCAATGCCAATACAAAATTATTTCATAACATGATAAGAATCAAACAAGAATGAAGGAGGATAATAGAAATAAAGAGTACATATGGGAGTACAATAGAGAAACCAGAAGAGATCAAGGTAGAAGTAGTTAGCTTCTACAAACAATTACTACCTCTAGAGGGGGATAATGACATACTGCATGACAAGAGGATACTAGCAAATATTCCAAAGTTAATAACTCCAAAAGAAAATGCAATGTTGATGGAACCATTTTCGAGGGAAGAGATAAGTATTGTAGCACATCAACTACATCCAGACAAAGCACCTAGACCAGATGGATTTCCATCCTTCCTCTACCATAAATGTTGGCACTTCTTACAAAAGAAAATCTAGGAAATTTGTGATATTTTAGGAAGAAAACAAATATTTTTCAAGGACCTAAATAATACAATGGTGGCCCTAATACCTAAAAAATAATTCTACTCAAAATTTGGAGACTATAGGCCAATATCTTTATGCAACAGCATATATAAGATAATATCCACATCAATGGAAAACGGATTAAAGAAATTACTAGAAAGAGTAATCTCTCCAGCTCAAAGTGGTTTCACCCAAGGAAGAAACATTGTGGATAGTATCATATTGGCAAGTGAAGTGGTCCACATCATTAATTGTGAAAGACTATCAAGTATGATGATCAATCTCAATGTTAGTAAAGCATATGACAAAGTAAGATGGACATTCTTAGTGAGAATATTGGGAAATTTTGGATTTAGCAAGATTGGATCTCAACATAAAAATATTTGATCCTCATCAATGGTATTCCATGCGGATTCTTTGAAAGTACAAATGGGATAAGACAAGGGGACCCTATCTCCCCATTTCTATTTGTTATAATGGTTGAAGCCTTAAGTAGACACATAACCTCATAATAAAAGGGAAAGCAATGGAAAGGAATCTAGTTAGCTCAAGGGATAGATGAAATAACACATCAACAATTCATGGATGATACACTCCTATAAGGGGAAGCCACAATAAAGGAAGCATAAGAAATAAGAGCATTCCTTGAGGAATAAATAAGTGTTTCTAGGCAAAAAATAAACAAGGAAAAGTCCAAAATCCATTTCTTCAACACAAAAAAAAAAGATAATACAAAAAAGAATAGCCAAAACCTTGGGCTTTACTATAGAGGATCTTCCATGTAAATATTTAGGGGTGTCATTATTTAAAGGGGCCATAAGATCCTCAATGTGGGAACAAGTCAAAGAAAAATGCAGAGATAAAGCACAAAGTTGGAGAGGCAAGTGGCTAACCTTGGCAAGAAGAATAACCATGATAAAGTTAGTCCTAAAAGTGATTCATACCTATTCAATATCATGTATGTAGCTAACGAATAAAATTTCTTTAAGTATAGATAGTATTCCCAAAAAAAATCTATGGGAAGGATTAAATGATGAGCACAAAGTCCCTCTAATTCATTGGGATACAGTTTGCAAATCCAAGGTTGAAGGAGGAGCTGATATTAAGAATATCATGATGTAGAATCTTTCCTTAGGAGAAAAACTAATATGGAAATTATATCAAAATCCCTCATTACTATGGTGTAAAATAGTTCAGAGGAAGTATTTAGATAATTTAAACCCGGAAAAAACCTTAACAATGGAAAATGTAAGGAATGGGTCTCATATATGGAACTTTATGCAAAATTGTAGGCATTTAATAACAAACCATTTAACATACAAGTTAATAATTGGAAGAGGACTAATTTATGGTGTGATTCGTGAGGAGGTTATAAGCCACTAGTAGAATACCTAGAGATGTCTCCCCATATTGAAGACTCAAGAAGCTTATACGGGAATGAGATTCAGGAAACAATGTAACAAATGAATAGAACAATTTTTAAAATGATGCAATAAGCGAAGAAACAAGGGCTAGATTGAAAGAGATCCTACAAGAAAGAAAGGTGTGCTTAAATGAACAACCAGACACGATTATCTAGTGTTGGGAAAAGTTAGGAAATTATTTAGCAAAATTGGGTTATCTAATCCAGTTGAGATAGGAGGACAGTAACTAGCTGAAAATACTTTCTTGGGGAAAGTGGATTCTACCAAAAGCTAGGGAATTCATGTGGGAAACCCTACATGGAAGGATCTTAATATGGGACAAGCTAAAAACAATAGGAATCAAAGGTCCACAATGGTGTATCATGTGTAAAATAAACATTGAAGATGTAGATCACTTATTGCTAAACTGCCCATATGCAGCTCATGGATGGTACTTGTTACAAGACAGGTTGGGATGGGCATCACCAAGAAATAGTAAACTTAAAGATTTCTTTACCAGTTGGCCTGTTCACAAGTCAAAGGCCTTTTGGGTACAAATATGGAAGGTTACTCCCTAAATTCTCATATGGAACATTTGGAAAGAGCGTAATACGAGAATCTTCCAAGAAGAATTCGAGGAAGAAGAGGTATGGAAAATGGAAGAATGCAACATCATTGAATGGATGAACACACATATAAAATTAAAAAGAAAGAAAGGTTTACAAAGTGGGACAATGATCTAATGAAAAGATGGAAAGACCTCAAGGTACCATCTTTCCTCCAATTAGCACCAAATTCTAAAAGAAAAAGGTTAAATGCAAAATGGAATCCATCCCAGCAGAGGAGAATGAAACTAAATACAGATGGGACATCCAAGGGGAATCCTGGACTAGCAAGGGTAGGACGTATTATAAGGAATGAGGAGGGTGATTTAATAATAGTAGTATCAAAGAAATTGTCAGTAGTCACCAACAATGCAGCAGAATTAGAAGGATTATTACAAGGGTTGTAGGCTTGTAAAGAAAATGAAATAAGGAACATTGAGATCGAAAGTGACTCCACAATTTGTATAAATGATGTTCTAAGTGGAAAAATGGGAGACTAGATATTATAGACCAAGTTGAATCAGATAAGAGAATTAATGGGGGAAGTGAAGATTCACAGTGTAAAGCATATCTATCAAGAGGCTAACAAAGCATCTGATTGGCTAGCAAACAAAGGGATTGATTAGACAAGTGACATCAATCAAGAAACCAGGCAGGTTTACGGAATGGACTGGAAGAAATACTCAAAGTGGACAAGGAAGAAATTAAAATTCAATCTTCAACAATCATGTGAACAAAATGTATGGTAAGAAGGCTTCAAGACAGATATATGTACCAAACGGTCCTTAAAAATCAAAGGTACACAACCCTTACTCTTTATCCTCTAAATCAATTAACTGGTTTTCTCAAATTTATATAAATAGCCTTAGTATTTTAAGCCTGGGGACCACAATACATCATTCCAAAAGACATGGAATACCCAGGTAATAAAGCAGAAACAATGCATAACAAAAGAGGTAAAATGAGATAAAAATGAACAAAGGAATTCTAAACAAAACCCAATCAACCAAAATATGTGGAAATGCCTTTTTTGATTGAAAGTAAGCAACAAATACATCTAATTAGCTTTCTAAACAATGCACTAATATAGACTAGTGCATAAATATTGAAACCCCTTCAGCATTAGATAAAATAACACTTTCTTTAAACAAGGATTATAACAAGAAAGTAAATAGATGAGAATTTTCTCACGTTAACCCATAATATGGAAATCACCTCTACTAAAAGGAGCTAAATTACAACTTTTGACTTGTAATTTAACTTACGACTCAAAATAAATCCATATGAAGGAATATTAAAATGTAGAATCTTTCACTATGAACATCAAAGTATCCATAAACAAAACCCAGATTTATATATTATGTCCAATATTGTTTATAAACATGATCAAGAACTTTGATAAGCAATTCTCTAGCATAAAGAGATAGATTGTATATAGAAATATCAACTATTTATTTACCATCACCTTAAACTTGAAAGCTATTTACAATCTAACTTTTGCACTCAAAATGGGACAAAACCACAAGTATTTATATTTATCTATACCCAGAGAAAGGTCCTATACTATAGACCCTAACTTAGAAAAGAAATTTTCTATCATAAAGCTTCATATAAGTGGAATTCATCCAACCAGTTGAAATTGTTAACTGGCTCATATTGATAGAGCTTGTGAAGGAACTGGTGACCATAGAGGGTGTGGCAGTGGTGTAGAAGAAGCTCATCTCCCTCAATATCCAAAAGGAAAGGAACCAAAGGAGCTCTAGTTGGTCATCCTAGATCACGAGGATGAGGAACTCCAACGGTAGGTTGGGTTGCAGCTAAAACCCTATCCAGATTTCCCAATATGAGGTTGATAAAACTTGCGAGTCATGCTTCCAACCATGTCCTGTGAAACGCGAAGATCCAAAAGAGATGCAACGAAACGAGAAAGAATATCAAAATTAACTCGATATCGTTCTTCAGAATTAAGAAACTTCTCACCCAGTATAAGTCGGATAGCTTTCATGGTGAGAAGACCCCATTCCTTCAGCACTAATTTCAATCAATGCTTAGTAATAATGCCTATGAAGACAAGCTTGATGCAAGAAATGTGACACGTATGGAAGAGGTGGCAAATAGGCCACTCCTAAATGATCGCCAGGATAACGAAGTGGCAACTAAGGGTGAGGTGGATTAACACATCCCCTCAAACAATCATTAATGAATAAAAATTGTCAAGCTGAATTAATTAAAGGGATTTTACCATCCCATCAAAGTGGTAAGCTTACTTAAAAAAAAATATATGGTTTTTCTCAATATATTAAATTTAAATATTTTAAAATATTTAAGTTTGACTTTTAATTATAATATATTTATTGTTTATATATTATTAATATTTAGATTCAATTTTAAATGTAATTATATAATAGTGTTTTTAAATTTATTGTAATGTATTTAAATTTAGCATATAATGTTTTATTTTTAAAGATTAATTACTTTATTTTTTAAAAAATTATATAAGACAAATTTATTCACAACTTTTTTTAAAATTCTCGTTGTCAAATGTCATCTAAATTTAATTGTTGTCAAACATGAACACAAACTCAAACCTAACTTTATAACATAGGTTTTAATCTTAGAAGTTACTAGAGTTATTAAACATAGCAAGGAACATTGGATGAGAATTGTTTTTGTTGCTCTTTTATTATTGTAGATTATACAAGATAAATTTTAAATAAAAGTATCACTAAATATTCTTAGAAGAATATGAATTAGGGTTTTGGACTTGCACAGCAATGTTAAATAGCACATATGAGTTTGAACACTAAATCAAGTTAATTTTAGATTGTATTATTTTTATATACACGAAAGCTAATTTTAGTAGATGAATTTATTTTGATCTCTTTACATGATGGTGAACTTTCTTTGTGGGATTTATCTTACACATGCTAGGGTTTTGTTCTTATGATTTATCTTTGCATATTATAGTTTTAAATCTAATATGTCATTGTATACCTCTTACTTTAGAGATAGTTGTGATTTGGATCCACATTTGTTTTGTTTCATTGTTCATGTTTTTTATTAGAGTTTGGAATTATGTTGTTTAATTTCTCTTTAATATATGTACCCTCCATCATAATTGTGCTTCATTATTAGATCATTTTTTAAAATTCTCATGGACCCTTACCTTTAGGTAAAGCATTCATTTGTGTATTACTAATTTTGATGTGTTCTTATATTTGTTGCATCCAATACCTCCATTCTTTATGTTCTCATGTCTTCCTATCTTTTGAATGGGTGTGTATTTTTTATAATAGTGTTATTTTATCATGTACGTGATTTTCGTTCTTCATAGAATTATCTCATTACTATGATATTCACCTTGATTAAATGCCTTTTTTTTATTAGTGATAGTAATTCTCACATACATTTTGATGTTCTAACTTTCAATGTAGTTCTTTAGTCCATAGTAATGAGATCATGTCTCTTCTTCCTGCATATCATGTGATAGCCAATTTCTATGCCTTTAGACTCATCTACCTTTTAAGATACATTTTATGAAAGGTCTAGTGATTTTTCTTCAAGTGATGTTATAGCTAGAGAGCATATTCTTTCTACCCATCACGATTTTTATTATCTTATATCTATTGATTTTCTTCTATTATCTCTAATGCTACATGCTTATTTCAAGATCCTAGTGTTTTTCTTGTTGATTTAGGAACACATATCTATGATTTGGCTACTTGATTGATCTATGATTCATGGTGTTTCTACTCCTACTACTTGTGATGTATCTAGATTATCATTCTTATTTATTCTTGTGATGTATTTAGTGACTCATGTATTCTTGATGCACCTATTGATTTTAATGATATTTTAATAGGTGATGATAATATTTATTTCTAATTTCTATCTCATACTATTTTTTATTCTACACTTTATATAATGCTTTAGCCCTAAAGTATACCAACACATCTATGGTTTCTAATTCATGCAATATAATTCTACTCCAACTAATAATGATGCTGTCTCATTTTCTTTTTTTCATTATATAATGAAGATTCCCATGATGTTTATTTTTTTAATGATAATATTTGATGTGAATCTTTATTGCATGATGTTGTGAATTATGCTATATTCTCAACAAACGAAAGTTAACGATACAATCATGTTGAAAATGTTGTTTCAAAGGTCATGTTGGTGATCCATGCATTTAATGCTTTAATGATTCTAGATATGGTTATAGCAGAGGTGTATTTTAGTGTAAAATTAGTTATTACCAAACTAGTTAGCTTTAAGCCTATCTAGGAGGGTCCTATTCACACTAGTCTTAAGATCATTTAGAGAGACATCTCACTTTTTGTCTCACCTCATGTGGAGTCACGAAGAGTCCCAACACTTGTTCATAGAGTCTAGCATGTGTTTCACTCCTACATTCTCATTTCCTTATCCTTGTCTTTGTATACAAGGATATTTTTTATATTTTACAAGTTACATGTTGCATATGGTAGTTTTCATCTTGAATATTATTTTTTTATAAAAGTGTTGTTTGATTTTGCAAGATATCTTTGCTACTTCAACGTAGTCTCAAAATCTCCTTGAAAATCACTTCTTAAATTGGTTGGAATTTGAAATACTACTTCAACATTCACCTAAGGTTGCAAAGCTACTCTTATAAGGAAGCTCACACAAAATAACCTACCCATGGTAGTTCCATAGTTTCCTTAAAGGTATTTTAAAGAAAGGCATCATCACACATCTTTGTATACTAGACATCACAATTTGAACTAGGATGTAGTTGCTTGTTATCTACCACATAAAATTTACACCTCAAAGGACATTTTTTTTCCTACCCAAGATTGACCTCAAGAAACTAGAGGTAAACCCATAGAAAATTTATGTTTTTATTCCAATACAACGAACATATTAAAATGTTATTTTATAGACTTTAGTTAGTCAATTCTATGCATTTTTAGAATTCATATTCTAACATCAAATTATGAGATAAGCACAATTATCTTTTATATTTAGATACATGATCTACTCTCATTTATTCTCATTTTTAGAAACAATCAAACATTGTAGCTAAATGAAGTGAACCACTATGAACCTTCCTCTAGGGTATGTCAAATAGAAAGCAAGTCATGCCAATAGAAAAACATAAATGCATTAATTTCATTTGGGGGAGGCTTTAAAATTTATTGCATCCTCTTCTCAAGATGCTCACAGCATGGAAAAATATACATGGAACAACTTATGGAAGATGTTTTATAGTTCCATATCATGTAAGGAAAAGATAAACTTATAGAATAGAGATTGATATTTCCCTATCTAGTGGTTAGTGTGTTTATTTGATCTTTGGTCAAACCAAGTAAATTGTCAATTTTTACTTTAAGGTCCATATTAACATTGAAATTCTTTAAGAATGTTGTAGTGAGACTATCAAATGAATGGATTGATCTTTGAGGAAGTGGAAAGAACGATTAAATATCATGATATTTTGAAGTGTGTGAAAATATGCAAAGATATATGCTAGTTTCAAAATAAATATGCAATTTGTATGTTTAAATAGATGTTGTGTTAGGAGCCAACTTAATTTGCACATAACAGTTAATTATTTTGAAACCAGCATATATCTTTCAAATTGCATAAAATGATTGTTGCACACTCAAACCTACGACAGCATCTATCTAGACATCAGAATGTACATTAACTGTATTTATTAATCAATTGAAAATAAAAAAACGTATTATATTCTGAATTTTTATTAATTGATAAATACAGTCGATGCATTCTGATATCTAAATGGACAGTACGCCAATCTACAATTTGTTATCGAGCACTCGGAGGACCGGTACCTGCACTATTCACTGAATACTTGGAACTCGAGAGTTCATTGACATATGTACTATCTACAGCTTCAATATGAACAAGTGGAATTGGAGCGTGTCCTTCCAATATCTGTAACACCTGTTTCATGTCAGGCCTGCACTCTGGTTTAGGATGGGAAAAAACAACTCCTAATTTAAGCACCCTCTCTATCTCTTCACCATTATATTCTCCGCCACCTCCATTAACCTCCCCTCCACGTATAGCTGCCTCACCCACTCCACCAAGATTTGTTTCTCGGTTTCGGTAGATTCATCGACAGGCCGTCTTCCACAAGCAACCTCCACCAACACTATACCGAAGCTGAATACGTCTGTGCTTACGGTGGCTTTTCTTGTGCGCATTATTTCCGGTGCCATGTAGCCAAAGGTTCCTGCAATGCCACTCGTTGGGGGTTTCTGAGCGTGGTCATGCAAACGGGCAAGTCCAAAATCTCCCAACTTTGCATTAAATTGTCAATCAAGCAAAATGTTATGCGACTTCAAGTCTCTATGCACAACTACCCATTCCCATTCTTGGTGGAGATACAACAAGCCAGCAGCCACTCCCTTGAGAATGTTATACCTCGTCGACCATCCGAGAACTGTCTCTAATTGGTTGCCGAATATGAATCGATCTAGGCTCCCGTTTGGCGTGTAATCATAAACAAGAAAGAGCTGACTGTTTGTCCCGACACCATCCTTGAAGCCGAACAAGATTTCTGTGTTGCACAAGCCTCAGGCTCGAGATTTCGGCAACAAAATCCTTCATTCCTTTGTCGAGATCTCTGGTCAAACATTTTACGGCAACTTCAAGTCCTGTGCTGGGCAGAACTCCCCTTTATACCTTCCCAAATCCTCCGCTACCCAACAATCTCTCGTCACTAAAGCCATCTGTGGCGGTTATCAATTCCTGATAGGGAATTCTGTGGGGCCAGAACTCCACCTCCCATTCTTCCACAACATCTCTCTGCTTCCTCTTTATCGACCAGTAGTAATATGCAACCAGACTAGCCATAACGACTTAAAAAATTGAACCTAAGGAAACACCAACTTTAACACCTAAGTTAGCTTTAATTCCTACGAATGCCTTCTTTGAAGTCTTCCCTGTGAAGAAAGGATACCTTCCTTTGACATCTAGAGTTGGTGCCATGCCGTCCGTACTGAAACTCCAAGCCAGAATGTAATGATCTTCAACAGCATCACGTCCTGTAGCTGCAGAAAATCCCACATACATTTCCTCCTTCAAGATCTCTGCAAGTGCAAGGTCAATATTTGGCATAGAAATCAGCGGCTTCAGGGGCCTCGCCACGCCGGCTAAGGCAACGGTAACATTGAGATTTTGTTGATGGGAATCGTAATCAATCCATGCTTAATGTTCTGCCCACTTTCAATTTTCATTGCCTCAACTTGTTCACCACTCTGATAAGCTGCTCTCTCCGATATTTAAGAATTAATGGTGTTGAGATCGACTCCGATGTGGTTGCCATCGATGTCATTATTCCAGCGGTTGAAATGTGTATCAAATTCGACTGCAAATAAATGGTTATCTTTTCTTCCATCAATGGACGCATTTAACAGACCAAGATAGCCAATTGCAGATCCGGCAACACTGGACGTGTAAGGGGATATCAGGTGTTAGGAAGTTAAGATTGTCTAGAACTATCCAAAGATGTTAGGAAGATGAGATTTTCTAGAGTCTTCCATAGAACAGTCCAGATTTTGAGTAGAACATTCAAGATGTAGAATATTCTAGAAAAGAGGAGTTTCCAAATTTTATATTGCATCTATAAATATGTATAGTGCACAAGCAAACAGGACAGTTTTTAGAAGGCATGTTAGAAAGCATTGGATGGCTGTAAGCAAGTCTGATTAATATATTATTGTTTTTTCAAATACATATTTCTGGTTATGCTCTGTTTTGCCCTGTTTTATCTTATTTGCAGTAGCTGTTACAGTGATTTTTATAGTGTTTTGGGCTTGTTTTTACATGGTATCAGAGCTAGATTTAGCCAGATTCAGCTGGAGATTCATCTAGAGGTTCAGTTAGAAATATTGCTAGAGGGATTTGTTGCGGGAAAATATATTGCTGGAAGTGGTTTGTTTGAAGGGTTGATATATTATTGGAGTGATATTTGATTGCAGGGCTGTTATATTGTTGGAGTAATATTTGTTTGAAGGCTAATTTTTTTACTAACATGGGCTCTTCAAATGAAGTTTTACCTATCTTTGATGGAAGTGGTTTTGCAGATTGGAAGATTGCAGTCAAGAATGCTTTGAGAGAAAAGGCTCTATGGAGAATAGTAAATAAAGAAATTGGAGAACCCCAAACTGATAGAAAAAAGGAGTTGTGGAAATGCAAGTTGGAACAAGCTAGAGGTATTATTGGTAAAGTTTTGAGCCCCAACTTGAATAGAAGATTTGTTGATGTTGATAATCCAATAGAGCTGTGAGAGAATTTAGAAAAGGATTATAAAGATGCAGACATTGCTAGCATGTTTAGTATAGAAGAAAAATTGATGAATTTAGATCCATCTAATTTTGAAAAAATGTCTGATTACTTCAATGAAGTTACTTTTTTAAATGCTTAGCTAAAAAAAATAGGTGTTGAATATGCAAAAAAATATTTTCAGTTGATTGCAATGGTTGAAAGTAAGCTTCCCCAGCCATATAAAGTATTTAAGGAATCAAGGAAAAGGGTTCTTCAACTAAATCCCAATACCCCCCAGCAAACTTTTGATCAATTTTGCAAGTCTGTTTTAGATGAAGAAGTTCAGCTTATTAAAGAAGGATATATTAAGAAGAATCATGCATATACAACCAAAAGTAATTTTTTAGAAATGATGGAAAGAAGAATTGGAAAGGAAATAATAAATTTCAAAATAATGAAGGTTCTAACCATTTTTCTAGAAATGATGGTGCAGAAAAGCAAGCTGGAAGAAAAACCATTATTTGCAGGTATTGTGGGGGTGAGAATCACATGAGAAATTTTGTCTGAAGAAGAGGGACAATGAAAGGAAAGCAATATAAGTCCAAGCAAGAAAGGTTTAATGATGGAAAGATGGATAAAAATAGCTTTCTGGCTGTGTCCGTTCAAAAACAAGGAAAAGGTAAATCCACTGTTAAAGGGAGTTATTTTGCTTCAGATTTTAATAAAGAATGGATTCTAGATTCAGGAGCATCTTATCACATGACTGGAGATAGATCTTTATTTGTTGATTTTAATGAAGAAATGAATTCTGATCAAGAAATAACTATTGGTAATAAAATGAAGCTTCCAGTTTTAGGAACAGGAACTGTTAATGTGACAAATGGGACTTTGAAAAATGTTTTATTGGTAAAAGGATTAGGGGTAAATCTTATTTCAGTATATAAAATTGTTCAGGCTGGATATGAGTTTGTTGTCAATGCTGATCAAGTTATTGTTAGAGATAAAAAAGACCCAAGCAATATAATTGCTATTGGTAGAGTTGATCATGAAGAGAGTCTATTTAAATTTGTGGGGTTTGTTGATGATAAATACACACTCTCTCATGCTTTTATTGCTCAGACAGATTATATGTCAAAACTTTGGCATGCTAGACTTGGACATATAAATTATAGGAAATTACAAGATATGGTTAGAATGGATATGGTTAGAGGATTAACAAAAGTTTCAGCTTCTGAAGGTGTTTGTGAAGGATGTGTGTTAGGGAAACATCACCGAGAACCTTTTGATTCAGGAAAAGCATGGAGAGCTAATCATCCACTACAACTCATTCATAGTGATTTATGTGAACCAGGTTATACTTCACTTTCAGGTGCCAGGTACCTTCTCACTTTTATTGATGATTACAGCAGGAGAGTATGGGTTTATTTTCTTGAAAGGAAAAATGAAGTATTTGAAGTTTTTCAAAAGTTTAAGGCATTAGTTGAAAATCAAAGTGGGAAAAGAATTAAATGCTTAAGGACGGATAATGGGGGTGAATATTGCAATTATGCATTTGAATCATTTTGTGAAATTGTGGTATTAAAGTGCAAAGAACAACTTCCATATACCCCTCAACAAAATGGGTGGCTGAACGAATGAATAGAACTCTTTTAGAAATGGCTCGTTGTATGTTGCATTTTAAAAGTTTGCATAATAAATTTTGGGGTTTGGCTGTCTCTTGTGCTGCACATATTGTGAATAGAATTCCTACTAAAGCCCTCAAATATGTTACTCCTGAAGAAGCATGGAGTGGTAAGAAACCTCACATTGGATATTTTAAAGTTTTGGGTGTATTGCTTGGGCACACATTCCTGATGAAAAAAGGGAAAAGTTAGAACCAAAGAGTCATAAGTGTTTGTTTATGGGTTATAGTGAAGAATCAAAGGCTTACAGGTTATATGATTTGACAACGAACAAGGTCTTTGTTAGTAGAGATGTGAAGTTTGATGAGCATTCACAACTTACAGCCACTTCCTCTCACTCTACAACAACAAATGCTTCTCATTTTTCAGATATTTTAGAAAGAAATGGAGACTACATTGATGAGGATGAGTTGTGCACTTCTACAAATGATGAAAATACTAGTGAAAATGAAACAACTAATGCTTGTAATCAGACATTTTCTGCAAGTAGTGATGATGAAGAAGATGACTTTTCAGCTAGACAAAAGACAAGGAGTGTTGAAGAAATATATAGGCAAGGCTCAAAACTTCAAGAAATGAATGGTAGTGCTTTTATGGCCAAAGTATTACAGGTTGATGATCCAATTTCATATGAGCAAGTTAGAGGGAAGAAAAAATGGGAGCGAGCTATGAAAGAAGAATATGGTTTAGACTAGGGTGGTGATATAAATGAACAAAAATGTGTTGGAGGCTATGATTTTCATCTTGGGTCAAGTCCAATTACATGGAGCAGCAAAAAGAAAACTACTACGTCATTGTCTTCTTGTGGAGCAAAATATAGAGCAGCAAAAGACGCAGGAAAGGAAGCAATTTGGATTCAAAAGATGAACATTAAGGGGGGATAGTGTTATAATGTTCCCCTCTCCTTTGTATCTTTTTTCCCCTTTTTGTAAAATCTTTGTAATATTCTATCCAATCTTAAGGGGGGATGTTAGGAAGTTAAGATTGTCTAGAACTATCCAAATATGTTAGGAAGATGAGACTTTCTAGAGTCTTCCATAGAACAATCCAAATTTTGAGTAGAACATTCAAGATGTAGAATATTCTAGAAAAGAGGAGTTTCCAAATTTTGTATTGCATCTATAAATATGTATTGTGCACAACCAAATAGAGAAGTTTTTAGAAGGCATGTTAGAAAGCATTGGATGGCTGTAAGCAAGTCTGATTAATATATTATTGTTTTTTCAAATACATATTTCTGGTTATGCTCTGTTTTACCCTATTTTATCTTATTTGCAGCAGCTGTTACAGTGATTTTTATAGTGTTTTGGGCTTATTTTTACATCAAGAAAGCTAGTCCATGTCCGGGGTTATTATCTTTGGGCACTATGGAGAAGATGAAAGTTGTGCTAAACGATGAAACAGAATTATTAGTCTTCAAATGCAGAGCTTCTTCATAGAGAGTGTGCCCCACCATATTCACTGACTGATCGGTTAGCCTTAGCTTATTCGACTCGATTGAAGCACCCTGCATTAAAATCAAACCACTTTCGTTGAATTTGTTGAATTCGTTAAAGAGAAAAGAATGCGGGAGCTGGGCATTTGACCTAACACAGAAGAAGATAAGGAAGGCAAATGCTAAAAGTGCCATGTCAATTGATATTGCATAGACAAACACTTATTTCTCACTTGGGACAGAACTTATAATCTTTAATTATACAAATGAACCTTACAAACCACACAGTTCTTCCTCTTCTTTTCTCTTTTCTGCGTGGATGTTCATTCAATTCATTAGAAGGTGTAGCCTGTGAATTGTGAGGACCACTACGTGAAGACTGAAAACTACCCGAGTCACCGGTTGTTTTCAATGTACGTGAAATAAGAAACAATTGCTCTAGTCGACCAAATATCTATCATACATCATCACAAAATTAGCTGCACTTAGAGCAAATGCCATAGCAAAACAGCTTCCCACCTGTTAAATGTTAAATATGTGTGGAAATATATGCACTTATTCCCGAACATAACTCTCGCAGTGTGTAGGAGTACAAAATGTATTTCCCTTGGTCACGGGTCCCGAGAGTATGGCACGGGATGGAGAGTCTTGTTCATATTTCATATGTTGTGTACATGGTACGGATACTTGATTTAGCCGTTGTTTTTCTAGGTCAACAAAAAACTGGTTCAAATAAATGAAAGTCGGTAAGTGTAAATCTAATTCAAGTCGTTTCCACCGAGAGATGCCTGATTTCTAATGCATTATTCTGTTCAAAGTAATATTGTTATAGAAACGAGATTTGTATCTAAAAAGTTAGAATAATCTCGTAGAGGTTAGTCTCTCGAATTATAACTAAAAATTTTATGTACGATTTTTTTAATTATTAAAGTTTGAATATAAATTCATAGTTTAAGTACCACCAATTGTACACGGAAGAGGTATGGAAGGTCAATTAGAGAAAAAATTGGTTTGTCATTTTGTATATATTTGTGTAGTACATGAAGTCAATTGATAAGACATTTAGAAAATGATTTTGTTTTATTATTATTATTATTATTATTTTATTATTAATAATTTTATTTTATATTTTTATTATATAGTAATATTATTATTATACCGAGAGGTGTATTACAATGGCATCCATCAAAAAGCAAAATTCAATGTAAGGTAAAATTCTTTAGCTTGAATTTGGCGTTCAAATCGTATGCAACTGCATACCTACGTTCATTTTATGTAGATGCTTTTTATTATAGATTTCAAATTATTTTTAAAATAGGAGAAAAATGGATATTATATCTTTTTTAAAAATTTATTTGGAAGATATTATCTTTCTTGCTTTTCAAAATATTGTAAGATCAATAAAATTCAATTAAACTAAAAAATTTAGAAGTTTATTTCTCCTAACAACCTATTTAAAATATACAAATCAAAAGATTTTTTACTTCAAATATTTTATGATTTATAGACACTAGTGTGGATGTGTAGACACTTCACAACACCAAATCAAGGCCTCATTAAGTCCAATTTATTATCAATTATTCTAATATCAAGCAATGTATACACTTTTTGGCAACACAATTGTAGCTTTCTCATTAGCAAGAGTACTATATGGAGAGGGTTTTGAGAGGGTAGGATCAACATATAAAATGCATGCACCTCCATGGTGGGAGAGAAATATATGAACTAATATTGGAATCAATTGATAGAGCAAGTGATGAAATGAATATCTTTATATATTATATTTTATATAACAAAATTCATTTGTTTTTTAATTATGGTTTTTCTCAATGAAAATAATAAGTGTGAAACTCCTAAACCAAAAAAGATAGACCTACTTGCAATATAGGAGGAATTGAATGCCCAATTAAGAGAGGAAGAGGAATATTTACTCACTGAAAGTGAGAATGAAGACTTCGAAGATCTGGACATAATAGAAAATAGAAACATCTCTTAGACAACAACACAAATACTAGCCCCAATAATTCTTAAATGAAAAAAGAAGGGAAGAAAAACAAACAAATAGAAAAGAGAAGAAATGGCCCAAGAAAAAGGAATAAAAAGTATCAAAAACTTCCTTCAAAAATAACTGGGAGAGGAGCACTCCCTCAATGAGGAGCCATGAATATTCTAACCTAGAATGTTAGGGGACACAATAACCGTTTAATAAAATTTTAGATTGAGAAAACAAAAGTAGGCATCATATTGTTACAAGAAACAAAGATAAAAGATGAAAACAAAAAGATCCTACAAAAAGAAGGATGGGAAACTATATTGGAAAAGTCATATGGTTATGTAGGAGGCCTGGGATTTCTTTGGAAAAATAACTTAGCCAAAGTAAATGCAATAATCAAAGAGAGTAATTGGCTACTATGTGAAGCAAAAAGCTTGAAAAACAATTTAAAGTTCTATATTTTCAACATCTATGGGCCAACAAGGAACAATGACAAAGAAATTATGTGGAATACTCTAAGACAATACATATCTAAATTAGGAGGTAAGAGAATCATTATGGGGGGGATTATAATGCAGTCCTAAGGATAGAAGAAAATTTTGGTGGTAGGAGAATAATAACTCCTTCAATGGAGGCCTTCAAGCATTTTTTAGAGGACAATAATTTGGTGGAAGCACAATTAAGGAACGGGTCCTATACATGGTCCAACAAAAGATTAGGGGAAAGATGCATTAAAGAAAAACTAGATAGATTTATTTATTCCGATGATTGGTAGGCTGAAAATATAAAACTAGAGGAATCAATAATTCCATTGTCCAGCTCAGATCATCTGCCAGTAAGATTAAGTATCTCTGAAGAGAAACCCAAAAATAAATCTTACATCAAATGTGAGAAAACATGGTTTTGGAAAGAAGGAATTGTGGAACAAATAGAACATTGGTGGAAGATAGCTCCAAAATATGGGGGAACTAAGAGTTTCAACTTTGTAAACAAACTTAAGTATATAAAGGGGAAGCTTCAAATATGGAATAAGGAAATATTCAAAAGTGTTTTCTCAGAGAAAGTGGGGTTAGAAAAAGAATTGGAACTTCTAAATAATAAAATAATGGAAGAAGGAATGTACCAAGGAGATTATTTAAAAGAGAAATAACTCTTGGTAGAATATAATGAGGTTTTGGCTCGAGAGGAGGAGTATTGGAGAGCTAAATCTAGGGAATTATGGTTATCAAAAGGCAATGCCAATACAAAATTCTTTCATAACATGATAAGAATCAAACAAGCCCAGACCTGAGGATAATAGAAATAAAGAGTACAGATGGGAGTACAATAGAGAAACCAAAAGAGATCAAGGTGGAAGCAGTTAGCTTCTACAAACAATTAATGTCTCTGGAGGGGGATAATGACATACTGCATGATAAGAGGATACTAGAAAATATTCCAAAGTTAATAACTCCAGAAGAAAATGCAATGTTGATGGAACCCTTTTCAAGGGAAGAGATAAGGATTGCAGCACATCAACTACATCCATACAAAGCACCTGGACCAGATGGATTTCCATCCTTCTTCTACCATAAATGTTGGCACTTCTTAGAAAAGAAAATATGGGAAATTTATGAGATTTTAGGAAGAAAAAAAATATTTTTCAAGGACCTAAATAATACAATGGTGGTCCTAATACCTAAAAAAGAATTTTTCTCAAACTTTGGAGACTATAGGCCAATATTTCTATGCAACACCATATATAAGATAATATCCAAATCAATGGAAAACAGATTAAAGAAATTACTAGAAAGAGTAATCTCTCCAACTCATAGTGGCTTCACCTAAGGAAGAGACATTGTGGATAGTATCATATTGGCAAGTGAGGTGGCCCACACCATTAAATTTTGTGAAAGAATATCAAGTATGATGATCAAGCTCAATGTTAGTAAAGCATATGACAAAGTAAGATGGAGATTCTTAGTGAGAATATTGGAAAATTTTGGCTTTAGTAAGATTGGATCCAAATGGTTTATCAGTGCATCTCAACAGCAAAGTATTTGATCCTCGTCAATGGTAGTCCATGTGGATTCTTTGAAAGTACAAATGGGATAAGACAGGGGGACCCTATCTCACCATTTCTATTTGTTATAATGGTTGAAGCCTTAAGTAGACACATAACCTCATACTAGAAGGGAAAGCAATGGAAAGGAATTCAGATAGCTCAAGGGATAGATGAAATAACACATCAAAAATTTGTGGATGATACACTCCTATAAGGGGAAGCCACAATAAAGGAAGCATAAGAAATAAGAGCATGCCTTGAGGAATACATAAGTGTTTCAAGACAACAAATAAACAAGGAAAAGTCCAAAATCTATTTCTTCAACACAAAAAAAGATAATACAGAAAAGAATAGCCAAAACCTTGGGCTTTACTATAGAGGATCTTCCATGTAAATATTTAGGGAAGCCATCATTTAAAGGGACCATAAGATGCTCAATGTGGGAACAGGTCAAAGAAAAATGTAGAGATAAAGCACAGAGTTGGAGAGGCAAGTGGCTAACCTTGGCAGGAAGAATAACCATGATAAAGTCATTCCTAAAAGTGATTCCTATCTACTCAATGTCATGTATGCAGCTAATAAATAAAATTTCTTTAGGTATAGAGAGTATTCACAAAAAATTTCTATGGGAAGGATCAAATGATGAGCACAAAGTCCCTCTAATTTATTGGGATACAGTTTGCAAATCCAAGGTTGAAGGAGGAGCTGGTATTAAGAATATCATGATGTAGAATCTTTCCTTGGGAGCAAAAATAATATGGAAATTATATCAAAATCCCTCATTACTATGGTGTAAAATAGTTCAGAGGAAGTATTTGGACAACTTAAACCTAGAAAGAATCTAAACAATGGAAAATGCAAGGAATGGGTCTCATATATGGAACTTCATGCAAAATTGTAGGAATTTAATAACAAACCATTTAAAATGTAAGTTAATAATTGGAAGAGGACTAATTTATGGTGTGATTCATGGGCAGGTTACAAGCCACTAGTAGAATACCTAGAGATGTCTCCCCATATTGAAGACTCAAGAAGCTTATACGGGAACGAGTTCAGGAAATAATGTAACAAATTATTGGATCAATTTTGAAAATGATGCAATAAGCGAAGAAACAAGGGCTAGATTGAAAGAGATCCTACAAGAAAGAAAGGTGTGCTTAAATTTTTTATATTATTATGTTATATAATATAAAACTAAAATATTAAAAAGAAATAGAAATATACATTATTTGCATGAAATGTATAAATTTAATTATATTATATTATAGCTACTTATAAAATTTAGCATACTATATAATATATATTTTTAATATAATTATTAATAAAATATAATTAAATTTTTATATTACTATGTATGTTATATAAATTTATAATATATAAATAAGAATATATTTATAGTATTAATATAAAATTATATTTATAATATTAATATAATATTATATATTATAAACTTAATTATTTATATAATATTAATATAATACTATAGATTGAATACCAAATTATATATAATATTATCTATAATGTGTATATATATTATATAATAATAATATTATTATAATAATATAATATATTAAAATTATTATAAATAAGCATAATTATTTTAGAAATGGATGTGAAAGGAGAAAAGCAGTTAGGGGATGTGAAAAGTACGAAAAATGCATCGCAGGTATGGGACAGTAACGAAGCTTGCCGAAGTGAGGATTATGCGACAATTGGTAGACTATTGTTGGATGCTACATCTGAGCTTGAGAGTGCCAAGCACAAACAGCATTATATGTCAGTTAGGAATGTCAATTTATAGCTTGCAAAGGAGATTCCCATGTTAGCAATCCCAGATGAATTTTTGAATTTGAAAGTTGAAAAGCTCAGGAAAAATGTTGTTATCACCAAATTCATTGGTATCTGGCACTCGATGAACAAAATTAAAGATTGGATAGAGCGCAAATGGCTAGGGGTTAAGCCAGAGGTCAACTTGTTGGCATTAGATTTTTTACAGATTGTCTTCCAGTTGGAATTTGAAAGAGATAACATTTTGAATGGAGGGCCATGGTTCATGGGCAACACCGGCTTGTTTATTAGGGCATGGGAGCCAAGCTTCAACCCTCACAAGGAAATGATAATGAAGGCTCTTATTTGGGTGAAGATGTATAAATTACCTCAGGAGTTATGGATAGAAGAGATCTTTAAGCTAATTGGGGATTCCTTAAGCAAGTTTGTTCACTGTCCAGGGGCTACTCAATAGGGAAGTTGGACCACCTCTGCTAGAATTTGTGTCAAAATAGATCTGATCAAACCTATTCGTCATGTAATCAGGCTTTCTTCATAAATCAAAGTTTGGCTCCAGGAGTTAGAATATGAATTCCTTCCAATTAGGTGTTTCAAATGCAAGAAGTTGGCCATATTGCTAGAAATTGTGGATTGGCCAAGGAGCACATCCTAGACCAAAGGTTTGCGGTCTCAACAGGGTGTGGTCATTCTTCTTCAAGGGTGACCCCAAAAGGCTTATCTCTTGTCTGTCTAGGGGGTAGGTTGGATGGGAAGGAGCCTATTTTTCCTAGTTCTAGTGTGCCGGTAGTTACAAAAATCAATAATCTAGTGGCTAGTATGGTTTCTATGATGGCTAATAAGGATTCTAACTCGAATTCATCTGGAAGTGAGGGTGGGGCCTTCACAAATAATGGTGATGGTTGTGATGTTTTCCTACAAGAATTTAATAAGGTGGTTGCAAATAACATTGAGGAAGGACTGAAATGCAAAGGCATCAAGGGTAACCGGCATGCAAAGGTGGCCTTCGATGATGAGGGGGGCTCTAAGGATAAGGAAAATGACTGGAATATAGTTACAAGGAGTGGAAAGAAAGGAAAGACCAATGTGATCATGCATGTTGGCGGTCCCTCTCTGAGGGGCAGCAAATCAAAAGTGAATAAGGCTAAACAAATTACCATGCTAGAGGTGGGGAAAGGAACGTAGGACACCCTGAAAAAATTTGTTAAGAATGGAGGTGAGCATCTCCTTACTCAGTCCAAGAAATGAAGTTGGTCAGTTAGAATGTGAGAGGCATGAATGGCCTGGAGAAGCATCACTTGGTTAGGAAGTTGACAGAGATCGAGGCTCTAGATATATGTTTGTTACAAGAAAACAAATTAGAGAAGGAAGTTATGTTGAACCTTTTTAGCAAACTTTGGAAAAATGGAGAAGATTGTGCAGTTGGTGTGAGGGGCACAGCTAGTGGTTCAGGGATTATTTAGAATAATTTTAGGTACTCTGGTGAAGAAATCAATTTAGATTCTCATTCACTATCAATTGATCTTAGACATTTGTAGGGCAACGAAAGGTTTGTGATCACCAATGTTTATGGTCCCAACATTGAGAGTGAGGGGCGCTCTTGTGGGACCATTTTAAATTATTCAAATCTACATTATCCTCAGGGAATTGGATTTTTGGTGACAATTTTAATTCAATCCTAGCTCCAGAAGATAAGTTGGGACGGAGGATGTGTAGCAGTTTGGGTTTGGTTGGGTTCGGGTAGTTTTGTGAGGAGCTTTCCCTGGTTGGCATTTAGCCAAAAGATGGATGGTTCACATGGTCCAATAATAGAGGTGGTAAGCATAACATTTTTTGTAGGCTGGATAGGTTTCTATTCAATTCTAAATGGCTCCTAGAATCAATTCAGTTTTGGTTGGAGGTCTATGATTTTGGAGGATCAAACCATTGGCCAATTCACTTGAGCTGCTCCCTTTGTTGCAAACCAAAGGGTATTCCTTCCAAGATGGAGATGTTTTTGTATTAGCATCCATATTTTTTTGAGGCCTTGGAAGGTTGGTGGTGTAAGGAGATAAAAGGGAATCGAAGGTTTGTGGTTTACCAAAAACTCCAAAAAGTTTGTTGTCAGGTGAATGCTTGGAACAAGAAGGTGGTTGGAGACCTGTTTGCCTCCAAGGTAAAAGTTGAAGGGGACTTGTCTATCATTGAGAGGGAGATGGAGATGTCTAGCATGTCCATCTCTTTAAGAGATAGAGAGAAAGATAAGATGGATGAGCTCAATCATTTTTTATGCATGGAAGAAAATCTTTTGGTTGTAGAAGTCCAGGGTCAAGTGGCTAAAGGAAGGTGATAATAAAACAAAAAAAATCCATCTTTCTACAAATATAAGAAGAAATTAGAATAATATTTTAAATATCATTTTCCCTAGTGACTTTTTGGTGGAAGACATGGAAGTTATCAGAGAGGAAGGGAGGAATTTTTTCTTAAACCTTCTTGCGACAATCGAGGAAAACAATTTGGAGGCCCTAAATGTATGCTTGAGTAACATCCCCCAGCTCATTGATGGAGGAGAGAATCTGAAGCTTATGGCTCCCTTCACTAAAGATAAGATTAAGTCTGTCATTTTCTCTTTAGGAGTAATGAAAGCGTTGGGCCATGATGGGTTTCAGGCAGGTTTTTTTCAAAAGTATTGGGATTTAGTAGGTGATGATGTTTGGATAGTTAATGAAGAATGTAGGAACAAAAAATGAATGATGAGTTCTTGGAACAAGACATACATTGATCTTGTCCCTAAAGTCAAGAGTCCAAAGTACTTTGATGAATTTAGACTGATTTCTCTATGCAATTGTTTGTATAAGATAGTTTCTAAGGCAATGGCAACAAGATTAAAAGCTTGTTTAATTGGGATCATTTATGAGGAGCAATGTGGTTTCTTGAAAGGTAGGAAAATCCTTGGTGGGGTGGTCCTTGCTCATGAGACCATCCATTTGATTAAAGAGAGGAATAAAGATGGTATGATCATTAAACTGGATATCAACAAGGCCTTTGAAAAAGTTTCTTGGGGTTTCTTAATTGCAGTCATGGAAAAAATTGGATTTTGTCAAGATTGGTGTGATTGGATTTTTAGCTACATTTCCTCTATGCAATATGTTGTTTTGATCAATGGGAAGGCTACTGAATTTTTCTAGGCTAGGTAGGGTCTTTTTTAGGGAGATCCTCTTTCTCCCTGCCTCTTCCTATTGGTGGTGGAAGCTCTCAGTTATGCATTAATACGGGTTGTATCCGAAGGTAGTATCAAAGGCCTTCAAGTTTCCAATAACATTCCTAATCTCACTCATCTCTAATTTTTGGATGGCACTGTGCTTCTCAAAGAGGCTACTGCTCACGAGGCTCGAGGTATCAAAAAAAATCTCCATTCACTTATGAGTTGGTTGTGGGTCAAAAGGTGAAAGCTAACAAGTCTCACATCTTCTTTCTTAAGGATCCTTGCCCTCATTCCTTTGAGATTCAAGGTATTTTGGGATTCAATGTGGAATTCCTCCCTAGTAGTTACTTAGGAATGCCCCTAGTAGTGGATAAAAGGACTTTAGAAACATAATGGAAAAAGGTTGTGGACAAGATTCAAAGAAAACTGGCTTCTTGGAAGGGCAAGTGGCTTTCCCTGGCTGGTAGAATCACTTTAGTCAAGGCTTCTTTGGAAGCGGTTCCCACATATACCATGTTAGCCTTTCAAATTCCTAGCAAAGTGGCCAAAGCTTTGGAGAAAACTCAAAGAATTTTCTTATGGCAAGGTACGAAGGAGTCCTTTAAAGATAGTTTAGTCAAATGGGAAGATGTGTGAAAGTTGAAGAACATGGGTGGTTTGGGCTTCCAAAACTTAAGGAATATGAATAAGGCCCTTGGGGCTAAGCTTGGCTAGAGAATATATGAGGAAAGGGATAGAATGTGGAGCAAGGTGTTGCAATCCAAATACCTTCAGAATCAAGTCAGCTTCCTTTTTGACATTAGTGTTGTCCTTCCTAAAGGCTCTAATATCTGGAAGTTTGTGCGAAGCTATCTTGGCTTCCTCTCATTTAATTTGGTTTGGAAGGTGGACAAAGGGGATAAGGTGTGTTTCTAGAGGGATCTATGGCTTGAAGATCATCCTTTGAGGGAGAATGTTGCTTTTGTATCTTTAGCCTCCTTTTTTGAACCCAAATATGGTATGCTGGTTCGGGATTATAAGGAGTATAGAAACAGTGGATGGGCTTGGAAGACTTTGGAAGGCCTAAATAATGAGTTGGGCTTGGCTTGGGAAAGTGTGATGGAAAAACTGAATATGACCCCTTTTTCAGAGGAGGATAGACGCATGTGGCAGTTTAGCAATGATGTTAGGGCATTTGTTAAAGAGATTTATGCTAGATACTTCAGTTTGGGTCATAAATTAAATTCTTTGGTGTTGTCCAAGGTTTGGTATAAGATGGGTTTTCCTAAGGCCTGTGTCTTTCTCTGGATTGCTTGGAATGGAAATTCCTTGACTTGGGATTGGCTAATTAAGATGGGGAAGATTGGTCCTTCTCAATGTGTTCTATGTGGAAAAGTAGGAAAAGACGGCAACCATATCTTCCTTTATTGTTAGTATACTCAAGAGTTGTGGGGCAGATTTCTCAATCGATGGAATCTTGTTTGGGCTATGCCTCAAAATCTTGGTATGCTTTTGGAAGGTTGGATTATTAGGGTTGAAAGCCTCAGGCTCAGATTCGTCTGGGAAGTGTTCCTAGCTATCTTGGTGTGGAATGTTTGGCTTGAACGAAATAGAAGAATATTCTCAAATCAAGTGAGAGGAGTGGATTGGTTATGGGACTAGGTTGAGTGCTCTCTAAATGAGATTCGAGAGGTAAGGAGGAATAATACTGGTAGGTTAGTGCAGATGAGATGTGGCTTGCCAAAGCTTGGCCCAGGTTTCACTAGCTGGGATATTTAGCTACCCCAAGGAAGAAGCTTTCCAAGGATTAACATGTTAGATGGTTCCCTCTAGATCCTGGCTGGATTAAGTTAAATTTTGATGGTGTTGCTAGGGGTAACAATGGGAAAGCAGGCGGTGGTGGTATTTTTAGGGATAGTAATGGTCAGCCTTTGGGGTACTACTCACTAGACTTTGGTAAGGACTCCAATAACTTGTCTAAGGCTAGGGCTCTATGGAATGGCATTCTTATTGCCAAGGAGAAATGTTGGAATCATCTGTGGGTGGAAGGTGATTCAAAGGTTATAATTAGCCTTCTAAATAAGGATTCTACTAGTAGCTGATGATTGGATCATATTATGGTCGAAGTCAAAAGTTTGGTTAGATGGTTCAATAAGTATAAGGCTTCTCATATTCTGAGAGGGGGGAATCGTGTAGCCGATTAGGCTGCCAACCAAGGTGTGAATTTTGGTTTCAGTATGGTTTTTGGGGTGGCTAGGTTAAAGGACTCCTATCCTTCTCAGTTGATTAGACTACTACAGATCAACATCAAAGCTCACCCCCTGACTTGGGGCCAGATCATTAAATCGACGTGTTCCTCTGCTTCCTCGAGTTGCCATGGTACTACATGGCTTCCAGTCTATGTGTGCTGGTTGCTAGGGGCGTTTGGTTGCATTGTGAAATCTTCATGCTTTACTAATGTTTTGTATCTTCTATTGTTTTGGTGTTGTTCCTAGTGTTGGCATTGGATTGCTTCATAGCTCTTCATGTTTGCTGGTGTCGATTTGTGTCTTGTGAGGTGGTGTTTTTGGTTTTCAGTTTGTGACTGAGTCATCAGATCTCTTTGATGGGATTTTCCCTACAATTTATGGGTCCCTGGTCCCTTACCAGGGTTTTATTATAAAAAAAAAATATTAAAATTATTATAAAATAAGATAATATTATTATATACAATATTATATAATTATTATATACAATATTATATAATTATTATAATTTTAATGATTAGCCTAAGAAAACACAAAAGAAAGATAACAAAGCTAGTGATTATACCTTTTGTGTGTCGATCCCCTTGGTTGGCCCTTGATGTGGTTGATTTTTGTGCTCCTTGGATGGCTATGAAATGAAGGTTGGATGCAAGATAATGAATACTTGATGAAGCTACAATGGAAAATGCACTTGAACTTGGATGTTAATCAAGGAATGATGCTATAAAATGGCTTGATAATTTGGTAGCATAAGGGTGAAAAATGACTAAGTTATTCAAATGCATTAGAAGAGGGCATATTTATAGAAGAATTTGAATTCTTTAGAGAATTCAATGGTCAAGATTGTGCCACCATGGCTAAGATGAATGGCTATGGTGAGTTGAGGACTCACAAGCCCTCACATCTTGACATGTGGAGGGTGAAGCGGCCAAGGATGTGATGAGGAGCAAGTGAGGTGGAATAAGAACAAATGATGTGGAGGAAGGACAATTACTTTGAAAATACCTTAGGAGATGAGAAGATTTCCTCAAAAAGGAACTTCATGTCCCCAAGTGAGAATGAAAGTGACACTTGAGGAATTTTAGAATTCTTCAAAAATCTCCATGGGGAATAGGAAAATAGTTGGGAAAATAATGTGAATTAAAAATTCACATGATTGGGAGAATCCAATGGATAAGACAAGGTTCCCAAAAAGGTGGGATTTTCACACATGTGAGCGATGTGACAAGTCAAATGTTCTAGAACTTGCATGGGGATAAGGAGAGCCTTGGAAGGATAAATGTGAATTAAAAATTCACATGGGGAAGAGAGGAGTCTTAGGTGAATAAATTTGAATTAAAAATTCACATGGGAAAGAGGGTCAATGCTAAATATAGAACATGTAAAGGTTGACAAAAAAGGTATGCTAAATTTGGTAAGCTAATTAGATTAAGGTTGTGCAAATATATGGTTAAGGAAATTAATAAGGGATTAGAAGAAAGTGGGAAAAGTTGAAGAATGTGACATTAATCCTTGATTAAGGATGTGCACATCCGAATCATGAATTAATTAAATCTAGATTAGAAGATGATTATGGAGGATGTGTCAAGGAGAGAGAAAAAAGAAGAATTTAAAAAGGTCAAATGACTAAATTAAATAAATTGACATGTTTATTTAATTTAGAGAAGAAAAGGTGTAAGGTAAAGTATTTAATTGTAAAATTAAATAATTTAGGTAGAAAGATGAAATATTAATTAAATAAATCATTTAATTAATATTGTCAAAATAGATGAATAGAGTAGATGATTTTGACCATATGGAAGTGGTCAAATTTTAATGTCTACATTTTGTCCCTCTTCGAAATATTGTTAGAATAATAGTGTTTCGAAGAAAAGAAAATGAAAATGACTCCACAGAGGAAGCAACTAGAAAGTGATGCCCCAGCACGAGAGGAGATGTGTGAGCTACCCAAACAAAGGGTAATGACAGGAGATTCCCCAATCTTGTGAGGGAATGATCATGACGAAGGAATGGGGAAAATGGTAGGGTGTACCCCCTCGAGAGGGAAGTTGGGGAAGAAAAGAGGGCCCCAAGTGACTTCTCGATATGAGAAAACAAAGGGAACGAATGAATAGAGATCAAAAAACTAGGCAGGTTTGACTTTTGAATAGAGTCAATTGAATGTACAGTTTGCAAATGGTGGCTCTAGAAAGTTAGGGAATTAGTTGGAGAAAAAAAGGGTTTAAATAAAAGGGAAAAATAACCTTTAGTTTAAAAAGGTTAAAAAGGAGGGAAAAGTGATATAAGGTAAATTTAGAAATTACATCACCTCATTTGCACCGCAGCAGTTGAGAGAGAGAGAAGAGGAGAGGAAGAAGATGAAGAGCCACAATGTTAGAGGACTATGACTCAGATATTATGTATCGGGGGGACGAGGTGTGGAGATTCTACCATGAGTGCACAGTCCCATGTCAAGTTAGGAAAAAAACCCTTTTTGGTAGTTTAAGCATTTCTAATATATTTTTTAAGTTTTATTCCAATTAGAAAATTTGGGTTTTGTTGTTGAGGTAGGGTAGGAAAATGGGTTGGGTGAAAAGAAAATGAGTTTCACCAAGAAGTGGGGGTTTTGGGGGTGGATCTACCCCAAGCCGGGGCAGGTTTTCCCTAGATAAGGGCAGGTCTGCCCCAAACGGGGGCAGGTCCGCCCTAGACAGGGGCAAGTTCGCCCTGCCCTGGGGGTTACGCCCAACACCAAGGTGAGTTTTCCTTGGACGAGGGCAGATCCACCCTACGTTGGGGTGAGTCCACCCTAGAATGGGGTAGATTTGTCCTACACAAGTGTGGGTCTACCCCAGACTAGAGCTGGTCTGCCCTGGCCTAAGGCGGGTCTGCCCCACACAAGGGCAAGTCTGCTTGGAAGAAGGAAATTTTTCCCACCAACCAAGGTGGTTTTGCTCTGGGAAGGGGCGATTGCACCCAAAACCAGGGGGACAGGGAAGAAATCAGAAGTAGAGAAAAAAAGGATTAAGAAAATGATGTCTTGGGGCCAAGAATGAAGTGGACTGACATGCAGGTTATTATAGATGCATATTTTTGATTCACTATAGACCCATATGAGACACTTAGAGATGATGGCGGCGACTCTTGTGGCCATGAACAAAGTGAATCACCATGCATTGGAAGAGGCTAGATTGTTGTATTTATTAGGCTATCCAAGGATTAGAGCACATTGGGCTATGCTAACAGTGCTCATAGAGTGATGGAGTTCAAAAACATCGACATTCCATCTTCCAACAGGGGAGATGACAATGACACTAGAGGATGTATGGCATATTTTGAGGCTGCCATAGCAAAGCATCTAGTGAGTGAGGTGTCATCAACAGGGGCTGAGTTGGATCATACCATAGGGGTATTGTTTAGATGAGATGACCTGCCCATGCAGAAAAGGCATTAGATGTGGATAAATGTTTTTCACTAAGGGTGCCACCACTACAGCTTTTTTTGTGTGGAATAATCAGTGGGATATTGCTGCCAAACCGAAGTAGGCACTTCTATAGTTTATGGTATATGGAGGTGATCCAACATATTGTCGAGGGGTGAGAGGGATAGTTTTCTTAGGGCACATGTGTACTGGCACATCTATATAGAGATATGCATGTCATTTGTTACTGAGAGGCACTGAGTGTGACACATGTGTTGTTATTATAGGTATAGGCCTAGGAGAATATTAGTATTGTCAGGCCATTAGTTTTGAAGAGAGGATGGTCCGAGGAGGCAACGCCTATAGCTTGGTGGTACAGGCAAGATGAGGGCTAGGTTTGGCATTATGAGATGTAGGGGGATACGGACGGATGGAGGAGAGTCTTTGATGACTTGTAGGAGGAGCACATAGTATGGCGTCCATACATGTTTCAATGATTTGCAAGATGGAGGGATGATGAGGTGAGACAATGAGGCTACTTCACATCCAGATGCTTCTTAGTTGGGAGTCAGCCTTGCATAGTTGGGGAACATAGGCCAGATAGAGTGACCCGGTAGTTTGAGGTGGTATAGGATATTTCAGTGGGTCCTAATATGTTTTGATGGATCAGTCAAGAGTGGCCATGGGGGGAGCCGATCTCATTGAGGTTTTCCAAAGATCACTGGGAGACATTATTTCTGGCGGCATATCCAAGGAGGGTTGTTAGGGAGGTGGATGCAGGGGTGACAATGCAGTACGCCAGGTGGTTCTACAACCATTGATGGGATAGGATTACACCTAAGCAGCCCATTGTGGGGGCCTTAGGCTTTGGATCAGATGATGAGTGACAATTTGCTAGTGAGAGTATAGAGAGGAGGGGACAACAGCGGAGAGGACAGGAGGCAATTAGGGCTAGGGGGCAGTAGAAACGTAGGGTGGAGAATAAGATGAGATCAAGTCCGCAGGACAACCAAAGAGGATGGGGAGGGGGAGGAGACAGCAGAGGAGGCATAGAGTGAGGATGGATGCAGGGGAGGAGATGGATGTAGCACATTCAGGCAATGGGAGGAAGCTGAAGGATGTAGCATGGTAGGTAGAGGAGACGGGATCAAAGTTGGATATGTTGGATGTGCCTTAGGTGGAGGTGAGAGTGATGGGCAGTAGACAAGCATAGGCAGTAGAGTACAACTAAGGAGAGTGCAGGTGAGGAGTAGGGTTGGGCAGGAGCATGTAGGGGTTGCAGGATAGCAAGATGGAGGACAGGGCGAGACTGGGGCAGGAGGATAGCCAAGTAGGGCGACGAGGAGGAGTAGATGATGGAGGGGGGCCCAGGTGGAGATCAAAGCTGAGTAGGAGCCCCATGAGCCAAAGATGGGGATGAGTGAGGAGAGAGAGGAGCCTGAGGGGGAGGTGAGATTTGTAGGACGGCAGATGAGGTTTGGGTGAAGAGGATGGCCGAGGAGAGTTCGGGTGACTAGCAGGGCAGAGTAGGGGCATGATGAGATTGGGTCATATGCTATGGATGTTGATGTTCACATGGTGGAGCCATTGGTGGTGGTACCAAGTGTACCAACTGAGGATCCTATTGTATTGTTGAGGGGGGCCCAGGCGAGGCTATGGATGATAGAGCAAAGACTAAGGATTGCAGAGGCGGAGTTGCACAAAGTCTAGGCATAGGGATAGAGGGATTATGGTTTCATTGTTGATCACCTAACCTCACAGGTATAGGATGCGGAGAGGGAGAGGGATGAGCTATGAGCATAGGTACAAGGAGTATGTGGTGAGCTAGCCAGAGTGACCTGGGATTAGGACAGACTACAAGCAGTGATGACTATAGCACAGGCTCGAGGATAGCAGGAGCCCAAAGGGGGCAATAGATCAGGGTCTAGCATAGGGGGTCTCAATAGAGGATCAACAACAGGTCGAGAGGGAGATGGAGGAATTGAAGGTACAAGTGATAGGACTGTTGAGGGAGAGGAGAAAGCTCTAGGATAGGATTTCTATGACAAAGATAGCACCTGGGGATGCAAGAGCGAGGGAAAAGGTAGTAGAGGCCTGATTAGATATTGTGCAAAGAGAGAGGGACATAGTGCATACAAAGGTGTAGGCCCTCCGAGGTGAGAGAGATAGAGCATAGAGAGAGAGCATAGAGAGAGGCACAGGTGATGCAAGAGGAGAGGGATAGGGCCATAGAGCAAGTGCAGACCTTATAGGGGGAGAGGGATGCAACAGTGGCTCGGGAAGAGAGCACAGAGAGAGATGTGGCATAGGGCTGGTCACAGATAGTACAACATGAGGGGGGGAGGTGGAGCTAGAGGTACAGAGATTGTAGGCATAGATATAGGCTATGTAGGAATAGATGGAGGATGAGAGGGATATGGCCGCAAAGCAAGTGGCACGGCTGGGAGCAAAGAGAGATTAGCTCAGGTTGGCATAGGACACATGGACACAGAAGAGGGGCATCATTAGCAGAGCTCGAGACAGATACAGGCATGAGCAGAATTCTACTAGATATCAGGCCATAGATATTTCTAAGTTCATGAGAGAGGTGACCTACTAGATGTTTGCTTATCATAATGTGGTTCCAGATCTAGTGCAATGCACATTTCAGTATGTCCAATAGGTTCCTTAGATTCCCATGCCATCCCAGACATTAGGGACATGAACACGAGGATACAGTGAGTCGTAGGGGACCCTCCCTCATAGGGGGCTAGTTCCCAACTCTCCACAAAGGTCAGATGTGGGAAACTCATTTGGTAGATGAGGGGATACCAAATTTTGAAAGGTGCAGGATGGAGTGTATAGAGTTTTTGATACAAATTTTTGTACTGATACTTTACTTTGTGATTATGAATATGATGGATATGTATTTTGGTGATATCGATGGACATTATTATGGACTATATGATGGATATATTATTTTGATATTTATATGATATGTGATAGTCCTTATTGACACCATGTTTTGTATATGATGGATGATGCATGTGTATGTGTATGATTTTATGATGTTTGATCATGATTATTTGTGCATGTTTATGATGTTATATGTTGATACCTTGTATGGATGCAACTAACGTGTGTAATGCAGGATGTGATGTATGTTTTCATGATTTTATGGATGATGCATATGAACTTAACATTTTGTGATGCAAGTGGCGATGCATGTAATGTGTTAATTATATAATATGGAAATTTATGAATCTAAGATGCTATAACTAATCATAATTAATTTAAACAACTTAAGATAATAATGCAATGAACCAATAATGCAACATAAATGTCAATAAGGACTTACATGAAAATATGGGGGGATGGTGTGAAATTTCCACCTATCAAAAACCATTGATGTCCTAGGAAAAATGGGAGAAAGAGAAGGTGAATATTTGCACAACCAACAGCATAGGTTGATGGATAGGGATGAATGCAACAAAATTGATTTATGAAATGCAATCCTAATTCAAATTTTCCATCTTCAGAGCATTGATTTTTTCTATAGCATAAGACACCATGTGCCAAGGTATATATAAAAACCAAGGCAAGTTAGTATCTAATGCATAGAAAAAAACACAACAAACAAGGTTATCCCAATGCCCCAAAGCGACAAATACTTTGGTCAAGCGAAGCATTGGGATAACCACAAGCGGAAAGGGATGTCCTAGGATAACACAAGATCTTAGAGATCCTAGTGGGTACTACATGGGACAACCCAGCAGACAACAACAATAAACGATTAAGATATGCCCCTATGTCAACCCATCAAAACACACCATAATATGATAGATCATGGTGACCTTGATTAGTTGGAATAGGGAGCTCAAGATATTGATCAGAGTTTTGTTAGTGGCTTCCGCCTGTCCATTACCTTGGGGGTAGTAGGGCATGGACTACCAATGTTGGATATAAAAGATGTTACAGAGCTCTTTTACGGCCTAGCTTTTTAATGGTTTACCATTGTCAGAGATGATGGTGGAGAGGATGTTGTATCTACAGATGATATGGTAGAGGATAAACCTAGAGATCTGAGTACCCGTTATCTAGGAGAGTGGTATGGCTTCCACCCACTTAGTTAAGTACTTAGTGGCAATGATAATAAAGGTGTGGCCATCAGAAGATGTAGGATATATCTTGATGACTAAATCAAAATCCCACTGACAAAAGGGCCATGGTGCTACAATAGGTTATAGATAACAAAAACTTAACTGGGTCAACTTTTGATATTAATTTGACTGGATGGCTAAGAATATAATGTCTAAGATTTTGTGAACAGAAAACTATAGCTAAGTAGGCCTTCTCTATTGAAGACTAGTTGAGCTCATAGCCAATAATGTTTGACTGGTATAGTAGATTGCTCTTTCTCTAGATGACTCATCATGTTTTGCTAGCAGTGCCCCCAGTGCCACTGAAGTAGCTGAGATGTATAATAAGAGTGGATTCCCTAGGATAAAAGGCATAAGGATTGGAGGATCAGCCAAGTATTCCTTAATTTTGTCAAAACCTTGCTGACACACAAGATCCCACTTGAAGGATATATTCTTTTTCAGGAGGTGGGTGAATGGTTGACATTTGTCTGCTAATTGTGCTATGAATCTTCTGATGGAATGTAGCTTACCCTAGAGACTCCTTAACTGTTTCAGATTGTGAGGTGGAGGCATATCCATAATTTCTTTGAATTTGGCTAGATCCACTTCTATACCTCTCATGGAGACAATGAGGCCTAACAATTTTCCCAACATAACCCCAAACACACATTTTTTTGTATTTAGATGCCACTTGTGGTGCTCTAACCATTCAAAGAAATTTCTTAAGATTGTAGGGTGTTTCGCTCTAGTTCTTTATTTTCCTCAGAAATCATCAACATGGTCTTCCATGATATTGTGGATAAGATCATGAAAGATGATGGTCATTGCACGCTAATAAGTTTTCCCTACATTCTTAAGCTTGAAGGGCATAACATTATAACAAAATGTACCCTAGGGTGTGGTGAAGGTTGTCTTGTGTTGATCTTCGGGTGCAATCCTGATTTGATTATATCCTAAAAATCCATCCATAAGGGATAGCATCTTGTGTCCTGCAGTTAAATCAACCAGCATATCTATGTTTGGTAAAGGAAAGTCATCTTTAGGACAATCATTGTTAAGATCACAGAAATTTGTACATATTCTAACATCCCCATTTGGTTTGGCTACTAGCACGATGTTGGAGATCCATTTGGAGTACTCAATGGGTCTTATAAATTTGGCTTCCAACAATTTCTCCAATTCTTTCTTGACCAATAGGGCAACTTGCGACTGCATTTTGTGGAGCATCTGCTTAACTGGTTTTGCATCAAGATGCACATCTATAAGGTGTACAACCAAGGTAGGGTCTAATCCAATCATGTCTAAATATTCCCATGCAAAATTGATCTTGCTTTCCTTGAGGATCTTGGAGATGGTGGAATACTCTTCTTCTGATAATGCTTTGGCTACATAAGTGATTTTGGGATCCTCTTTAGTTCCCAAATTGATTTCTTGTGTTTCTTCTATCAAGATGGAGGATCGTTTAGACCATTGTGTTCCTACAAGGGGAAGATGAACATCCCCATCTTCTAGCACCTCACTAAGGTTTCCACCATTAGATACGTCCTTTGTTTTGACTTTTTTTGAGTCAAGAAGTGCCTCAAGGAGTTTTTCACTAGGTGGCCCTTTTGGATTTTTCTTTTTCTTATTTTTGCAACTAGGGCATTCATCTTCCCTCAATCCCATGAGGTGTACATAGGTATCCATTGAGGCAAGTGAGTTGGTAGGTGTGTTGTCACGTTGGTCCCAATCAATGAGTTCGGGATGGTGAAGGGAAAGGCTAATGGTGCAAACAAATAGTCATTCGAACATGGAGGAAAGATCTGTGTGATCTACATCATCATACGTGTGTATGATACATTCGTCTTCTGGTAGATCTTCCAAAATACCATCGTTCACAATGACATTATTGGAAATACTAGTTGATGTTGTCAGACCCTTTTTCTTTTTGTAATAGCCTAAGCCTGAATTTTTTAGACATAAAAAAGTGTCGATCGGCTGCTTTCTTCCTAGCTCTTCTATACCAAGACCTCCCCCCTGATAATTTTTTTTTTTAGCATACTTAGAGGGCCTAGGGTACATCTCTTGAAAATATTCCTTTAAAGGAGGAGTAGGTTTAGGTTCTTCATGATATATCCATTGACTTGTATCATCTTTAGGTGTATACTCTGGTAACTCAGAAGATACATAAGTGCTAGTGCCCACATTTTTGGAGCTCAAGGTGACTACCTTTTGTTCCTTCTTTGGTGCATATTTGGAGGGTTGACCATATGTGTGTGGTGAGGGTGGCATGGTTTCCATGTTCAAAGTAGTATGCATTTCATACTCACCACATCCCTTGTCAATGATCTGGACCTTGGTGATAATGGAGTCGGGTGTAGAAGATGGGGCGAATGTGGTGACAGGTGATGAATTAGATGATAGCTTGGATGAAGATGTTGGTGGTGGTCCCATTTCAACTCCTAGATAGTAATAGGAGTGGGGGAACGAAGCTTCAAGGGAGTGGCAGTATTCAAAAGGCTGAGGATCAGCTTGTATCATAACTTCCATTCCATTAAATGGTAATTTCAAGCATTGAGGATAGGTGGAAGGGACGGCTTGCATGGCATGGATACATGGTCTTCCAAGAATAAGATTGTAGGGGAGATCCACATCAAGGACATGATAGGTGGTGTATTGTATAGTAGGGCCAACTTGAATTGGAAGCTCAATAACCCCTTCAAAATCCCTTTCTGCATTATCATAAGCCTTTATGGTGATAATATGATTACTTAAATCAGTGTGGGTATATCCTACCTGCTTTATGAATTTTAATGTACACAAATTGAGAGCAGATCCATTATCTATCAAGACCCTTTATACTTTATGTTTGGCGATGAGAACCTCTATTTGAAGGGGTTGATTGTGGTTGGATTTCATGGTAGGCATGTCATTTTGACTGAAACCTAGTTGGTAGGTTGATGAAAGATGTCCCACTAGAGCTTGGAATTGTGTGGGTTCGATGCTATTAGGGACATGGGCATCCTATAAAGCTTTTGTTAAGATTTCTTGGTATATAGGAGAATAATTTAGCAAATCAAAGATGGATATTTGTGCTACAGTCTTTTCTAGATGGTCAAGAATGTTATACTAAGATCTCACAGGAGGTGATGGGGCTGACATTGTGTCTCCAAGGACAGCAATGCGAGTGTGGCGAGTGGTAATAGCACATTGAGGCTCCTTTCCTTTGACATGTATCATAGACACACGTGGTTCCAATTTTTTTTATGTGTATGATGAGACCCTCATAGTTAAGTCACACATTTTTGTAAATGATGTTGGTGTTATTCTTATTATTGTTATTGTTAGGTCTTGGGTTTTTGTTAGATGTGTTAGGATCTCGGTTATGCTTAGGGAAAGTATTTTGATATATTTGTAATTGAGCATTGGATGACGAGGCCCAGTTGGCTTCCACATGGATATCTCCCCAATCTATGAGATTTTGGATGTATGTTTTTAGCCCTTGACACTTGTTCAATGTGTGCCCTTTGATATTGTGGAACTCACAATATTCATTTTCTTTATACCAGTTAGGCTTAGGCTTGGATTCGTCAAGGGGTTTATTCATAGGATACATGATCAAATAATTGGCTTGTAGGAGCTTGTTGAACACAGCACTGAGGGGTTCTCCTACCTAAGTAAACTGACGTTTATTGCCCCTTTGATTGTTAGATTGCTAAGGTGGACGAGGTGCCCCCTTGAGGCACTAATATGGAATTAGGCATGGATGGTTGTTGTCTTTGGGAGGTATTGGCCACTTGAACATGTTTAGTGTAAATGACACCATCATTAACTGCATTCTTGATTTTATTCCAATAATTAGACTTGTCACCAAATGACTTGTCCTTATCTGAGTTGTGTAGTTTAATTTGTCCTTTAGCGACAACTACTCTCTCAATGATGGGGACCTTTTTTCGATAACCTCTGTGAAGGTAATGACACAATGAAGATTAAGAGCATGTACTAGTTCAGGATGGGCATTAGCCACAAATAGGGTGACCATTTCTTTCTCGCTAAGAGGAGACTTCATACAGCTAGCGACAACTCGCCACCTTTGTAGGTATTTAGTGAAAGTTTCTCCATCATGTTGTTTCTCCTTCAAGAGGTCTAGAGTGTCAATGTTTTTTCCAAATTAAAGGAGAACTATTTGAAAAATTGTTTGAAAAGGTCAATGAAGGAAGAAGTTGTCCCCTTTTTTAGACCCATGAACCAATCTAAGCCTGGCCCTCCTAAACTTCTAGGGAACAGACGTAAGAGATAATTGTCATTATGTTGGACATCCTGACATTGTGCATAGAACTCCTGCAAGTGGGCCTTTGGATCTTTGGTTCCTGTATATTTGTCAAACTTAGGTATCTCAAAATGCTTTGGAAAGGGAACAAGTGAAATTGAAGGATCAAACGGATATGGGAAAATTTCCTCAAACTTGAAGGATTTCCTGGATGTACCCACTTGTAGGTCCTTCAATGCAGCTTTTAGTTCCTATACATCTTTATTGATAGGTGGGGTTGGATTGGATGGATTAAGTGGATATTGCTAATGCAACGTATATGGATCATATGAGGATGTAGGTTGATATTGATTCTAGTGTAAGCATGTTGGGGACTAATGTAATGGTGATGGAATGATGACGGGTAAGAGGCAGAAGGTGCATGTTGTTGAGATGGTTGTTGTTGGTAATATGAAGTGGATGGAGCATTATATGGAACTTGGTAGTATGTGGAGGCCCCTTGTTGATAAGGTAGTTGTTGTTGATAATAAGAGGTAGCTTAAGCAACCTGTTGATGAGGTGTTGGTTGTTGCACGTAGGACATGGATGAGACACCTTGCTGACATACAAGTTGTTGCTAAGCATAATAAGGATTGGCTTGGTAATTATATGTGACATTGGGTTGTTGTGTTGCATGTGGAGGCGATTGTGGATTAGACTGTTGCCAGTATGGATTGGTATGTGATTGTAGGGGATTTATGTAAGGAGGTGGTTGTGTTCGTGGTGGGTTCTGAGAAGTCACATGGATGTTTGGATTAGCATAAGCAGTATATGTGTTGTATGGATGGTAGAGATGTTGTGCGAGAGGATTATGTTGTGTTTGTGGGGAGACGTATGTATGTGATTGTTGATGAGGCAGGAGAAATGGGATGTGCTATTGTTTTGGGACTATTGTAGAAGCACCATGGGGTGGTTGTTCAAGGTGTGATGCAATTTGTGTTGTATGATGAGGAGGTTGTATATGGGCGACAATATGTTGTTGCAAGTTTGGAACATTTTGTTATGGCATGTTCTGTTATGGGGGTTGTTGATGATGTTTTTGTATGGGAACTGAAACGATAGCAATATGTTTTGGTGGTGCTTGTGAGAAGATGGTTGCATGATGTGGTGGTACTTGTGAGGCAATGGATTGATGAGGAGTATTACCCTGAGGGGTCAGTAGGGGATTGTCTATGGGTACATGTCTTGGTGGTGGCATTAATGTGAGAAAGGGGTTGCCCCCACTATTAACAGATGGTTGACCCAGATACTGAGGTGGGAATGGTGGAGTGGATGAGATGCTTTGTGGCATGCCATAGGCATAGGGATCATAAGGATTAGATAGTACAATAGGGGTAACAGATGGAATGGGAGGATAATTCATAACTTGATGTATCACAGCATTCCCAAACTCAGGATGATACCAGTTATCTATAGGTGTACCCTCAAGAACATAGGAATTTCTAGGAAGATTTTGTGAGTCTTGATGTACTAGTGGAGGCTAGGTGTGGGTATACTGTGACATGTCAAAGCCTAATGACAGTTTCACTCCTTTCATGAGTAAAGTAGTGAGGATCTTATCCCCACGTTCATCAAGGAGGTGATCTATCATCTGAACGTTAGTAGGATTGCTTAGGTATTCATAGATGGTAACTTCAGGCTGATTGATCATGTTTTTGTCACCAGGTAGTGAAGTGTTTTGACCATTGGTGTAAGATTGTGATGAAGTAGCATTATGAGGGTCTTGGGGGATGTTCACACCATTGTTAAGATCCTGAGAGGTGTTCACACCGTTATTGGGATTTTGGGAAGTGTTTTCCCCATTGTTAGGGTCTTGCGGAATGTTTAACTAGGAATTTTGACCATGTCATTGTGCCATTTGCTTCTTGATTTGTGATCTAGTTTGAACGGGCATGCAAAAACTATGGGAAGACTAGGATGAGACTAGATTTAATGCAAGGATGACCTAAATGATAGTTGGAATGGATTTGATAAGGATTGGTTGGTTGGATGATGGGATCGGATGACTGGATTGATTAGATAGTTGATTGATTGGGTGATTGGATAGGATTGAGATTGAATGATCGGATTGAGGTTTGATGATTGGATAAGATTGATTGATAAAAAATTGACAAGATTAGGTAATGGATGATGTAAAGGATTCTAAACCCAGTTCAAAAATCACCTTAGGTGATTTAAGGCGTTGGTCGATCGGATTGATGGATAGATAAAGGGTTACAACATCGAATCCACCTCAAGATAGAAATGGATTGATTGGGTTGTAGATAATGACTTATAGCATTGAATCCGCCTCAAGATGGAAGAAAATTGATTGGGTCGAAGACAATGATTGATATGTAGGATAACGATCCAATTCAAATTCCTTGGTCAATTGGGATAATAACCTCTAAAGAAAGGTTTATGGTATTTGGATTGAAAGAATGATGATGAACAATGGAACCTAAGGATGCTCTAAAGGTTCCTATATGATGTGGGTGATGATTAATTGATCTTTTGGAAAGTACAAATGGACTAAAGAATGAATTGCTTAGAATGAAAGTGCTTAGATCATAGCAAATGATAAGGTTTTAGGTTCCCAACTAGTTTTTGTTTAAATCAAGCAAACAAGCCTAACAAATGGTGAAATAGGTTCACTACAAAATGGAATAAATCTTTCAAATGGTGAAACGAGATCCCTAAGCAATGAAACGGGTTCCCCAAACGGTGAAGCGAGATCTCTAAACAATAAAACGAGTTCCTCGAATGATGAAAAGGGCAATTGGAACAAGAAATGGATGTTTGGAATGAATGAACAAAAGTTTGGAAGGGATGAATGGATGTTCAAAATGGGGGGACGGATTACCGAAACAGGTGAACAGATGCTTAAGACAGATGAATGGAGGGCCAGAATGAATGAATGGGGTGAAATTGACAATTTGGGAGGAAAGTTCGCCCTTTTGTAGGGGCAGGTCCACCCCTCCTAGATAGGTTCACCCCTCTGCAAAAAAATGGGACCTTACTTGGATGGAAACAACTATGGCAAGGACTTGAAATATAAAAAACAACGAGCAATAAGGTTGACTAATCAAAAATTTTATTAGTTTTTCACAAGAAAACACTTTAAACAACACAATCCTATGATTAGTATTAAGAGTATGGCCAACACAGTCCTTAATCTAGGATGCACAAGGCTTCTAGGGAGTCCTCAATATACTCTCAGTATGCGAGGCACAACTGTGAACACCAGCCCATCACAAGCATGAGTTGGGAACCCCAACGAGATACTGAAAGACTTAGACCAACTCTTCACGTCTATCTAGGTATCACCCTAGCTTCGACACTCCACCAGACACAATGTGACTAGATTGGGGTATAATTTTAGCTCTCCCCCCTTTCTATACCCTACCAATACGCATGGTTGGGATCGTCCCTTGGGGTGATGATATCCTCAAGCAAGTCCAACTAGAAAGAAGGCACTAATCATTTTTAGCTACTCCTCAGGCTCACATGAAGTGCAAGGGGAAAGTGTGAATGAAATAATGCCCCTTTGGGTGACACAAAAAGAGTTGCAAACACAACAAAGAATAAATTTTACTCCCCCTAGTTAAACTATGTGCCTAGATTAATGAACAAAAACAAGAAGGAAAACATTAAACAACTAAATAAATGGATTACCCTACAAGAAAATGTTAGATGTTTTGTCCTTCGTTCTTCGTCAATCATAAAATAAGCTATATAAATGTTAACAAACACAAATACACTCGTAAACAGATGATATTAGGGGGTTAGAATATGAAAATGATAAAAAATTGAACTAAAAATGAAGCTAAAATGACTATTTTACCTCCCAAAGTGTCTTGTTTAGGACAGGTTCCCCCCTCTGCAGCAGACAATTAGCAAACAGACTTATAGAAAACTCATTTTTTAGGTAGGTTTTCCCTTCTACAGGGGCAGGTTCACCCCACCTAGGCAATTTTACCCCTCTGCAATAAACAGCTAGAAAATAGATTTATAGAAAGATATTTTTTTGGGTAGGTTCGCCCTTCTACAACAAGTAGTCAAAAAACATATTTACAAAAAGCTAAGTTTTTGGGAAAGTTCGCCCCTCCTGGGCAGGTTCACTCCTCTGCAAGGGAAAGTTCGCCCCTCTGCAACTTGAACCTACAAAAACCTTAAACAACAAGAAACATAAAAGGATGGAACCCATTTGTGGGTCCCACCAGGCATGCTAGAAATGTGATGATGGTGTTTTTATCCTAAGCTAAGTATGCAAACCAACTAAACTAGAATGCAAAGCAAAACAAAAGATCACCTCAAATGATTAGTCTAAGGAAGAAAACAAAAAAGAAAGATAACAAAGCTAGTGATTATACATTTTGTGTGTCGATCCCCTTGGTTGGCCCTTGATGTGGTTGATTTTTGTGCTTCTTGGATGGCTGTGAAATGAAATGTGGATGCAAGATAATGAAGACTTGATGAAGCTACAATGGAAAATGCACTTGAACTTGGATGTTAATCAAGGAATGATGCTATAAAATGGCTTGATAATTTGGTAGCATAAGGATGAAAAATGACTAAGTTATGCAAATGCATTAGAAGAGGGGGTATTTATAGAAGAATTTGAATTCTCTAGGGAATTCAATGGTCAAGATTGTGCCACCATGGCCAAGATAAATGGCTATGGTGAGTTGAGGACTCACAAGCTCCCTCACATCTTGACATGTGGAGGGTGAAGTAGTCAAGGATGTGATGAGGAGTAAGTGAGGTGGAATAAGAACAAATGATGTGGAGGAAGGACAAGTACTTTGAAAGTACCTTAGGAGATGAGAAGATTTCCTCAAAAAAGAACTTGTTGTCCCCAAGTGAGAATAAAAGTGACACTTAAGGAATTTTAGAATTCCTCAAAATTCTCCATGGGGAATAGGAAAGTAGTTGGAAAAATAAATGTGAATTAAAAATTCACATGATTGGGAATCTAATGGATAAGACAAGGTTCCCAAAATAGTGGGATTTTGACACATGTGAGCGATGTGACAAGTCAAAGGTTTTAGAAGACTTAGGCACATGTGAGTGATGTGACAAGCCAAAGGTTCTAGAACTTGCATGGGGATAAGGAGAGCCTTGGAAGGATAAATGTGAATTAAAAATTCACATGGGGAAGAGAGGAGTCTTGGGTAAATAAATTTGAATTAAAAATTCACATGGGAAAGAGGGTCAATGCTAAATATGGAACATGTAAAATTTGACCAAAAAGGTATGTTAAATGTGGTAAGCTAATTAGATTAAGGTTGTGCAAATATATGGTTAAGGAAATTAATAAGGGATTAGAAGAAAGTGGGAAAAGTTGGAGGATGTGACATTAATCCCTGATTAAGGGTGTGCACATCCTAATCATGAATTAATTAAATTAATCTAAATTAGAAAAGGATTATGGAGGATGTGACAAGGAGAGAGAAAAAAAAAGAATTTAAAATTTCATTTAAAAATGTCAAATGACTAAATTAAATAAATTGACATGTTTATTTAATTTAGAGAAGAAAAGGTGTAAGGTAAATTATTTAATTGTAAAATTAAATACTTTAGGTAGAAAGATGAAATATTAATTAAATAAATCATTTAATTAATATTAACGAAATAGATGAATAGAGTAGACGATTTTGACCATATGGAAGTGGTCAAATTTGGATGTCTACACTCATTATTCTTAGAATCCTTCTATTTTTGTTTATTTTCTTTTCTATTTGAATTCTTTTGGTCTTTTCCTTGTGTTCCAATAAGAGCATGTGGTTTGGAATATTTCAATTAGCTCATATGTACCAACTTTTTTGACTATTTGGCGAGTGATGTAGGTAAATCGTCAAGTGAAGGAATAGTAAATATAGTACCAATATCTCTAGTAGCATAGAAGGTGCAAACAAAAATTGAATAGTCGAGACCAAGTTTAGTAAGGATGGGGAGAATCAATTGAAATTACTATTTATATATACCATACTATGTCAACTATAATATGAGATATTTAAGTTTGATGAAGAAGTCTTGGATACTATCAAAATTTGTAAAATTTAAATTGATTTTATTGTCCAACTAAAATCATCTCAATGTATCATACTTCCCAAACAAGGACTCCAATTGAGTCTAGATCTAACTAGGTGTATTGCAAGATTCAACATGAAAGATAATACTAGGAGACATAAGTATGCATAATGTCCCAAAAGGCTTATCATACCTATTAAACCATTTTCTCTTCTTTGCAGATCTTGTCAATTCAAGTTTTGTGCCCATGGTGACTCTATACAACCCTTGTATTTTCAAATGTATTTTTTTTTATTTCTCCACCCATGATAATTGTATGGTGTGAGTGGAGTGATTTGAGTTGGATCCATGATGTTTGAATGATAAAATATAGAATTCTTGTAGGATAAAAATAATTTCTGATTTATCATCAATGTATACTCCATAGGTAATGTTTTGTAGTTAAAAAAGAAAGAATTGAAAAATTATCTGTCTAGGCCCAAATAATGCATTATTTAATTATTATTGGATGTCAAATTAACTTTGAGGTAGTGAGATTAATTTTATGTAACATATTGATTGCATTTAATATAATAACTATTTTGGTCTTGAAGTGGTCCATTAGTATCAAATTTGTAGTTACATGTAGGGGAAAAATTTAATGAAATGGAATATTTAATGGATTAATTGTTATAATAGTTCCATTGACCTACAAGCTATGATAAAATATATATAGTATTATATTTTCAAGCATATTTTTTAATAATTATATAATTTCAATAGTGCAAAATTAAATACCTCAAACATTAACTATATAAAATTGTACAAATGATCCAAGGTCCTCTAATTATTCAATTTTTTAATGTATGTTGATTGAAATTTATGAAGAACACTTTGCATCTAAAATTATGGTTGTATTAAAATAAAATCTTCAAGTTTGTAGAGTGAGTAAGAAGGAAAAGGTGAAATATGAGGAAAGAAAGTTTTAGTTGTTTTGGCATCTTCCTATTCTAGATGTTGGGGTTAGTGTGAGAAATAAGAAGGATATAAGTTTTATTAGATATACTCCTCCCCACCAAATTGGTTAAGCTTAACTTTGATAGAGTTTTTTTAAAGCCAACCCAAGCCAAGCTAGAATGGTGGCATCATTAGGGACTACATGGGAGGTATCCAAGTTGAGTTTTCTTTTCTAATTGGTGTAAGTAAACTAAGGTAGTAGAATAACTTCCTACACTAATCTTGAGAGGAGAATAATGCAAAAAATTTACAGTTACAAAAATTTAAACAAAAATAAACACAAATATTATGCATACCACAACACAGTGATTTACATGGGGAAAACACTTTCGGGAGAAAAACCCCACACTCTAAAAGCCACCCAATATATTATTTAGAAATCACAAAGATTACAATATACTTACAAAGAAATCTTCTCATAGGAGTATCACCAACTAGAGATTCAGAAGCAACATGACCGCTATCAAACTCTTGGAATACATCACAATACATAGTTGTAATAGTTGAAACCCTCATAAAGTAACATTTCCTTCTAGGGAAAGTCAAGCCAACAAAATATCGATTGTCAAATCTAAGACCTAATGAGGAATAGTTCAAATTTACAATAATAAAATATGTTGAACAAGAAAACTGAGAGGGGGGTTAATCAGTTGTAACATATTTAAACCTTTAAATAATTTACCAAAACAAATCCTTAACATTGCTAAAATAATTAAACATTAAGTGCAAGTGCAGAAACTAAAAACCATCACACAAACACAAAAACACTAGATTTATGTGGAAAACCCAAAGAGGGAAAAACCACGATGAGGATTAACTCACACTATAGAGAATATCAAAACCTATTACAAAATCTCACTACCTGAGAAAAAAGGCTCACTGTCAAAACAAGGACTCACTATCCTACAAGGTTAACCACCCTAAGGGCTCACTTCCATAGAGATACAAAGAAGATAGAAGAGATGTTACAAAGAGAAGACAATCTCGATGCAACAGATATTTCCACCACAATTTACTCAACCACTTGTAGACATGCATGAATGATAGAGTACACATTCAACTCACTACATCCAAAAACTCAGCATATCCAAAAACTCAACATTAAGGCTTCACACTAATCTACCACACTCACATCACACACACTCATTGATTCACATATATCTTCTCTATTTCTTTGTACTTATCTCTCTTCTCATCTTTCACCACTAGCTCATTATGTATTTATACTATCTTCAGCTTTGAAACATATCCAAATTCATCCATCCAACATTAAATTCAAACTAGGTTGATGCCAAAACATCCTAGGGTGGAAATAGAATGAGAATGACCCAAACACATGTTTGATGATGACCCAAATAGGTCCAACACGCTTCATCAACTTCGAAGGTAGTGTTTAACACAAGGTCAGCCAAACTAGTGTAAAAAAAATAGAGCAATTAAGCATGATCCTTTTAGATACTAAAATTATCTTCAACACGATCATAAAAACTTAATTATAGAACCGCAAGTCATAATACTTTACCAAAAATAAATTCATACCAACAACATTTCTCTTGGACCTCAATCAAATACGTAGAAAACCATAGTTCACAATTGGTGAACATAACTCGCATTGTACAATGAATCAGAAGCAAAAAATTTGGATATAGCAGCTTCCAACAACCATGATCAACATATTTGAACTGCATAAACATAGGAGCAAATCCTAGAGAAACCATTGAACACCTACAACCTTTCTTCATTATAATTTTTGCAATATCCTCAACATGAATAGCTAATACCCGACATCAATGACATCAATGACAACAACAACTAGTTGATAACCAATTGACTAGTTAACATCTATGACAACACCTTCATTCTTGCAACAATCTCCCCCTTTGTCATTCATGGCAACACATGATGTGAAAAACCATCAAAGACAACATACTAGCTCTGAATACACTTCTCAATATTTTTCCTTATGTTTCTCCCCCTTAGTAAATAATCTTTTTCACATTCTTCTTCTCCCCCTTTGACATAATGGCAAAGGAAAAATATATTTTACATTGATTTTCCCTTTGACATTAAAAATAGAATACTCATACAATTATAACACATGACACTACTTGCCCCCCCTGAGAGGTAGCCACCAAAACATCAATACAGAAGGAAGATAGATCCATAGATCCACTGGACTAATGCATCTCCATATGCATCTAGTTCAAGAAATGAAAGATGATGACTCCTAACTTCTCCCGAAGATACTCAAAAGTATCTTTAGAAAGATCATAAATATATCAGCAATTTGATCCTTCATAGGGACATATCCAAGCTTTACTTCATTCTTCACAACCTTCTCTCTTAAGAAATGATACCTGATAGATATAAGCTTTGTCCTTAAGTGCATCACTAGATTTTTTGAAATGTTAATTGCACTTGTGTTATTAAAAAAGATAGAAATAGGATTATCATACACTACTACATATGATATCCTTCAATGTTTGTTTCATCCATAGAACTTGGGTATAGCAAGATGCAATAGCAATATACTCAACTTCAGTAGTAGATAAGGAAACTGAATCTTTTTTTTTACTCAACCTTGCCACCGATTTGTAACCAAGAAAGAATGCACCACCACTTGTACTATTTTTGTCATCTACACATCTAGCCCAATCTACATCTGTATAAGAACTTAGTGTAAATTCAATATACCTAGGATACCATAACCCATAATCTAGAGTTCCATTTGAATATTTGAATATTATTTTAACAGTAGCAACATGTGTTTCCTTAGGATCTTCTTAAAATCTAGCCACAAGATAGACAACATGCATAATATCCGATCTAGTAATAGTCAAATACAACAATCCACCAATCATAGATCTATACTTGCTCTGATCATCCTTAGGTGAATCATCATCTTTACCCAATTTGCAACCAATCACCATAGGAGTGCATACCAGTTTGGAACCATCTATCCCAAACTTCTTCAACATCTCTTTCACATACTTTGACTGTGAAATAAAAATTTATTTCTCTATTTAATTTAATTTGTAGCCCAAGAAAGAAATTCATCTCTCCAAACATAGACATCTCAAATTCCTTTTACATTTCTTCTATAATTATCTTACACATAGTTTCATTCCTCCAAAAATAATGTCATCAACATATACAACCACAATCAAGATTTTGTCATTTTCAATTTTAAAATACATATTACTATATGTCGTACCTTTGTTGAAACCTTGTTGAATCAAATACATATCTAACCTTGCATACCAAGCTCTAGGAGATTTCTTCAATGCATATAAAGCTTTCTTCACCCTACAGACCATATCCAATTGATCTAACAATTGAAATCCTTTTGGTTGTTCCATGTAGACTTCTTCTTCTAGCTCACCATTCAAAAATGCAGACTTGACATCCATTTGATAGACCTTGAAATCTTTATGAGCAGCAAACACTAAGAACATCCTTATAGATTCCATTCTTGCCACAAAAGAAAGAGTCTCCTAAAAATATATGTCTTCTACTTGTGAGTAACCCTTACACACAAGCCTTGCTTTTTTTCTAACCACTTCTCCAATCCCATTCAACTTATTTGTGAATACCCACTTTGATCCAATAATATTTTTATTTGTTAGTCTTGGGACCAATTCCCAAGTTTGATTCTTCTCAATCTGCATAAGTGCTTCTTTCATAGCTCCCATCAAATGCTCATATTTACATGGTTCACTTACAGTCTTTGGTTTAATCTCATAAAGTAAACACAGATTTACTTCACCAGCAATAGATATGCTTCTTGTCAATACTCCTTTTTTTCTTGTCTCCAATGTTCTAACTTTCTGAATGATTCTTCTACACATATCTAGGTGTCTTAGTGGACACCACCGAAGCTTCTTCTCCTCTTTCATTTTGCATCTATTTCTTATCATTTTCCTATTCTTCCACAATTTCTTCAATCCTTATGCAATCAAGTTCATCAAATACATAACCATCAACATCAATTGAATTCGTCATTGCTTTATTAGCCTTGACATTTGTACTTTCTACAATCTTTCTCAATATTTTATTGAAACATCTATAAGCTTTTCTTGTAGTAGAATATCCAAGAAAAATTCCTTCATCACTTCTTGCATCAAACTTTCCTAAGGTTTCTTCATCTCTTCTAATATAACATTTGCTTCCAAATACCTTGAAATACTTAACAATAGGAATTCTTCCACACCATAGCTCATAGGAGGTATTTGTATTGTTTTATCTTGCTTGAACTCAATTAAATACATAAATAGCAGCGTGAATAGCTTCTATCCAGTATACTTTTGATAACCCAATCTTAGTAATCATTGATCTAGTGGCCTCTTGAATTGTTCTAATCTTTCTTTCAACAACTCCATTCTACTGAGGAGTTTGTATAGCGGATAACTATATTTTTATTCCATGCACTTCACAAAGCATATTAAACTCATGGGAGGTGAATCCACCACCTCTTTTAGACCTTACTTGCATCTTATCCTCAAGTTTACTTCATTTTCAACCATAGCTTTGAATGTCTTGAATCTATCTAATGCATCATACTTCTCTCTAAGAAATGTAACCCATGTATATATAGGATAATCATCAATCAAAAGCATAAAGTACCTTTCACCTTATAGACTTCTCACTCTTGTAGGACCACATATGTTTGTATGAATTAAATCTAGTAGTTTGGTAGTAGATTGTTCCTTTGATCTGTAATGGCTTCTTGCTTGCTTTCCAAACTGATAATTCCTGCAAGTAGTATTAACAAGCTATGTAATCCTTGGTAAATCTCTCACAGCTTGAATAAAACTAATCCTTGCCAAGTTATCAAAATTCATATGGCACTTTCTTGGATGCCATAACCAACTGTCATTTATCTAATTCATAAAGCATCGTCCATCAACACCCTTAAGTTGATAGATATTTTCTTCAAATTTCTTTCTTGCAACAATCATCGTTGTGGATCCTTTCCTGATCTCACATCTCTCATCCTCAAATAAAAAATTATATCCTTTACTCCACATATGTCCAACACTCAAGATATTATTCCTTAACCCTTAACATAGTAGACATCATCGGTATTATGCTTTCCATCAAAACTTACTAAACCTATCCCACAAATTTTAGCACCAATATCATCTCCAAGCATAACTAAGCCTCCATCATATTTTTCAAGTTTAACAAACTTAATCTTATCACCAGTCATGTGATGTGAACAACCACTTTCAACAACCCAATAGTTATTTTCATGTTTAGCATGTGGGAAAAATATTACAGTACCTTCATTTTTCTCCTCCTCTAGAGGGCATTCATTCACCTATTTTTCAGAATTAGTAGTAGATTCATCCTTTATAGCCAAGAACAAGCATTCATTTTCATCAAGATCTTCATAATTAGAATCCTCATCAAATATACTAGCATCCTCATTCACATAATATGCTTTGTTGATCTTCTTACCTTTCTTTTCTTTCTTATATCAAGTTGTTTATTCCTCTTAGCTCTTTCTGGACACCTTGCAGCATAATGACCTATTCCTCCACAACTAAAGCATTTATAGGGTAACTTACCTTCATACTTGTTAGAGCCTTTCCTCATCCTTCTCACAAAGATAGCTTCTACTTCATCAAGATTTTCTTCATCTAGATCTTCAGCTTTTGTAGCCTTAAAAGCAATCCTTGATTTGAATCCATTTCTAAAATTAGGCTTTCTCATCTCATAAGATGTCAAAGATCCCAACAACTAATCTTTAGTGTAAGTCTTTAATCTATATTTTTTTCAATAGCACATACCTTTTCACTATAAGCATCAAGGAGAGTTCTAAGAATCTTCCTTACAATCCTAATTTCATCTATAGTAGCACCAAGTCCTCACATTCCAGCTACTACCTCATCCAATCTCTGTACATAAGCTTTAACATTCTCATCTTCATACATATGTAGGAGCTCAAACTGTGTCTCCAAATTTTGCAACTTTTCCTCTTTGACCCTTTCATCACATTCATGCACCTTTTCCAAATCATCCCAAACTTCCTTAGCAATCTTTCAATTTTGAACTTTAATCAACTCATAGTGTACAAAATTGTTATTCAAAATGTACTTCTCCTTATTGTCTGCTTCATGTGCCTTGATTTCATCAATCGTATTCGGACCATTAGCAAGAGGAGTGAAAGGATTCTTGTAAACTTTCTCCATGGCATATCCCAATACTCTGGATATTCTTCCATCAGTATTTTCTAGATAGCATAATTAGCTCCATCAAACCTCGGATAATCATGAGTAACTTTTCCAGCCATCCCAGACCTTCCTTAAGTGGTTAAACTCTTCTCCAAGGAACCAAGATCTCATACCAATTGTTGAACAAGACAACTGAGAGGGGGAGTGAATCAGTTGTAACAAATTTGAACCTTTAAATCATTTACCAGAAAAAATCCTTAACACTACTAAAATGATTAAACATTAAGTGGAAGTGCAAAAAATGAAAACCATCACACAAACACAGCAACACCAAATTTACATGGAAAACCCAATCAAGGAAAAGTTGTGATGAGGATTAACTCACACTATAGAGAATATCAAAATCAATTACAAAGGCTCACTGCCAAAATAAGGACTCGTTCGAATTAGGACTCACTGTCCTATAGGATTAACCACCTAGAGGGCTCACTTCCATAGAGATACAAAGAAGATAGAAGAGATATGTTATAGATAGAAGAAAATATCAATGCAACAGAGATTTCCACCATGATTTACTCAACCACTTGTATGCATGCATGAATGATAGAGTACACCTTCAACTCACTACATCTGAAAACTCAGCATTTAGGCTTTGCACTAATCTTCCACACTCGCATCACACACACTCACCAATTCACATCTATATGCTCTATTTCTTTGCACTTATCTCTCTTCTCATCTTTCACCACTAACTCATCATGTATTTATACCATCTTCAACTTTGAAACATATCCAAAGTTTGCCATCCAACATTAAATTTAAATTAGGTTAGCACCAAAACATCTTAGGGTGGAATTAGAATGAGAGTGACCCAAACAAATGCTTGATGAGAACCCAAATAGGTCCAACACACTTCATCAGCTTCAAATGTAGTGTTTAACACAAGGTCAGCCAAACTAGTGTAAAACACATAGAACAATTAAGCACAATCCTTATAGATACTGAAATTATCTTGAACACAATCATAACAACTTAATTCTAGAACCACAAGTCATAAAACTTTACCAAAAATAAATAAGGACCAACAACATTTCTCTTGGACCTCAACCAGATACATAGAAAACCACAGTTCACAACTGGTGAACGTAACTTGCACTGTACAATGAATCAAAAGCCAGAAATGTGGATATACCAGCTTCCAACAACCATGATCAACATATCTAAACCAAACATAGGAGCAAATCCCAAAGCAAAACCCAGAGCACCCACTGAACACTTGTAACCTTTCTTCATTATAATTTTCTCAATATCCTTGATATGAACAACTAATATCCTGCATCCATGACATCAATGACAATAGCAACTAGTTCATAACCAATTGACTAGCTAACATCAATGACAACACCTTCATTTTTGCAACAAAATATACATAAAATATGGCTTCTAGGGGCGCTACCTCAAAACCCTCGTTGAGGCATGCTACCCCCAAACCCCCACAAGGGGGTAACCCCCTTGTACCCCCTGCTCACGCTAACGTATCAACAATACCTTATGTATTTGTAAGGTTGAGACATTTTTTCCCAACAATTGGTGTGGATTATAACCAATATATCGGGGATTTTACAACACTAGGGGCATTTAATTGGCTAAAGAGGTAGGTTATAATAATCTAATAATTGAAGGAGACTTCCTCAACATTGTTGATTATTTGAGGTTTCATAAGGAGCTCAACTAGATGATAATAAATATATTTAATAACCTCTAATTTCCCTTTATTCTAAGTTTGAAAACATTTCCCTCAACCATACTTGTAGGGAATGTAACTACACAACCAATTGATTTTCTAATTATGGAGTCTCAAGAGAATTAACAACAAAATGGTTCAATCCTACATGCCTTCCTAGCACCATTGGTAATTTAATGTCAAATGAAGAAAAAAATTAATCTTGCAATTTTCTTTCATCTATATATTGGCAATGGCCTTGTAAGGATGATACATGATTATTATTTTTTATACAATAGGGGTGTCCCCACAACCGACCCCAGCGGCTCAACAGCCTGTATCTTGGGTACTTGGGGTGAGCTAGGGCAAGACTAGTCCCTTGTAGGTGAGATCCCCCACCCACAAGAAGTCTCACCTCTTACAATCAGTCTTCGAACATAATTTTCTAAGCTCTTACTTAGGTGCATGTTAATTTGACTTGCAATTATTGGCATGCTAAATTATGAGTTCATTTAGGAGGAGGTATGTTGGACATATCCCATGCATGGGAAGGGTCATAGCTATAAGCATCAAGAAAGCAAGGAGATTTGACAAGATTTAATTTAGTAGTAATTATAACTACCAAAGATTGAGTGTTCATATACTAGTAATTTGGTAGCCACTTCTTATGCTTTAGCATGTTTAGGAAACTCTTCTTGACCTAGTGATATTTTCTAGTCTCATTAGAATGAGAGGTGGGAGAGAAAAACTAGAACCATCATCTAGAGAGGAAGCTAAGGTCCTCGAATCCTCACACACATACAAAAAGGGGTTTTGGTTAGCTTTATTCTTAGGCATAGAGGAAAAAAGATAGTCTAAGACTAAAGAAAATTCAAATGATCATTCTACCAAAATTTTATCAAAACTAAGATTATTTGAAGACCTTAAAATCAAGATCAAAGGAAAAGGAAAAAAAGTAGATGATGGTCACTCCTAGGTGCAAGAAGCCTATGGTGTGGAAAGGTAAAGCCATTTATAGGAGAGAACCCTAGACAAAAGCTCCTCCTATCCTCACTAACACTTAAGAGGAGAAAGATGCTCCATAGAGAGAGGAGGAGTCATTAGACTATGATGGTGTGTCTCATTCTAAAAGGATGTTACCCTCTTATCCATTACTAGGAGAAGACGTTGGTAGATGACCTCTCAAAGAACTCTTAAGAAGGAATCAACATTCTATAAGAGTATTCTTAGCTAGTGTATTAATTCAATGGGATCTCAATTCATCCTAAAGGAGTTGGTGTAGCAGAAGTTTGTTAGGGTTATCCTAGGGATTTTAATGGTTCTAGAAATACTTGAGATTTAAAATAGGAAGTTAAATTGTTGGGTGAGGATTTTCTCATTGTAAAGGAAAAATTAGAGAAGATGGATATGGTCTTGGCCTCTCTTAATAGTAGCTTGAATACTTGATCATCAAGTTGAGCATCACCACCATGAACAACTATGTTAGTAGCATCCAAAGGTTCTAATATATTTTGAATAAAATAGAATGGTCGTGGTGGGGATGGATACAGGTAGCCTAAGAAAAAAAACCAAGAGCCAAGACAAGTTGATTGATACAAACCCCATCGATGTTAGCATATTGAGTGATCACTTGCAAAGAATGAAGAATGGGAAGTGGTGATTTCCTTCAATAACATGGTAGAAAATGTTGTTTGATCTTATTTTATGTGTCATCTTCACTAGTTTTGCTTATGATTTGATGTTTGTTGGTCCCTTTTCAATCATTTTATATTTTTTCTTTCTTATCATTATAATTGACCCTTAGTGATCATTTATAGTCTATTTCAATTTGTTTTACTATACAAGATTGTAGATGTTTACTAGTGTATTCCATATATATTCAAGAAAGAATATATATATGTATGTATGTATGTATGTATGTATGTAGTACATACATACATACATATACACATATATATGCATTCATATATATACATACATACATACATACATACATATATATATATATATATATTTATGTATATACATACATACATACATACATACATACATACATACATACATACATATATATATATATATATATATATACAGATACATATACATATTAGGAAAAGAAAAATTAAAATATGTAATATATATAGGCACATTTCTATCAAGGAAAGAAAAATTAAAACATTAATACATATTCATTTATATTTTATATAAAGAAAAATATTTTATTTTTATTTTTTAAATAAGAGTAGCTAAGCCACTGAAATTTTATTGATAAAAAGAAGAATAAAATAAAATAAAATTATTATTATTAAATAAAAAATCATATAAATTCTTCATGCATTTGTATTGAAAATAAATAAAACTAATTTAAATGTTTATTTATAATTTTAAAAATATATAAAAAATTGTATGTCTTCTTTATACATTTTGAAGGAAAACATAAATTAATTTGATTACATTATTTTAATATTTCTTTAATAAAATTATAGTTTTTTCTCTTTATAAAATACAATATTTTTGAAAAAAAAATTATAAAAAATTATAAAATGTGTTCACACTTAATTCATATAATTAACTAATGTATATGTATTTATATTTAAATATTTTTTATTCAAGACGAGAAGATTTGGGAGACCCATTATAAAAAATTATAAAATGTGTTCACACTTAATTCATATAATTAACTAATGTATATGTATTTATATTTAAATATTTTTTATTCAAGACGAGAAGATTTGGGAGACCCATTTTATACGTAAATATTATCTAATATTGTTTTATTTTCAATATATTTATTTATTTACTACCTTCCTTCTGTCAAAAGGAGAGACGAAGATTGAGAACCTTGCAAACATTCACATTATACACAAAAATAAATCAAAAAGTTAAATAAAATTGAAGGTCAAACTTAAACACTCAAACACATGAAAACCTTGCAAACATTCACATCATACAAGCAACTTAATATCAACACCAAAACAAGAGCTTTAAAATCAAAGGCATCAAAGCTACTTTACACTATTTCTTTTCATCTTGGTCACACTTGGCATATTAGACATATGTGTTCAAATGTGAAAGAGGATTGTGTGGAAACTACTTTAAGAGAATAAAGGGAGAGTTCACTAACTAATGTTGTTGTTGAAGTAGAAGAACAAGCTTGAGCATTGGAACAAATTTAACATGCAAACAAGCTATTGTTAGCAATTGAACTTGCACACCTAAATGAAGTATTTGAGTTAGAGATTGTCCATCACGACACTCTCTTTGAAATTGTTTAGCAAAACCTCAATTGCATGAGGAAGTCAATACTTTACATGCAACCATCACTTTCTCAACCCAACATTGCCACCATTCATCATGTACTCCTTGCTCATGAAGATGGTAGTCCTTCAAATTCCCCAACACTCTGTCTATTCTTCCCACATGAGCAGAATCAAATTGCTAGTTGTCTAATCAACATGAGCAATACATGTGCCTTCTATTCATGAGTCATGCACACTAATGGTGGATCAAATTTGCAAGTACAAACAAAGGTATTAATAAAGATGTGGTCTCATGAAGGAATTAAAAAACAAGTCCCATGTTATTGAGGAAACAAATGCTACAAGATTGATTTTAATCTTAAAAAATTAGAGTCCCTAGCTTTTGACCCTCAAATTTGAGGTGTCTATAGGATGGTTTTGAAATTTTTCTTACCAACATAAAAAAAATTGTTATCTATGTGTTGGCAAGAATATTATGGAGAAAGCTTTTTTCTTATTTATATTTAAGTTCTAAAATAAATTATGGGACCACCTTCCTAAAAAATATGTAATGTGCTTTCTGAAAATCATTGTTTTTTAATATTTTTCTTGAAAAGTATACTAGATTATTGGTATGAGATGAAAACATCAAATCTACAATTCTTAAAAATTATCAATTAATTTTTTTACCATTAATTACTCGTATAAAATTTATGGGATCTTTTTTATTGTAAGAATATTTCTAAATTTTCTCAACAAGACGTAGTATAACCTCCTCATAAGTCTATAATCTAATTAAAATTAGTAATAACAATACTTTATTATATAAAAAGTTTTTCTTCTGAAAATTAAATTTAAATCTAATAAAAATGACATAAATTTATCACCAGATTAAAAATAAAATTAGAATTGAGATTAATAGCAGGCATCTTCCTGCTTCTACTAGAGTAGATAAACTATTATCTTGTTATATGAACAGAACAAACAACCACCATAAAATAGAAATAGTTTTTTTTTTGTTCAATGCAAATTTGAGTATCCCAGTAGTAATATAATTACAATGGTAAAATAAAATCTATTGCATCAAACCCCATACAAACTTAAGTTTAAATATTAGAAAGAAAAGAAAGATACATCTGACTGGACTGGAGCATTGGCATTCTGTCAAACCCCTCAACCTATAGCTATTGAGATCTAAGAAGACATCTACACACTATACATGCAAGTGAAACTCAAAGAATTGACTCATCAACCACTTGTAATGAATAAATCTTGTTTCCAAGATGAATGAATACACTGTTTGTTCAAGCCCCTGGCACAAACTTGGTTGCATATTCCCATGCATTGTTAGCAACAGGGTTATCAAGGTGATCCAACAAATTCTCCAAGGGTCCCTTCCCAGTAACTATGGCCTGCACAAAGAACCCAAACATGGAAAACATAGCCAGCCTTCCATTCTTTATTTCCTTCACCTTGAGCTCAGCAAATGTCTCTGGGTCATCAGCCAGACCTAAGGGATCAAAGTACTGTCCCCCAGGGTACAAATCCCCACCCTCACCCACATCAGGCAAGCCATTAATTCTGAATCCCTCAACCAAACCCATCAAAATCACCTGAAATCCCAGCACTGCAAGAATGCTCTGAGCATGGACCAAGTTGGGGTTTCCCAAGTAGTCCAGGCCACCATCTGAAAAGATTTGAGCACCAGCCTTGAACCACACAGGCTCCTTGAAATCCACCCTCAACCACTTCTCTAAAACCTCAGGAGTGATGCATCCCAGGGCTCCTAACATAGCCCATCTCCCATGAATTACCTGCATTTTAACAACTATCACAGTGAACAAGACCTCATGCTCCCCACATGGGGCATACACACTTCCATTTATGTTAAAAGGGTGTGAAGCGACAGAACTTTACAGTATAAATTAAGATGATACTAAAATCAGAGTACAGAGTCAAAATATAAAGATTGAAATATAGAAATCCAAAGACGATCCTGGAGAGGACTTGATAAAACTTTTTGCCAAAAATGGTATATGGGAGCTCTCAAAGAGTAACTATTGTTCAGATTATTGTTTCTATAGGTGCTCGATTATAAATAAATTCTGTAGGAAAATGGTGAGTGCCAGGACATATGGAAACAGAAAATTTTCACTGTTCAATATTTCTAGATTAGATTATATAAAAAATTATTCATCAACGTTTTGCATCATATTCTATGATCTATTTTTCTTTCTTTTGCTTGTTCATCTCATGACAGATTGTAAAGAAGAGAAAATAGATCATATAATGTGATCCGAAACATTGATGAAAGAAAAAATTTACTTAATCTATCCAGAAATATTCAAACTAATATATTTAATTATTCATATATTGCTATCGTGAGTCAAACTCATTGGCCCATATTTCATGAGTAGTGATTCACAAGAACCCATCTCTCGTGATAATGAATGGTCCACTTAGCACTCATTGCATCTAGGTGATGCTCACAGAGGTGAAGCACTGGGCCGGTGCTTCACCTCTGTGAGCATCACCTAGATGCAGTGAGTGCTAAGTGGACCATTCATTATCACGACTCACGAGAGATGGGTTCTTGTGAACCAATACTCATGAAACATGGGTCAATGAGTTTGACTCGTATGGTGAATCCTGATAGCAATCGCTGTGGAAAATACCTCCGTACTTAATTATTGTTTACATGATTGATTCAATAGGTGTCCAGTTTTTAATAAACTCTTTTAACTTTGATTCTCCTGATTTAATCATTCAAGATAGTCTAAATTGAAACTGTTTATGCAGTTATGCTCAATTTTTAAGTTAAAAATTTCCGAATTTGGCATACACAATGCTAATAGAATGTATTGACTCTGTCTATAAATGCTGACCAAGTCAGTAACATATACATTTCTGTATATTTTTGCTGTTTATGTCTCTGGGTACCCATTTACCCTTATATATTATCCAAAGTAATGGAGTCAGGCAGTTACCTCAAGAGCCCTGTTTCGAGCAAAGGCCTCGGGATCAGCAGAAAGCCCTGCAGTATCCCAACCATAGTCTCCAGGGAATTCACCATTCAGATATGAAGGAGTCTGTGCAGAGAAAGGTCCCAAGTACTTTACACGGTCTGGTCCATACCACAGATCAAGTGACTGCACCTCACACCCATCATAACTGTCAATAACCAATACCAAAACAAACAATAAAAGTAAACAAAAGGAGCCCACATGTATTTTGTTAAGCATGAGCTAGGAATGAATCAATGAACTCATATTATGAATCACTTACCATTGCATATATGGGCTTAGCAATGGTAAAGGATGCCCTGCTTCTGGAAGCATTGTTGAAGCTCTTGGAAGAAGCAAGGAATGAAGATTTGGTAATGGTAGCAGTTGAGCCAGCTGTAATTGCTGCAGCCATTTTTCTTACAGAAAGCAGAAAGATTTGATTAATTGACTATGGGCTTTCTTTTAAATCCCCACCTGGGCATCCCATGAAAATTTAGATATATATATTTGTACAAACTTGCAGATCTGAGGATATGAATGCAAGGAAATCTAAAGACTACCATTGGATAAAATATTGCAATAAATCTGAAATCAGTGGTTGAGATTTAACGTGTCTGATTCTCCTGATTTCTTTATCCAAAACCTCAACCACAAGGTACTCATTATTGAGTCCACCGTGCAATCAAAATTAAGTTGATCTTTGTGGGTATTCGTTTATTTATTGAATATGCTATTGAAATTAAGTTTGTAAGATTCTTAAATTCTTTATATAGGCTTTACATGGAATGAAGGTTTTAATTCTTAAATCATTGTTTCTTTTGTTTGTATTTATTTATTTATTTATTGGAGGTAATTAGAGAGATTATTATTTCTAATTCAAGCATAATATTCTTGTAAGGATGTCTTTTAAGTATTAATATATTCATCTAGTGGTGTTAGGTCATTTTATAAGATTAAATCTTCTATTCATTTTTAAAAATATTTCTTTATCATTACATCGCAATTTGATACAATTTTAAGCTAATAATTGTTATTTTTTTAAAATTAGTAAACAACCTCTTCTTATATTTAAAGAAAATTCATCAGTGTTAAGCCACCTTATCAAGAAGTAAGATTTAAATCTTCTTTCAAAAACATCTCTTTACCATTACACTACAACTTGATACAATTAAGTTAATAATATTTATTATTAATTGTTAAATTAGTAAATAATCCCTAATTATATCTAGTAAGATAAATTAATTTTTTAACTAAAAATTGAGGAGTGAGGTGTATCCACTCTATCAAATTGTTAGAGGTACCTACTCTAATACGTCTTACGTTTTAAGAAAATTCTACCTTTTATGATTACTAAGACATCTCTAATTTAGGAGGAAGCTCTTGTCATTAAAGATGTTTAGTGGATGTTGAGACTTCTCAAGTCAACAACTTTATTAAAAAAAAAAAAGAATTTAAAAAACATAATTATTAGATTATGTATTTTTAATAAAATTTTATTATTATTTAAAGAATGTGAAAGTTGGGGTTATAGAGAGAACTACAAAATTTTGTTTGAAAGAATAGTTGAATGTTTTAAGTTAACTTTATAATATTGTGAAGGAAAAGGAACTTTTAGTCTTAAGGTTAATCTAGAATAATTAAGTGAATTTAATGTATATATAAATTAGCAAAGATTAGTTAAGATTACTTGGGACTAATTAATTTGATTATAGTAACAACTATTTTAGGAAAGCAAATGCAATGGATAAAAGTACTTAGATGTATGATTAAAGAATGCAAACCTTTGATGAAGATTATAAAATCCAATAGTTATTTTCTCAAGAAATGTGATCTCTATGTTTATCAAATAGCTTAGGACATGTGTTGAATTTATATTATGTCTAGGATTAATTTTGTAGGTCTAGATCAAGTCCATAATCATGGATTTCCCCTTTATGTCTAGACTTGATGTTGCACAAATATGTTTATTTTCTCTTCTATTCATCGGGTTAGTCTTCATCTACTCTACTCTTCTCTAATACTTAATAATTAAGAATACCTAGAAAGGGTTGTCCTTATGTAGCAAAGAGACATGTTCTCCTAGGTCAACCCCTAAAAATATGTATGAAATATCTAAGACAATAGGTAAGGTCCCTTGAATGATGCTTACAAATTTCTTACTCATTTTATTGCACCAATGCTAAATGTTTCACTATTGATTTTTTTTGTTAATTCTTTAAGATGGGAGAATTATTGAGAGATGAGAAATCTAAAAAGGTAAATGGATGCTAACAAATGTCTTTCAATAATAGCACATAGTATCAAACTATATGAAATGTGTACTTAGTTAGCATGTAATTAATCAACTAAGGCTGAGAAAACAAAAGGAGGCTAGTTGTTAGACCATAATGTTTATTAGGAGATTGCATTTAATGTAAGTGCTACTAAACAACATTTATAAGACTTTAACTTGTAATGTTTAGCCTTATAAATTATTAATATGACCATTGTAATACTAAATTAGGGGTAAATTTAATAACTAAAAGGCTATAAGACAAAATGTTGTGAGCTAAACACCTATAAGGTCAAAAATTGCAAGGTAGTCAAAGTTCTTCTCACTTTAGTGACCACATATCATAACATCTTTAGGATACACTAAGTTGATAATCTTAACCTCTCTCCTTCACCAATATGCCAACATATATATCATGTTCTATTATTTCTTACTAAAGCTAAGTTATTTGGCTTTGTTTCTAGCATTTTCTCCAAGATTACAACATGGACACACAAACATCTACACAAGCATGCCAACATCTTATGAGTTTTCACATTTTAAAATTTTGGTTGTCTTCTTGGGTGTGCTAATATTAGTTGAAATATTTGTCGTAAAAGTGCATCTACGTGCACAAAATTTCATCATCCTCTCTCCCTCTCAAGCCTCTTATAAACTATTTTTTTTTAAATTATTGAATTCCCATGTGTAACTCTCTCTCTTAAATTCTTTTTGCTAGTTGTTTTTTCATGATTGAAATTATACTTATGTGATTGTACTACTATATATCTAATTGATGCAATTGGTATATGGGTTCCCATGTTTTTATTGAACTTTAGTACATACTATTTCATGTGTATATTGTTGTTTTCCTAACTTATTTGCTACTAATTTATATACAATTGTAGTTTCACCATTGTTTATTCCTCATATTTTCATGGTAATATTCATTTCTTTATTTTAAGTGCTCATTTGTATTGCTCTTTAAAACTCTTAACTCTTTATCTATTTCTTTATTTATCCTTCTTATCATTGGAAAATTTAATTGGTAGCTATTACCTCGTATTATCCAACCATACACACACTAAGGTGTTTATATCCTTTGGGAATTAATATTTAACACATGCACAAAATTCTATTATGCATTCCATTGACTACTCATTGAGGTTGAAAAACCAAACTAGAAGCCTAGCAACCTTTGCAAGCTCCCAAGGAATCACAAAAAATATTATGTCCTAGAAATAGGTACCTAAAGGGATTCAACCACACAAAGGATTTATTTCCCTTCTCTTTTCATCACCATTTCATTTCATTCAAGTTATTTAGTTTATCTTCTTGATATTTTATATATTTTTAGACATTTCTTTGATTTTTTGTGTTAGTCTTTATTTTCATGTGTACAAACAAAGCAAGCCTAAGTTAGAAGCTTGGTTTTTCTATTGCTCTAGGATGATAATGCAAAACCAAGAAAATAACATGCATCTTGGATGACAGTTGGCACACTGGCATTTGTACCATTGATCTCTTAGATGTACTTTCTAAGTTCCCTATTACATCATTTTTATTGTTCTATAGTTATTTTTCATATTTGTGTTCCTATGTTTCCAGTTCTTCTTATTTTCATTTTCTAGCTCTATATTCTTGCATAGTTAACATATGTTAGATAGTAGGGATTAAATCTAAGATAGGACCATGACATATTTCCATTTGCTACAAAAAATAGTAAAAAATGTTTTATTTCTTAGTCTTATCTCAAATGGAAATCGATGTAAGCCTTATCACACCTAGGCCAATCAAATTTTCTTGGGCTTCACAATTTTTATTAACCCAAATTTTCAACTTCTTCCAAAATTTATGATTTATTCCTTTATTCTTTTATTACATATGATAATATATTTTCTAATGAAGACTTTCATATGTTAGAATATACATTAGAATAATTAAATTGGCCTTTATTAGATTGTTCTCACACTAACTATACTTCTATATAACAAATAAAATTATAGTTAATGAGTGTCCTACATCTAGTCCTATTAACCCAATCAACACTACACCTAGTTAGGACTTGGTTCTTCTTCATCAAATAATCATTTAAACCTATAATGTAGTGAAATTTCATAAAATTATTGTTATGGGGGTGCTTGATTCATCCCCACCTTCTTGCCTAATTATTACCATTTAAGGTATATGTTTTCAATCTAAATATGCACCCTTATTGAGCAATTAGTTCAACTATTCAATGAAACACTGAATTGAATTCAAGGTGTGGGACCATTCTATTCAAAGCCAAACCTCTAGATAAAGGGATAGTTCCCTCCCTAAACTAGGTATATAGATATTTATCCAACTCCACACTGCTAAACTTGCACACTAATCCTATTCTATTGATTTTCCAAAGAAAGGGGGAAGAAGGAATGCATAAAATTGAAAGGTTGGTTATGCATCTAGATTAAATTTATTTCTTCCTACTCATAACAAGATAAATAAATAATAAAATTTTCAAAAGAACCCACACAAATTTTTGTCATACCAATTCCTAAGGGTGTGTATAGAGGTTAGGGTTTGAAAAACACTAAGAGGGAAAGAGAAACTCTAAAATTAGTTACTATAAGTGATTTAACACAATATATAACATAAAATATGATAAAAATCACTCAAAAATAGAGGTGGCAATATTATACAAAGTGTTCAGTGAAAAGAGGTGAAATTTTTTTTTTTATTAAATCTAAGGCTTGAAGCTAGTTTTACAATTGCAGAGATACAAAATTCATGTATCTTCCAGATAAAACAAGGGAAGAGCCCTTTTCAATGAATTTTAATATCTCTTTTATCACTCAGAAGGTGAAGGAGAGAGAGAGAGAGAGAACATGGTAGGGGCAGAAACCCTAATTGTGCCTCTACCCAAGTCTAACATATTTGCATGAAAATCCAATCTATAGGCATGGAAGATATTCCAAATACCCTACCATGCTTTTACATTGATGATTTGGAGGATGACATCCAAAAATCCCTCATGAAATCTAGTGAAAATTGCAGTCCAAGAATGGTTGCCTTATCAAAAAGGGAGTTTACAACTTATAACAAAGCATGGGAACCATTTTCCCCAAAAATTGAATCCAAATTACATTAAAATCCTTTATGAAGCCCTTACAAAGTGAAAACTAGGTAGTTGTAGGAATCATTGAGTATTGATGGGGTTACATAGAAGGTTGGTGGAGAAAGCTATGAGAATTGATAAAAGAATGGTCTTAGGAACCAATGAAGGTTTCAATGGTTCCAAGAACCACTAGAACTCCCATAATAATCCTACCTTCCTTATTGTTTTCTTTTCCTTCACTTTTAGCCTTTGCAAAACTTTAGCCTCCATCAGGTCTATGTGGTAAGTTATCTAGCTATTGAACTGCACCTTTTGCAAAATGAACTAGTTCACTTGGAATTGCCCACATGTTCAATTGGAAATAGAAGTCCACGGAATATATAACAAATAACTTCTTTGTTGCAATGGGAGTTTTGCAAAAGAATATTTTGTGACCTTGTTGTTGGAAAAATATGGCAAGCACATCTAGTAGAATTGAAATGGAGAAGTTTAATGGAAGAAACTTTGAGTTATGGAATTTGAAGATGAAAGATATGCTCGTGGATAAAGATTTTTGGGCTGTAATATTTGGTACAAAACTAGCTAGCACAACCTAGGAAGAGTGGGATTTGATGCATCAAAAAGCGAAGGGTTTCATAAGACTCTATTTGGTTGATTTTGTTCTCCTAAATGTCCATGAAGAGAAGATTGCAAAATCTCTTTGGAAGAAACTTGGAGATGTTTATTAGACTAAGTCCTTGGTGAACACGTTTTCCTACAAAATAAGTTTTATTCTTTGAAGATGGAAGATGGAGGGTTTGTTGCAGATCACCTAAATGCCTTTCATGTATGTTGATAGCATATTTGGGTTTTGTTGGTGACAAAATTGAAGATCGAAATCATTGCATGCATATGTTATGTTCTTTTTTGGACTTGTGGGATCACTTGGTAATGTCCATTAGGAGTACTACCACCAATTTCAAGATGGATGAGGTGGTTGCATCGATATTATTTGAAGAGATACAAAGGAAATCTTCTAAGATGGTTAAGGAGGCTCTTGTTGTTCATGGAATATCTAAAGAGAAAGGAAAGAAAAAGGACAATAAGTCAAATCTAAATCTCTGAGGAGATCTAACTCTCTTGTTGAAAGAACTAGAAAAAGTCATTTCCTCAAAGAATGCAAGGAGGAGAAGAAAAATAAAGGTAGGAGAACTTTTCAGACTCAACCCATGCATTAGAAGATGTGTGCTTAATAGACTTGGGTGCTTCTTTCCACATGACCTTGCACAAGGGTTTATTTTTTAAGTATGAAGAAAACGATGGTGGGAAGGTGTATCTGAGTGATAACTCTCATCTAAAGATTGTTGGCCATGGTAGAGTCAAGATCAAATTCCCTAATGGTAGAGTAGGGGAGATTGATGGTGTCTTGCATATCTCAAGTTTGGAATGGAACCTACTCTTAGTGAGTAAATTGAATGATTTGGGTGTGCAGGTTTTTTTCTCAAGTGGAGGATGTAAGATGACAAGAGGATTTGTGGTGTTGATTAAGGGTGTTCAGATTGGCACCTTATACAAGCTATATGCATGCACAATTCAATTCAATATTTCTTCTAAAAATTTGAAGAAAAGACCTTTGGATTCTTCATCCTCACCATTGGATCGAGCAAATAAGAAGTATGTAGCATCTACATCTGATGGTCATGCATTTTTGGTACCTAAGGGTGCTCATTCCTTGGAAATGAAGCTTCTTGTAGAGAAGACAATTGCATGGCAACAATAACTCAGTCACATTGGTGAGAAGGGTCTTAGAACAATAAAATCTAAGGGCCTTGTTGAAGGTCGAGATGATTGTAATCTGAGTTCAACTTTTGTGAACATTGTGTGTATGGAAAGCAACACCGTGTTTCTTTTTATTCTAGTTCTCATAAGTCTTCTACCATTTTGGACTATGTGCATACAAATATGTTTGGTCCTGTGAATGTTCCTTCATCATCTATATCTGTGTACTTTGTCTCATTCTTAGATTATTACAATAGGATATTTGTTTATTTTCTCAAAAGTAAAGTTGAATTCTTTAGTTGGTTTAAGGATTTTAAGGCCTTAGTTGAAAATAGGACTAGTAGAAAAATTAAGTGTTTGAGGACTAAAAATGGTAGTGAGTTTTGTTTGATAGAATTTGACAAATTCTATAAAGAGCATGAGATTGAGAGACATAAGAAAAATCCATACACCCCACAAAAAATGGAGTTGTGAAGAGGATGAACAGGACATTGATGGAGAGGGCTAGGAGTATGTTGAGTGGTGTTGACCTTGAGAAGAAGTTTTGGGTTGAATATGTGCAGGCACTACATGTTATTTGATCAACAGATCGCTTACATCAGATCTTGTTGAAAAGACACCCATGAAGGTGTGGTTTGGTAAAAATCCGTCGATGAGACATCTTAGAGTATTTGGTTGTGAAGCTTACACTCATGTTATGATTGAGAAGAAGTCTAAGTTGGAGAACAATGCGGTTAAATGTATCTTCATTGGCTATGGTTTCAATGTGAAGGGGTACAAGCTTTGGGATCTAGTGACCCAAAAGGTTCTCTACAACAAAAGTGTGGTTTTCCAAGAGATGAAACCTTCCACAATAGAGTTGCAGCTAGAGAAAGAGGAGAAGTAGAAGGAGGTAGTTCATATTCCACCCATTTTGATGAAAGAAGAACTGCATACTCTTGTTGAACTTGATGATGAGGAGAGTTTGAGAAGCTCTGAAAGTTCTAAAGAAGAAGAACCTCAACCTTAGCAATTTAGGAGGTCTATCAGACATAGGTGGAAACCTAATAGGTTTGGATATTCACTTGAAAGGTTTGGTTATTCATTATTGGATTCCAGTTGCATTTTTACCTTGATTGCTAACAGTAATGAGCCTAGGAGTGTTAGAGAGGCTATGGATATGAGTGATGTAGATTCTTAGATGAAAGACATGGATGAAGAAATGGTTGCATTGAAGAAAAATGATTAATGGAATTTGGTACCTTTTCTTGAAGGATGAAAACCTATTGGATGTAAATGGGTGTTCAAGAGAAAATTTGGTCCAAATGGAAATGCTAACAAGCATAAGGCATGATTGTCACTAAGGGTTATTCTTAGGTTGAGGGAATTGACTATGGTGATATTTTTTTCATGTTGTGAAGCTAAAATCTATCTGGTTCCTATTATCACTAGCAATAGTGCATGATCTAGAAGTGGAACAGAGGATGTGAAGATGGTGTTCCTCCATGGTGACTTGGACAAATAAATTTATATGTCACATCCAAAGCATTTTGTGGTTGAATTTAAAGAAAAGATATGCAATTTGAAAAAAAAATTGTATGGTCTTAAACAATCTCCTACAATGTGGTATCAAAAATTTGACACCTATGTGTTGTCTTTGGGATTTTTGAGATCTAAATCTAGCCATTATGTTTATTAAAAATATGATAATGGTCACATTCTCATAATTGCATTGTACCTAGATGATATGTTTTTTTTTTGGAATGGTAAAAGTTTGATTTGAGATTTGAAGTCTCAGTCATCAACACAGTGTGAAATGAAGGATCTAGGTGCAACAAGGTATATTTTGGGGATGGATATTAGAAAAGACATAGCTAACAAAAAGCTTTGGTTAAGCTAGAGAAAGTATGTGAATTCAATGTTGGAGAGATACAACATGAAAACTTGCAAACAGTTAGTTGTTCTTGTAATACAAGGGACAAAGTTTTCTATGGAGGATTGTCCAAAATATCCTATTGAGATGGAGGACATGACTAGAGTATCATATGTGAGTGTTGTCAGCAATCTTATGTATGCTAAAGTCTATACGAGGCAAAATATTTCCCAAGAAATGGGAGTCCTTAGTCATTTTATGGCTAATCTTGGACAGATATATTGGGATGCACTAAATGTTAGAATTGTGAAAAATACGAGCCACAGGATCAAACAATGAACAAAGACACCTTCCACGCAAGAGATCTACAAATAATATATGCAATATTCCTCAACAAGAAAAATCTACAGAAGAAAGATATTATCAAAAGATATGAAAGCTCAAGCGATAATTACAATGAGGGTTGAGTGTTATATAGGAGAAAAACATAAAAGCATAAAAGCACTCCTAATTTTAGCTTAAGTGCATGAGAATAAATTAGACTAATAATTAATTAAAGATTAATTAATCATTAGCTAATGTATGATTACTCTAACACCCCCCCTTAAGATGAACTTAGGGAGTAGCTAAAAACCCTAAAAGGAATGCATGATGGGTCCCGACAAACAAGGCTTGGTGAGACACCCATGTACAAACAAAAGATCTCTCAAAACTAGAGAAAAGGAGAAAACCATAGTGGGAGAAAAATATTCTCCAAAAGAGAGTAAGGCAAATGAAGGACTGAAAAAGCCTCCAAATCAAGGTGTGAAGGACTGAGAAGCCTCCAACCAAAAAAAATCCCAAAACAAGAGGAACATGTAGAACATCACTAAAGCACGAAGTTGTAGACTGTTATTGAATGATGACTAATATGGTGTTGATATGAAGAACCTACTCTGATACCATGTTAGAATTGTGAAAAATATGAGCCACTAAATAAAACAACGAACAATGACACCTTCCACGCAAGAGATTTGTAAACAATATATGCTTGATATTCCTCAATAAGAAAAAGCTACATAATCAAGAGACTATCAAAATATATGAAAGCTTGAGAGATAATTACAATGAGGCTTGAGTTCTATGTATGACTGAAACCCTAAAATCATAAAAGCAATCCTAATTTTAGCTTAAGTGCATGAAAACAAATTAGACTAATAATTAATTAAAGATTAGTTAATCATTAGCTAATGCATGATTACTCTAACATTGAAGAGAGTGTTTAGATATTTGTGGGGTACTTATGATAATTTCCTATGTTTTCATGGTTATCCTACTGGACCTCGACACTCAATGAGTATTCATGAACATGTGGATTCATATTGGGCAGGTGACATTGACAACAAAAGATCCACCAGTGACTATGTGTTCACAGTGTTTGGTGTTATCATTTGGATGAGTAAGCGTAGTGAGCTATAGTCACTTTGTCCACTACAAAAAGCATAGTACATGGTAGCTACTCGTTCTTGCAAGGAAGCCATTTGGCTTAAGAGATTATGTTTTGATGGTTTTGATGCAAGATAAATTACTATCTGTTATGACAAGATAAATTACTATCTGTTGTGACAGTCAGAGTGTCATTTTCTTAGCAAAGCATCCTACTTTCCATGCCAAAACAAAACACAATGATGTTCAATTTCATTTTGTTCATAATATGGTGGAAGATGGAAAGTTGAAGTTGGAGAAGGTTGATACTTTGACTAATGTTGTAGATGTATTGGAAAAGCCAGTGAGCCTATGGACGTCATAGCCTCTAGCAGTTAAATCTTGTTTTTCCATTGCCTCTTCAAAGGTGTTCAACAAGTGGGAGAATGATAGGAAAAGGTGTCTCAACCTTTGATTATTCTTAGCATGTTTAATTATTTTTATGTTGAAATTACATTTGATATGTATCCCATGTTGCTTTGTGAGTTATAACTTGTAGTTTCTATTTTCGAGGAGGAGTCAAGTTGAAAGTTATTGTTTATAGGTGGAGTTGTGCATGAATGGAATTTCTATTTCATGTTGAGTTTGGATGGAATGTGAGATTTGGAGGTCCAATTATATATTGGCAGGTGCAGGCTTTGCATGTGCAAGTTTAGTGACAATTGGTTGTTGCAATATTACATGTGGTGGCATGTGGAAACTTACCATTATGTACATGTAGTGGTTTTGGCGCTTTCCATGTTGCATATTCAACCTTTGGCATTTGATTTTAGAAATGTCTAATCAATGCATTATAAGCTCCTATATATTGAGCACTTGTATTTTGGAGTTGTAGATTGTTGTTTTGTTGAAGTACCATTATGTTGTCGGAATTACTCTAGAATTGAGAAAAAGTGTAAGACTCTTGCAAGAGCATAGCTTTGCAATTATATTGTAACTTTTTTGTTGTTTTTGAATAATATATAATTGAGCTGTGTTTTGGAGTGGGGTTTTTCTCATGAAAGGGTTTACTCCACATAAAATCTTATGTTATGATTCCATTGCTTTATTTTTATGATGTGTTTGCATCTAAATCTGTAACAGTTTTAAAGAAATTTTTGCAACTCTCTCCTACTTAGATTGGTGTAGGAAGCATCTATTGTGCACTCGGTTTCCTATCTATTGTGCCCTATATAGTTGACATTGTTTTTTTGTGGTTGTGTTATGGCTTTGGAGGCACATATTGTTTTACACAATAAAATTTTAAATAAGTTGTGGTCCATGGAACGGCTCTACAATGATATCTAGTCTAAATTAATTGTGTTTATTGATTATATAATTAATTAATAGAAGTAACATTAAAGAAGTTTATTTTCCTTTATCATATGTAAGCTTGAGTTTTATTCCATATAGCTTAATATTATATCATTTACAACATTTTTCATTTTTGAGAAATGTTTTTTTCTTAAATTCGTATACATTGTGTACACACTAAAATTATAATTCAAGATATTCTTACATTGAATAAAGTTAATGTTTTTTTAATAGTATCATATATATTAAATGAAATAAAATAAATTAGACTTCACAAAGATTATTAGATAAGTACACATATTATCTACATAATTAATTTAAACCACTTAATTTAGTAAAAAGAAACTTGAAACCGTCACTAACATTATTTTTATGCCTAACATCATTTTTATTAAATAAGCCACAATTAAAAAAATGCCTCAACTAAATTTTATCAATACACTAGTTTGTGTTTATTTATTGCTTTGAGATTGATTCACTATTGTTGGTTTCTCAATAAATTGTATAATATATCAAATTTATATCAAGTATTAATTTATTATCCTTACTTTTAGTTTATCAAAATCAAAATAATATCTTATTTTAAAAATTAAATTATTTTGAATATTGTTTTTGCTAGTTATACTAGAGGTTATGGATCTATCACCCTTTCTTTTATAGTATCAAAAAAGTACTACATAAAGCAAAATAATACATTGCACAACATTCTTGACTATAGCTTTCTTAGCAACCTATTCAAAGGATAAGAGTTAACATATCTTGAAGTAGTAATAGAATAAGAAAAAAAATATAGAAAGGTAAAAGACTAGTGAGAAGTGGAATCCCCTCTAGATAGAAATGTTATAGTGAGTTTTGATGAGACCTCTAGAAGTAATTCAAGTCTAGCAAGGGTTCACTTGTTTCAAGGGATTTTAGAAGTAGCATGATATATGGTGGCAATTTATTCTTTGGTACTAAGACTACTAATGAAGCCATGTGGAAAACATTATTAGCTTGTTTGGGAGGTGGCTTCTCAAATTTTGAAAAATCTAATTATAGAAGGAGATTCTACGATATGAATAAATGACCTTCAAAAATGGAAGAATTCAATTTGAAAATTTAATCATTATGTAGATAAGGTGACAAGCATAAAGGACAATTTTGAAAAGCTTAGTATAACATTGCAAGTGAAATTTGAACAAACAAAAGATTATTTGGTTGATGTTGGTGTAGATGAAGAGCTAATTACCTTTAATAATAATCATATTTTCAATTTTGAATGGATTTAGACTACCATTTTGTTGTTATCCTCCTTGATTTTGCAAAGTATGCATGTTTTGAAGGGTCTAGATTTATTCTAGTTATAGGAGATGGCCTAACTTCTTTCAATTTTCTAATTCTCTTGTTTTCATATTGGGAGGCTATTGATTGGCCTTAGAATTACTAACGAAGTTTATTAAGGATGTGCTTTAAGAGCACTAGATGTTTGTCTTGTAATTTTAAATTCCCCAAGTTAGAGCATGATTCTTAAATATTACATTGTATGTGGGGGTAGAGGATTGGAAGTGTGGGTGGCATTCCTAGTCATAAAGTGGTTTTATAGTTACTTGTGGGAAAAACATTTGATAATTGTATGAGCATGTTGAGGAACCTATTTCTTATTATGAGGTAGCTTATGTGAAGATTGTGTAGAAGAATGGTGGTGCTTGGCAATTGAACACCTATTTTTTATGGTTACAAGTTGATGTTTTATATTTGCAAAGGCCTAGATAGCTAGTGAATGGAGCTTTGGGAAAGGCAATGAACCAAAGCATAGAGGAAAATGCATTGAATAGATGGCTAAAATGGATTGTTTATCATGGATAGAATGTTGTGCTAGGGTTCATTAAATGTGTGCTTGATGAGATAGGAATGGAAGCAAGAAATATGTCAAAGGTTGCCTTTCAAGGTAACCTAACTTTGGTTATTTTATAATTGTGGTTGCTCTAGTGCTTTTTATCCATGTCAATTTGAGATGGAACTAATCAAGAATGAAGTAGAGGAAGGCTTGTTAAAGAAAATAATTGCAACTTGTTTGGAAGGTGTTGATTGTTAACTTGCTACCTCCTAAGGATGGAAAGTAGTTGGAAATAGAATACATATGAAGGGATCTTAGGGTTGTGTATGCTTATTGCAATGATGTGTGAAAGGTGCTTGTTGGGCTAAAAGGTTCACACAACAATGGCAAAGTGGAAGTGGGAAGTGACTTCACTATCCCTAATTTATGTGGTGGTTATGCACTTTGGGCTTGTTGTTAAATAGAATATGTAAAGGAATTTAATTCCCCTTCTTGGCAAGGGCAAATCAAGGGTGGAAAGTATTGGGTGATGGAAGTAAGGTGTCTAGTTGGGTCGAAAAATGGATGTTATGGAGAAAGACAATAAAGGAGCATAAGGGGTAGTCTAAGGAAGGTAATAGCTAGCAAATGTTTGTAATATTGTCTGTAAAATTACACAAATGGTTGTTTACCATTTTCTTTTTTGTAATTGTTTGTCTATGATGTATACTAGCATTAATTTTTTTAGCATTTTGTTCCTTGACCAATAGCACATTGCATATAGTATTGTTGTCTTGAAGTTTTATCATCTTTCATTTATATTGTAAGTTAGGGATTTCATCTAGATGTATGTAATAATTATTTCAAGGGTGAGGCCCAATAGAACCCCCAACTAAATTATCTAAAAACTAGTATAGCCTTATTAGCATATACTAGGGTGAAATTCCTTCACAAAATGGGATTCATTATAAACTATCAAAGAATCATATCTATACATATTTTTACATAAATAATCATAAATATTTTAAACTTAAAACATGCTTATTCTTTATTAACATTCATAACCTAGAGAGTATTTTTGTTTGGGAAAGATACTAAGCCCCTACATCTAGCCATTTTGTAGTTGCTAATTGTCCCCATGTCATTGCCCAACCCACTTACCATCCTCGAGAGGTATTTGACTACTCTTGTAGACATTGTGGCCATTTTGATGTCCTAGTGTTGGGAGCTAGCATGGAAGGGGGCTTGCAGGTGAGAAAGATTCACATCAAATTGATGACCTTTGCTAGCATCCATTTTCTTTTCCTTCTTCATCTCTTCCACAACACCAAGGACACACATTTTGTTTCCAAATCATGAAAATATACCATTGAAACCAACCCATAGTATCCTCATCTAGCAATCAAAAGAAAATGAAAAATTTAATATGCCACCATATCTAAGGCTTTCTCTAAGCCTCCCCTATATTCCTCCATAACACGTGCCCATTAGATTTTCATTTCTTATTTATTGTAACTAATATAATCAACCATCTTAGAGAAGAACATAGATTCCAAATTTCAAAATTAACTCTACTCACATTTTTGTCTCCATATTGTTCACTCCTAAAATATCCAAAAATCATCTAATAGATGGAATAGACTAAATAATTAAAATTTTCTTGAATCTAACCTCAATGATGGGGCCTTGAAAGGTCATTTCCTTCTCACAATATAAGTTAAACTTGGGCCTATTTGTTGAGGGGATATTTGTTGTTGGTAACTCTAAAATCCATACAACAATAGACAAGTAGCAATGAGATGACAAATGTTGAGAAAGGTGGTTGCATCCTTGAAAATAACTACCACATGTGATTTGTACCAATTGATGGCAAGGTGGTAGGATACCATTTCTTAATGGATCCCAAATCATTTGATCATTGTTGAGAAGTCTAGAAATATCCATTTTTGTGAGGCCTTTGCCTAATTATCATGCAAGGGAGGATCATTAAAGGAGGGATCAACAATTCAAGCTCTACCCTTTGTTATTAGATATAGATTGGCGTTTTGTCCCGTTTCCAATAACACCAAAGCCTCCAAACCTAAAGAATTTTTTGCCTTGTGATCAATGACCAATTCTTTAGGTTCACCAATAACCTCATTTTCCAATTTATTTACTTTCTTCCTTGAAGTAATGCTCAACAAAAAAGAGAACATAAAGGCCAAACTATTCTTAGAAATTTCTAGTTTCCAATTTAGATGGACTTAATTTTTTATGACATTTAATTTGGCCATTGAATGCCCCCCTTCAATTATAATGTGTTTGATGCCAACCGTAAAGGTCAAAATTGTAAACACAATAGAAAAACCTAAATTGTCACTTCATTGTTGATCCTTGAATGTAGCTTCTTCATAGCAATAATGACAATGCAATCCATAAAATCTCTAATTATACATCCAACCCCTCATGTAATCCCAAATTACATCAAAATACCATCAAATAATTTTTTTTTTAAATTCTTAAATAAAAATCCATCTTATTTTCTATCCTTTTCTACTCTTTAAACCAAAAAACAAATATATTTAATATTAAAACCACAAGAATATTAACACTAATTTTTTAAAATAATTTAAAGTAATATAATTACTTAAATTAAGAGCACTTAAAAAAAAAAAAAAAAACTAATCTAATGATCTAATTATATGTATGAGTTTTTACACTTTAATATGATCTACTATTATAAAATATAAAATAAAAATAAAACAAAATCATAAACATCACACCAAATGAAGATTATTTAAGTAAATTGTGCAATCTACATACTTTATTGCATTCTTAGGACCAATTTGGTATAAACTGGTTTAACTATCATTATGTATATTGCCACCTCTATTAGCTATGCCATAAGATAAATGTACCTCAACAAAATGTTATTAATTTTTAGAAGAGTTTCTTACTTTATTAATATCTTAGTTTCATATTAATATTTAAAAATAAACAATTATCTTATCTTCTTTTGATTTTTTTTATTTTCTTTTATAGTATTATTATCTTATCTTTATTTTTTGATTTTATGTACATAAACATTTAAACCTCATTCTTCATTAATCAATATCTCTCGATATAATAATATAATAACAATAAAATCAAAATGTCATGATAAGCTAAAATAATAAGATAATAATATTATAATAAAAATATAATAATATACTTAGAATTATAATAATGGAATAATATAATAAAAAAATATTAATAATATAATAATAAAAATAATAATAATATAAAAATATCATAATAAAAATAATATTAATATATTAATAAATATATAATTAATATAATATAATAAATATTTAAGCATATAATCAATCTTTCACATCTTCTACATTGATTTTCTAAATATAGGTATGCTAATAGATAAAAATATTTCAATATAAAATATTTCCCAAAATTTCCATGACAGGCATGGATGATCGTCAAAGTAGGGAACAAGAGTCCTTCCTTGATATTTCTATTAATTCCCTCCAACCCCAAAACCACTTGGACTGCCATAACAAGAACCATCAAAGTATAATCTGCATAGCCTTGGTTCAGAAAAGTCCATTTACATTGTTTCAATCATAGTAACGAGACTTGGACTCGAGGGTGACTCGGCGCACGACTCGGCGAGGGACTCAGACTCGGCGCAAACTCGACAAAATGAAAAAAAGTTGAAAAACCCCTATAAATTTAGAGATTTTTAAGGATTTAAAACTTGTTTCAAGCACCTTTATTGAATACAACACAAATAAAAGCAAATTTGATCACATGCACAAGTATACAACGATCACATAAGTATAAAGTACCCAAATTGTAGTTGCGTTGCTGAAGGAAATAGCATACTTAGATATATAAAATTAGTCAAATGTATACAAAACTCATGGAATATGAAATCCATGTCATCAAATGTTCCATACAAATATGAAATATCAAAAGTAAAACAATAGCTATAATTCTATGACTCTATTCCCTATGGCATAGTGGAGTTAGCATCCTTCCTACGAAGGCGTCTAAGGGTCCTGGATGATGTTGCAGCTGCAACCATAGTCTTTTCCTGTGTCTGACTCTCCATGCCACTCTCACCAATAGCATCTATGTCTCCTCGTGCTCTAGCCTCCTCCTCAGCCATGGCTACAACCTCGGCCTCTCTCTCTACTTGGTCCACTAAATCAAGGTCCTCGTCACTAAAGACTGCATCTGTAGCCTCAATGATCCACTCAGACTATGGATCAACCTCCTCTAGACTGATCAAGGTTTTGTCGTGGTCAAAAACTTCTTGTATCTGAGCCGAAGGTTGTAATGAACATATACCAAGTCATTCATCCTCTCCACTATCAATCTATTGCGCTTCTTGGAGTGTATGTGCTCAAACATACTCCAATTGCGTTCACAACCAGATGAACTGCATGGCTGGCTCAATATACGAATGGCAATATTTTGCAAGATCAATGTATCGGAACCAAACATATGCCACCATCTATCTGAGATGAGAAAAAGAAACAAAATCAATCTCATTTCAAGTTTCAAGTTCAAGTTCAACGTTTAATAATAAATTATAATATAAAAAGATGAAAATTATTCCCTTAAATATATTTTTACCTGGCAATAATGTTGTCCTATTATCTTTGCACATTTGACGTGCAAAGAAGTCTCCTTGTGCCTTAGTGAAGGAATCTATCTCCTACACCATCTGTGTAGTAACAGCGGGCAACATCCGCTCTATCGTTGTGTAGAGCCCACTAAGAATTTCTCTATCTGCAAGGAAAACACAGCGGAATTGGAAGGCCAGATTTAGGAAACATGCGGCTGCATGGATGGGCCTATGAAGTTGGTTTTTCCATCTCCTATCAATGATATCCCAAATGGGATGATACTTCTCCTCAACTCCACCATAGACTGATCTAATGGCCTCTTTGGCCCTATCCATGCCCTCATATATGTAGCCCATTGAGGGCTTCTCCCCATCTGCAACTCGTAGGAGAACTAGCAAGGGCTCAATAAACTGCAAAGTACAAACATGTTTCACAAATAAGTGTGAACGAAAATAAACAAATGAAAGTAAGATATGATTAAAAATTAAAACATAATAAAGAATTAAATTTTACCTTCACAATCTCGTCCATTGGTGTCCAAAACCCTTGCTCATAAAAAATGCAATCAGCCACAGCAATCCCTGCAGTGCTTGTAGAAAAGGATGAGGAAGACCACTCCTCACTAGTAAACATGCGCCTTAAAGCTTCCTTTGACCAAATCAAGGATTGCATCGTGATAAATTTTTTGCAAACCTAGTGATGCCAGGATGAGACAACTCCCTCAACCCCGTGTATTGCCTCATAAGGTTAAGCACCCATGTGTGATTGTATACAAATTTGCATATGTTTTTTGCTGCATCCACACATGTTTTGATCCATGGAAGCTTGCCAAGATCCTCCAACATGAGGTCAATGCAATGGGCGGCACATGGAGTCCAAAATATAGTAGGGTGCCTCTCCATCAATAATCTACCAGCAACAACATAATTTGTTGCATTATCTGTCACCACTTGCACTACATTCTCTTCCTCCACATCAACTATCACCTCCTTTATAGCCTCACACAAGTATGTGGCATTTTTGAATTGGGCAGAAGCATCAATGGACTTCATGAAGACGGTGTCACCTGAAAAAATAAGCAAAACCAATTATTCAATAAATTAAAAAACATAAATCAGCCATATTAAATTATTAATCACTAAATCAAATTCAAATTTCAATGCATTGAGGGAAGTACAATTACCTCCAGAGGAAATTAGGAAATTAAGCAGTGTCCTATTTCTCCTATCAGTCCAACCATCAGTCATGATGGTGCAACCAATCATCCTCCACTGCTTGCGCTGCTCTAATTGTGCTTTCACATCTGCCACCTTTTGAGTCAAAAGTGGGCCCTTTAATTCATCTTCACTAGGGGCTTTGTACCCCGCCCCACATTTGGTTATGGCATCAACCATGTTTTCCCAAAAAGGTGACCTAAAACATGTCATAAATAAATTAATAAGTTACACAAGTATTGTAAAATGAAAAGTTTGAAGTTTTTAACTTTAAATTTGAATTCGATAATGAGATACATCTAGATTCTAAAATTTAAATATAAATTTTAAAACAATTAAACGAAAAAGAATTACCTGGCTACATGGAAGGGAATGGTGCAGTAGTACCAAAAGTCTGCAATTGTCTTTTTTGTTGCATCATGTGCGTCCTTGTTCTAACCCATGCTCTCAAGCGACGGTTGGGAACCAGGAGTAGTGCGTGGTACAAAATATGAGTCCACCCTAGATTTACAAACTCTAGGGCCAATGCTAATACTGCCACTACCACTAGCAATAGCAGTGCCACCAACACTAGGAGTACACATAGGCATAGCTGATGCAAAAACAGAAGCACTAGCACAAGCACTATCACTAGGACGGTATGGAGGCATGGAAGAAGCATCTCCAACAACACCAAGTCCCTGTCCAACTCCAACACTCACCAACTCCTGCTTCTGTTTCTTTTTCATTTTTTTTGCATTTCAAAAGTTTCTAATTGCACCTGCACTTCACGAACAACCTCAGGAGGTGCTTTAGTGCAACCCACTGCATCATGGGCGAGTATGCATACAAGATGGTATTTTAATCTGTTTATGCCTCCATGATATATTGTTTTGCAGTAGTTACATTTTGCATCTCCTCTTTTCATTTCGAGAAAGATTTCAGCATGCTTCCAAGCAGGGTCTTTTCTGACTGGGGTTTGAGACATTGTAAAAATAATAATATGGTTTGATTTGCAAATGAATGTGGCTGCAAAAGTAGGGTTTCTAAAATTATTTAAGTTGCAAGTAGGGTTTGTAAAAAAAAAATGCAAACTCAAAAAACAATGATTTTACAAATTACAATGAATTATTTGTTAAAAAAACACAACAAAAAAATCAATTAAAATAAAACTTACCTCTTAGATTTGGCTTGGAATGCAATGCAAACTCCTCCCAATCACTGGTAATGAGCTCTCAATGCACCTCCTTGCTGGTATGAAGCTCCCCTAATGATATAGGACCTTGGATTTGTCTTCAACAGCTTGTTGGTTGCCCTCTCTTCTCCTCCTATTTTTCTTCACAACTCTCTCTTCTCCTCCTATTTTGCCAAATGAATGAAATGGGGTTGCTTTTAGGGCTAAGGAGATAATATAAGTTAAATATATATATATATATATAAAAACTTTAAGTTATGTTTTTTTTGGCCTTTTTGGCCTTGGCTACACTAGCTGCATCCAAGGCTCGGGACTCTCCTGGATGCGGCATGTCCGGCCTGGACGCAGCCGCGTTTGTGCCAGCGCTCCCAGGACGCGGCCAAGGGTGCACGGAGAGCAACTCGCCGCGTCCGGGCGAGTCCCATAACTATTGTTTCAATTTTCCCGTTTTTATCACCAATTCGTTTATCGAGGAAATGTGCACTTTAGTATCCGTTTAAAAAGAATGTGGCACTCAAGACAACTAATCTGTGAAAATGGCGAACAGGTCTTTGTTAACTATGTTTCCTTAAAAGCACTCTAAATCCAATTTAAAATGTATTTTGTTGGTGTTTTATCCTTGATATTTTTTCATCTCTCTTATCGTAAATGTGATACTATCAGAAATAAACCCATCTTCCACAACACTCTCAATTGTTTCGTAGTTGAAATTGATTCGTCATTCAAACAACCACATATATCTCCTTGGCATGCCTTGGAAAATTTCATCCAATTAAACAAACATATCCATATGTTCCAAATATTTTTACAATGATATGATGGGCTTTGAAAGCCAATTCTTCATAACCTACCTAAAGTTTAAAAAATTTAACAGATTGTCAATGATACACATGCATTTATCTTTTGCCAAACCTGCTTGAGACCAAATCTTGTCTTCAGGCCATGCAGGATTGTCCTCTTGTCCTAACGATTTTGTGTAACTAGCATTTACTATTAGTGATTTTGAACGATGACCATTCAGTGTCGGCTCATCCTGGTGACTTGAATTGTATTATCTTCTGTGATACAAGGAAAGCATACAAATTTGCTAGAAAATTCTTGTTTCGATAGACTTGGACCTTTCCATGTCCTTTCTATTTTCCATAGCCCATTATGCTCCATCCAATGGTCCTTACATATTTCTCGCATAATTCAAAGAATGGCTCACTATTACTCTAAATGAAGGGTGATTTATTAGTGGCCTGAAAAGCACCATTTATCTTCCTAGAAAAGCGTTTTTCAACCATCTTTAGTCCTCCAACAAAGGAAAAATGTGAACTCTAAAGTTTTACATAAATTTCCAAATGTAGGGTCTCTTAATCCATTCAATAGTCATGTTTAATGGGCCTTTTTGGGCCTTTGTCAGGCAACTTAGGGCCTTAATAGCATTCAGGCCCTACTGCCTTCTTATAGTCTTGATCTGAATGATGCCATTGCTTGACTTTTTACTCCAAGCACTATTGTTCATAGACCAATCCATACTTTCCCTACCTCTTCAACAGCCTTAGCTAGCTCATTATGAGAACACTCAACCCAAACTGCTATCAATTGCTAGCTCCCTGAGCACTCAGGACTCTCAATCTCTATGGCCCATCGGGCTTCCAATATCTTCCTTTGAAAATTCAAACCTGACATAGAGTATCTATTTTAGATACCTGTTGTTCATAGTGTTCAAGATTTGGCGAACACATTTCTTTGAGCCCATTTGGTGAGTCACCAACCTTGAGCTTCCAATACAGCCAATCACCTCAACTAGCCTGGCCTTTTCAAGCTTGTGACAATACAACTCCTTATCTTGACTCCTTGGATCCTCACAATACTTGTGGGTGATCCATTCCTCAATCCGACATGCTTGTTTCGAACCCTGCCCACCATAGTCATTTGTAGTATCAGCTCCTCACAACCTGTTCTCTGCAATGCCATCTTAACTGTGAGCTTGCTCTATGGAGCAAACCCAACCCCGCCCCTTCTAACCTAGGTTACCTCCAAACCTGTGCCCCTTTTAAAAGAAAAAACAAAGGCCAGTTCATAATGCTTTAAGTTCACAAAAAGTTGTCATTTAGCAGCCTAAAGCAAGCACTAAGCATTATAAGGCAACTTGCCTCATTGCTTGTACACCACTATGTGAGTGGTTTAGTAGCAAAAAGGAGGCTCTATACAACACTTTTCCCTTTAAAGCTCTAAGGTTCAGATCTCAGATCCAAATCATTTTTATTCAACAATTTGATCAAGAGAAAAAACAAATCAACAAGCACATTGATTTTTATCCAAACCAACATTAGCATACCCAATCAACACATAGGCAACCAAATGTTCAATCAACTTTGTTTTTGGACTTCGTTTTTCTAGGGGCAATATCTCAATTATTCAAGCTTTTTAAGTGCCTCTTTTTACGATGCGTGCTCTTTTTGAGTGCTTGTCAGTGTGTTGTTGGTTTTTGCAAATCCCACTATTTCATGTTGTTTTTTTAACAGTTAACAGTTCTGCAAGTATCGATTATTTTTCTATTTAGAACTTCATCTGAGCATAATTTGGGCTTGAATACTTTTTCATGCTACTTTCTTTTGGAATGACATTTTTGCGTGGTCTTTCCATCAACACTCAATTTTTATTCAAAATGCATAAGTTCTTTTGCACCATAAAGGTGTCAATTACCCCATTTCTAGCAATTGTTCATTTCATGGGCACAAAAACTAGGAGTGGCCCTTCTCTTGAACATATTGATGCAATGAATTCCTTCTTTGTAAATGATAGGATGTTAAAATTGAGCTTTTATTGTTAACACCACATATTGATTGTTGGTGATCTTACCTTGTTACTTTGGATGCTCTCCTTCAAGCATGCTTATATTGGTAATTAGAGTTCTATGTGTCCACTAGTTATTGTCCTAGATCAGTTTTTGGTTGGAGCACTCTGAAGGAGTTTTTTAAGACAGTAATTTTCAACCTTTGGGTTTCCCCCTCTTGACTTCAACATCTTTTATCAATTGTCTCATATTCGACATAAACAACTTGGAGCATTTCTGTAGGTCATGACATCTGGCTTAGCCCAACATATTCATCAGATCACTTAACTTCGACATTGTCCCAAAGGAGGCATAGTCTTCAATTTCTCCTTTCCTTCATTCCCAACTTAATATTCATAGAGGATGATAGTGTATAGTCATGCATACACATTTGATGTAGGTTCAATTGTTTTTTATAAGTTGGAATTTTTCAATATGATACAATAATGTAAATGGAGATAAGTCAATTAATATCCACATCTTTAAATGGTAAAGCCAATCCCATCTAGATTAGAACCACTCCTAGTCCACTAAGCAATTATATTTATATGCCCCTTCCACCTAGTCAAGTTCGCTAAGCAATCATCTTTACAAGCCCCATCCACTAGTGAAGTTCACCAAGATTTACTAGGGGAATCCTGCTATTTGGGAGTTTTTGTTTCTCATGTCAATCTCAGTATGAGTATGTGTGTTGAAGGTTGTTTGATAAGGGTAACATTAAGATAAATTGATTAAGTTGCATGTCAATTTGTCATGGTTAGTAGTGTAAGCCACCATTTAATCTAAAATGTATATCAAACTTATCTTAAGTATGACCATTAACATAATAAAGCCTTGCGTTGAAGATCATACTAGAAACTATGCCATGTTTATCCATTAGTTACACAAATTTATTATGACCAAGTGGCTTGTTGGGAATATGTGCAGCCTGTTCCTGATTTGAACAAAATGGTAGCTGAATATATCACTATCAAGCACCAACCGATTGTTGAAATCTAACAATCTCCATATAAAATGATGATGCACCTTAACATGTTCAACTTCATTTAGTAAATGAGATTTCCTTCACATATAATCTGGAATCCCTGTGGATGATGCATGTGTAACTCTACCTTAAAATGAGCATCAAAGAAAATCCTCTTTACATCCGATTGTTCCAACTTCCAACTTCATCTTGTTTTACTCATTCCAACATCGAACAGAACCATTGAGCATATGTTTGTCTGTCATAAGATCCAAGTCTGTTATATTTCATTACTTCAATGGAGTTAATTCCGCTATGATTTGCATAATTTTGTGAACACCAATTTCTGATGCTTAACTCTCAACCTGCAACAATTTGTCATGCAAATTGGCTGAATTTTAAGTTTCCATCCAGCATTTGTCACTGAATTTCACTTCTGAATCTAACTGAAAAAATGCTGATTTATTGCCTATGATTACGATACTACACATTATGCAATTGGTTAAGATCCACCACGGCCATTTGTCATTTTGGAGGTTTTTCTTATTCACAATGTGCTCCACATTATAATAGTCGTATTACAATTTGGTGACAACACCTTCCTTGCAAAGAACCTGAGGTTGCTGAAGCTTGTGCTTTCAAGCAAGTTTTAAAGACCCATAAGGTAGCTTCAGGCCAACTAAGAGATGACAAAAGATTTTCTTCTTGAATGTGGCCCTTCAAAGAAAACTAACATTTGCAATATCTGTGGTTTTGAAAGGTCCCAATTTTCCATGTAAATATTTAGTTGTTCCTTTGTTCTTGGGACAAGCCTTGCTACACTTTACGAGAGTTAACAAATTGTTAGAAGTCAAAGCTTAAAGTATGTAAATGTAAATCAATATCCTAAACTGCTAAGCTCCAATTGATTCATTCTATTCTGCAAGCACAACTTATCTGTATTCTTTGCATTCTTAAAGTATACTTTCGAGATAATCCAAGGAATCGAGGTAAAAAGATACCCTAGATTGGAGAGAAGCTAGAAGAGGGCACTATTCAATTAAGTAAGGCTGCACACAGATGATAAAAGAAGCTGGAAACAATGGGAATTGGGAGCCCTGGCAGTTCGTTTGGGACAAAAATGGTCCAAGCATGGAGTCTTTCTGTGTCTAATTCTTCAGAATCATAGCCTTTCCCAGGATCAGCTTTGCAAAAGGAGAAAGGCTTATATGCTCTCAATATTCCTTGCAGTGGTGATATGATTTGCTGCTTTTGTGTCTGGATAATCAAGTGATAACAAAGCTGCCCACAGATTCTTTTGAAGACTTGTAAGCTCAGTAGCTTGACAGTGGGTTCATGAGTTGGTTGATGGGTCACCCAGTTTCACTAATCAGTAATCACTCAGTTGATTCCCTCATAAACTGTTCAATCAATAGGATAAAGAGAGATGTGATAGGATTTCTGACTCTGAAGAGGTGGTAAGAATTTTGACTGGTGTGAACTCTGCCTTCACTGGGAGCTACGAATGGCAGAAAATATGATGGACCTGCTAACCTTCTAGCATTGTGCTCTCAAAAATATTCAAGAAGAAATGGCAGCTGTCACAAGCGAGATGGAATAAATTATATAGATGAGACGCATTTGCATTGCCATATTAGAAGATGACTAAAATGATTCTCTTCTTTTAATTCTTTTGTAATGATTTTAATCTTTATAGCCACTGTAGTCTAATGGGCACAAATGAAATTATAAAACTTATTACATTTTTCTTGAATGTTAGTCCTTCTCTTACTAGCAACTGGATCTTCAGAGCTGGAAGGATAGTTTTCCCCTGGCCTTTCTGAACATTGTATACACGTAACTGTTTTGACAGGTTTTTTATGATAGAATTGAAATATTTTACTTTAAACAAAAGGATATTTTACTTTAAACAAAAGGATGTCAAGTGCACAGGTATAATCATATTTACATAAATAATGGAGTCTTTGAACCAGCTAAAATCCCATATATACATAATTTAGCTGAAATTACTGATTTTAAAAGCATGGCCTTTTAACACTATATGTTGCTAATTAGTCTAAAATATAATGTATAAATAGTTAAGTGCAGAAACATTAATTCTATCACTATGCTTATGGTAGACTGACAGAAATAATGGTGAGATCCTTCCGTGAGACAATGCGCTATATTTCTGATTTATTAAATATTTGCAGTCATGTATATGTTTAAAAATTAAATCAATGAATTTTATTGTATGCTATGAGCAGGACAAAAAGATGGATATCCCATAATGCATGTCTAATGAAAAATGCTGACTGCTGAGGGAAGAGATCTACCATTGACAGAAGCTTAATCTAAGTTTTGTGAAAATAAAATCTAAACCACAAAGTTTATTAAATTTTAGTTAAAAAATCAAATTCAAAAATAACCTCAGCTATATCCAGAAATAGTTTCAATATTATGTAACATGAGCAACTTATATCATAAAATAGACATAGCATAAATGTACCTCAAAAATATGATATGATGAAATCAAAATGCAGTGCAAACTTCACAGATCTGAATATTTGAAAATCCTACAGTATTCTTGTATAAATTGGACATCCTATTATAAACCAACCTTATATCAAGTTACATCTTCCAAGAGAAAAAAAGAACTCAGGTTCTTTGGAATGCAGACTTTTTAGAAAAAATGAATCAACGGAGTGTATTAATCCTCTTCCCCAGAAGTAGGAAGTCTAATACAAACTCCATATAGAGAGAACAATGAAAATCCGTAACTAGTCATTACCATTGTACAAGCGAAAGAATGAGTAAAAGTAGTAACAGAATCTACAGCGCACCCTGCAATGTAAAGCAAATCAACAACCCCCAACTGTCATTGGTACCATACAATAAAATCAAATATCAAAACCTGCCACATTCCAAAGATGGTGCAATTTTAAAAGCAAAGGTTAAAACAGAACAAAATAAAAAAATATTAATTTCATATTCAAAATATACAATGATGACATTCCATTTGCCAACAGAAACAAGTGAAAATGCTCAACCAGGAAGCTTCTCCTACCTTTAAGATAATACTTGGATCCAACACGTTTCTCACTCCTGTCTTTCCAGCTCCCCCATTCTCTCAATGATTGCCTGTAACACAATAATGCATAATAGAAATGTGCAGTGATTCTTTTCATAAGCATCTAATGCTCAGAAACATTGGATATTTGCCTCCTACTCAAGAACTTGCATATGCGTAAGGATGTTATATCTTTACATGTAGAATACATAAAGAGTCATCCTAAACTAAAAGTTCCAATTTACCTTCTTACTTGTTTCTTGCAACTCCCCTGCAAGAATAAACTCGTCTAGTATCAAGTATACCTGCATTCAAAATAAATCCTTTTAAGAACTTTCTTTCCTTCACCAGGAAAGTATCAGTCTGTTGCAACACAGAAATACATATGACGAGCTATGCAAAGTTCCATGAACTCTAAGAACATAGATTCATTGATCTTCTAGTTAAAGGGTAACTCTTAAGCTTGCATTATAATTCCAGAATAAATAAGAAGTTTTGACTGACATAAATTTTGTTGAACTAAAACAAGAAGAGAATTTCCATTTTACATTTTTGAGGTGCATTACTATCATCCACTAAATTCTGGAATGACATTTTTCCCTATTAAGTCTTAATTCTAATGGACCATCCTTTGCCTGAATGTTGTGAACAAAGGTGTGTAGTAAGAATTGTGATACCTGAATATGAGTTGAACATACAGTGCATGAAAACTTAGTATTCTAACCTGTAATATTTAGTGAAGTCTTCAGTCCAACTAAACAATTACATGAGCAAAAACTAGTGAAACCTTCAACTCAGAAACTAATGTGAAATGAGTGGACCCTTCTAGTAGAAACTAACTTGAAAATTTTCAAATGAGTGTACCCTTCAAACCAAAAATATCTGTAAAATGCAAAAGAGAGGAACCTTCAACTCTAGATAATGTAACATGAATGACATAAACAACATTGTGGTCTCCCGAAAGAAAGGATTCCTAAAATAATACAATTCAGTAAAGTTCATATTGGTAACACAGATCAGGGGCTTGACATCTTATAAAACTAAAAGGCAGATGAGAAGCCATTGCACTGAATTATAAGCACCAAATAATAAAAACATCTGACATATATGCTTTTCCTATGTGATCTTAATTTCCTACCAGAAAAGTTTAATCAAAGGAAATTCAAAGAAATTTACCTTGTGAAAATTGAATACCAAGTCAAGCTCACATACATTACTGAAGAAATGATCCAGTATCTCCACAAATAAATGAATGCTCTCAAGATATGCTAGCTCATTATCAGTGATATCCACACACATTGAGAAAAACAGGCCTGCATACCGCCTATAAATCACCTTGTGAGTGCGGAACTGCACTAGATCAAAGTTCAACACCATCAGGATATGAAGGCATTACAAGCAGATAAGAAGTCAACATAATCAGGATATAGAGGCATTGCAAGAAGCTGGAATGTAAGAAAAATCAACACAAAAGAATTATAATAATAATTCACATATAAGGTAAAGATAAGCAGAATTTCAAAGCCTTCTCTATATATTTGAACTTACTTGAATTTTCACTCAAACTTAAAAACCTTAAAAATAGAATACGCCAGTAAAATGTATAATGGAGGTATAAACTTACATATAATGGGATGCCCAAAAATAGACTTCATTCTAGGATGTCCAATATTGAATCCATAAAAATTGGTGAGATTTAATGACTTTGTTGAAAAGACGTATTTTCCAAGGGCTGTTCTTGGAATGTATCTAAAAGCATTGGTACTCCCAAGACAAAACGTGGGGCACAAAGATGCAACCATGAAGTAGAATACATGCTAATACACAATCCAATAAACAAACATCTGTTGTTGAGATCTCCACAAGTTCCCCTTTGTAAAGGAACTAGAATCTAGAAAAGCATCCCTAGAGGTGTTCAAGATCGTGAGCTGAGTTTTACTAAGGTTGACCACAAGCTGGTTAAGCGAGCAAGATCATCAAGCTGTCTCTTTGAATCAATAGGAAAATGGGGATCACATCACCATGAAAAAACATTACAGCACTTTGACAAAGAATAAAAATCCAAACATAAAAATTATTTTAGAATGCCAACAATGAAATGTCTACAAATGCAATTGAAACTATACCAAAAAAATGCAATTGGCTTTATAGACAAATGTGAGACTAATGAAACAGTTGTTGCTATTATTAACAAATTTGATGTTACACCTAAACTAAAAGATAATTTTTCTAAGACTTCTTGTGAAATCACAAATGCACCTTTTAAATTTGAACCATACCATCATCCTAATCATGTAAGACATCATATTTGACAATTAATGGTCTTTTGGCTGTGTGTGCCAGTGTCCTCGTCAGGCTATTTTGCAGAGTCTTGTACATGCATCAGCTTATAGGGTTTTTGCCTTCTGTACTGGTCTGTTTATAAGGGGAGTGACCCCTATGGAACCCAGAACTTAACAATCAAAAAAAGGCAATGAATTATCAATATTCACAAAAGACAATAATCTTTTGAATATTTCTGATAACAAACTTGCGTCAAATTATTGAATTCATGCTAAAGATCAAAGCAATCTCAGTAGAAAATTACATCTACACGCGAGGTCCCTCAAGATTTTGGCATTAAAAATCCAATTCAAAGAGATGATACTCTAGGTATTTGTCGTTAATAATTGTTAGGTATAATCATTAGCTTTGAGGTCAGCTTTTTGAGAAAGGGGGGCAATTGAATGTTAACCACAAGGTAGTGTCTTTTGTGCACAGGTAGGCACCACACACACCCACACGTGTCCATGCACACACACACTAACAATAATTATTTGGGCTATTATCATTTGGACCATTTATCTCATCATTCAATACATTATTTTATATTTGTATACTCTATTGGTGTATCCAAGGGCAGTAGGAGTATATCAAGTGTTATTAGATTTGATACCAAATTTCCTTGATTAATGGTGAGTTTTTTTTACACCTGATTGCTCACCATACCCTTTCCTACCATGTCATCTTTTTATCAAGTTTATGGTGTATATCTTTTCACTATCCTATGACCATAAACTTTTACTTGCACACTGCACTTTGTTTCCTCTACACCTATCGTAAATAATAATTGAAACTATGTTTCACAAAGTTGCAGAACAGGACGGAAGAATGGATTTTGGGGATGGGGGGACCATGGGTTAGATTTTGGAGACAGAGAAGGGGCGGTGGGTGGCAACATATATGTAATATAGATATATACATACAATATACTTACATATAGATACATAGATATATGTACGTATGTATGTAAAAAATAATATTATTATTACTATATTTAATATTATTAATATAGACTTATTAACTAAACTAACTAATATTTATAATTATTAAACTAATTGATAATAAATATATATCTTTCTTGTGATTCCTATGTTTTCTCTGACACCAACTCCTCATTATTTCTGATCAAATCTTCGTTTTTCAGATATTAACAATTAAGTTGGGGAATCTAACTGGTATAAGTAATGAGGGTCACACAGTTGAAGACGGGAATATTGTCATTCTTGTATTAATTTATTTATTTTCTTCTCTGCTTTTGTAAACTCCTTACAGCACTCAGCAGAAACTCACAAACATTTATGAAAACTTGATAAAATCCACCACTGTCCTACCCTTCCTGCTTCCTCCACTATCTACTAAGCCTAAGGTGTCTGTGATGTACAAATTAGGAAATATTGATCACCAACTTTGTAAAGTTAAGATACGAGAACGTTCATCCAAGTAAACAAAACAATAACAGATCTTTTATGAGTCTACTTTGCTTCCAATACCATGTAAGTATTCCTCCTTTCTTTAAATGTCAACCATTTTTACATGCCATCATGTTGTCTCTTTGTTCAAAGCTTTGACAAAAATCAAAATCAGCATTGTCATGACATAAAGAAACTTTGTTCAGCATGGAGACTCCCTAGCATCCTCAGGATACTAAGGGGATGCCAATGCATCCCCTAGCTACCCAGGATCATCAGGGAGTCCTCCCAACATCCTTTGCAAAGGGGAACACACCAGAGACATTCCCACCAACAGGTGGCAGTGGAGGGGAACAGCAGGGAATGTTTTGTCCCCATCCTCGCCCCCTAAACAGCCCTTCTTTTTTGGAGGGGGGACGAGGAACTGGCCCCTGTGGGACACTAAATTTAAACTATTTGTAGTACTAATAAAATCTAGAGATACACGGGGACACATTCCCATCCCCTAGCCCTACATCCCCATCCCCACCATTGTTTGGGCCCTTGGGGGACACAAGGATGGCAACGGACATCCCCTACCCATTCCTTGTCCTTTAAGGAAATCAAGGATGAGTCCCCATTTTTAATTTAAATAAAAAAATTCATTTTTTTTTAAATGCAAATGAAGAAAAGAAGGTGTTAAGGGCCCACAAACCTCCTACAACCCTTATAAACTCTAAACACACCCTATATGTAACCCACTCACCCATTTGCATTTCCATTCACAATTACAGAAATCATTTTTGCACTTGTAGTTGTGAACTTGAAGAGAAAGGAAAGAAAAGAAAGGCAAATCAAAATAGCATAGAAAACCTGCAGCAAATGCCATTTCACATATAATAACAAATGTAGATTGAAAAGTGAAATTGAGCACCAATTTTTTGATATCCCTCCAAAACTTCAAGCTTTCTGTTCTATACATATATATTATGGACAAAAGTGGAATCTGGGCCATAAGTACTCTAATTCTACCCATTCAATTTGATTAAAATTGTTGATGAAGATAACGATGGACTGAAGGAGTGAACAAAGAAGACTAAGTTGATTAAACTTTGAAAGATGAAAAGGAATTAAATTTCCCTTCCATATGCCAATATTTCTCTTTCTGCAGTTGATATTTTGGTGCATTCCTGAAATTTTAGGGTAAGAGCCCATGGGAAGAGATATGTATGAATAGCATTTTCTATTAAAAGATTTTAGTGTGAACAATTTAATTATTGTAGGAACTGTCAAAAGATTCAATCTTCCTTCCAAATCTGCCATCATAGTCAAAATTCAAGTTGTTTGGGGACAAGTTATGTGGTAATCAATTACCATTCCCAATTGGTGATATCCAACTAAAGGCATATTTGTGTTGTTCCCATAGATATTATTGTTGTGCTAATCAGTTATAAATGGTTGATAACCCTAAGGAAAATTGAGATGGGTATGGAAGAGCCATTTATAAAGTCATTGGAAAAAAGGAAGACTGTTCTGTTAGAGCTTAAGCAAGTTCCTCTTGACAAATCAAAATCAATGTATCACATAGAAAGCAAATATTGAAGGGATCCCATTTTATTTTGGGGCTCAAAGTTCTTCTAGTGTAGTGAAGGGCATTATGACCAAAATGAAATATACTTTCCCGGTGAAATGTAGATTGATTGTGAGATTCTCAGTTTAATAGAATTTATAATTTGTGATTGCATTCAGTAATTTGCACAAGTGATAAAACAACTTCATGAAATAGGAAAAACATGCAACAGTGACCCGTTTTGAATTTTGATACCCAGATTTTATTTGCAAATCGCCCAGAATTGTACTATAACCCAAGATATGTACAGGGATTATTTCAGAATAATATTACCAGCATAGACGCCTAACTACACAGAGTTTCTTGTACATTCAATACTCAGAAAATGAATAAAAGCATAGTTATTCAGTGAACCTGGAGATGCTGGGTTGAAAGCCAAAGAGTAAGTTGTGTGTCCGAACTCCCTTGGATCCGCAACACTTAGAGATCAAGTCACGTTTCAGTCTTGTATGCAGCGAATTCCTTCCAGAGGCAACACATCTTCTAGAATTCTGTCTGGGTTTTGTCTTCACCTGTCTTCACATCTATATCAGCCTTCTTGCTATGATGTTCTAGAGTGATCAGCCCTTGGACTGGGGTTGTCGTCCCATCCAACACAGGATTTTCATCCTGCTAAGCATTCTCAGCCATGCTCGATAAGAGAAATAAAGATAATAATTGTTCCAGAATGCCCCGTCCATGCAAATCGAGCCTTATTAATAATTTTGGAGTTGCCCATCCTTTCTTTGAAAAAAGCAACCGTTCTCCTTGAGTGAGCTTGAGTTCAAAATGGAAAAATCTGAATTCGTCTCAATCCGTAACCGCACAGGCTTAAATATTATCTCTTTGATTTATTTCACACCAAGGTGCCCGTCGGAAGAAAAGAGATTATTATTAAAGTGGCCCCCACCAATGTCTAAAGATGATAATTAAATAAATTTGATAGAATAAAGTTTTTTTGTTTTCAGCCTTAATTTAATTATCACGAATTCCCTTGCAAAGATAATTTTTCCTAATCTCGGGAATTGAAGATTAGGAAATTATCCCTTATTATTTTATTCGATAAAAGGGGACATTACAGTCCTCCCTTCCCGAGATTGCTGGTCCTCTAGCAATCTTAAATTTGGGTGTTGAAGAATTTCTTCCCCTTCCCATGTTGCATCCTCAACAGAAAGGTCTTTCCATTTGATCAGATATTCGTGAATCACTTTATTTCTCAGTTTCCTCTCCCTCCAATTTGCAATTCCCTCAGGAACAAGAACCAATTTTCCTTCTTCATCAAGTGGAGGAAGCTCTGGGGATGCCACAACCTGTTGACCCAATGCCTTCTTGAGACAAGAAACATGGAAGACATTGTGAATCTTACTGCCCACCGGAAGCTCCAATTCATATGCAACTTCGCCTATTCTCCTTACTATCTTGTATGGTCCATAAAAACGTGGCTGTAGTTTTTCTGCTCCACTTTTCTTAAGTGAGGACTGTCTATACGGCTGCAAACGTAAGAAAACTAAGTTCCCAACCTCGAATGATCTCTCAACTCTCAGTCTATCTGCATACATTTTCTGTTGGTTCTGAGCATGTTGCAGATTATCTTTTAGTGCCTTGAGAATGTCTTGATAGTTTTGCATTGTCTCCTTGGCCCGTGGGACCCTGCTATCATCAAAGGCCACATCTACAAATGATAGGGCATCATACCCTTATAAGGCTCGGAAGGGAGACATGCCAATCGACATGTGGTAGGTGGTATTGTAGCAATACTCACCTAAGTGCAACCATCTAATCCAAGCACGTTGTTGTCCCGACACATAATTCCGTAGATATCCCTCAATCCACTTGTTTACTATCTCTGTTTGGCCATTGGTTTGAGAATGATAACTCGTGCTTGGTGTCAACTCTGTACCTGCCGAACGAAACAACTCCTGCCAAAACATATTTAAGAATCTGCTGTCTCGGTCATTGACGATTGTTTTGGGGAGTCCGTGTAACCTAAATACCTCCCTGAAGAATACTTTTGCCACCTAAACTGCGGTGTAATCAGTAGATATAGCGAAGAAATGCGCATATTTGGTCAATCTATCCACGACCGCATATATGCCATCTTTCCCCTAGACATGTGGCAAACTTGTGATAAAATCCATAGATATACCTTCCCACTTCTGTTCCGGAATGGGTAAAGGTTGTAAAAGACCTGTTGGAAAAGTGTGCTCTGCCTTATTCTGCTGGCATGTCAAACATTCACGGACATGTTGTAGCACATCATCCTTAAGCCCTTTCCAGGAGAATCTCTCTCTTACCTGCCTGTAAGTTTTGAAGAACCCCTGATGTCTAGCTAAAGGTGTCATGCAATGCTTTCATAATACTCTGCTTAAGTTTAGACCCAGGTACAAGGTAGATCCTATTTTTGTAATATATCACTTCTCCTATTAGGGTATATCTATCATCCTGTACCTTCCCATCCACTATATCACAAGCAAAGGAGTCTTTAGAATATTCAGCCAGCAGCTGCGATTTCCAATCAGCGGAAATTTATGTAAGTGAGCGAAGAGTGGGTCTTCTAGAAAGTGCATCAGCAACCACATTCTTCTTTCCTTTGATATATTCCACATCAAAGTCATATGCCTGAATCTTACTCACCCACTTTTGTTGGCGTTCATTGAGATCCTTCTGTTCCAAAAAATATTTAAGACTATTATGATCAGTTTTAACAGTAAATTTTGCACCCACCAAATGCTGTCTAAATTTGGCTAATGCATGCATGATAGCCAACATCTCTTTATCATACGTGGAATACAATTTCTCTGGATCTCTAAGCTTCCTGCTTTCAAACACAATAGGATGTCTATCCTGCATTAGTACTGCTCCAATTCCCTATCCCAAAGCATCACATTCCACAATGAAAGGCTTTGTGAAGTCAAGGAGTGCTAATACTGGACATGTGCTCATGATGTCCTTGAGCTTTTCAAAAATAGCCTGTGCCTTTGTAGACCATTGGAAAGCCCCCTTCTTTGTAAGATCAGTCAAGGGGGAAGCTAACTGGGAAAAGCCTCTCACAAATCTTTTGTAATAACAGCATAAACCCAATAATCCTCTCAAATCAGAAATGTTCTTAGGAGGTGGCCACTCCAAGATTGCTTGTATCTTCTCTTGATGAACTTTTACCCCATCAACACCAATCACATGCCCTAGATAAAGAATCTCTGACATTCTGAATTCACACTTTGAAGCTTTAGCAAACAATGACTGTTGTTCCATGATACTCAGAACAATATCTAAATGCTGCAAATGTTCTTCCCAAGTTTTGCTATAAATTAGTATGTCATCAAAAAATACTAATACAAACTTCCTCAACTGTTCACGGAAAACGTGATTCATGCAAGATTGAAACATGGCTGGTGCGTTGGTGAGACCAAAGGGCATAACAAGGAATTCAAAGTGCCCATAGTGACAACAGAAAGATGTCTTCTGAATGTCTTCCTCTCTCACACTTATTTGATGATAGCCAGAACGTAAATCAATCTTAGAAAAGAAAATTGATCCATGTAACTCATCCAAGAGTTCATCTATTCTAGGAATGGGATACCTGTTCTTTATAGTCCTTTTATTCAAAGCCCTGTAATCAATACACATACGTAAGGTGCCATGTTTTTTCTTAACCAGCACTACTGAGGATGCAAAAGGACTAGAACTTGGGCATATGTGTCCCATTTTCAGCAACTCCTTAATTGTCTTTTCAATCTCCTCTTTGAAGTGACAAGGGTGCCTATAAGGAGTGGTTATAACTGGTTTTAAGCCTTCTTCCAACTCAATCACATGCTCAAATCCTCTATCCGGTGGACGTCCCGGAGGAATATCTCCAAACACAGCACCATGTTTATCTAACATAGATTGTATATCAACATGGTAAGGGGGTTCCTTATATGTGGCAGCATTGTTAGAAACAAAACATTGGGCTGCCCACTCAATATCATCATGACGGAAAATAGCTTCCATTCTTTTTGCTGAGACCACCCTTGGTCCTCCATCCGCCATAGCTTTCAGTATGGTTTTCTTACCCTCAACCATAAACTCCAAATGCATCTGTTTGAAGTCCTGAACATACTCTCTAATGATTCAAGCCACTGAAGACCCAAAATAGCATCCACATTACTGAGACCAAGAACATAGAAGTCTCCCATTAGAGTATAGTCTCCTATTTGAATTTTCAGTTGTGGTATCACACAGTTACAACTCAGGGGAAAACCATCTGCAACAATTACATTAAATCCAGGAAATTCCTCTGCCTGCAATCCTTGTCTACTGACTAAACCTTCATCAATAAAGTTATGAGTTGCACCGCTGTCCACTAAACACACCATCCGCTGCCCCTTAAGAACTCCTTTTAACCGGAAGGGTCTACCTCTTGGAATTCCAGAAAGAGTAGCTATCTGTGGATTTTCTCTAACTGCAGTGTCTTCCAATTCAATCTGTGGTGGCTGAAACTCCTGTGTGAGACTTTCTTCAACACCCTCTTCTGACTCATCCTCTGAATGTACTTCAATTAAATGAAGTTTACCCTTACCAAGGCAACGATGTCCTAGTTCCCAAGGTTCCTTACAGGAGAAGCACAGTTTCTTCCTCCTCAGTTCGTTTCATGATTCTTGATCAGCTTTTGAAGGTGCATTTCTAGACTGATTGAAACTCATGCTTCTCTGCTGGTTTGGGCCCTTTTTATCCATTTTCCAAGGGCTGAATTCTTTCTTTTGAGGCTGATATGGTGTTGTACTTTCTAAGTCCATTGCTAATCCAATAGCATCATCAAGAGAACTAGGCCTATGAGCTTTAACTAAGCCTTTAAGTCTGTCACTTAGGCCTTCAACAAAGAGCAATGTGACTCTTTTTTGAGGCATATCAGGAACCATTACTGCAATTTTTTGGAATTCGTTGATGTATGATTCAAGTTGTCCTCCTTGCTTTAATTGAGCTAATTCCCTGTAGTAAACTTCTATATCTTTCTGGTCAAAGCGTGTAATCAGCCTATTGACAAATTCTTCATATGAATGAATCATAGTATGATCCTAGGAAATAAGACCGTGATGCCACCAATCATAAGCTACCCCATTCAAATGCATGGTAGCAAACTGTATTGCTTTTTCTTCCTCCATGGGCTTAAGTGCCAAGAAACTATCTAACTTATGAACCCATGATCTAGCTGATAAGCCTTCGGTTCCATTGAAAGTTGGGATGGTTATTTTGTTCAAGGCATCCTTATACTCCACAGGCTGAGTGCCCTGCCTAGCTGGTCCTCTAGGTCTCCAATCTTGTCCCTCCTGACGATTTCTGGCCTTGTCCTTACGCTGATTCATGAACTGGTTTAAATTCAGTAGCTGCCTCACATCAGCTGGTAATTGCAAATACTCATCCCGAGCCACCATGATGTCATCTATAATGTGGGTCTCTACTTCCTTTGCCTCTGGGATGGGTTCCCTTTCAACCTGACGAGGTATAAAGGTGGGACGTAAAGGTCGATCAGACCTTGTATCTGCTGTTCTATCTTGGTTCTCATGCCTAGCATTACTTCTGCTATGTTGACTACTAGACCTTCCAGAGCGAGAATGACCAACCCTTAACTGTCCCAGAGCAGTGATCATACGGTCCTGGAACTGTTGCATCATCTGCTGTTGTTGTTGGGAAAATACTGTCAAAAAATCATTCAATTGATTATTCAGCTCTCTTGGCGGACTTTCGTCTCTTCTTTCACCCATATCTCCCTCAATTAGGTTAATTTTAGTTTCTTCTTGTTGTCCTGACCTACTCCTTGTATTGTATCTGTGTGGTTCAAACCCTCTTGAATGCATAGAAACACTTTATACTGACATGTTTTGGGTTAGGAGCAAAAAGGCAACCAAATTCTTGACATGCAACGAAAAAAGCATCCAGAAACCCCTACAGGCAGGCAAGATTCGAAGCTTTGATACCACTGTAATATACTTTCCCGGTGAAATGTAGATTGATTGTGAGATTCTCAGTTTAATAGAATTTATAATTTGTGATTGCATTCAGTAATTTGCACAAGTGATAAAACAACTTCATGAAATAGGAAAAACATGCAACAGTGACCCGTTTTGAATTTTGATACCCAGATTTTATTTGCAAATCGCCCAGAATTGTACTATAACCCGAGATATGCACAGGGATTATTTCAGAATAATATTACCAGCATTAATGAACTGCACTAACATTCAAGCAAGGTGTTTGTTAGCTATGAGGGTATCTTTTAGAATCTACAAGAAGGGCTTCGTAAGACAGATTATTTAACTTAAATTGCATTCTACCCTTATCATGACTCCTCTTTATATACATTCTCAATCCTTTAAGTAAATTAAGTTGATTATCAAAGAAGTATAGGATGCAATACCATATACAAATGCAAAGGTATTTTTCATACCTTGGTCAAATTGACTAAGAGAAACAAAGAGCCTTTAAGGATACATTCTCTATCAAATCTTGAAAAAAGATGCCATAAAAAATAGATTAACTATTCCTCAAGTAGATAAGCAACATGTTGCAATGGTATTAAGAAAAATAAACCCATATTCAGACAGCTATAGACTTGAGAGAAAAAATAGCATGCCTCCGAGATTGTCCATCACAGGATGGACAGATATTATGAGTAAAATGTGATGACCTTTGGACTGCGTGATAATTCTGACAACTTCCAGGGCACAATGTATAATATCCTCTGCACTAATCAAGGAAATTATAATTGCTTGTATAACAGAAATGGACATATACGCGAAAGAGAATAAATATCAGACAAGCTTGATGTGGCACTTAATGGTTGAAATTGTCTTTTCCACATGGGTCTCACAAATGTTGCAGCCGTCAATATTTAGCTTGCTTTTTCAAGTTGAAAGAGCTTAGACATTTCATTGAACTAGCTAACCATTATGTAGGCTTGTGGCTGTGTGCTAGGAGATTGCATGCTGGAGCCCAGAGATGCATACCATGGGTTAGAATATGGGTCTCAAAGCTATGAACAAACTTAGGAGAAGGAAGACATAAGAGAAACATCTACTGCAGCAGGCTGACATTCACTAGCAAGTAGCAATTATACCTTACATCTACTAACAGCTCAGTTTCTAAACAACAAAAAAGGGCAGATGAAATACCAATTGTCATACAAGGTCAAAAGAGCCTACTCAACTCATTTATAACTCGTCTAACCAAGGCCATGACCAAGAAATTTGGAGATAACTCAAAACATGTCAGCAATATTTTAAACAAAAAGGTGAGCAAGATACAATCCATAAAAGAAAATTAAAAAATTGAAGTTTTGTGTAGTATAAATTTGTAAACAACACTATCACACAGAAGAGGATGACTACAACGAGTAACCTCATTTTCATCTATAGTTTAATGCCTATTGTTGGTGTAATTATACAATTGCACATAATTAAGTTTACTTATGTAATTTATTTTATTTAGTTAGGTAAATTAGTAAATAAGAGTGCATGTCATCTCCTTGATTGATGGGGATCTTGGGCCACCTCTGCCTCATTCACTCCCTGATTGACAGTAGTTAGGTGTCACCACTCCCCCATCAAGTGAGTTCACTTGACCCCCCTACTCCTACATGTTGAGTCAGTCCAACAAAACACTATAGCTAGCTAACTCAACCTCTCTGGGACACTTGTCACCCTGACTTGTGCATCCTGGAGTTTATTCATTGTAGTTCATTTTCTTTGTTTTCCATTGTTCGTTCTTGCTTGATATACACCCAATTGAGGTATGATTGTATTCAGATCAGAGATAGTGGATGAAGAGGTCATTAGACCCCACTCTTGCTGAAGTTTTCTCCAAGAGCTCAAGCTCTCCATAGTAAATCTTTGGGCCTTCCATTCTTATTTGGCTTGCTTTTGTTCCTTCTTATTCAATTGATTACTTGAATGTTGCAATACTTCAATTCCTCTTATTAAATATGTAATTAACAAACTATGTCATGGAGCCCGAATGGGTAGCGGAGTTGGCTTGGGCCGTGGGTTTGCTCCCCACTGGCCCCAGGTTCAATTCCGAGGCCCGGAATTACTCGATGCACGTGGTTTGCGGGCTATTGCGTGTTGATGTTCAAGGCAGCGTCAGGATTATCTTCCAGCCCAGATCGCATGAAGAAGACAAATTAAATTATAGCCTATTAGCTATTTAATTTGATGAAGGCAATTTTTGAAATGACACGTCATTTGTTAAATAATATTTAATATTTGTTTATTATTTATTATTGAGGCCGACCCATCTCCAATCAGCGATTTATTGAAGAGGCATGTCACTTGATTAAGGCCAACAATATCCCTTGAATAAATAAGAGATGCTATTCGACCATCAACACATTCATTCAGTTCATTGTTCACATAAGTTCGATATTATCAAGTGCGAATAAGGAGAAGAAGAGCAGATCGATATATTGATTGAAGGCTGAGTTCATCATCTAGGAGCATTATTATTTTGCTGTGTTAGCATCAGATTGTGGTGCTCTTTCTTGGCCTTCATATCGGCCTCTTTGTAAAGGAGACATTTTGTTGATATTCAATATATAAGTGATATATTGTTGCTGGGTTTTTCTCCCTCAAGAGGAGGGTTTTCCCAGGGTATATGCTGTGTTATTGTCTGATTTTGAATTAAATTTCTGTGCTTTACATCTGATCATAAACATTAACATGGTATTAGAGCGGTTATAAGAAAGATCGTGATCAGATTTATTCAAGCAGCGCTACCTTCCATTCTTACTCTCATCCTAATTGCATCGATCTTATTGTCAAAATGGTGAACAGGGCTGAAGATCGAAGATAGACTTTGAGGGTGCTTCAAACTTCACATCTTGGAAGTTTAGAGTCATGCTAGCATTGGAAGAAAATGAGTTAGTAGAGTTCGTGGAGGGCGAAGTTCCCGAACCTTCCGATGAGAATGAGAAGCCTCAATGGAAGAGGAATGGCACTAAGGCGAAAAAGATGTTGGTTGATTCTGTGAAAGATCACATTGTGCCAATCATCTCCAAGTTAAAGACAGCAAGAGATATGTTCAAAACTTTGGCGGAGATGTATGAGATCAACAACACAAGTCGAGCTCTTGCATTAAAGCAACAGCTTCATCATATCAAGATGGCGAAAGGAGAATCCGTCATCTCATCTTTCATGAAGATCACCGAGTTGAGAGATCAGCTCTCTACTATTGAGCATATTGTTGATAGCAAGGATTTGACTATCTTGGCTCTCAATGGTCTTCCTATAGCACCTGCATGATTAGAATCTTAAGTAATAGCCATAATTTTCATTTCTACCTCTCAATATTGAATTTTTATACCCACTCTTAGTACACCATTCCTATTAAAACACCACTGTTTGTTTATACCCCTCATGTGTTGGATTGAACATTTTACTCCCACTATCACACCCATCTCCAAATTAAAAATCTTGAATGAACTTGAGCTGGAGATTATGAAAATGAAATGCATTAAAAATAATGAACTTATATTGATTGCTAATATAAAATCTAACTGAAAAAATTTAAGAGGAACTATTCATATGAATATGGAATCATTCTTGACTTCGTCTAAACTTTTAGATCAAGGATAGAATTAATACTTATGCACAAGGTAAATAGCAAGAAACTAGAAATATAATTGTTCACCCATTTTGGATCTATCCATGAAGATTGAAAATTTTCTATTCAATGATATCACATTACAATCCTTCCAATAAAGTATCTACTAACCCTCCACAATAGGTAGATGAAAATATTAAAAAAGCTATTTCAAAATGGTTTAAAAGGTAAAGGTTGTTTTCATATCAATTCCAAGAGAGACAATAATTTACTATTTAGTGTATAAGACCCTCTTAGTGGATGCCCACAAGGGTATTCCTTCCCATTTACAGTATATATTGTCCAGCAAGGTGTACATACCATACCCTATTTTTGAATCAAACCTATATCTCCTCTATAGACTATATACACCATCATTAAGCCACTATAGAGTAAACAAATTTGCTTGCAAGCCATTCATAAATACCATACACAATTCCTCTTAGTGCCCTCATGATGAAACAAAAGTAAGGAAGGATAAACACAATTTTATTTGTTATTCACCCAACTTCTCCTCCCTTAGACCAAACCCTCACCCCCTTCCATTGTCTTACTCCAAAACTTGAGAAAAAGCATTAATAAATTGCTATCTCTACCCATCACTAATGGGATTTGAACGGAGGCAGCCATAATTTAGGAGAGTTAGCAGCAGATGGAATGCAGAGTGTTGCTCAGCAGCAAAGAACAGAAAATACATTGGAGTCTTCAGCAGGGAACAAGTTTAAGAAGGAAAAAGAAGTAGAAAAACAAAAAGTAGGAAATGCAGAGGTGGGTAAAGTGGTATCATGCACCCCAAGCAAAGTAGAAGGGGTTTTAGAGTCTGGTCTTTTGCAAAATGAAAAAGGCAAGAAGAAATCCTATGCAGTGGCAGCTAAAGGAAAGCCTTCAGCGTCAATATTTAAAAATAAGGCTACATTTAATGGAAAGGGTCGTATGGGTGTGGCATCATGCACCCCAAGCAAAGTAGAAGGGGATTTGGAGTCTGGTCTTTTGCAAAATGAAAAGGGCGAGAAGAAATCCAATGCAGTGGCAACAAAAGGAAAGCCTTCATCGTCAATATTTTAAAAAGAGGCTACATTTAATGGAAAGGGTCATACGGGTGGAGTGGGGAGTACAAAAGCAGGAAAAGAAATACCTACATTGGTGTTAGGTGAAGAAGTAGAAGAAGTTCTAGAGCATTATTCCGAGATAGCTCTGATTTGCAGATTCAACTCTCTCTGGCCTAGCCTCCCGGAACTAAATGATTGGGTAATGTCCACCTACTTGCCTTTTCTTGAAGCCCCTATTGTGATATATCCTTATGCTCAAGGGTATTTTGTAGTTGTTTGTGATTCTGTAGAGGATAAAAAGTAGGAGACAAGAAAAAGGTACTTGGATTCAGGACATGGCAATTCTCTTCTCAAAACCCTGGTATCAAGGATTCAATTCAATAATGGAAAATTTTCAGGCTTCTCTTAAGTGGGTAAGAATGCCCAATTTCCCTCTTCATTTATGTCATTTCAACACTGAAAAACATCGATAAATAGCTGGGGAAATGTATTTCTATTTACCCTGAAATGCATAGGCATTTTTTTAACTTCAATGACTCATATATTGGTCAAATTAGACTTTTTCTGTGGTCTCCCAGCAGAAACGGCATTGAAGGTAGGGCAAGTAGTGTGGAAACAACCACTGGGCTATCAGAATCTAGCAATTCAATGCTAGAAGTGATTTAATGTGGATCATTTAGTGGAGGAATGTAACAGAATCAAAAAAAATTATTTAAGGGCCACTAATGCAGAGCTGCGGCATCAGCTGATTGATAGTTTAATTTAAGCCAAACAGTCCACAGGAGCAGCATACAGAGAAAGGTGGAGAGGTTGAGGAAACTCGTAAGGAAATAGCAGTTAATGCTGACAGAATAAAGAGAATGTTGAGTAGTATGTAGAAAGAGCAAAGGAAAAGGTATCCTTGGGATTACAGGAGTCAGTCAGTCAGAAAACTAGATGCTCAGAGCTTGATAAAGCACATCTCATTAAACTCCTTGTTGTTTCCTAAGCTAATCGAGCAGAGTGTTCAGAGCAGCTGTGGCTAGAGGAGGTAGATCCTTTCTCTTCTGAGGAGGATTCTCCCTCAAAATCTGGAGGGTAAAGTGAAGAAGATCTAGAGCATTACATTATATCCCTGAAAAAAAAAATTGAATGAACCACAGTAGTAAATAGAATGAAAGAATAAAAAATGACACTCCTCTTTGAGTATGACTTTGAGATCACAGGTAAAGCATCAATAAAGATAATTAAGTTTAGAGGATGTTATGATTTGAATATGCAGATTCTGGCTTTGTTTGTGATGCTGTTTTGTTAGCATTTTTATTATTTAATAGCTATTGATTGTTGGTCTAGCTTTCATGGCCTTTCTAAGCAATATTATAAGAATCTGTGTTTCCAAGGAAGAGACCCCAATAGACACCCTGGCTAATTTATCTTTGAAAAAGTTTACCATCTCTACCAAATACATAATGACATTTATCTATTTTTTCCAATATTAAATGCTGCATTATAAACACGTGTTATGATATTTCCTATCCAATAGCACCCCAAGGTTTGAAGTCTCATTCTATACCATTTCCAAAAACTGCACTTGTCCTCCGAATCTTTTATCTCTGCTAATTTTCCTAGTTATAAACAGGATCATTACTGACATATAAGCAAAGTCAACCCACAAAATATATACTTGCATTTCCCTGTAACACATGACTTATCTTTTAGCAAGCACAACTGTTGAGTAGTTCAATAGGTACATTGCATGGGCCTTGTGGCATTATGGAATGAATGCATCTACCAATTGGAGACCCTGCCTTTAGAACCTATATCAAGTGCTTGGCCAATTAGGCCAGCTTGACTTAGTAGGTATATCACATTAATTGAATGTAAAATAACTTGCCTAAAATCCATTCAAACCGGGATGGTGCAGAAGCTTAAAAGGCTTTTGGGAACCTAGATGATTTAAACAAATTTTCTCAAGTTTCACCCTGTTAGAAACTGTGCAAAGCATATATATTAATAAATATTTAACACACAAACAACACTTTGAAAATCAAGATAACAAACCTCGACAAAGTTTGTGAACTTGGGGTCCCTGTTGACGACCAGCCGGTGCACCTGCATGAAGTGTGTCCATTTAATGTTATTAGCCAAACTCCACAAAAGCTTCAAAATATAACATAGACCATTACAGATATAACACAGATAAAGAAAAGTGGATATCGCACAGTTGATTCCAGATATGTGTTTGGAAAATAAGAACTTCTCAAATGATCTAAAGAAACTAATCTATAAATATTTAATACTAACACCATTTACAAGTCTTGACTCTTAATAATGTAGCTATTAAAGAGTAGTTTATCTGGCCTATGCGATGTGCACGATTCTGTTTTAACAGAAAAAGATTGAAAACAAACTAATTATGCCCAAGGGTTTGTGATTTAATGGTGATGGGGAAAACTAGTAAGAGCTAAAAGTAAGTTCAAATCACAGGAACAAGACGGCTCAAAACAACGTAAAAGCTTAAGAATTTGGCCCAATCTTACACTACAGCATGATAAAGTCGGCACAAAATGTCACCAATGATTTAGCAGGACTTTTTGAAAATTTGGTCCTGATCTCAACGGCTAATTCCTAGATTCACAGACCCAAAGTAAAGCAATAAAATCAAATTAAGCACCTAGATAAAACAAAATTGGCTCAACAAATATGACCACTCATACAGGAGAATGAAGCACTTCAATCAGAAATGCGACAGGCCCCAGGCTTACTGTGGCAACAACTTTCTTGCATTTGTTTTGTTTCAAGAAACGATCCGAAAGCCAAATTTAACCCTAGATTCCTATAAAGGAATGTGGATCATAAATTTCAGGTGTAAAGTTGAAAACTGGTCTATCCATACCTTACTTTTTCTTACATTATAAACTTTATAAATGCAGAATAAACCCTAATTCAAATTTGATAGAAGGATCAAAAAAAAAAAGCGGAAAAAATCTGATCTTGTGTACCTCATACTCAAGCTTGTGTTTTTCTGATTCTTCCAGTGGAATATAGTACTTGGCCAGACGGGTCTTTCCTTGTCTGTTTTGAAGTAATATGAATCGGATCTGCAAATTCATTTTAATTTTATATATTAGCTACTATTTCTTTTTAAATAAAATATATTAACCTGTATTGCCGACAGATCCTATAAAAATCTTACCATGGTGCCTGAGGAAATCCAATTCTAGTTGTATGAACAGAATAAGCTTGATAATTACAGGGGATCTCCCCTTACCTCCACAGCAGGGCTGGGAGAACGGACTCGGACGACAAAAAAAAATGAGAAAATTGAAACAGTAAAGTCAAATAAATTGAATAGGAAATGGCTAGAATATGCAAAAGAATATATATGGAGTCAAATATATTTTTATTTTTCTTAATTTTTCACACTTCCATCCAAGTTGCAGGGCCTGCTCGAATCAGAATTTTACTCGAGCCATTTAATCTTATATTCGATTTGACTTGGTTATTTGACTTGGTTAATTTCAAATTAATATTCCTTTTAACAGTATCTAGAAGAGTTATCAAACGGTTCATAGAGATGTTTATAGATTTTGGGTTAATTAGTGCACATTTATATTTTATAAAATTATTATATGAATTGGTAAGCTAAAAGGGTTTTAAATATTTGTATCTATCAATTATTTAATAATATTTTTAAGTATTATTTATAAGAAAAAAATGTTTTTGAATTTATTTTGATAATTATGTTTAAAGATATTCAAGAATGTAGTGTGTCATAATAAGAAAAAGTAAATTAAATAAATAAATAATTTTAAGACATGTATTTTCTAGAAATGATATTTTTTTTTTTATTGAATCAAAGGAGAAAGTAATTATGAGGAGGAAGCAACCAACAAATTGCCAAGAGGAAAATAATATTACATTACAATAGTCTAATAGAACATAGCAAAGAAACTGAAACAACCACCCCAAAGAGCAAAACAAAATTAGATTTGAAACTTCATCATATGTTGTAGTTGTTTGGAACATAGAATATCTTCTTTATGGAGATATAGAATTCTCCATTTGATCTTGTCCAAGTGATTACTGATTTTCACCTTTTCTTTGGGAACTCCTTGCAATTGATTACACAGAGAAACGTTTTGGAAAATGATGTCAGAGTAAAACCTTAGCATTTTTGCTTCCTAATGAACATTATGATTTGAAAAAATAGCCATGCTTCTACTTTTCCATATATTAAACAAAATAGTTTGCCCCATAGATTCTACAACAATATTATTCTAGATCTACCCAAACTTGAAATGGCTTATTTCCAACATAAAACATGATAAAAAATAGTAAGAAAAGTAAAAATAGCCTTCTATTTTATTTTTGTCCATGGCAGTCCCAAAAGATGTGTTTCAAACTTTCAATGTGTTGACAAAATAGGTATTTAATTGGTTGAACCATCGTGCATCCCAACTTATCAACAATGAAAATCTTAAAATGTAAGGTTTTCCAAGCCAAAATTTACACATTAGCTTCAACTTTAGATTGCCAAATTTGAGCACTAAATTTTTCCAAGTCTTTTCTTCAAACTTGCAATTTCATTTTAAATTCAATCTAGGATTTAAGGGCGCAAGGATGGCAGGAGGCTCAAATAAACCTTTTTAAGAGGAAAGCAAGCAAATTGGTATTTGGATAACCACCACCAAACCTTGAAAGGATTATATTTCAAGGGTGTACATAACTTTGTAACTAGGTTTATAGGAGCCAATGATTTAACAAAAATAATGAACCCTTTATATATGTTTCTTACACCACTATTATTCTTAAGATCTTGCTAATTAGCCCAATCTAGGAAATTAAAACCCCACAAATCCCCAAATTGTCAAACTCCTTTATTGAATAAATAGCAAGCTTGCTTTGGAAATGAAATAGCAAGCGATATATCTTGATAAAGCGCCATTTTATTCCACCAAATAGATGATATAACACCCCTCCATTTTGGCTCTTTTGATCAGCAGTGTTTTATCTTTGTTTATGTTGTGACTTTGGTACTTGGTTATTATTTGATCGCGAACTGTTAAGCAATGCGTATGTAATATTTTAATGTGATGGTATTTTACTCTAATGTTATCATTATGGCATGTTTTGAATTAGCTTAGCAAATATTTAATTAATGATGTTTTATTTGTTTGATCATATTATTGATGTTAGAATCGTTAGTTAGTAATTTTGTATTGGTGAAGGGGACGAAATTGTACCACTCGCTTGCGAGTGCCCTACGATTCCGAGATTTCCTCTTCACGATGTGTTTGATCATATTATGTATATATGCATGTTCGACATACTCTTTGTTCGCAGGTTGACAGGTATAGGACATCGACTCCACCTAATTTCACAGGTTGAGCGTGTCCATTGGCCAATGGTATTTGATTGGGAGATAGTAGCTAGGTTTTTCGTGCCAAGTCATCACCCTAGTCATAGTGTGTTGTCGGGTTTAGTTGTTTTAATATGGTTCATTCCTCCTTGGTTATTTATTTAATTTCATATTATAAAGGTTATTAAATAGCGAGCGTAGTTAAAATGATGATTAAATGTATCTTATTGCAATGTTGTAATGTTATTTATTTTATTGATTAATTTGAATTAATTAATAAAATTAGATTTAGTTTATTGATTAATTAGGTTAATGGTGATAAATTAAATAAAGTAGTTGTTTTGGCATTATTGGATATTAAGATTTAAATTAAAATAAAAATGGAAATCATGGTGGATATTTAGAGTTAAATTAAAATAAAAATGAAGATGTGTTTTAAATTTCACTTTTTGAAAATTATAGATAAAATAAATTCTTTGCAAAATTTGAATTATTTTGTTTAAAAGAAATTTTGAAAAATGCATGAAATATCAATTAGAAAGTAAATTGGTTTTAAATTTAAAAGAAATGGAAATATCCCCAAAATTGCAATAAATTTGGTGGATGGGATATTTTAGGGGTTTGACTAAATTTGGGGAAAACTCTATTTGAGCAATTTCTATTTCATATAATTTTCAATTTTCAATTTTGGTGGAGAGTTTTTGCTGTGGCTTGATTTGGATTTGAAGAAGAAGATTGAAATTCTTGGGTGGGCTGGAAAAAGATTTGGAAGCACCATTTGAGTTCTTCAAGCTTGGGAGAAAAAAAACCAGGTTCCCTCTTTGATTTTTGTTTTTTTCATTTTGAAATGAGTTTTAAATCTTTGTTATGTTGTTTGAAATTTTTTAAAATGCTATTTAAATTCAATGAAAACCCATGTGAAATTTGTTCAATACTTGCAAAACTTTGTTGAAATTTTGGGAAAGGAAAACAAAACAAGAATCACACAATGAAAAAATTGAAAGGAAATCAAAAGAAAAGTTTAAAACCTCTTTGTTCAATTTGGGGAAAACCTAGAAATTTATATCATGATATTGTATATATATATATAGCATATAAAATTTTATGTTGTTATTCTAGGAGAGTTTCATTTAAAAATTTTGTTTTTATATAAAAATCTTCTGATAAATTTTTTTTTGGTCTTTGTGAAATTCTGTCAGAAGACAGGGGAGGTTCTTTTGTTTTAAAAAAAAAAATTATATTAAATTTTTTTTTTGTAGTGTTGGGGTGCCGCTGCCCCACACCATAGGGCCTGTGAAGGCACGTTGCCTTCCCCGTCCCTGTGGGAGGCTGCGGGCCTTTTAGAAATTCTCTTTTTATATAATATAAAAATTTCATTTTATATTTATATATATATAATATATTATATATATAATATTTAATTATTATAAATATATAATATATATATTATATACATATATATTTATATTATGTTTTTTTTAAATTATTTATTTAATATTTGCATTATATATATTATTATATATAATATTTGTATATTATATATATAATATATATATTTAAGTTTTACTTTTTAAATGCTTGGGAATGTAATTTGATTTTAAGAATATATATATTTTTTAAAATAATATTTGTATATTTAAAATGTATATATAATTCTATATACATTAAGTATACGATCAGATAGGTATGTTTAATATATATTCATATTTAAGGATATTGACTCTGAGTTGGTTACTTTAAAATAAATGATCGAAATAAAATTGACTTTTTAGCAAATGGGTTTATTTTATAAAGATTATTTTAATCCTTATCTATGATTGAACAAATAGAATTAAATTATTAATTTTAAATTCCTTAATGTTGCCCAAGTGATTTGATTTGCCTTTGAGTGTGCAAATAATGTTAATTATTTAATTGATTACATGCACTATGTCATTGCTTGGCTTGGATTTAGGAAATCTTAACATTAGTTTATTGAGTTGCCTGTAATGCTTTCTAAATGATGTTTTCGTCCATTCTTGATGTTGGGCAAATGGGGTTATTTGTCTAGTAAGTCTTCCAGAGGAGTTATTCTAGGTTGGGATGTTTTATGTGGTGGTTTGATTTGCGAATTTCCTTGGAAAATGCGTATAGTTGCATCATGTTGTTTCACCCAGCTTTCATGAACGGGGATGGTTTGTGTCTCCTTGGGATTAGGAGAGGGTTATGTGGTTTGTGCCTCCTTTGGAAGGAGTGGGGTTTGTATTTTGTTTTCCTCTAGTGTTTGGAGTGAGTTTCCTTTATTTGTTGCCTCCTTGGATTGGAGAGGTCATCTTATCTAGTTTACCCATTAGATAGTGGTTTTGTAACGTGTGTGTTATCGATAAGAGAGTGGCTATTTGTGGGGGTCCGACACACAAAGGGGCACCAGGGTAACTCACCTAGGGTTTAATCAAGTGATAATTTAAAAGAATTAATGGGGAAATTTCACACTAATAAAGATAATTTGAATGCCTCTCTCATGAAGCATGTGTTTGTTAAGGCTCAAGATGAGATGAGACACATAGTTTTGCATGAGGGTTCGGTAGCCGGTAGAGGCAAGCCAGGGTAACCCAAGATGGGGGTCTGGTAGCCTAGGAAGGTTGAGCTAGGGTAACTCATAGCAATTTATGTATGGCACTCTTCCTATGTCAGCAATCAGTCAGTTAGTCTGTGGTGTACAGATGATGTACATGATCATTATTCTCTGGAAGCATTGTAACTTTGTGTTAAGTGATATTGTTGTTGTAGTTGTTTTAGTTCAATTATGTATTAGCTTGTGTCTTGAGGTAGATGGTCTTGTGTTGGATTCCTTGTTACTATCTCCTAGCATGGGGGGTGAGCCTTTGGGTATCACATGGTTGGGTGGAACGTGCACCTTAATCCGTTGGGTTGTCTTCTTGTTCGTGTGGACGAGATTTCCAATTGGAGAGCTCGTGGGAACCAGTTTCATTCCATGCTTTATTCTTTATGTAATTATTGTAATTTTATTACCCCTCATTGTTATCGAGGTGGAAGATGTAATTTATAATCATACTTATTGAATTTATCTCATTCGGGGAATGAGTGTTGTAATCTTATTGTAAATTAATTATTATTTGAAAACATGTAGTATTTATTATTCTTGATGTAATTAACCTTATTTGGAATGTATGTGTTCTTAATGCCTTAAGTAATTAAATGATTTGGTTTCAATTCATGTTTCTTGTTTGGGTTTAAGTAACTCAATCTTGCAACCTTAGGGGATGGTTGGCAATTGGTTAGTGAACTTGCATGTTAATTGTACTTAAAAAAAAAAAAAAATTGTGTTTGAGTCTAAGTTAATTGCAACTTCCCCTAGGGTTGCGTGGTGGGGCGTTACAGATGAGGATCCAAAGTTGAACTCATGTTGTAGAGAATGAATTTTCCAATTTAATTATTTACAAGCTTGTTGATTTTTGGATACATTATGTAATAAGTTTTGTTTAAGAATGCATTAGTCTTAGAAATTAAAAGAAATCATCTTGTATATTTTTGTGGTGTATACATTACTAGATGTGTCATATGTTTATTGTTTGCTTATTTTCAAAACCTATTTTTATATAATTTCAATGTATTGCATACAATACAAACACCAAATGCATAAGGATTGAACAAGACATGCAAATAGCAAGCAAAACACATGTATTATAACAACATGAAAATACATGAATTTCATGACTATAACCTATAGGAAATCATACTAAATAGTTTAGTTATTTGAATATAATATCATATTGATGAAAACAATATATCCCTCTCTCTCCACACACAAATCAAAGCAACTTCCAACAAGGCACAAATCAATTTCCTTCTAACTTTCCAATGACAAAATCATTTACAAATTTGTAACTTATTTACAACATCCATTGCTAGTTCAAACAATTTTTGACAATTTCATTTGTCAAATAAAGCCCCATTCAATTCAAATTTCATTCACTCAAATCCATTAAATACATAATATAATTATTTTAAATGCTTCCCTTATAGATTACAATTTGCCAATCAGTTAAAATTGCAATGCACAAATTCTCCATTCATGATTCTCCCTCTAATATACACACCCTTCAACTTCTTCTCCATATTTGCAGATTTGTCTTTTTATTTTCTTTTATTCATTTTTCTTCTCTACACATTCCCACGCCATCTTCATACCTTTGTGTGGTTATTTCCCCTTCTCACATTTCTTTTTGGCTATGTGGTATTTAACTTTCTTTCTTAAGCGGCTTGTATTCCTCTTTTCCTTACTACACACTTCATACACTTCAACTACATAGTAGTTTTCTTGTCTCGTTGCCTATTCTTCGTACACTCCCACAAGCCCCCTTCAAATTTTTTTTTGTTATCATTCTACATTAATTTTGATTCCTAGTTGTGTGGGTTGTTTTTATCTCATTGCATTTGATTTGCAAATTTAAAATTTAAAATTCCATCTTAGGTGGCACGACCTCTCATTCTCCAACCATCTACAATTCTTCCAATTCTCTATGCCATCTCCATTTCAATGCCTTATTTGTTCTTTTTATTTAAAATAGCTAAAAGTGAAATTTTAAAATTTTAATTATTTTTGTTGATAAGACCAACAGAAACCACCACCTTTTTAAAAATCAATTTGGTCTTTAAACAACTTAGAGGAATTGTGCCCAGAACTCAATGGATAGATGTTACATTTCATTACTATAATCACCAACAAACATCACATATTCGAAATGCATAATGAAATATGACTTTTTGTCAATTAATTACAAAAATATCATTTAACAACCTCCACAATCAACCACCAAAATCAAGTTAAACTATATTCCAAAAAAACACCAAAACTAAAACAACTCAAGATAAAATATTTTTGTTGATGCAGATTGCCACAAGCTTGGAATTCTCCTACATTAGACAAGTTGGGAAGAAAGTTTGTGAGTATAGGCTCACAAAAGTGGAGTTGAATGGTAGTGTAGACACCTAAAAATGTCTTATCTATATCACACATCTTGATTTCACTTACTAACACCATTTTCTCTCATTATCACCTAATTCCTCTATTTAATTAAATAATGCTCAATTATCTGATTAAACTCACTTTATTCTCCTATTAATTGAATAATTAAGGTTATTTGATTAATTCATCATCTTCATAATATTTTCTCCTATTTGATTAAACAATTCCAAAATATTTAATTAAAATGCTAATAATCCCTCTTGATTAAATAATTCCTAATTATTTAATTAAAGATATTAATTCTTCCAACTTGCACAATTAAATGATTTTCACAAATTGTTTAATTAACTAATTTTCCTCCAATCCTCCAACTTGCACAAAGAATATTCCCCCAAAGGATATTCCCTTTTCAAATTCAAATTCTTCCCTCCATGTTCAAAATATCTCCAACATATTTTCATGAATTAAGGGATATTGTTGAGCATCTCATGGATTATGAACCCTTGATTAATCCTTGATCCACACCTCAATGAATTATGAACTATTGATTAATTATTTGACCCACACTCACCTCTTTGATCTTCTCTCATCCATTGATTACCATTTTCAATCATCACCATTGACCAAAATTCCTAAAGTCTATAAATACCAAGCCTTTTAAACATCAAATTTATTCACAATCCTCATAAACATCCTTACTCTCTCTAATTCTTGATTAATTTCTTGAGAATTCTAGAGCATATTGTGATGTCCCCATCACAAAAGAATATACAAGATAAGTATACATTTAATATATTCATATATTTGCATTCAAATAGAGTCATCATTATAGAACATTAAATTATATATATAAATGTGACTAACTTGGGTACCGTTGGTAACAAATTAGAAGAAGAGATCCTAGAAGAAACTAAGATGTTTTGCTTGAGGACAAGTAAATTTGGGAGGGGAGGATTGTCATGTCCCCAAAATCGTAACACCAAAATAATAGGGAAATACGAATAATAAAATCAAATAAATATCAAAATGTAAATATAAGTGATCTCAATTTAAATATTACTATTATAATTATAATTATCTTAGATAATATTATAATTATAATATACTATAAACATTAAATAACATCCTAAATATTTATATAAATAATTACAATAAATAATATTATAATATTAAAATATAAATATTAACAATTTAAATGATAAAATAAATAGAATTAATAAAATCTATTTATAAAACAAGGAAGCATTGGAATATGTACAAAAACCAATTATAATTATAAATTAAGACTAATAGAAAAAGGAAGCAAAATACCTTTATGAAAAGCAGTGATTATCTTTAAGGAATGTTTAACTAAAGGTCGTGTCCTTTTATGAGGTTATCTCTATTCAAAGAGATGCCTCTCTTCATGGAGGTATAAGGATATAAAATAAGTTTGTGGGATGTGGGGAAGAAAGAAGAAAAAATAAATATTAAATACACATCAGATTTTAAGAAGAAGATAGAAGAGTCAAGGAATGAAGATGTAAAAAGGAGATCTATCAATAGTGTGTAGAGAGTAATAAAATAGAAATTATAACTTAGGTTTGGAATTAGTTTTCAAAAGGTAGCAATCATTTCAAAAGGTTGTGTCTCTTCTAATGAATGACTCTATTCAAAAAAGATACATCTTCTCATTTGAATGTGAAGATGTAAAAAGAGAAATAATGAGATATGTATAGAAGGAAGAAGGAAATAGAGAATAGAATAGGAAACAAGAGATAAAATATAGACTGTAGATCATATGAAATTTATAAAGACAGGCAAATAGGAAGTGTATAAAGAGCAGATAGAAAAGGGAATAAAAGATCATAGAATGAAGGAGAAGATTGAAAATATTATTTAAAATCTTGAGAAGAGTAGATCTAATGTGTGTGCAAGATAAATGATTACATCACAAATATACCTACAGATGAAGAGTAGATTATGAAGACTTGATTTGCAGATTTTATGAAATAATTGTGGGGGAAGAATGAGTAGTGAAAGGAATAAAATGGATTGTGAATTAAGGAAGGAACTTAATATGATTTTAAAAGCAGTTTAAGAATAAGAAAATAAGGATCAACAACTATAAGAGGGTATATATATGTATACATTTATATAAGTATATATAAAATATATATCTATATATATGTATATTCATGCAAAGGACCTAAAGCCAAGATTTATCTTGTTTAAAGTATTTAAGTGATAAGTTACAACCCCAACTACATTAAGCTTGTGATTCTAGGACAAGATTCAGGGTTACCCAAAAGAGAGACATTATAGTGGTATTAGAGTATCTTTCCTGCCATCCTGTGCATGCTAGAGCTAGTTGCTTGCTTGCTTGAGCTAGTTTCTTACATGCTTGAGTTGTTTTCCTACTTGCTTGAGTTGGTTTCCTACTTCCTTGCTTGTTTGAGCTACTTGCTTGCATGCTTAAGCTGGTTGCCTTCTTGATTGAGTTGGTTGCCTACTTGCTTGAGCTAGTTGCTTATATGCTTGAGCTACTTGCTTGTCTACTTAAGCTACTTGCCTACTTTCTTACATGCTTGAGCTAGTTTCTTGCATGCTTGAGTTGGTTGCTTGCATTCTTGAGTTGCCTACCTATCTACTTGAGCTAGTTGCATACTTGTTGGAGCTACTTGCTTGCATGCTTGAGCTACTTTCTTGTCTACTTGAGCTACTTGCCTATGTGCTTAAGCTACTTGCCTATGTGCTTGAGTTGCTTGTTTCCTGCTTGAGTTACTTGCTTAAGTGTGCTTAAGCTACCTGAGTTACATCCTCTAGACAAAGAAGGACAACTTATCTTAAGAGCCAAAATTTATCCTAGACACTAGAGAAAGGAAATTGAGGAACAGGGTCATTACTGAGTCTCTAATCAAATGTAATGGACTCCCTAAAGAAGATGCCATATGGGAAAAGGAAGAAACTATTAAGGCATTTAAAGATAAACAAAATTCAGGAAGGGAAAATTGATGAGCCCAAAATGTGCTCATAGTTTGGATATTATGATGAACTTTTAATGCCTTTTGTTATTCGTGGTTGTTTAAAACTCTTTTGAAACCTTTTATGGGGATATCCTGTAGCAAAATATTTTCATATTCCTACAGCTTATTGTGTTGACTTGACTACATTTATTACCCCGTTGACTCCCTAAATGACTGGTATATCGCATGTAGTTTTTGAATGATGAAATAAATTTAAATATGTGATTAATGAACGGATATTGTGTATGTGCCATGTGCCTTTTCTTTCGCATCTGTTACCTTGTGTTTCGTATGTTGTTGAAGAAGTATGATCGAGTCAAGCATAACCGATCTCGGCCTTGCAGTAAAGTCTATTTCTTGCACGACTTCGAGGAAGCTCTGGCGAAGACTCTTTGACCGAAACCTTTGGGAAAGATTTTTAATAACAGTCAATCTAGAAAGAGTGGAGCACTAGATTCTCTCCAGATCGGGTTGAACGCATAAATTCATTTATGAAGTTTGTTCCTTGATTCTGGGATACACTTTACTTCCACATATTTCTTTGATAGGGTTAGTTAGTTAGTTGCTCTCTTGATTTTAAATAAAGTACTCCTCTTGCGTGAGGGAAGAAGGAGAGGATAGTTAGAGTAAGATAGAAGCATAGTGATAGAGATATAGCAGATACCATGTAAGAGTCAGTATGATAATGAAAAGCAGAATCTGTTTGACAAGAGACAGAGTTTGTTATTAGTTTCTATATCAACAAAACAATGTATACCATTCTGTTTTCATGAATAAAGTTTGATGAAGTTCTGAATTCAGCACTTGTGTAATCAGTAGATGCTTGCTAAGGGGGCCCACTTAGTAAGTATCTGTAGCTAGTTAGTAGTTGTTCTTTTCTGTTGATCATCAGTTAGCTTTCATCTTTGAAGTTTTCATACAAACTCAGTCTTGTATTGCTCCTGCAACATGGGGAGTCCATCCTTGTGCCTGTTTCTACAGCATAAGGCCAGTTCACAGTTTGTGTTTTAGTCATAGCTATTATGGTTTATGTTTTAATCAAATCATGGTTGAGTTAAAAGAACTTTGTATTATCTTCCTGTAGTGTAGATAGAATTCTTTTCAAGTATTTATTTCTGTTAAGTTTTGACCGAAACTAGTTCTTAGTGCATATATTGTGCTACGCCATTTAAAGTATACATCCCCTAGTTTGACAAGTAAATGAACGTCCATAGAGAGATATTAGTCACCTGTTGGAATGTCCAATTCCCAGGAAAGGTTTTACTGTGATTTTCATATCCTTTTGTGGGTGCAACCATTTTTGGCGCCGTTGCCGAGGATGGCATCAAGCTAAGGATTTGTCAGAAGTCATTTTTAGTATTAGTTTAGTTTGTTAGTCAAAAAATTTCAATCTTTCAAACCACCATTCATCGTATTGCATGCATAGAAGAAGAAGAGATGCACTGGGAAGGTTCCTCCCTGAAAACCTATTTGTTGAACTACCATTTAACCCAGCTGACAAAGAACCTAAGGAAAATCCATTTGCTCTGTTATTCCAGCAACCAAACATGGAAAATAATCCACCTAATCCACCTCCATCATTTGAGTTTCCCATTATTCCCCAGTGAGATACTAACAATCTTAAAAATATTCCCTCTTCATTGCTTCCCAAGTTTTATGGCCTTGTTACGGAGGACCCAAAAACTTTTCTGTTTGAGTTTGATGTCCTTTGTCGTAGTTATGACTACAACTCAGACGCTCATAAACTAAAGTTATTTCCTTCCACCTTGAAGGAGGGAGCTCTCAGATGGTTCATGAGTCTGGGAAGAGGTGTTGTTGATAGTTGGGCAGCCATACAAACAAAATTCCTTGAGAAGTATAAGGAATATTGTAAGAGTGCCAGTAAAGGTGATGACATATTTTGAATTCAGCAGAAGGAGGATGAAAGTCTAGAAGATTATATTTCAAGGTTCTTGTTTTCACTAAAAAGGAACTCAAACCATACTCTCAATGAAGACTCTCATAAATTACTCTTTCTAAGGGGAATCAGTGATGCCTGTATAGACGCCCTGGACCTGATGGGAGGAGGTGATATAACCCAACTGCCTTGCGATGATATAAAAAAATATGTCTTAACTACTTTCGAGCAATAGTTAAGAAAGGTCGAGGTCATCATGCTACAGTGGGGAAGTCTTCTTCTGGTGGAGTTTCTCGGATGGAGATAACAAATTTGCTGTCTGACTTCAAGCAAGACATCATTAATAATATGGCTACACAACTGGACACTATGCAAGCTCGGAAGAAACATGAGGAAGCTGAGACAGTTTTGGCTGAGTTTTATCCATATTGCAGACAGAAGAAGCGTGACTTCAGATGCAAGATGGTGGCTAATTTGGAAGCTAAGCAACTACCTACTGACTTCAAGCCAGTAGAAGGTGATGATGATCAAGTGTTCTTTGTTGCACTAAGGAGACCATGGGCCCAAAGATAAGGTATGCCTCAAGATCCTTTGACTTTTGGTAATCCTTATTCTGGCTATAATAACCAATGGAAACTTGCATATGGACCACCACTACCCTAGAATCCACCTCAACCAAGTTGGCCTAATTATCAGACCTCACAATGGCAATCTCCTTAAGGAGGTTGGTAGCAACCACAAGGACAATGAACCCCACCTCCAGATAATTGGCAATAGAATCCTCAATGGAGAGGTCCTCAGCAATGGCAAAACCAGTCCCCTAGGTTCCTACAGCTTCCACAACCACAACCACAGGCCCTCATGCCACCTCCTGCAGCAACTGCCACAAATCCTGGCCTTCCAAAGCAAACACCTATGACTACCCAGCCCTTGCCAAATCCCAATAATAAGCAACAACAGTAGCCACAACAGCCTACATATCTTGCTGAAGCCAACCAATATCAAGCTTATGCCTTAAACGTTAATGACATCCATTTGAGGTCTGGAACCACTTTACCTGCTCCAAAACCACCTCTAATTACTGAAATACCAGATTCTCCCCTTGAAGAATCTACTGCACCTGCTGATCCTACTAAGCATATGCCTATACCTGATATGGTTTCTAAGGAGCCTGTTTTGCAAAGCCAAGACAAACCACCTTTTCCTCAGAGGTTGTAAAGTACTGCATTTAAATCCCTGGAAGAACCCACTTTTGACATTCTGGATCAGCTCAAAAATGTACAAATTCAAATCCTCTTATTTCAAGCTATTAAAAATGTTCCCATTTTTGGAAAAGCTATTAAAGAGGCCTGTTTGAAGAATTCTGGACAGAAGAAAAAGGATCCCCAAACAATTCATGTCTTAGGGAAATTGGCTAATATAATGTTGGGAAATGTAGTCATCCCAAAGTATATTGACCCTGGAAGTCTTGTAGTGCAAATACATATAAATGGCCAAATTGTAAAAAATATTTTGATTGACGTAGGTGCTACCATTAATGTCATGACAAAGCATACTATGGACTCCTTGAACATTTCAAACATTAGGTCTACACCTACAGTTCTGTAATTTGCAGATAGCTCCACAGTTAAACCTGATGGAATGGTGGAAGATGTAATTGTCACTCTTGAATCTTGGGAGTATCCAGTTGATTTCACAATATTATTAGTTAAGGCAACTTTAGGAGGGTATCCAGTTATCCTTGGTAGACCATGGTTAGCAACTACTAATGCTTTTATAGGATGTCATTCTGGAGATATGACCATTTCTGATGGACAGTCCACAAAAAAATTGGCTTTGTATCCGCCTGTTAGACCTCAACCAAATTTGTCCCAACCTGTTTGGCCAGATGTGGGGAAAGAAACTGAAGAAGCCAATTTGTTGGCTCAATTAATGATGCTTCAAAATGATCCATTTTCACAACTTCAGAATGAGGATGCTTTGCTTTTTCAAATTCTACAATTTAACTCTGATACAGATAGTTCATCTGATCCAAATGGCAGCCATCTACAATGTTTCCCACAACAACCAAATTCTGAGAGTTCACTACCTAAACTTCCAATAATTTTTCATAATTTGCTTCCACAAGAGGTACAAACATCACCTGTAGATTCTATGAGTAATCTCACTAAGCAGATAGAATTGTCTCTAGGTCATTATTTGAATATCAATAGCAAGCTATTACAGTTTCAACAGGCTGACTTATTAAAAATGCTACAAGATTAGCATAAAGTTTTTGCATGGGAATATGGGGACATGCAAGGAATAGATCCTTGAGTTTGTACTCACATGATCTATATCAAAGAAGATTGTTTACTAGTTAGGCAGCCTCAAAGAAGAGTAAATCCAACATTTAGAGAAATAGTTAAAAATGAACTTCAAAAGTTGTTTGATGTTGGTTTTATTTATCCAATCTCTGACAGTCAATGGGTTTCTCCATTAGTTATTGTCCCAAAGAAAGGTGGAAAATGGAGAGTGTGTGTAGATTATAGAGAGTTGAACAATGTCACTAAAAAAGATCACTTTCCACTACTATTGTGCCCTTAGCACACACGCCTCATTCGGAACGGGGACCCTCTTTTCTTTCGCCTTGTCGGGTCATTTTTGGGGCCGCCTCGTTTTGTGTGCCCCTCCTTTTTTGATGTTTCTGATGGTTTATGTTGCTCCAAAGTTCCATCATAAATCGATCATGCCTCTGCTTTTGGTTTTTGCTGCATTCCGGAGCCTCGCAAAATCTCTTTGGCAATTTGGCCCTAAAACGGCCCCGAGCCCTACCAGGCCTAGGCATCCGGAATCCCCTAGTCGGGTTTCCCCTCTGAAATGACATTTCTTGCGGCATTCACCGAGCATCTTTCTAGACCTCGGGCTTCGTCCTGTCACCCTCCGTCTAAACTTGTCACAAAATTTTCGGGCCGGCGCCCGCCCCTCTGGGTCCCGGACCTCAGAAGTCCGCTTCCAGGGTTCCGTCTCAGTTTCTCTATTCGTGACGGCGAACCTTCCTCGGCGTCCCGCTCCTCGGGCCTTGCCTGCCTTATCTTCGCCGAGGCTCTTCGCTGTGGCCTGTCTACCGTGGGGTCTTCCGGGCCCGACCGTTCAGAGTTCCATTTCTGAAATTCCGTGACGGTCCCGGTGTCCCTGATGGCGGATCCCTGGGGGAATCCTGCCCTCCAGGCCCTGAACCACTCCCCACCACCATCGTTCAATTAGCGAGAAATCTTCAAAACGGTGGCCATCACGTCACGTCTCCCCGGCCTTCGGGCCCCAGTTTTCCCGTCGCCGTCGTCGACTTCAAATTCACCAACTTTTCTCGCGATCGTACGAGCATTTAATGCAAGCATTCATGGCAGTTGGGGTATAAAATGCCCAATCCGGCCAAGTCATTTTCACAAATAGGATTTGAGCGAATTGAACAAGCTATCATCTAGATCCCACCACCTTCGACAACGTCGCGATCATCGACGTTAGCATCATTCTGACCAACGTAGGTGGATCCCACATCTCCTCGCTCCGTGTGTTCGAGGTAGGTCATCGGTTGCCCTCCTGTGCGTCTTTTCATGATTTTCAAAGATTTAAATAAATGAACAAATCATGAAGAAGGCATAAAGGGGTAGAACACTAGATTGCGCACCAAACCCATGTGGCAGAAAACTGAGCAAACCACCTAAGATGCCCTCCTTGCCAATTCGGGACTTCTCCCTACTGCGGCCATTCTTCGCACAGGGAAAATGTTCGCCCCGGGCCCGAAACCTTCCTTCACTATCCAATTTCAAAAACTTCAAACACCCTCCGATGACAATCCTCCTCTTTGGGCCCGGTTCGTCGGGTTTCCTTGCTTGGGGTTCTGTTTCCCTTTCGCCACGCCTGAACTGCCAAACCACCCTACCTCCCCGGCTACTGGATCCCGATCTCAGCTCCGCCATGAAAACTTGAAAACTGAACCAGCGTCCTTTGGTCGTCTCGGGCCTGGAACCTCAGAGTTCCGTAGGAGGTTCGCCTTCTTCAACGGCGAATGTCACCCGGTGCCCCTACCCCCGGGGTCCGCCGACGTTTCCGCTGATTAACCCTAGGCAAATTAAATCGATCCATCATTTTTGCCTTCGGGCCCTGAGCGACGGGTTTCTTTGCTCAAATTTTCTCCATTCCTCATGACAAAGTCTTTCGGCGAACTTACTAATGTCGCCCGACCCTCGGACCCCGACCTTTTCACTGCCATTAGCTGGTTCTTTCACGACCGCGACTCTCGCGTCCCCGGGCCCCGACATCCGGACTTCCGTTCTCAGAAGTCCGTCGCTCTTCTGCCGTCAAGAAACTTCACCCCATCCGCCCGGTCGCCGGGCCCCGAGCTTCCATCTGCCGTGGGTTCTTGCCGAAACTCCTTGCGGCCGTCAACACGCCGGGCCCCGTATCTCAAAACTCCTATCGTTTGTCGCCGTTGCTAGACGAAAAATGCCGACTGCCATCCCGACATTCAGGCTCCACCCCATTGATTTCCGCGCAAAAAAAGAACACAAAGGCATGTCGCTGGGCTTTGGGTGCCAGACTGCCCCTCCCGGACTTCCGTCGGGTGTTCGCCGTCTTAAACAGCGAAAGTCGCTCGCCATCTCGGCCTCCAGGCCCCGGTCCTGAAACTTCCGCCGGCAGATTTCTATCTGCTGTCCGCCGTCACCAAATGCTATCTCTTGGCGGCTCTCCGGCTTGAAACCTCTGAGGCCTCTTAAATCGATCCTAACAAGTCCAAATCTGGAATCTAACCTCGACCCACATGCTAATTCTTGGCCCTCTTCATCCTAAGCTTCTCGAAACATTAAAATTTGGCCGAGGGTCTCTAGGAGCTTTCCGCTGCGTTTTCCCTTCCAAACAACATTCCTGCTAGGGAAGTCCGGCCCTTCGGGCTCGGATTGTCCCAATGCCCTAAAACGAAGATCAGTAATGTCTACAGACAAAATTTATGATATACTTGATTGATTATTTGAAGTAGATGTTGTTTTCAAGATATGGACTAACATGAATGCTTTTGATAATCTATTGCACTGACTTTGCCCTTGCCTGCAGAATATATGGAATCGGGTGCAGAAACTTCAGGGGCATCTACCGAGAAGAACAAGGGTAAGAAGTCAGGAAGGACCTCTCAGGGAAAGGAAGACAAAGATTGAATGAAGTATCAGTTCCAAGGTGAGCCGCTCCACTCAAAGGTCTTAATAGACTGGAAGGAAATTTTAGATACTAATATTGGCTAGGTAGATATAGATGAATTCACTCAAAGGGTCAGGGTCAACCCGACAACAAAGAACGTCAGATTAATACGACAGAGTGGAATAGTCAAGGCCGCTGGTTTCCCTCCCTCTCTCATGGCGCCCGAATTAGTTATGGCTTGCTGAGAAGCCTATCAGACAGATACCAGAACAATTATGGATAAGGAGGGGAACATCCTCGCAGACATGTCACCAGAAGGGATCACCAAGACATTCCACATTCCCACATTCCAACAGATGGAGGTCCCCACGTTAGAAGAATGCCAAGTAGTGTGGGATGCTAATCCAACAGGGTGCAAGAAGTCAATCAACCTCCATTGGCTTAAGGAAAAATGTGGCAGCGCTACGAAGGTTCCCCAAGAACTCTTCTGTAGCGATTTCCACGAGGATTACCATGACCTGGTAACCTTGTTGAGCAGGGTTATGGGTCTTCCAATGGCTGCCTACTTCCGAGAGTGGATGTCGTACTATATTGAGCAGATCCTGCAGGGAAATGAGGACATTACAACCAAGGTCTCATTCTACTAGGGAGGCATCATTAGCAACTACTTCCACGACCAGTTTGTCAACATAAAGAAGAGCTCCAAGTTCTACATGACCTCCTACCTCGTCTACTCCCTGGTAGATCAAAGGCAGTACAACGGGTTGTTTGTGGCACCTGATCAAGGGCAGAAGCGAGGACTCAAAGCCTATGATAGATACCTGTAGCTCTAGTACTGCAATTTCAAGAAGGAGTACTACAGGGTCAATGACGCCTTCATCAGCCACATCATTAGGTTGATCACCGAAGACTTCGAGAGGAGGGTCTCCCACAGTGCCAGGGCGCTCCTAAAGCAATATGCTTTCCTGTTTATCCAGTTCCCAAAGTTTACGTACATCCGGGCCCAGGGCTTCACTGAAAGGCTGAATAGATTGCCTTGCTACCCCAATGACATGATCATCCTCCTAGAGCTTTCTTGAAAGCTCCAACACATCCAGACAATCTTCAGCAACAAACATATAGCGGGGATCTCCTACCCATGACCCTCGGCCAGGGCATGTACCGATTACAAACATCCTAATGTTCCAACAACTCTGAGAAGGAGCTGAAGGACTACCATTTTGACTGGTACACCGCTCGCCCACGAATGGACCCACATGGCCACGTCAGGAAAGCACTGGGGCCAGCATATGCCCACCAATATCACATTGAAGATTTCTGGGCCGACTGCCAGGACGACAAAGAGGTGCGCGCAAGGCACTACATGCACATGACTATGCAATTCCTAAGAAGAGTGCAACCGTTCTCGGTACTGGACCAAGTCGAGGAAGACGAGTCCACAATCATGCACCCGAGGTACGCTACGGTTGCCAACCTGCCAATACCATCAATCGACTGGGATGAATAGGAGGTTGATGATCTGGACACCATAACCCAGCCAATTCTAACTCGTACTAGGGAGTGGATCGATGGACAGGTGACACATCTGAAGTGACAAGGGGTGGTCCTGACCTATGAAGGGCTTAAAAGCGAGCCGAGTGCCACAAAGGACGTTGTTGCCACCACGTCAACCGGTGGGACCTCCAAGTCTCCTCTAGTCACTATGGACAGGTGACACATCTGAAGTGACAAGGGGTGGTCCTGACCTATGAAGGGCTTAAAAGCGAGCCGAGTGCCACAAAGGACGTTGTTGCCACCACGTCAACCGGTGGGACCTCCAAGTCTCCTCTAGTCACTAGGTCCCAGAAAAGGAAAGAAACAGAGACCGCACAGTCTCTAGATCCCAAGGAGCAAGTGAAGAAAGAAACGGGAGGCTCATCTCCCAAGAGGCTTAAAAAAGTAGTGGGTACGACAGAATTGTGGCCTCCCTTGGCTCTCCTTGCCCCTCCTGTTGTACTGCCCACCTCCTTGGCTATGGTCGCTGCATCTCCGCTGACAGTGGACATTTTTGTCCAGCTTGCCCCTTCACCCCCAGCCAGGTCAGTAGTTATCATTGATTCCTCTTCTGGCATGACCACTCCTCCTTCCTCTGCTACCATGTCTCCAATTACATCACTCCCTCTGGCAGCAATAACATTGCCTATTCCTGCTGCCACTATACCTGAGACTCTTACAAGATACATGCAAAACCTCCCCCCTAAGCTCTCACAGATCTTAATGGATCCAACTCTCCAGGCAGCACTCGCCCAAGTCCTCGCAACGACTCAGCGTTCACAACCGCCGACAGGGCCACCAGCTATGGAGGCCACAATGCAAATCTTAAAAGAGTTGGAGAAACGAAAACATGAAGCCTCAAAGTCTATCGAGGAGGAGGCTGACGAGTATCACGAGCACCCTGAGTACGAGCACCAAACCATCGACAAGGTGGTCTATGAGGAGGAGACGAGCTCTTCCGAGAGTGGAGATGAAGAGGGTGGCTCAGGTGCTAAGGAAATCATCCAGACATTCGATGAGGACCTTGAGGAGGAGGTGACACAGTAGCTAAAGGACGTTGGGGCGGAGGCAGAAGAGTCCCCACATGGTGAGGAGGGGTAGCCGCCAGAAGAGCAACAGACAAATGACTTAATCGAGGCTGAGGCCCATGTCGTCAAAGGCCCTGAGGCTGAGGCTACTGAGGAGAAGAAAGAGGAAGAAGCAGCAAAAGAAGAAAGCCCCATCCAACAGCCGTCCACCAAGTTTCCTGTCAATCGCCTCGTTTTCGTTCATGACTCCAACGAAGAGGAGGAGGATGCTGCCCAAAAGAAAGGAGAATCCCAAAAGGAAAAGGAAGCAGAAGTCTTACCTTTGATTGAGAAGGGCGAGGGTAGCCATGATTCACCCAAGAATAAGTCTGCTATGCCCGAATGGTTGGAAAGATAACTTGAGAAGACGACCCTAGTGCTGAAGGACCCAAGGGCAAGGTTGGAGGCCATCTTGGCTCAATCCCAGATCACGACGAAGAAGGAGAAGAAGCCCAAGGTCTGATCCAAGATAACAATGGATGCTTCCAGCTCCCGAGCAGCACAAATTGCAATGCCTACTATTGGCCACGCAGGGGTGAGTTATAATATCTCCACCATTGACTTGGGGGCAGCAACCAGAGAGCAAAATGTTGAGCACCTTGAAGAGTCGGTGGCCACAGTGGTGCACCTGATAAAGTAGGGCAAAGTCTCCAAAGATGAGCTCAAGGCGCAGGTTGTAGCGTTAACAGACTACATACAACAATGGTCCTCAGTGGATGACCTGCCCACCACCTCCACGGCCGCACCATAGTTGCTCTCCAAAGAACAGATCAAAAAAATGGAAAGAAGGAAGAACTTGGAGAAAACCACTGAGGACTGGCTCTGACAGGTTGCATAAGTCAGAAACATGGGAATCAACAAGGTTGTGTGGACAGCCAACAAGTTCTTAGACTTGATACAATCTCTGGAAAGCATGAGGAGGCTCTGCACCAATTTCCCTGCAACCTACGACTCCACCTTCCCAAGGATCGAAGCTATCCTTCAAATGCCCGAGGCCACGTGGGAGAAGCTAGAGCTTAAAAAAGAAGATCATTGGCTAGTGGATGTGTGGCGCAAAGACTTCAACAAATGGAAGGAGAGGTTGGAGCAAATCCTGAGCAGGGTGGATCCAAACATTGAGTGGATCAAGGAAATCCAGGCAGAATGCTCCCAATATCTTAAGCTGATGACGAGCTATGATATGCCCACTGTGCAAATGGATCTAGAGAAGATCAAACCATACTTCCAGGAGAAGATGAAGGACAAGACAGCTGGAGAAATCACAACGAAGTTCCTGAGTTTTGCTGTCTGCGCCTTCGACCAATTAGAGCTGTTTAGAGACCAAGGCTCGAAGTATAATGAAGATTGAAAAATGCTAGAAGAAAATGTTAAGGAATGGAGCTATCAGGCGTTGCAATGTGAAATCCTCAAGATAGACAAGCTCCAAGTGGTCATCCTCAAATACATAAAACACACAGCTTCCGAGGAGCAGGAGGATAGCCCAGCCAAAGATGAAGACCTTTCTGAAGAGTAGCTATAGCAAAGGAAACAACAATTTGCTAAATGATGAAAGAGCTATAGTGCCATCAGCTAGAAGATGAAATAGGATAAAAACAAAAGTGTAATTTTAAATTATGATCTATTTGGGGGTAGGTGA
>VDFB02252616.1:51074816-51318380 GCA_007258455.2 Sequoia sempervirens
AGCCACATACCCATCATATTGCCACTTTTTTGCCCATCATGATCCTGCACATACCCAATTGTGTTGATGGTGTTTTTTATATTATGTGTTGCCATCAATGCCAAAGGGGGAGATTTTTAGATGTTGTGGTTGTGTTGCTGATATTTGGTTGTCATTGATGTCAACACTATTAGCATAAATGCATTTGAAATTGTATATGTCAAGGATATTGAGAAAATTGTAAAGAAATAAGTTGTAGGTTGTTAGTGGTAAAGTGAAGTTCAGTTTGTCGGTATATTTTGTACATTGATGATCAGAGGCTATGGACTAAAGGGTTTATTTTTGAGTGTATTTAGTTTATCCATGTCAAGTTTCAAAGATCCATATGAAGATTTGATCGAGTTATGAATATTTCCATTCATATAGTTTTTCTATTTCTTCAGTCAGTGTTCCTAATTGAGGATGATACTATTTTAGTTAGTTCAATTGCTACAGATGCTACTCTGGTAATTCATGTTTCTTGTGGATATTTCTATATTGTTATCTATCTTTGCTACACATCCACATTGATCTTTTTGATTGTGGTTGGTGATTTTCTCTTGTGCATTCATGTTGTTCTTGTCCTTGGTTGAAATAGTGTTGAAGCATGTTTTGGATCTTTGAGGAGTAATTAATTGAAGTTTTTTCATGTTGGAGATATTGTTTTGGGTCCTCACTAAGTTGTGGCCAACTTTGGTTGATTCACATTGATAATCTTTAATTATTTAGGCCGATAGTTTATATGCATTTCATTATTGCTTTGTGGCTAACTTGTAGCAATGAAATTTCATGTTATGGATATATAAAAGTGATTGTTTATTTGAATTGAAGTGCGTGAATGTATGCTAGTGGATGTCAAGTGTGTGTATGTGTGAATATCATTCAAAGGCATAACAGAGTGTGAAGAATTGTGAAAAAGTATGAAGAAGGGTGAAGAGTGAAGAAGTGTTCATGTGCTTAACATAAACTATAATTAGGCATTAGCAGATGCTATTTTATCAGTTCAAAATCTAGATGGCTTTAATCTGAATCTCTTTGTAAGATAGTGTGTCTTCCGTTGTAATTAAGCAATGAGCTCTAGGAAGTGTTCCTAAATGCATGTGCATTCCCCATATTTTATTTTCATTATACTTTTAATAGGGTATAATATTGTGGATTGGCCTCCACCATGGCTTTTCCCCTAATAGGGTTTCCACATAAAAAAATACTGGTGTTATGTGTGTTTCTGATGTTTTGTTGATTCATGCATTCATGGTTAATTATTAGATCTGAGAATAAGGTTAATAAGTTGAATAAGTTTTTAATTTTTGTGACAACTAATTCACCCTCGCCCCTCTCAGTTTTCTACCCTTGTATTTCCAACATTATTGGTATGTGTAGATCATGATGGCCAAAAGTGGTGATATGGGATGGTATGTGTAGAGTATGTATTGATGACTTTTTTACCCAAAATTGATGAAATGTAAAGGGTTTTAAAGGAGATTCTTATCTTCCATCAATGGTAAATTATTCTTTACTTTGAATTTAATAAATAATTATTATTCATTTTCTATTTGAATTATGAATAAAGTCGGATTGATAGGCCGATTGAAAGCATCTATAGCTTTCAATGGTATCACACTTTTTGAATCCAAAACATGCATCACATTCTATGCTTTGCATACTACAAGATTAAAAAAATAAAAATTGAATTTCATGAAGTTTTGACCAAGCTAAGGTGGTTAGACATATGATTTTTTTATATTTTTTAAAAGTTGTAATAAAAATACATAATTAATTATTTACTTGGAAAAATTACAAAAAAATATGCATCACATTGGGACATGAGTCTTCTACTTATATCTAAATTTAATAAAAACATATTATCATTTTATTGTGGTTAGGATGGTCAAACAAACACTCCATTTCTTATTTTTTCCTAAATTTAAGTACTCATCAGATTGAAATTTCAAATTTTCACCAAGTAGATTTTTTAAGAAAACCTAGTAGTTTAGAAACTACATTCAATTTTCTACAAATTATATTCTTACATATTTTTGAAATAATATAGATAACTTATTCAAATTTTTACTTCAAGTTTCCTAACTATGATTTTTCTAAATTTTTTGCCACTTAAGGGCCTATTTTTTCCATGATGATCTTGCACATACACACATACTACCTTTTTCCTAAAGTATTTTATCATAAACATAGGAATTAACATAGGGATTTCTGAATAAGCTCTCATGTCTTCTTCCACTTTAAAGCAATTGCTTACAGTAATGGTGTTCGCAACAGATTTAAAGTGGGGGCATGCATTGACACTCTTCATGTTTCATTATGCAATTTATTTCTTCTGGCAATCCATCCTTTTCTTTTTGGATTCAGTGGGCTTGATTCCCTCCAAGAGTGTGATACTTCTTTGACACATCCTCTCTTGGAGATGTAAGCACAATGTCCCCTAAGAAGAGACCTCACATGAACTAAGCAAAATATCTTGGAATATTCCTTGCACCATTTTCCATTTACAATGTTTATGAGTGTCAAGCATACAAAGTTTTTGATACCTCATAGAGCTCAAAGACAATTTTAATTCTGGTGCCTTATTAAAGTTATTAGGAGATATAAATTTTGTATGGTTGAGCAGAAAGCTCATTTTGAGGCATGACTTTCCCCATAGCGACTTCATTGCAGCATGTGATCACATATCAATGATATGTGTGTCTCACCTTTGTGGACTTCACCCAACGGATAGCTAAGAGTTTCATCACTTCGTATGTACTGGACAAACAACGCTTTCATCCATCTTTTCATTTTCACTTTTCTCTTCCTTCTAGTTCTTTTCCATTGTATGATCATGTATCTTGTCTTGTTGCAAAACATTCACCTTGTGCATGCCCCTTCTTTGTGCTTGTTATGTTGGTTTGACATAAGATCTGATACCGAGGGCTTTTCTCAGCCCTCGATTCTTTGTTATCCCAGACCATCTACATTGCTTAAATTGGATCCCTATTGAATATCTACTCTTCTTTAGTGTGAGTTTGAAGAAATTTCATCCTCTCAAGTTATAGTGGGGGCTAATTGTGGACACAAAAATAGAATCCCTTTTTCCTTGCTTGATATGGGAATAATTAATGACTAATTGGACTTAATGGGGCCTTGATTTAGTGTTGTGAGGTGTTTTACACATCCACACTAGGTCTTGGACCCTTGCAAATAGAATATAATGCATCTAACAATGTCTTTTAAAGATGTGTAAAGTGTTGTAAATGACTTTCACACTTTTCAGACTCTTATTGAGCATCTAAGTCTAATGAACCTATTTTTCCTTATAAAATGTATTTAATGACATTATCACATTAATCTAGAAGGCTTGTAAATTAAACTTAATTTATTCTAGTGTTCTAATGTGTTTTACACATTCACATTGGATGTTGTGCCTCTAGGCTGTGTGTACCCTATTTTAATGTGTAAAGTGTATTTAATCACACTTTCACATTGAATTTGTGTCCCAAGCCCTAATTTACTTTACATCATCATTATTAGGCCCTTGTGGCCCCATATTGCATCACAATGTCCCCTAAGAAGAGACCTCACATGAACTAAGCAAAATATCTTGGAATATTCCTTGCACCATTTTCCATTTACAATGTTTATGAGTGTCAAGCATACAAAGTTTTTGATACCTCATAGAGCTCAAAGACAATTTTAATTCTGGTGCCTTATTAAAGTTATTAGGAGATATAAATTTTGTATGGTTGAGCAGAAAGCTCATTTTGAGGCATGACTTTCCCCATAGCGACTCACGTGCATGTGATCACATATCAACCATATGTGTCTCACCTTTTAGGACTTCTCACCCAATGGATAGCCAAGAGTTTCATCGCTTCAGAGTGAGTATGCATTTTTGGACAAACAATCTAAGCTTGATCCATCTTTTCATTTTCACTTTTCTCTTCCTTCTAGTTCTTGCCATTGTATGATCATGTATCTTGTCTTGTTGCAAAACATTCACCTTATGCATGCCCTTGTGTGCTTATGTTGGTTTGACTTAAGATCTTGGATACTGAGGGCTTGTCTTCCTCCTCGATCTTTGTTATCCTAGACCATTTACATTGGTACGATTGGATCCTTTATTGAATATCTACTTTAGTGTGAGTTTGAAGAAATTTCATCCTCTCAAGTTGTAGTGGGGGCTGATTGTGGACACAAAAAGAGAATTTTTCCTTGCTTGATATGGGAATAATTAATGACTAATTGGACTTAATGGGGCCTTGATTTAGTGTTGTGAGGTGTTTTACACATCCACACTAGGTCTTGGACCCTTGCAAACTGAATAAAATGCATTTAACATGTCTTGTAAAGGTGTTGTAAAGTGTTGTAAATGACTTTCACACTTTTCTAGACTCTTATTGAGCATCTAAGTCTAATGAACCTATTTTTCCCTTTATAAAATGTATTTAATGACATTATCACATTAATCTAGAAGGCTTGTAAATTAAACTTAAATTTTATTCTAGTGTTCTAATGTGTTTTACACATTCACATTGGATGTTGTGCCTCTCTAGGCTGTGTGTACCCTATTTTAATGGTGTAAAGTTTATTTAATCACACTTTCACATTGAATTTTGTGTCCCAAGCCCTAATTTACCTTTACATCATCATTAATAGGCCCTTGTGGCCCAATATTGTGCATCCCAATGTCCCCTAAGAAGAGACCTCACATGAACTAAGCAAAATATCTTGGAATATTCCTTGCACGATTTTCCATTTACAATGTTTATGAGTGTCAAGCATACAAAGTTTTTGATACCTCATAGAGCTCAAAGACAATTTTAATTCTGGTGCCTTATTAAAGTTATTAGGAGATATAAATTTTGTATGGTTGAGCAGAAAGCTCATTTTGAGGCATGACTTTCCCCATAGCGACTCACGTGCATGTGATCACATATCAACCATATGTGTCTCACCTTTTAGGACTTCTCACCCAATGGATAGCCAAGAGTTTCATCGCTTCAGAGTGAGTATGCATTTTTGGACAAACAATCTAAGCTTGATCCATCTTTTCATTTTCACTTTTCTCTTCCTTCTAGTTCTTGCCATTGTATGATCATGTATCTTGTCTTGTTGCAAAACATTCACCTTATGCATGCCCTTGTGTGCTTATGTTGGTTTGACTTAAGATCTTGGATACTGAGGGCTTGTCTTCCTCCTCGATCTTTGTTATCATAGACCATTTACATTGGTACGATTGAATCCTTTATTGAATATCTACTTTAGTGTGAGTTTGAAAAAATTTCATCCTCTCAAGTTATAGTGGGGGCTGATTGTGGACACAAAAAGAGAATCCCTTTTTCCTTGTTTGATATGGGAATAATTAATGACTAATTGGACTTAATGGGACCTTGATTTAGTGTTGTGAGCTGTTTTACATGTCCACACTAGGTCTTGGACCCTTGCAAATAGAATATAATGAATCTAACAATGTCTTGTAAAGGTGTTGTAAAGTGTTGTAAATGACTTTCACACTTTTCTAAACTCTTATTGAGCATCGAAGTCTAATGAACCTATTTTTCCCTTTATAAAATGTATTTAATGACATTATCACATTAATCTAGAAGGCTTGCAAATTAAACTTAAATTTATTCTAGTGTTCTAATGTGTTTTACACATTCACATTGGATGTTGTGCCTCTCTAGGCTATGTGTACCCTATTTTAATGGTGTAAAGTGTATTTAATCACACTTTCACATTGAATTTTGTGTCCCAAGCCCTAATTGACCTTTACATCATCATTAATAGGCCCCTATGGCCCCATATTGTGCATCCCAAGGCATAATTTGATTAAATACCTAATGAAATCAACACAAGAATGGAAATTCTTCACTCTCCAACAATCGAGCTGGAAAAAGTGGCCCTCTAAGACTAAGTCACCCATCTTGGAAAATGATTACCTACAAGGTGGGACTAAGTTGCCCAAAGTGGTGAATTAGTCCCATTTAGGTTATTTTTTGAGTTTTGAGCAAGAAAAATTGGATTTTAAGTTTAATTTTATTTCATGTCATCCTTAGGGAACCAATTAATAGGAAAATTAGGTGTGTTTCCTATAAAGAAATCTTCTAAACCCTAATTCATTATTCATTCATCCTATTCATCATTTATCTTCTCTCTCAAGTCAAGCAAGCTAGGGTTTTTATGATTTCAAGTCATCAAGATAGCTTTCAAGGACATTCAAGGATAGATTCTTCATTCATTCCTACAAAAAATCATGATCTATCATCATGGAAAGTATCTAACTCCATTGCATCATGTTTCATTGTCTTATTTCTTCATTTTGGTTTAATTACCTAAAAAGGGGTTTGACTAAGGAAAACACCCATGCCCTACCATTCAACATTTCTTTGTCTTTCCTTATGTGTTTGTAGATTTAGGTATCTTGAGGACTTTAAAAATAATTGAATAATAGGTTGAATATTTATTGGAGTCATCTTCCTCCTTGCAAAGCTAAAATATCCAATAAAAGTCACTTTTAAGCCTAAAAATCAGAGTTTCAAGAGTAGATACCTGTCAAGAACCAAAGTGCAGACTGAGGGCTTCTATTTCCCCTTTTGAATTTTCACAAATACAGAAGTGGAATAAGTCATCACTAATGGTGAATTATTCCCACTGTACGTGCCTTTAAGTTATTTCTACATATTTAGACACCCGCTCTAGAGTAATTTTTCAAGATCTGGGACTAAGTCGCCCAGATTGGTACAAGTGTCCCATTTGGGCTCTGCATCAGTTTTATCAAGATTCTAGATCTTCACTTCATCCTTTTTCAACCTCCAGGTGCAAAAATTCTATTTCATAACTTTTTGTCTAGTTGTGTTTGCATTTCTTGGTCATTTATCACATGTTTTCATATCACAATGTGTTTTCAAAAATCCTTCATTTGAATAGTTTTGCATTAATAATCATCTTTATTTTTTATTTTATTGCATTTATAAATTCTATTTAGGAATATTTCATCCATTCTTGGATTAATTTTGAGTGTTTACATTGCATTTCGGCCCATCTTTCTCCTTTTAGGTCAAAAACCCTAGAAGTACAAGAAATCCCTTTGGTGCCAAAATCTTTGTTTACATTTTGGTGAACCCAACTTTTTAACATTTTATTTTTGATTTAAAGTGCATTTTCATCCTAGGTTTCACTTGCATTAACATTGCATTACATGTTGCATTATTTAATTTGCATGTAGAGTTTCCAAATTTTGCATTAGTGAAAGTGCATATAGGTTGCATTTTTGCATCTAAAATCATTAGAATTTTCTGAAATTTTGCAATGGCATCTTAGGTATGCATCATAGAGCTCAGAAAACATCAAAATCCCTAAGATATTTTGAAAATTATAATAAACATCTCCACTAGGATTCATTTATGACCTTGGGCGAATTAGTCCCTTTCCAACCCTAAAATTATAATTTATAGAACTGAAAAACCTATTTTTAAGTTTATTTTTGCTTCCCTTACCTATCTATATTAGTTGGTTGAGTTTCTATAACATGCATTTCATTATATCTAGCTTAAAATAGCTCATTTCATGCATTGCTAAATTTCACATTTGCATTTACAACATTTCATCTTTTAGGTTGTGTTATAATGTAATAAAAAATTTACCTTATTTCACATCTGAACATTGCATTTTAATATTTCATTTTAAACCATTGCATTGCACTTTATTTACTTTCGCATGTTAGCTTATGTTCTATTCAAGCATTTCATGTTTCTAGAATATCGAGTGGCTTGTATGATTCCATTTTTCGTGGACATAATCTAGGACAATGAAGTAAAAAATTTGATAAGCATGTTCCATACCCTCCTAGTACCTATCGGATTTGTAAGAATGTCATAACACAAGAGGATGCAAGTGTAGTGGTGCAAGAGCACCCCTAGGTTATCATAGGTTGCCTAGGACAGTCTTGTGTAGGATAGCTAAGCAATAAAACTTAGTTCATTTGGATGTAAGCCTTAATGGAATTTTTGATTGAGTTTTGATCATCAGATGAAGGTCATGTTGACCATTAGTTAGGCTTAAGGATTTTGCAAATAAGGTTTTGACCTTTTAGGACTTTTAGGAGTTTCTTTTTCAACTTTTGCTAATAATGCTCAATTGGAGCTACATGCGGCCAAGAAGAGCTAAGGGAGAGCATAACTGAATTGAAGACCCTATTTAGGAGATTCTTCAACAATGGAGTGGGGTTGGAAGCATTTGTATTGCTTTGAAGTTTTGTGAATTGAAAGAAAACAATGTGTTTTGTGTGTTAATTTTTTGATTTTTGCTTGAAGTGTTGCTTTAATGGATTGAACAGGGCACTGTAATTAGTGTAGAATGTAGTGTAGTTATCCTTCAATATTTTTGAGGCATTTAGATAGCTTTCTCATTTGATTTCAATCATTGTTTGTAAATAGTTTTGTTTCCACACTGTTGCTGGTCTAAACCAAATAGTTTTGAGAAAATGGAGTGTTAGTTCACTTTCCAACCATACAAATTATACGGCCCTTTGGGGAATAGTGACTAGACTCCATGGTTGTAAATATTGTAGGGTTTAGGTTCTTTGAAAACACAAGAGCTATTGGAAAAGTCTTTCCCTAGGCAAGCCAGGGAAGAGCCCAACTAGGAAAGACCTTAGTGTAGAGCATTTAAATTGCAGGGGTGTCAACTTTTTGACAAAACACTGCTTGGAGAAGATAGATAAGTGTCTTGCTAATGCATAGCATGGAGGAGGAAGCTCCATCAAACCATCTAATGTGAGAAGCGTTTAACAGTTTCAAAGCAGTGAGGAAAGGGCTTAAAAGACCTAATTTTGTCCATTTTCAGGTTAGGGTGTTGTACGGACAGTTGGGACCCAAGACCCCAAAAATATTTGAGAGGTGGTCAAATGAACCAAGAATCCCAAGAAAATATTTGGGTTTTCCTTGGGAATTTTTGAGAACTAGCCTATTTTCTCAAAGAAGGAGACCTAATTGGGGCTCCTAGGGCTAGTAGCCTTCCAAGACCTAAATGAGGGTTTGGTGGAAGCAACCAAGAAATGGAGTCAAGTGGACCTTCAAGAACCACAGTAGGATGGTTTGTAGTCATTATGGATACCTCCACACCCATGCAAGGTTAAATTCAAGATTTTGGAGGATTTTAGTTTTTAGGGTGGATTAAGGGCTAAGTGTAGAGTTGCAAGTTTATATCAAGGTGAACTTGGTAGGAAGAATTATATTGGTAGTTGGGGTTGGCAAGGCATAACCAGGGGATCCTAAGTAAAGAAAGTTCCTATAGGTTGAAGTGGTGGAGAGAGACACCTTAGAGGTCTTTCAACAAGACTTAGAGCATGAAACTGCGATTGTTTCATCCAACCTCCCTATCATTTAGATAATCAGAACAATCATACTTGTTCTTCTCCCAATACCTCTCCTATTAGTGATGGAGGTATCTTGAAGAAAGAAGATTCAAGAATTTAGAGTCTTGATTGTCCCTCTCCTCTTCCACCTTCAAAAGACATTAGACAATAAGAGCATGATATCATAGAAACATTTATAAGCATCACCTTACCTAATGTCCATAACAATGAAATTCAACATTTTCCTTCTCCAAATATCCATCCTTGATGTCAAGAGGATAGGTTGGTGTTGAAAATACCCCTATTAAGAGTCATGAAAGTCTTGACCCTCTCTTTCCTAGTGCTCCTACCATTTGGGACAATCTATTTAACACTCATAGTGGTCTTTCTTCTACTGCCTCCTCCACTTGTGATGAAGCTACTTCAAAAAATTTAAACTTGGATGACCATATTGCAAGCTATCCTATTGGGGTAGATAATATACAACATGAGAATGAGAGCTTACAAAAAAATACAATCAAATAGAGTCTTCCCCTAATCTCCCCACTATCGATAAACATGAAAATCCAACCATTGATCATTTGCTTGCTTGCAATACAATCATTTTAGAAGAACTAATCTATGAATTTCAAGAACATTTGATTCATAGTTCTCCTAAAAAATCTCCTTCTAGAGAGAATATCATGGTGCTATAAAATGACAACAATACTAATATGTCTTCCTTAGATACCAAAGTGATTCTTGATTGCCCTTTATTAGAGCTACATCAAACCAAGACTGCTAAGGTTATGAATACACAAGTGTCCATTAGATCCCCCTCGATCAATGGACCTCATACATACCCTGTGGGACATCCTAAGAACCCTCTAATTCCCTACCCACCTTCACACAAACAACAAACTAAAAATCAACCTAAACTTATCCTTTATCCACCTTCAAACAAACCTAAAACCCAAAATAAACCCAAACTTGTCCTTTATTTTCCTAAGAACAATGTTTCCTAGAAACTAAGTCATAATACCATTTATCATACATATATCACTTGAAACAATCCATCACCACCACAACCAACTCCAACCTCCTTATCCTTTTCCAATTCTATATTACCTAGTGCTCTTCAATTAAGGGAGTATGATATTGTTGAGAAACTTAAGAGCACTCCCACAAAGATATCCCTTTGGACCTTCTTTAGAATTCACCTACCTATCACACTATGCTACAAACAACCTTACAACAAGTTCCTATCTCTTCTAATGCACAACCAACTACCATAGAAGCCATGATTCAAGGACACAACACTGACATTTTTTTCCACCAAAGTGAACTCCCCTCTTTGGATGTATAAAAATAAAATGATCCTTCCCTGATCATACCTCAATACAAAAAAAAGGAATAAAGAGAAATATTATAGATACTGAATCTACCCTGAATGTGTGTATTTTGAGCCTTCTAGATAGGCTTGGTATTGATCAATCAAATATTCAACCTAATTCTTTATCTATTAAGGGATTTGAGAATGTCAAAAAGAAACTAGTCGGGTGATCATTATACCTCTTACAGTTGGAGTGGCCTCATTGAATACACCAATCGATGTTACGCCTCATGAAATTTCATGTAATGTTATCTTAGGTTGACCTTGGATTCATGCAATGAATGTGGTGCCTTCTACTCTTCATCATAAAGTGAAATACATCTAGACCAAAATCAAGTGTACACACTTGATGCTGATCCTGAGCCTTAGAGTGTCTTATAACTTGAGAAAAATATAGAAAATCCCTTAAACACAACATCAACTACACATGTGGAACTTGTACAACAACAAAACAAAGAACAACACATGAAGCTATTAGATGATGATTGGGGTTCCTTAGACTTCACATCAACATTCATGGGAGAACTACAAGATCATAAATAAAGATTCAAATATGGGAATAAAAAAAGTAGTCATGTCAAGACAAAACTCAAATGATCCTTCAAAAGCATCCACCTCAACCACTTAAGACAAAGAAGAAAAATACACAACAATCTTGGGTATGTGTAGGATCATCATGGAAAAAATAGGCCCTTAAGTGGAAAAAATTTCAGAAAAATCAGAGTTAGGCAACTTGACATAAAAATTTGAATAAATTATCTATATTATTTCAAAAATATGTATGAATAGAATCTGTAGAAAATTGAATGTAGTTTGTAAACTACTATGTTTTTTTTAAAAATCTATTTAGTGAAAGTTTGAAATTTCAATGCAATAGTACTTAAATTTCACGGAAAAAATAAAAAGTAGGTGTATGTCTGACCACCCTAACCATAATAAAATGATAATATTTTTTTATAATATTTTAGACATAAGTAGAGGAATCATGTCCAGATGTGATGCATTTTTTTGTAATTTTTTCCAAGTAAATAATTAATTATGATTTTTTATTACAACTTTTGAAAAATATAAAAATTGTATGTCTAACCACCTTAACTTGGTAAAAATTCATGAAATTCAATTTTTTTTTAATCCTATATATGAAGAATAGAATGTGATGCATGTTTTGGATTCAAAAATTTGATACCATTTGAAAGATATAGATTTTTTTCAATCAACCTATCAATGAGGACTTTAGTCATAATTCAAATAGAAAATGAATAATGAATATTTATTGAATTCAAAGTAAAGCATAATTTATATTGGTGGAAAGTTGAGAATCTCCTTTAAGAACCCTTTTCATTTCATCAATTTTGGGTTAAAAAAACTTGTCAGCCACATACCCTACAAATACCCATCATATCGCATCTTTTTGGCCCATCATGATCCTGTACATACCCACTTTGATGAGCTTAATCACGAACAACAACCAAATCCAAAAGCAATGAAAAAGCTTTATGGACAAGGTTATGAACTTATGAAACAACTTGGATGCAGTGGAAAAGGATGTGGTGCTAATGAACAAGGTATCTGTAACCCTATAGATCCTACCACACAACAAACAACTCATGGTCTTGGATATTGTCCTTTGATAGAAATTTTCAAGCCTTCAATCAACATCAACACTCTCACACAACATTCTTCTAAGCCAAATTTAACTATAAAGCATCCTAAATTGGAAAACACTAGCGATCTTGAAAGTTATCAAAACATTAAACAAACAAATACACCTTTGTTTAATGCAATGTCATCTTGTAAAACACTAATGAATTGAATTTGTTAGATTCTAGACCCTCATGTACAAGAGAGAACACAATTTCACAATTCTTCAGAGTATTGCATGTAGGTATGACAACTAATACTAAGCAAGATGTATCTTTGAAAAAAACTATAGAAATGTCTTCTACCATTGATCAAGAGGGTATCTTATTGAGACTTCTTCAAGATCACTTGATCTCTCTTCCTCCCAAAACTTGAATGAAATTCTATTACAAGACTTTGTTTTGTGCATATCATAGAATTCATGGTCATTACACTAACAAATGTAAGGCTTTGAGTAGTAAAATCCAACATTTTAAGGAGTTTGGTGTTCCCTCTTATGAGGGGGAACCTATTTCCTCTAATTGATACTAATTTTCACTCTAGCGTGCATCTTATCAATCATTTCGACTCACCCTTGTCTGACACTAAGTTGGGACAAGGGGTTCAATAGCCTTGTCCTCATATGTCACTTGGCATTGCCTCTTTTGGCTAGTCGTTAACCTTTCATGAACATAAAGAGAAATCTTGGGATGTGGACAACATGCCTTAAGTTGGCTTGAATGTGACATACTACCTTTTTCATGATGTAGTTTATCAGAAAACTATGACTTGGCATAGGGATTTCCAAATAAGCTCTCATGTCTTCTTCCACTTTAATGTAATTTCTCATAGTAATGGTTTTTTCAATTGCTTTAAAGTGAGGGAACACATCGATACTCTTCATGTTTCATTGTGTGATTTATTTCTTATTTTGATGTGTCCTTTTCTTTTCTTGGTGGATTCATTGTGCTTGATTCCCTCCAATAGTATGATACTTCTTTGACACATCCTCTCTTGGAGACATAAAACAAAATGTCTCCTAAGATGAAATCTCATGCATGAACTAGGAAAAATCTCTTGGAATATTCTTTGCACCATTTTCCATTTACAATGTTTATGAGTGTCAAGCAAACAAAGTTTTGATACCTCATAGAGATCAAATACCATTTTTAGTGTGGTTCCTTATTAAAGTTATTAGGGGATATAACTTTTTTATGGTTGAGTGGGAAGCCCATTTCGAGGCATGGATTTTCCCATAGCCACTTTTGTGCATGTGAGCACATATCGGCCATATGTGTCTCACCTTTTTGGACTTCTCACCCAACAGATAGCCAAGAGTTCTGTCTCCTCAAAGTGAGTATACATTTTTGGACAAACAAACTAGATTTGATCCACAACATGTTAGAAAAATGATCAAATCTTGACCTACCTTTTCATTTTCACTTTTCTCTTCTTTCTAGTTCTTTCCATTGTATGATCATGTATATTTTCTTGCTACAACACATTCACCTTGTTCATGCCCTTTTGCACTTATGTTGGTTTGACTTAGGATCCTGGATCCCAGGGGCTTCTCCACATCCTCAATATTTGTTATCCTACAACATCTACCTGGTATGATTATACCCTTTCTTGAATGTCTACTTTAGTGCGAGTTTCAATTAAGTTCATTCTCTCACTAAAGTGGCAGCTAACTATAGACACAAAAAAACTATCAAATTTTCCTTGCTTGATATGGGAATAATTAACAACAAATTGGACTTAATGGGGCCATTATTTAGTGTTGTGAGGTGTTTTACATATCCACACTAGATCTTGGAACTTGTAAATAGAATAAAATGCATCTAACAATGTATTGTAAAGTTGTTGTAAAGTAAAACTTGGTCAATGGCTTTCACACTTTTCTAGACTCTTATTGAGCATCTAATTCTAATGAACCTATTTTTTCCATTATAAAATGTATTTAATGGCATTATCATGTTAATAAAGAAGGCTTGTAAATAAAACTTAACTTTAATCTAGTGTTGTAATGTGTTTTACACATTCACATTGGATGTTGTGCCTCTCTAAGCTGTGTGGACCCTATTTTAATGGTGTAAAGTGTATTTAATCACACTTTCACATTGAATTTTGTGTCCCAAGCTCTGATTGACCTTTACATAATCATTAATAGGCCCCTATGGCCCCATAATGTGTATTCCAAGGCATAATTATATCAAATACCAAATGAAATCAACACAAGAACTAAAATTGTTCACTCCCCACTAGTCCAGCTGGAAAAAGGGACCCTTTGGGACTAAGTCACCCATGTCAGTGAATGAGTCCCCACCAAGTGGGATTAAGTCACCCAAAGTGGCAAATTAGTCCCATTTAGGTTATTTTTGAGTTTTGAGTAGGAAAAGTTAGATTTTAAGTTTTATTTTCTTTCATGTCAGCCTTAGGGATCCAATTAATGGGAACATTAGGTGGGTTGCTTATAAATAAAGCTTATAAACCTTAATTCCTTATTCATGCATCCTATTCATCATTTATGTTCTCTTTCAAGTCAAGCAAGCTAAGATTTTATCATTTCAAGTCGTGAAGATAGCTTTCAAGGAAATTCTAGGATATATTTTTCGTTCATTGCTATAGAAAATCAAGATCTATCATCATGGCATGTATCTAAATCCATTGATTCATGTTTCATTGTCTTATTTCTTCATTTTGGTTTAATTACCTAAAAATGGGTTTGACTAAAGCAAACTCCCATGCCCTAATATTCTACATTTCTTTCTCTTTCCTTGTGTGTTTGCAGATTTATGTATCTTGAGGACTTGAAAATCATTGAAAAATAGGTTGAAGAATTATTGGAGTCATATTCCTCCTTAAAAAGCTAAAATATCCAATAAAAGTAACTTTTAGGTTCAAAAATTAGAGTTTTAGAAGCGAAAACCTATCCATATTTGGGACTAAGTCATCCATATTGGTACAAGTACCCTAGTTGGACTCTAAATCAGTTTTATTAGGATTCTAGATCTTCATTCCATCCATTTTCAGCCTCTGGGTGCACACATTCTATTTCATATATTTCTATTTAGTTTTGTTTACATTTCTAGGTCATTTATCACATGTTTGCAAGCATATCACAATGCACTTTCAAACATCCTAAATTTCAATAGTTTTGCATTAATAATCATATTTCTTTTTTAGTTTATTGCATTTGGACATTGTATTTAGGCATATTTCATCCATTATTGCATTAATTTTGGCAAGTGACTTTAATGTCTTTTTCTTGTTTAGAAGATAAGAGGGGGGTATTGCCATGATTGACCCTTCAAGTTTCCTTCTAAGTGACAACATGGCTTGTTTGAATTTAATTGATATAAAACTAAATAATGGTACCTTCACTTGGAATAATCATAGGTGTGGAGATTTTTCTATGTTCAAGAGAGGCTTGATAGGTTTCTTGTCTCCTATTTTTGGGTTGGTGATAGTTGGCCTACTAACTTTGAGATCTTGGATTGGAGGGTTTCTAATTGTTGGCCTATTAAACTTTCAATTGTTCCTTTCAGAGCTCATAATAACCCTTCTTTCAAGTTTCAGCTCATGTGGTTATGAGATATTTCACTCCATGCGTTGATGATTGATTGGTGGCATATAGGGAGGCCTAAAAATGGTACAACTATGTATAGCTTTGTTAAAAGGTTGTAGTATTTGAAATATTTCTACTTAAGAAGTGGAACAAGTAGTATTTTGGGAATCTTCATCACAATAAAATGGTAGCCTAGGATCATTTGGACTTTATCACTCACCAGATTAGGGATCTTGGTCTTTCTATTGAGTTGAGTATAGAGGAGCCAATGGAAACTGAGGCACTTGAGTAATGGGAGTTGAGAGAAGAGATCTTTTGGAAGCAAAAGTCCCATATTGATTGGATTCAAGAGGGAGATAGAAATACCACCTTCTTCCATAACTCTATTGTTTCTAAGATAAATGGAAATCTTATCACCTCTCTTGTTGCTTTGGCATGAAATAAAATTTCTTCATGAGCGAAGTTTTCTTGGGAGGCTTCTTAGTTCTTTTCAACTCTATTTATTGAGGATTCTCCCCTTGTGAGTACAAAGGAAAATTCTATACTTTCTTGTATTCCTTCATTTTTTTTTGATTAGATGAATGAGGCTCCTTTTTGTCCCATATCTTTGCAAAAATTAGAGACTATTGTGTTTCAAATGAAAAGGTAAAGCCCCTAGCCCAAATGGTTGTTTTGTTGATATTTTTCAACTATTTTTGGAGATTATTAAGGTTGATCTCTTGGAGGTAGTTCAAGAGTCATAGAGGAATAAGAAAATTTTAAAGGAAATGATCTCTATTTGTCTTGCTCTAATTTAAAAAAGGTAAGGTGCGTGTTCCATGGATCGGTTTTGACTCATTGCTCTTTCCAATGTGGTTTATAAAATCATCTCTAAATTGATTATGAAGAGGCTTAAGACCTAACTTGATTATTTGATTTTGAATGAGTAGGGGGATTTTTTTCTTAGTAGAGAAATCTTGGATGGGGTTGTAATTACTACTAAAATAGTTCATTCTATGATGATCTCTAAGGAAAAGGATTTTTTCATTAAATTAGATATGGATAAACCTTATGATAGAGTCAAATGGGGATTTTTATAGAAGTTTCTCTTAGATTTAAAATTTTAAAGAGAGTGGGTTGATTGGATCATGAGTTTTTTGACTTCTAATTCCTTTTTAGTTCTTATTAATGGGGAAATTCCAAAGTTATTTAGAGCTTCTAGGGATCTTTGACAAGGAGATCCTTTTTCGCCTCATTTTTTCATTATTATGGTTGAGGGGCTAAGAAGATTTATCAAGTATTGTGCTAGGTAAGGGATGATTTAGGATTGGAGTTGGGGTAATAATTTGTCACCTCTTTCTCACCTTCAATTTGTTGATGATATTACCTTAATGGACATGGCTAGAATAAATGAAGCAGTGAAATTAAGAAAGGATTTGGATACTTATTTAGCTGTCTCTAGTCAAAAGATTAATGACAACAAGTCTTCAATTTTATTCTTCAATATTCCTTAGCTTATTCAATTTAAGATTGCTTGGATTCTTTGATTTTAGATTGAATCTCTTCATTTGATCTATTTTGGGATTCCCCTTACTATGGGCTCTCAATCCAAATATTTTTGGAAGGATTTTTTGGATAAGTTCCATAGGAGGGTTAGCCATTGAACTTATAGGTGGATTTCTTCTATTGGGTTGTGGTCCAACTCAATTTTTTGGTTCAATATCTTCTATTTACCTATGCTTTGTATAGGTTGCTCCCACCAAATTTGTTAAGGAGTTTGATACTCTCGCTCACCAATTCCTTTGGGTGGGTAATGTTCTTAATTTGAAGTGGAGACTAGTTATATGGGATTATATTTGTAGATCAAAATAGGAGGGAGGTCTTGGGCCCAAGTTTTTTGGTTTGAATGGTGAGGCTTTAGCTACTAAATTATATTGGTGATGGTGCACTAGCTAGGATCAAAATTTGGCTAGAATTTCACTCATAAGTATCTTTGTAGGGGGAATTCCTATTATGTGCCTTGGTATAGTCTCCTTGGTAAGGGGTCTATGATTTGGGACACCCTCAAAAGAGGGGCTAAGTTGATAAAAGAGGTTCCTTTTTGAATTTACAATAAGGGTTTGAAAGCTCTTTTTGGTATTATTCTTGGGATGGTTATCCTCTATTATAACCATTTTCCCTCATTTTCAACCTATTTGTGATGGTTTTACTAAAGCTAGTTGTACTAAGGTGGAATAATTCAAAGCTATTTAAGTGTTGGGTCAGGTGGAGGTGTTTTTTTGGAAGGATCCTTAGGAGTATCCTCCAAGAGGTAATACATAGGTGAGACAAGAGATTGATAGTATTTTGGTTGTTAGGATATGCAGTTATCTTAAGGGGAAGGATATTTTGGCCTATGGTCTAGATCTGAAAGAAGAATTTTATGTTGCCTCTTGGTCTATGGAGCTAGATTGAAAACTATATGGGAAGGTTGGGGTTTCTTGGTGTAAGCAAGTTTGGAATAATTTTTTTGGACTAAGTGTAACTTTTTATTATGGTTGGTTATCCAAAATAGATATCTTTCATATGAAAATCCATGGAAGAGAGGCTTCCAAGGTCCTTCATTATGTGTTTTATACAATAATAGTGAGGAGTGTTCTTCACACCTCTTCTTTTAGTTTCCTTACTCTACGAAGATTTTTCATCTCTAGTGGGGAGTTTGGGAACATGCTTGTGTTCATGACTCTTCTTTATTAGTGTTTTGGGGAAGTTTTTGGAGACCTTTTGCCAATATTTCTTTTCTTTAGATTGATTGGGTTATTAGACCTACTTTTATTATTTGGCATCTTTGGTTAGAAAGAAATAAAAGGATTTTCTAGGATCTGAATCTAGTGGGGGATCATTTATGGGGCAAGATCATCAACAGGATCCAAGAGACCATCTTAGCTAAATGTGACCTTTCAATTTTTATGGATCTTGATTATTTGAATTTTTTCAAGAATTTGAACTTGGAGGATAGAGGTTATGGCTTCTCTACTAGTAATGGTCCTCACCAGGCCAAGAAGAAGATTCATTGAGAGGTTTGATAGTGCCCTCCTCCTCAATGAATTTTGAAGATAAATACTAATCTGGGTCTTCTAGGGGTAATCCTAGCAATGCAAGGATTTGTGGTATTGGAAGAGACAATAATGAAGGTGTGGTATTTTTCTTCTCTATTTATAAGGGTCATCATTCTAATAATCTCATGGAGGCTCTTGTGATTCTTCATGTTGTTGAAAGGGGTTGTTCCTTGGGCTGGAAAAGGATTATTTATGAGTCAAATTTACAAATTATGGTTGATATGCTAAATGAGCAAAGACTAGATGGTGTTAATTGGAAGCTCATTGTTGTAGTCAAATAGATTGTGAATTTGTATAGTTCTTTGGAATTTGTGTCTTTCTATCATATTCCTAGGGAATGGAATAGTGTGGCTGATCTTTTGGTGAAGTATGCCTCTGAGCATTTGGAGGGGTGGGTTATTGATGACTGGGGACTTGTATCCTCATAGTATTCTTTGTCCCTCCAAAAGTTAATCATGGAGGACAAACATTTGTAATTTTTTATTTGGTTGGGTTCCTTTGGGGAATATTTTTATTGGTTGATTGGTGTCTATTTGTGAGATTTTCCCCTATTACTTTGTAATGTTTCTCTGTTTCAATAAGATTTTACCATTTTCTTTTAAAAAAATCTCACAATAAGGTAAAAATTCATTCAAATCCTTAGTAATTCTAAGAAGAGATTCTTCCTTTTTATTTTATTGAATTATATGTATAATTTTAAAAAATAATTTCTCTTGAGATTTGTACTTGTTCTTTCTCTAGTATGAAAGAAAAAGACAAACACCAAAACAACTTATTCATCAATTTCATGGCTTCTACTAACTAGCTTTAATTTTCTTATTGTAAAATATAATAGGAAATAGTGTTTCAAGAAAATCCTTCTTCGTATGGTCCATAGTTTTTTTTTAAAAAGAATATTTATACTCTATCAACACTAAGATAACATTGAATTTGAGGAAGAAGAGGAAATAAACATTGAGGAGGGGGAGGATAATAGTGTTGAAGAAGAAATTTCTATTGAAAATAATGAAGAGGATTCTAAATGACTTGAATGGGAGTAGGAATTTGGTAAGAAAACCTTATTGAGGAGTTAGAGGATATGTAAAATGAAGATGGAATCCACAATAGCCTCGATAAAAATATGGAAATAAAATAATGGAAAGGCCTAGCTTCTCCCTACATGATGTTCTTGAAGGTGTCGGTGATAACATAAGAAACAAGATTGTTTTCATTGAGGAAGATGTTGCCAATATAACTACTATTATGGATTGGATCATGGAACATTTAATTTTTGGTATTGTGCCTGGTAATTCCAATATTAGGAAAATTAAGAGGAAAATTGGGAAAGAATAGTATGAGATGAATCAGAGGACTTCAACTACTAACATGGTTAATGAGAGGGACTAGAAGATGACTATTTACATGTTGAAGATGAATTGGGATCTCATTAGCTCATCTAAAAAGTAACTATTTTTTTTTTTGTCTTTTCTATTTGTATTTCTTTTTGGCCTATGTGTCTTTCCTTTTTCTACTTTTAGGTATGCTTATATGAGGTTTGGGTACCTCCCTTTGATGGTTTCTAGTTTTTAGGCTACTTTGTCCTTTGCTTCTCTATTTGTTTCTCTTAAAATTTTGGGTTCAAGGTCCCTTCCATTTCTTTTAATATAAAAAACACTAAATATATTTGTAGGAGAATGACTAGATCTCTTAGTATAAAAATACTAGATTAGGTTGTGCCTCTATCCTAGAAACAAATTAATCAAATTTTGAAGTAGCAATGATAAAATTTGAAATAAATTAATAGGTTTTAGTATAGTAACTAAATTTGGATACTATTATTGTTCTTCACAAGGATGATTGGCATAGGATGATAAGTCTAGAGACATCGCTATATAGAAAATACCATCTCATATGAGTTAATAATGGTGAATTTAATATAATAAAAAAATGAATATATCACTAATAAAATTATGTATTGAGAGGTTAATTTATTAATATTATTTATTACTTATTGTGGAAAATATATTGAAGGGGGTAATGTTTGGGTTTAAGTGACAAGGATTTGGGTAAAAGAATAGAAATAAAAATTTATTCCCCTTTAATTTTTTGTTCATGAAGGACTATAGAAGAATTCATCAGGTTATTTATAAAAATATTTCAAAGTATAACTATTATATCCTAAGTGCACATAATGATTCAGTTGTTGATACACCATATAGGAGATATAAGTTTTATTGGAAAATAAGGATATGATATGTACACATTGTAGGAAAATATATAAGGTAAAGTAAAAAGGAATCCCTTGTGGAAATTTAGTTGGAATAACAATTATTCCATAGCCTTCAACTTATTTTATAATAATTTTCATTCATCTAATTATGTTGCTTTTGGATTTGATTGTGTAAGTTTTTTTCATCAACATTTTGAACCATACTCCATGATCCATCATCAGGATAGAGAACTGAAGGAGATGAAAAATGATGAGCTACAAACAAAGATTAGTATAAGAAGAAGGAGAGAGAGGGGGGAGGCACAAAACTTGAGAGACACAAAAGAAAAATGAAGTTGAAAAATAATAACCAAAGGCATAAGGGGAAATCAAACAAACCAAATAAATATAAATTTGTTTCTTGGTTAAAAAAATAAAAATATCTTAGGTTATCTTTTAACTATGTAATATATATAGTTATATATATAGAAAATTAATAAGAACTATGCAAATAACTAAGACCAAATAATGATAATAATAAAAAGACTAAATGAATAAAATGCAAACATAAAGAACAAATTATGTAACATAAAATATAAAACAAGATAAATAAAAAAGGATAAGAATAAAGAAAGGAAAAAAAAACTATAAATTAATAAAAGGAAGATTAGACTAGAAAATATAAAGAAAATTTAAAACAAAAACAAACCAATAGCTAAAAATAAACTAAACAACGATTCACAAATGAAGACAAAATAAATAAATAACAAAGGAAGGAATACATACTTAATAATTTTCATTCATGTTAGGTTTCCCCTTGAGAATGTGTTTTAGCTATTAATAATATCTTGTCTACTCCTATGTACCTTTATTTAGGCTTACAGACTTTATATTACCCATTTAATGTGTTTATACACTTCTTGAAGAATTCTATTACCCTTATTGAAGAAATGTTATCTTTGAAGGGTCAAATGTTTGATTAATCTTATCTCAAATCTAAAGAAATTAATACAAGATGGGTATAGTTACAATTTTATGAGTTAGCAAGTAATATAATAATGAATAGTTAAAAATAACTGCTACACTAGCATTCCTCCACTTATTGCATTTTTCCTACAAATATATCCATAAAATATGTTGGAATAATGTGCCTCAATCTCACAGGCTGAAACCTTTGAAAGAGAAAAGTCAGTATGACATCCCTATTGTCTGGTTGACTAAGAGTTGTGCAACCTTGTGGAATTCTTAGGTCACCGAGACCTTGTTTCTATCTTACCAACTGGAGCATGTCGCTATGGCATTTCATTCATTATGACATTTCTATCTCTCTCCACTTGAGGAGATCTCTAGCCGACGGTTTGGTTTCTTGTGATGGTCTGGGAGACTCATGGCAACTAGAGTCATTAGAGTAACACAAATGGTTCAGTATGAAGTCCTAGTGATATGGAACGTCTCATTGACCGTTATACTCTTGGATTCATTAGAGTAACAAAGGCTTTGGTAAAAACTCTTGGTGATGAGTGTTTGTCTCGCTGATGAGCTAGTCTATTGTCGGTATGACTCCTGGCAAAGGGTGGTTTCAAGGTGACTTGGAACCTTTAGTGTTACCTCTTAGTGATAGCCTAATTCTTGCTGATGAGTGTTCTTTTCAGTATGATCTCTTGGAAAATAGCGATAGTCTCGCCGATGGGAATGCTGATGTCTATGTGACTTTGTAACTTCGGTATGACCTCTCACCGACTAGCGATAGTCTTAGCAATAGCGCTACATGTGTTGATATCGATATGATGTCTTGGCAACAAGGGGAAGTCTGAGCGACATACGACACAGTTTGAACATACTTTGATTGATTGACTATCCAACATGGTTTGTCTTCACCCAATGAAAGAAGCTGAATAGGAACCATTGGAAGTTAGTCTGTTGTGGCTGTTACTGAGAGGAATATTGATAGACTAGGGTCGACATGGATATACTCTGAGATCGATGAAGATGTTCGGTTTGATCAACAGTTGGATGAACAACTAGGTGAATAGTTTGATGAGTGATCAGTGTGAATTCAATTCTAAGAGTATTGTAATGAATGTTCTATACAAGGTTGATCAAGGATTATGCTATTGTAAATTGACATCAGAGAGTGAAGCCTGTACTTTGTATGTAATTTTTTTATTGTAATACAAAGGGGTTTTTCTTGGTGTGGTGGGTTTTTCTTTTGTAAGGGTTTTCCCACATAATTCTGGTGTTCATGTGTGTATGTTCATTTCTCTATTTTTGGTATTTATTTCAAGTGTATCTTAATTGGATTAGTAATTGAAAATTTAAAAGTACATCTGCATTCTTCCTTGAGGTTTTGACATTAGGAGAGTTGTTTCCGCACCTTAGCTTTCCTTACAAGTGGTATCAAAGCCTAGCCAGTTGTGTTTTCCTTGTGGGTACATTGGGTTTTTTGTGTCAATTTTGTTCAGTGGGAGTCTTGTAGAATTATTGGTAATTCGAATTATAGATTAAGATGGAAAGCACATCAGGAAAGATTGAAACTGAGAAATTCAATGGCAGCAATTTTGAGATGTGGAAACTCAAAATGGAAGATTTGTTGGTTGATTGTGATCTGTGGCTTGATGTGTCTGGAACGAAGCCTACAGGCATGAAGCAAGAGGATTGGGACCTTGCAAATAGAAAATATAAGGGGCTGATAAGGATCTGTTTAGCAGACTCTGTTCTTCTGAATGTTCATGAAGAAAAGACTACATCTTGCTTGTGGAAAAGACTAGAATCTATTTATCAGGGCAAGTCCTTGGTGAATAAATTGTTCTTGAGGAAGAAGTTGTACGCTTTGAGAATGCAGGAGGCAGGATCTATTGCTGATCATTTAAACGCATTCAACATGTTGATTGCACAGTTAACATTTGTGGGTGTAAAGATTAATGAAGAGGATCGTTGTATGCTATTATTATGTTCTTTACCAGATTCTTGGCATCACCTAGTGATGGCTATTGGGAGTATGACATCCAGTTTTAATATGGAAGATGTTGTTGCTACTTTTTTATCAGAAGAGAGGAGAAGGAAATCTTCTAAGATGGTGAAGGATGCTCTTGCTGTTAGAGGCATATTGAAAGAAAAGGAAAGAAGAAGGACAAGAAATCCAAATCCGAATTAGAGGGGAGATCAAAGTCTCCTAGAAAGAAGTCCAAGGTGAAGTGCTAGAATTGTGGGCAACCTGGTCATGTTCGAAAGGATTGTAAAGAGGAGAAAAAGAAGAAGAAGAAGAAGAAGAATTCTTTCGACAATGATTCTTCTCAGAGTGATGTAGATGCCTTCATTGTATCCTTGGCTATGTAGGCATCAGATGATGTTTGGTTGATTGATTATGGAGCATCCTTCCACATGACATCTCATAGAGACTGGTTCACGAAGTATGAAAAATATGATGGTGGAAAGGTGTATTTGGAAAGTAATTCATCTTTGGAAATAGTTGGCTATGGAAGAGTCAGAATTCAATTCCCTGATGAAAGAGTGAAGGGAATCAATGATGTAATGCACATACTAGGTCTAGCTCGAAATCTACTTTTTGTTAGTAAGCTAAATGATGTTGGAGTGCAACTCACGTTCTCTGGAAATGGCTGCAAGATGACTAGAGGCTCAATGGTGCTAGCAAGGGGTGCTCGTATTGGTACCTTGCATAAGCTAGATGCACATGCTATTCAATGCAATAATGTCTTTGTAAAGTCACAGAAAGATACTCATGGAGGAAAAGAGGAAAATTTTTCTGATAGTGTAAACTCTATGGGAGTTAAACTTCTAAAAGAAAATACTATGCTTTGGCATCATAGGCTAGGCCATATTGGAGAAAAATGTTTAAAAACCTTGAAGAATAAAAACCAAGTTGAGGGGCTTGATGATTGTAACCTTGAATTTGAATTATGTGAACATTGTATATATGGAAAACAACACCGTGTTTCCTTTTATTCCAGTCCTCACAAATCTTCTAGTTTGCTTAATTATATACATTCTGATGTTTTTGGTCTAGTGAATGTTCCTTCTTTGTCTAAGTCAAGGTACTATGTATCATTCATTGATGATTATTCAAGAAGAGCATTTGTTTATTTTTTGAAAAGTAAATCAGAATTGGTCAGTCGGTTTAAGGAATTTAAAAACCTTGTAGAAAATCAGACTAGAAGAAAAATAAATTTTTTAAGGAATGATAATGGTGGTGAGTTTTGTTTTGATGAATTTGAGAGGTACTGTAAATATCATGGGATTAAAAGACATAAAACTACACCTTATACTCCACAGCAAAATGGAGTTGCAGAAAGGTTCAACAGGACAGTGATGGAAAGAGCATGAAGTATGTTGAGCAGTGTTGGCTTGGAGGAGAAGTTCTAGGTTGAGGCAGTTGCTACAACATGTTACTTGATAAACCATTCTTCTAATTCTACTCTTATTATGGTCTGGTAATAAGCCCTCTCTAAGACATATTCATGTTTTTGGCTGTGAGGCATATGCATATGTGCCGAATGAGAAAAAATCTAAATTGGAGAATAAGGTTGTCAAATGTATTTTTATTGGTTATATTGTTGGCATAAAAGGATAAAAGCTTTGGAATTTTGATATAGAGAAGGTTTTATACAACAAAAGTGTTATCTTTCATGAGCTGAAGCCTTCTACCTTGGATTTGCAGTCAAAGACAAAATCAAAAAACAAAAAGGATGTAGTTGAAATTCCTCCTACACCAGATAAAGAGGAATTGAAAATTCAAAATGAACTTGAAACTAAGGAGAGCTCAAGTAGTTCTAAGAGTTCTGAAGAAGAAAAACCTTAGCCTCAACAAGTGAGAAGGTCAACTCGTGAAAGAAAGCAACCTGGTAGGTATGGGTTCTCTTTGCTAGATTCTACTTGTGCCTATGCTTTAATTTCTAGCACTGATAAGCCTAGGACTATTAAAGAAGCATTTAGAATGTATGATTCAAACTCTTGGTTGGAAGCCATAAATGAAGAAATGGCATTATTAGTAAAGAATGATACTTGGAGTTTGGTGCCCTTTCCTGAAGGTAGAAAAGCAGTGGGCTACAAATGGGTATTTAAAAAGAAAATAGGTTTGGATGGCAGTGTAGAAAAATACAAGGTGAGGTTGGTTGCGGAGGGATATTCCCAGGTAGAGGGAATTGATTATGGGGAATTTTTTTCTCCTGTAGCTAAGCTGACATCTATCAAATTCCTTTTGTCACTTGCAGCAGCGTATAACTTAGAGGTTGAATAGATGGATGTCAAGACAACATTTCTCGATGGTGATCTTGAAGAAGAAATTTATATGTCCCAACCTGAGCACTTTATGGAGAAAGGTAAAGAAAAACTGGTTTGCAAGTTGAAAAAGTCTTTGTATGGGTTAAAACAGTCTCCTAGAATATAGTACCAAAAGTTTGACACTTTTGTTTTGTCATTGGGATTTTTAAGACCAAAATATGATCATTGTGTGTATTACAAAGCTGAAAGTGATCGAGTTCTTATTATTGCTCTCTATGTTGATGATATGTTGTTAATAGGCAATAGTAAGTTAATGATTTTTGATCTTAAGTCTTAGTTGTCTGTAAAATTTGAAATGAAAGATCTTGATGTAGAAAGGTATATTCTGGAAATGGAGATAACCAAGGATAGGAATAGTAGAAAACTTTGGCTCAGTCAGAGTAAGTATATCAAGACTATTCTAGAGAGATTTTGTATGACTGATTGCAAGCAGCTAGTTGTTCGAGTTTTGTGGGGAATGAAGCTATCTATTGAAGACTGTCCAAAATTTCCTATTGAGATGGAGGACATGACCAATGTACCTTATGCTAGTGTGGTTGGTAGTCTAATGTATGCAATGGTCTATACAAGGCCAAACATTTCCCAAGCAGTGGGAGTACTTAGTTGGTTTATGGCTAATCCTACAAGGACACATTGGGTTGTTGTGAAAAGACTATTTAGATATTTGAAGGGCACTTTAGAATATTATTTGTGTTACCATGGGAACTTGGTTGAATCACAAAGGACTCTCAGTATTCAAGGCTATGTGTATTCTGATTGGGCAGGGGACATTGACAACAAAGATCCACTAGTGGATATATTTTCAAGGTGAATGGTGGTACAATGAGTTGGATGAGTAAGCAGCAAGTTGTAGTCGCTTTGTCCACTATAGAGGCAGAATACATGGCAACAATGCACACTTGTAAAGAAGCAATTTGGTTAAAAGATTTGTGTTCTAACATTGGTTTTGATGTAGGGAAAATAACAATTTACTGTGACAGTCAGAGTACTATTTGTTTGGAAAAGAATCCTACTTTCCATACCAGAACGAAACATATAGATGTACAGTATCATTTTGTACGAGATATGGTGGAGGATGGAAATGTCTTTTTAGAAAAATTGGATACTCTGGAGAATGTTGCAAATACATTGATGAAGCCAATGAGCACAATTAAAAGTTTAGGTGGTGTGCCAATTCGATGGGCCTCAGTGCCTATGAATTTCAGTAGTTTTTTTTGTGCTCTGGAGGTGCTTGTGTGATCTTCATCAAGTGGATATTGTTGGAATAATGTGCCTCAATCTCACAAGCTGAAACCCCTGAAAGAGAAAAGTCGGTGTGACATCCCTATTGTTTGCCTAACTAATAGTTCTGCAACCTTGTGGAATTCTTAGGTCATCGAGACCTTGTTTCTATCTTATTGACTTGAGCCTGTCACTATGACATTTTGTTCATTGTGACATTTCTATCTCTCTCAACTCATGGAGGTTTATGGCTGATGGTTTGGTAACTTGTGATGGTTGGGGAGACTCATGGCAACTAGAGTCACTGAAGTAACACAAATGCTTTGGTATGAAGTCCTAGTGATATGGCATGTCTCACCAACCATTATACTCTTGGAGTCATTGAATTAACAAAGGCTTTAGTAAGAACTCTTGGTGATGGGTGTTTGTCTCACCGATGAGCTAGTGTGTTGTCAGTATGACTTCTAGTGAAGTGTGGTTTCGGGGTGACCTGGAGCTTTCGATGTTACCTCATAGCGATAGCCTAAGTCTTGCCAACAAGTGTTCTTTTCGATATGACTTGAAGGGCTCGGTATGATCTCTTGGAAAATAGCAATAGTCTTGCTGATAGGAATGTTGATGTCTATGTGACTTTGGAACTTTGGTATGACCTCTAGCTGACTAGCGATTGTCTTGGCAATAGCACTACATGTGTTGATATTAGTATGATGTCTTGGCGACAAGGGGAATTCTAAGTGATAGTTTGTGAACTTGGTATAACGTCTTGCTGATGGTGGAGACTCTTGGCGATAACTACAATTGGGCTTTGTGGCATCGGGGAGACACGGTTAGTTTCTCACCGACATGCAACACAGTTTGAACATACTTTGACTGATTGACTATCCTACATGGTTTGTCTTTGACCAATCAGAGAAGTCAAATGGGAACCATTGGAAGTTAGTCTATTGTGGTCATTACTGAGAGGAAAATCAACAAACCAGGGTCGACATGGATATACTCTGAGATCGATGATGATGTTTGATTCAATCAACAGTTGGATGAATAGTTCAGTGAATAGTTCGATGAGTGATTAGTGTGAATTCAATTATGAGAGTATTGTAACTTGAATGTTCTATACAAGGTTGATCAAGGATTATGCTATTGTAAATTGACATCAAAGAGTGAAGCTCATACTTTGTATGTAATTTTTTTACTATAATACAAAGGGATTTTTCTTGGTGTGGTGGGTTTTTCACTCGTAAGTATTTTCCCACGTAAATCTGGTGTTCATGTGTGTATGTTCATTTCTCTGTTTCTGCTATTTCTTTCAAGTGTATCTTAATTGGACTATAATTGAAAATTTAAAATCACCTCTGCATTCTTTCCTAAGGTTTTGATGTTAGGAGATTTGTTTTCGCACCTTAGCTTTGCTTACAAAATATTAGAAATCACTTTTCCAAGGGACCCCCTTAAGGCTTACTAACCAAACTTGTTGATTACAAAATAGATATACATTCTTGAGAAGATATTCATTTGAAGAAAAAAATATTGAATCAAATGGAACTCTATCAAGCTATCTTATGGCCCTTGAAAGGGTGTAGCTTTGAGTTGAATTCCTAAGTTCTTGGACTACCATTTTCTTGAACTCCAAAAACATTGATTCTTGATTTATTTCACAACAATCCATATTGAGCACCACAAATATAGGGATCTGTCAAGTTGTGTGATGACCCTCAAAAGGGTGTAATTCTCCATCATGGTCTTGTAAAGTTGCTAGATAAAAATCCATATTAATTTCAACACCAAATCTCTTACTTGTCTCTAAAAATCAAAATTCACAATATATTGTTGTGCCTATAGCACACATGCCTCGTTTAGAATGGGGACCCTCTCTTTTTCACTTTTGTTGTTACTTTATTTTGTGTGCCCCCTATTTTGGGTCCTAAGTCATCAAGGAAACTTAAAGCTATCATCTTGAGTTGACCATGTTTCACCACCCTAGAAATATTCAAGTCTTCTACCTTCGTGGAGTTCCTTTGGTAATTTTCCTTAGATCCTCAAAACTACCATCTTTGGATCATTAAGGGTCCACCCATGCAGGCCACCCCTATGGAAGTCCATCCTACCTTTGCAATCCCTATGGTGGCTGAGATGGCATGTCCACCCACATTGCAAGATTTGTGGCCTCTGTTGTCATTTCTTTCACTGACCTGCTAGATGACAAACACTTAGTTGCCACCTGCCTCGCAAACTTTGCATTTCTTGCCATCAATTGTTTCAAAATATGTGCCCACAAACTAAACCTAACACAATAATAGCATTAAATGTGGTAATTTAATGGCTGAAATCTTATAAATAGAAACTTTGATAAGTCATTTTACTGGAATTCTTACTGAACCTATCAGAGCTCCTCCTACTTCCACTGCCTCCACGCTCATGTGATCCTATTGAAATTTGAACGTCACAACCTTCAGTTTCTTCAAGAGTTCTTGTGGAGTATCTAGGTAGGTTTTCTTCCACCACCATTTCATGTTTTTTTCATTGAATCTTACAAAGTTGTTAAAATCTCGATAAGGAAAACCCTAAAACTGGCTAGAAGACTTCATTTTGCACAAAACCCATGTCTTAAAATTTAAAAAACCCTTAGAAAATCAACCATTCAAGGCCATGTAGAACTTACCATCATAGTTTCCATTCTTGACTAGGGCCATCAAGCCATTGCATTCCATAGGTCTCCTATTGTTGTTACCTTATATCTCCAAACAACAAACTTTGAGTCACAGTTGTTACCTCGCCATCACTAGTGAACTAAATAAAACGCATAAGTCAATCAGGATGCTCATGACATCTATAGACCCACAAGTGTGGTTTTTCACACATGGATGGCCCCCATTCTCCTATCATTTCTCAATGGCTATCTGACTATGGTCTTCTGGCATGCAGGCTTTGCAAGACCCCTATCAACCCTCCAAAATGTCACTAAGCCTCCATCTATGGGCCATTTGACATAGACTTCCACCACTACTTTACCATCATCTCATTGACCATCCTAAATGGTGAAGCCCCCAGTTCCTCCCACTTTGCAAACCCTATGTCGTTTGTCTCCATTCGCCCTCCAGTGTAGAGCACCTAAGTAAAATAGTTCTGTCAATTGCCAACTATAGGCTATCATCTAATCTCTATCATCCTCAAATGACTATTCCCTAGTAGCTTCCGTGAGTTCCTACCCACATCATTTGAAGGGACTTAAACATTGAATGAAGCCCTAAACTAGCATTTTGGTTAGCAGATCCTACATTGTGGGTCACTCACTATGGGATGTCACCTTGCCACTGCCATTTGAGAATGACCATTCCTTAGCGGCATCCATGGCTCTCCTTCTGCAATTTCCATGAAAACAATACACTAATTGGTAATTCTAGCTTGTCGACCTCCCTACAAAGCCTAACCCCTCTATCGTTGACAAACCAACTCATAACAAACAACCCATGTTGATTCCTCTCATGGGTTTGATGGTGTGGATAGCCACCTATGGGTCACCATCCAGTCTCTACCATCTTGAATGACTGCATGATAATAGCCTCCTGTGGGTCACTTCCCACATCATAATGAATAGCTTGAACTTCAAAAACACTGCCCTTCCTACCTGCAATTACCACAATTTGGGATTCCTCCTTCCTAGTGTCGTTCTAATGACAAAACTCCTACTGGAAGAGGCACCACCTACTCCTACAACCCCTAGACTTGCATGCCAAAATGATTGAGTTATCATTTCCAAGACCTCAGGAATGATCAAACCCACATGTCCAAATGACCTAACACTTCAGTGGGCCCCATTATTGTGGGAAATATTGATGTAGGTTCTTGCATATGGGTCGTTGTGCCCTCTTCACCATCCACCTATTTCCCCATCCAAAACAATTACTAGCTTAGGGAAACCTGCATCCCTAGATGCACATTGTTGTATCTTCCCCAAATGAAAGGGAAATGATGATTTTTAAGGGATGTTATGATCCTTAAATGATGAACTACTTGATCTAGCATTGGTTTTGTAGGATTTTTCTAACACTCCCCTTATTTAATACATGAATGAGCTTATTGTGCCTTTGAATGTAAGATTTATGGAATTAGTTGCAGGGCCATCGTAGGCATCCACAAAGAAGGAAAAAGGGTAACAAATATACCAACATCTTGAGATAAAGGAAGATAAGGCATAGATGAAATTCCAATTCCATAGGGTGGAAATCACCTCCAAAGTCATATCTATGTGGGACTCGATATCAGATACTAACTTTGGGAAGATTGAAATTGATGAATTTAGACAAAGGGTAATCGCCAACCCCACTACTAAAAATGCAAGGAAGATTAGAAAGAGTGGTTTGGCCAAGGTAGTCAGTTTCATGTATGCTCTTGTGGCTCTAGAGCTTGTGATGGCATGTAGGGAATCCTATCAAGAAAATACCAAAAGGATCATTGATTGTGAAGGCAAAGTGTTGGCTGACCTATCTTCCAAATCTATAGGGAAAACCTTCCACATCCATACCTTTGACCCCATGGAGGAAGCAAAAAAAGAATATGCAGAAAGCACATGGAAGGCCTACCATCTAAAATTTAAGAAGATAATTAATCAATATTGGTTGAAAGAGAAGAGTGGTTGTGCAAAAAAAATGCCCCGAGAACTATTCAAGAGTGATTTCTATGAGGACTACCATGATCTAGTGACTTTGCTAAGAAAATTCATGGGAATCTTGACTATGTCCTATTTCCAAGATTGGATGTTCTACTTCATAGAATAGATTATCAGAAGAATGACCAAATTTCACTAGGTAGGGATGATTAGTAACACATTGCATGAGCATTTTGTAGTGGTCAAGATCAAGACCTCTCAATTTTACATGACCTCCTATTTGATCTATATTTTGGCTAACCCCTTTCCATACAGAGGTCTATTTGTAGCACAAAGCCCAACTCTGGGAAGAGAGTTGAAAGTATATGATAGGAATCCATAACTCCAATATTAGAACTTCAAGAAGGAATACTACAGGGTGAACAATACCTTTATTAGGAACATTATTAGACTCCTTAGAGGGGACTTTGAGAGGAGAGTTACACATAGTTCCCATGCATTCATCCATTGGTTCATGTTTCTATTCATACAATTCCCAAAGTTCACTTATATAAGATAGAAGGCTTCTGTGAGACGCCATACAAGCTGCCCTGGTATGAAAATGACCGGCTGATTGTGCTAGACGTCTCCAGGAAATTGCAACATGCACATACACTCCTAAGTGATAAACACAGGCCAAGAATCCCCTATCCTCTCACCTTTAGCCAGGGCATGTATGCTCTTCCCACATCTCAATGTGTTGATTATTCTGAGAAGGATATCATTGAATATAACTTGGAGCTTCACACTACTCGGTCAAGGATGGATACATATGGAAAATTAAAGATGGTTAGAAGAGAATATGCCCATTTTCATAGTGTTGAAGACTTTTGGGCTAACTATAGAGATGACAAAGAGGTGTACATGAGTCACTATATGTGCATGACTACATACTTTGTCAAAATTGTTAAACTATTCCCAGTAACATATCAGATCGTTGAAGATGAAAACACTGTCATAGATCTGAGGTATGATGTCATTGAAAACCTTCCATTTCCTTTAATTGATTGGAATGAAGAGGTCAATGACCTTGATATCCTAAGAAAACCAATGAATCATAGAACCAAACAATGGATTGATGTGCAAATTGTTCAACTAAAGCTCCAAGGAGTAACTCTAGCATACAACAAGCTTGATAGTGAAACCAATAGTGGGACTATTGCTGCCCCAAATAGAGAGGCTCCAAAATCTCCTTCGACTACTAGGTCAAGGAAAAGAAAGGAGGTAGCAGAATGCCAGCTGAAGCAAAAATTTTATTCAAGGAAGGCCTCATAGGGTAAAACCTTGGAGAAAGCTAGGAAGTTAGGTAGATTCTTTAAGATTCCCATGATTCAAGAGGACCCCTTGCATGAAGGAGAAGAAGAAGAGGAAAACCAACCAAAGTCTCCACCTGCCACCTCTACTCTTGTTTCCACCACCATTTCCAATACTATTAATCCTCCTTCAGCATCTCAAGAACTACCTACTTCCTCTCCGCCCATGATGGAAATATCGATTTTCCTTTCCTCCACCTAGACAACTACACCTATTATGGTGAGAGATTCCTCCTCTACCACCACCTTCCCACTCTCATCCTCTTCAATGTCCCCATTAGCTATAGCCCCTCCAGCCTCTACAATGACAATGCCTACCCTCACTCTTCCATAGGCCTTTTCTTGACACATGCAAAATATACCTATGAGGCTCTCTGGAGTGTTGATGAACCCTATAGTACACGATGCCCTAGCTCAAGCTATTGTTGGTCTCCTTGTCCCCCCTCTAACTGAACCACCCAAAATGGAGGTGACCATGCAAATCTTTGAGGAGCTAGAAAGATAAGAGAGGGAGGTGACCAAGGAAATGGATGAGGAATTTGGGAATGACTACCATGAGCATCCAAAGCACCAAAACTTGGTCATTGATGAGGTGGCCTATGAAGAGGAAAATTCATAGTCCTCAGAGGAATATGTTGAAGACCCCGGTTCCAAATACATAGTAGAGACTTTTGATCAAGAACTCAAAGAATTGGTCCAACAAGTCAAAGACGTTGGAGAGGAAGTTGTAAAATAGTCTTTTGAGAAGAAGGAGACAGATGAAGATATGGAGGTATCCATAGAGGCTCCAACCAAGGAACAAGAAAAAATCTCCAATCACGATGAAGAGATGCCTCCCATAGGAGAAGAGGAAAAGAAAGAAGAGGATACTAAAGAAGAAGATAATCCTAAAGAAGAGGCTAAAATGAAGAGAATCCAAAAGGTAGAACATCATGCACAACTCAGGTAAGAAGAAGAAGAAAAGGCATATGAAGGGGAAGATAGCCCTAAGGAAAACATAGATATTACTAAGTTGCCAGAAGGAAAGGCCATATTAATCCATGACTCAGATAACAAAGAGGAAGAGAAAATAGAGCAAGAGGTTTGAGGTCATAAAGAAAGGGAGATCCAACATACTCAAAGAGAGGAAGGTGATCATGGATCACAAAGAGAGGGATCTCAAATGCTCAAGTGGCTGGAAAAAGAACTATAGAAGAAGACCCCCACCCTCATGGGCCCTAAAGAAAGGCTAGAACTATCCTAGCTTGAGCTCAAATAGGAGTGAAGAAGGAGAAGAAACCAAGGATCTGATCCCATATCACCATGGATGCATCAAGATCTAGAACACTACAAATTGCTACTCCTATGATGGATAAGGGAGAAGGAGTTAGATACAATATCTCCACTATTGACCTGTGTACAACCACAAGGGAGCAGAAGATTGATCATCTCCAAGGATCTGTCACCATGATTGTGCACCAGATGAATGAGGATCAATCCTCCAAGGAGGAGATAAAGTAACATGTGATAGATCTCATGACCTATATGCAAAACTAGTCTTTTGCTAAGGAATTTCCCACAATGTCATCTTCCCCTCCTCTACTACTCTCCAAGGATCACATCAAAAAATTGGAGAGTAGAATGAATTGGACTAAATCCATGAAAGATTGGTTTAGGCGAGTACTTTGCAATGGTGATATGGGAATTTTCCATGTTTTTAGAGCAACCAATAAGTTTTGGGAAGTGCAAAAGCAACTCGAAGGCATGGAGAAATTCTATACCAACTTCCCAAAAAGGATTACCATTAGATTGTTGAGACATGGAAAGTAAGCCTAGATCATAGGAGAGAATTCTTGGAGTGGGTGCTCCATGAAGTGGAGCTCAATTTGGAATGGGTCAAGGAGCATTAGGTAGCCTGTGAAGAATATTTAAAGCTCGTGATAGATTACAACATGCCTTCTATCAAGCTAGACCTTGAGAAGATAAGGTTGTATTTCCATAAGAAGATGGAGAATGGTGCTACAAACTCACTAACGTCACATTTTATGGATTTTTCCACTTGAGCCTTCACCCAATCAAAGCAAGTAATCAAGAATATGCTGAAGTGTAACAAGGATTGGGAGTTGATTACTACTAGATCTAGAAAGTTAACCTTCCAAGTGGTCCAATCTGACATAACGGAATGGAATAAACTTCATGTTTTAATAGGATCGTTCATGGGGTATTCCATTGTGAAGAAGAATGGAGGAAAGATAGCCATTGATGATGAGTTTCTGACAATGTAGCTGTAGCAAAGGGAAATCACCTAGAAGACAAAAGTGCTACAACACCCTACACTAGAAGAAAAAATAGGCTAGAAGAGAAGAAATGTATTTTAAATTATAAAATATTGGGGGTAGGTGAAACCCTAATTTGTAGTGAATCTTGGCCACACAATGAGATTAAATCTTGGCCATTCATTTTTATTTTTAAGAACTATAAATAGGGGGTCTCCTCTCATTTTCAAAGAGAGAGTTGAGTTGTTGTAAAGACATGCTACTGAAATTCTAATAGAAATTCATTGCTTTTTTGTGTGGATTCTTGAGTTTCCCTCATGTTTCATAATTCTTCTCCTCATAGTTGATAGATTTGAGTAGATTTACTTTGTTGTTCTATGTATTTAGCAAGCTTTAGTAGATTAGTAAATTATTTCCATTAATGTTGAAGAATTTTTCCATGTTGATACCCTTCCTTGTTCATGCTTTTATTTTTTTATTGATGATAAATGGCAGTGTAAAGCTAGTCTGAACATAGATTCATTGTTGTACTTAAATTCCATCTTTTATTCATGATTTGTGGTGAATGAATGGTTGAAAATCTGTAGACCAAGTAGAAGATAGCATTAGTTTCATGAGACGGTTAGCTCACTTGGTTAAGTGAAGCTTAGTTTTAGGAAGGTTGTCCACTATAGCATCCTACATTATCACTATTCATTGGTAGTTTTAGGTCTAGGAACTACCTCCTTTCCCTACCCTTTTGACCTTCCTTTCCCTACCCTTTTGACCTTTGTTTGAAATAGTAATTTAGGCAAAGTTCAAACATCATTGTAAAGCCAAATCTAATGATAAAAGTGGAGTTCTATACTATTTTTTTCAGCTTGCAGCAATTTCACATCAACTCCAATACCTTACGAACTCCATCCAAGGAACCAATTCCCTCCAACCTAACATACATAACATTTCCTTGTGATTACCATTGAATCACATGAACCAACTAGGACATTCCAAGTAAGTCATGAACTAACACCTGAGAGACCTTGGGGTAATTTTTTGCAACTTGTTTGTAGGAGATTTCCTTTGAAGAGAGGTGATGCACCTAAGCATTACCTATGTTGTGAAGGTGCAAAAACACCCATCAATAGAACTATTCCTAGAAGGAGGGCCTTCCTTGTGTTAAGCTAGATCAAATTGGTTTGTTCTCCCCTAAAGTATTTCATAGATTCTTAAGATCCACACTGAACAAAGGGTAATTTCAAGAGCTACAACCCCCTACTAAGGCTAAGGGAGATAAAAGAGGGGAAGCCATGTTATCATCTTCATCTACTCCATCCACTTCACCTCCATCCTAACTTCCCCCCTCCATTCATCTGCATCACACTCATCCTTCATTTTTCACATCCACTTCCTCCATTTAGCCATCTCAAACTACCTTCTAGTTGTGTGCTTCCCATAGCTAGGATGCTATCCCTATCCCTACCCTTCAAGTCCAAGGCACAGTCCCAACTGGTGTTGTCACTATGCAGCCCCAAGTTACTATTGCATAGCAAATACAACATTATCCTCCCCTCATGGCATGGCTAGGAAATAATCCTTCTTCATTTTATTACAATTATCATGACATGCCAAAGAATCTGGAGGGATTTTGCATGAAGTTTCATCCTCATGATCCATAGAGGACAACAAAATAACATATCAAAATATTTCAAACAACATTGAAAGACATGCAAATCGACCATGAGGACGTGGCTTGTTGACTCTTCTTTTATTTTTTGGGGAAAGAGGCCTTCTATTGGTACATCAACTTGCCAATGGGATCCATCACTACTTGGGACCTCTTGAAGAATACATTCTTTTAGAAGTATAAGATTCCAATCAGCCCTTCAAATTTATATCAACAATTCATGTCCATTTGCAAGGAGGTTAACAAACCAATCAGCTCCTTCAATGATTAGTTTCATTGTCCACATACATGAGATTACAAGATCAATGTGTGCTTAATGATGTTGCAACTTTGTTGGTTTATTATTTTTCCCTAAACAACCTCACTACTACATTGGTAAAAAGGATGCATCCACCACTTGCTTGATTGTTAGATGCCTACACTAAGGTAGCAATATCAAGTACTAACTTGGGGAAAAATATTTTTGGCCCGTTGCCTTCGTTGGGATCAATGGCTAATCCAATGCAAGTCTAGGGACTTACTTAGGTGTTGGAACATCATAAAACTATTATGAACCAAGTTCCCTAGCTACCAATGGTTCCTCACTCAAGATAGCCATGGAACCAGGCACCCCCCATGCCTCACTATTTGCAGTCTCAACAGTAGCAGGTCTACCCTTAGCCACCACAAGTACCTACATATTTGCAAGGGCTTGAATTCCCACAAGTGCAACAAAAAAAACTAGTGGTGCAGTTAATTTTCCTTCAGAACCAAGCATCCTAGCTTCAAGTAATACAAAGAAGGATTGACTAGATGAACTAACATAGATAATCAGGAAAATGTCTATGAAGATGACACATTTGAGAAATCAGAATAACCAGTTGCAAGCTTCCCAATGTAGCATTTAGGCCAATCTCAACTGAGATAATAGAGACAACCATGATGCAAGTGCCTCATCCAGGAAGAATTATGAAAGAGGGTAGAATTCCAACCAAAACTTTGAAAGGAGACCGTCACAAAGGCAAAACCAAACTTGGAATACAAGGCCCAGTAATGGATCCATTACCACCCCACTTGACCAATTGAATAATGCAGATAAAAAAACAATTGGGGTATACCTCTAGCCAAGGTAGCTTTGTCTAGATGGTGTCGAATCCATAAAACAAATAGGCACTTTGAATCAGATTTCCTCGAGAAAATTGTAGAAATATTTCAAGTAGAGGTCTAGAATGTCATTGATAGTGTTGGTTGTAGAGATATAGTCCCATTTGAGCCTTAGGATTCTTTTGTGCTCGTAATCAATCTAGCTTTATTCCTGCAAAGTTAAAATAATGAGCCTAAAAAGGATATTGCTCCCTCAAAGAATGAAGGAGAAAAAGAGGTAAGTAACAAATTTTTTTTATTCCATCTCTTTATCAGAAGACAATGGTCCAATAGATGAAGAAGATTCACATCAGGATGAATTCCAAATGTTTCACCAAAGGATGACCCCTTATAACTTAAGAAGTAGGCAAATAGGAGGACTTTTCACAACCTCTATTCCACCTAATAACTTTAGCACCCTACCCAATCCAAATGCTAGTAACAATCTAGGCTTCCCCCATGTGCATAATTAATACTTTAATAAGAACAAATAGCCATATCAAATGCAAAAATAGTCCACCAGTTCATCCCAAGACAAGTCCTTTAAGGCTGAAATTGAACAAATGGGCTAATATGTCACTAAAGAATTCAACAAGGTTAAAATAATCATGTCCACCTTTGAGTTGCTTAAAGTCCCTATAGTTAGGAATTCATTCTTTAGAGTGATTAATGGGATTGCCTCTTCTAATTCAATACAAGAAGGACCTACCAAGAGAGTCTCTTTCGATGAGTCACAAAATGAACTTGTAATCCAAGAAATCATAGGCAAGAAAAAGGAGGCTCCCTCAAATCAAAAAATGGGGAAGCAACCCTCTAAAGAATATAGCCAAGTGAAAAGTAAAGAAAAGACAAATGAAAAGGAAAAAAGTCAGGTATTCTAGGTAGATACACCCATGGGATTATTTCAAGGGAAGTTATGAACCCCACCTTTCCTCACTACTATCAGAATATTTGGGAAGAACTTGCATAACTACCTACTTGATTCAGGAGCATCAACCAATGCCATGTCCTTCATTGTATGTAAAGCATTAAGAATAGTATCCACTCCTTCTAGAAGAAATCCAACCCAATTAGATAAAATAGAGGTGAAGATAGTCAGAGAAATCAACTGAATTCCTATGTAGATTACTACAAACCTAAGAGTGTAGCAAGTTATTGACATTCATGTAGCAAATATCCAAAACATGTATGGTATAATACTAGGGTGAGACTTCACTAGGGAATTGAATGGATATGTTGCAACTAGTTTCTCCCACCTATGGCTGCCATGGAAGAGATTTCCAAATTAGATTTTTATTGATTGGGAGCCACAAATGAAATTCATGATCATGGAGTACAACAAAACCAACAGGGTGTTGTTTGTTGAAATGGAGTTAGGTAATTATTCTCCCATGGCATACCAAGAAGAATCAGAGCCCCAAGAAGAAATTACTAAAGAGGTTCTCTTGGTGGTACTAATTTCCAAGTATTCAATGATGACAAGTACATCTTGGATTTCATCACCAATTCTAATGTGTTTGCAACTCAAATAATTGATGAGGGTGATCCCAAAGAGGTTGAATTAGATATAGACAGATTTATCAACCTCAAGATGAACACAATTCCCAAGGGTATGGTTCAGCTTGAGTGGATATTTGACTTGGATCAGATTAGAGATCAGGATCATCAAGCAAAGAAGGATTCCATCAACAATCAGTGTGACACTCATAACCTTGGAACAACCGAGGAAGTTAAAAATGTATTCATTGGAAAGGTGTGCATGCTAGAAGAGAAGAAAGGGATCATTGATGCTTTGTAGAAGTATCATGATGTTTTTTCTTGGAGCTATGAGGATTTAAAGACATACGACATATCGATCATCACAAATACTATTCCTTTTAAGTAGAACATGAGACCATTTCGACAATGGTAGTGTCTCATCAATACATTGTTAGAGCCCATCATCCATAAGGAAGTTCAAAAATTATTGTAAGCTAGGATCATATTTCCAATTAGGCACCCCACATGGGTGACTAATTTGGTTTTGGTTAGGAAAAATAATGGAGAAATTAGATTGTGTGTAGACTTCCACAACCTGAAAAAAACTTTTGAGAAAGATAATTATCTAGTGCCCTCATTGGATGAAATGCTTTAGATGGATAATGGTTCTCAAATGATGTCTTTCTTAGATGGATATTCTAGGTATAATCAAGGCATGGTGCAATATGAGGATAGACACAAGATGGTGTTCACCACCAAGTGGGGAACCTTTGCATACATAATAATGCCATTTGGACTCATCAATGCTTGTGCCAATTTCCAACATGCCATAGCCTTCAAATATTTTATAGGAAAATGTATTATTATTTATATGAATGATCTCATGGTGTTTTCAAAGAAGTGGGGCTATCATGTTTCTAATTTATGTAGAGTTTTCCATAATTGCAAGGAATTTGGAATTTCCCTAAACCCGAAGAACTGCATCTTCAAAGTTACATAGGGAAAGCTTCTTAGACATGTGATCTCAGAGAAAGAAATCTCAATAGACCCCCAAGGTATTCAAGAAATATTGAAAATTCATCTCTAGATAGCAAAAAGGAGCTGAATCTTTCTTTGGGAAGATAAATTTCATTAGAAAGTTCATTACTCACTTTCCTGAAATAGTCAAGCCACTCAATGTCATGTTAAAACAAGATGCCAAAGTTCAATGGACTCTAGAGAAAAAATAGGCCTTTGAAGAAATCAAGAGAGCAATTATTGATGCACTCATGTTAGGCAGTCTTGATTACCTGAAGTTGTTCTACATTTATTCACTCACTTCAGAGCATTCATGTGCTAGCATATTGACTTAGAAAGATGATGAAGGAAGTGAGCACCCTATTTATTTCATGAGTGCTCTATTTAAAGATGCATAACTAAGATATCACAATGTGGAAAAGCAAGCGTATTCCCTGGTCAGGGGAGTAAATAAATTTAGACACTACATCTTGTGGAACAAGGTGTTTTCCATAGTGCTTGACCCTACAGTGAAGACGTTGCTAATGTAAAATGAGTTAGGAGAAAGAAGAGAAAAATGGGTCACCCTATTGCAAGAGGATGACATGGAGATTCAACCCATGAATTTAGTAAGGGGGTAGTCCCTTACCTAAAGGATAGCTGAAACAATGGTTGAAGAAAGACCTGAGCTCATGGTCCAACAATATCAACTTGAAGATGTCTCCCCTAGAGAGTGGTATGGTGACATTGTCTACTACCTACCAAACAACAAGTGCCTGCCTCACCTGTAGGGAGTTCAAAAATGTTCTCTCCGGATGAAAATCAATAGCTACATACTACGGTGTTCTATACTATACAAGAGGAATCATAAAGGGATCTACCTCAGATGCCTAGGAAAAGAGGAGGCAACACACATATTAAAGGAGTTTCATGATAAATTTGGTATCCGTCATGGGTTCGACCCTTATACTATTCATAAAATATTGTAGGTTAGGTATTATTGGCCGACCATATTCAAGGATGAATATAATCATGTTTGAACTTTCCACGTGTGCTAGACTACCGCAAACAAAGAATAAAATGTTGTTGTCCTACCACAACCAGTCCTAGAGGTAAGATCATTCGCATAGTGGGATCTTGACTTCATCGGTTTGGTAATCTCACCATCCTTTGTGGGTCATAGGTACATTCTAACCACCTCTAATTATTGTTCTAGCTGGATAGAAGCAATTGCATGTAGGCAATGTACCACTGAGTTAGTTACTAATTTTCTTGAAAGTTTTATTCAGAATCATTTTGGTTGCCCCTATGCTCTTGTTTGTGATAATGGCCCTACCTTATCTTCGCTAAAATTTTCTAGTTAGGCCTTTGATTATGGAATTTCCCTGAATCTTTCATCTAATTACTATCCCCAAGGTAACAACCTAGTTGAATTCACAAACAAGAATGTGATCACTATAATCAAGAAGCTACTTGATAGGAACCCTAAGGATTGGCACACCCAGCTACATTTTTCCCTTTGGAAAAATCATGCATGCCATAAGACTTCCTTGGGTGATTCCTCATTTCATCACATTTATGGATTAGAGCCTATGTTTCTTGTATACCTAAATATCCCTACCCTCCAATTTATCAACACCTTTTATGAAGAATGGGATCGTTGAGAAGCCCGCTTAGCTGAACTACTCCACCTAGAAGAATTCTAGGATCAAGTTATTAAAACTTCCACCAAACATTAGGGCATGGTTAAGAGATGGTTTGACCAATAAGCTAAGGTTAAGGCCTTTAGAATTGTTGATTTGGCCCTATGTTGGGACAAGGCCCATGAAAAGAAAGTGGGACATGAAAAATTGAACAAGCTTTGGCTTGGCCCCTTTTAGATTTCTAAAATTTTAGGAGACAATTCTTTCCACCTCAAGACATTAACTATTGAAGATGTCTCATTTCCTATCAATGGGAAACACCTCAAGCATTATTTCCCTGCTTAAGGTATACTGAGCTGGCTTTTGTAAATACCTATATATAGGTTATTTTAGGTTCCCTTTGTTTTGCTATTTCACTATTTCATTTTGCTTCTATTTTTCTCGGTCTCCCGATCACCTTGTTTTGTTGAGGGTGTTCCTTTGTTTCTCATGCGGTGGCTGTGATTGGTTTGACAAATGATTCACGTTGCTACCTATTCTTGGTGTTCTTTGGATAAATATTCACTCCCAACTATTGGTCTTCGATTGTTGCTATAGGGTGTTCTCCTTATTTGAACTTTGACTTGACCTAGAACACTGTAACCCTTAGTTGAATCCTTTCACACCCATCTCAAATCATGCATAAGACACATTAATTATTTCTAAAGAGATATACAATGGTTATTATGAGCATTGCACAAGTGAAAAATCTTAAGTCTACTTCAGTGACCACTATGATTCCAAACCCATGAGAAGCCTCAGTGCTTACATAGTTGAGCAAAAGAAAGAATACTAAAAGAAATATCAAACAATAAAGAAAAGAAAAGGAAATGTTAAAATTAAGCAACTGTGTGGGTGTGAGAAAAACTCTATCGAGGCTATGGATTCTTGGCTAGTAGTAGAGAAATGTTCATGTGGTCACAGTAAGAACTCCATCAAGGCTATGGACACCTGACTGGCAGCAAGGTAATGTCTAGGTTACTTTTGAGGTTAGGCAATTTATGTAGCTTGCTTTTACTAATTAATAGTCATTTGTTATGGTTTCTAAAGGAAGGGAATGAACTCTCCATACTCACACGCTTCTTATATTTTTTATAATTCAATTTAGTTAAGGATCCAATTCTCTTTTGAGTTCCTTAGTTCACTTATGGAAACCGGCCCCTGGTCTGCAAAACTAGAGATTTTGGGTTTTGAATGAGTCTTTATCCTTAGAATTCCCAAGAGCATTATCCCCAATACAGTTGCAATTTTTTGTGCCTATAACACACACGCCCCATTCGGAATGGGGACCCCCTCTTTTTTACTTTTGTTGGGTCACTTTTGTTTTTGCCTCATTTTGCATGCCCCCTATTTTGGGTCCTAAGTGGTCAAGGAGCCTTAAAGCTATCATCTTAAGTTGATCAAGTTTCACCACCCTTGAAATATTCAAGTCTTTTTCCTTCATGGAGTTCCTTTGGTAGGTTTCCTTAGATCCTCAAAACTATCATCTTTGGTCCATTGCAAGCTCGCCCTCAACAGAATTTTGTCCTACCTTTGTCGTACTTGCAATGGCCAAGTTAGCATGTCTGCCCACACTATAGGATCCATAGCCTTCATTGTTGTTTCTTTCACTGACCTGCCAGATGACAAACACTTAGTTGTCGCTTGCCTCACAGACTTAGCATTTCCCACCACTGGCCATTTCAAAATCCACACCCACCAACTACACCTTCCATCGCACTAGCATTAAATACAAGCATTTAATGGCTGAAATCCTATAAATAGAAGATTTGACAAGTCATTTTCACTGACATTCTTGTTGAACCTATCAAAGATCCTCTTTCTTTTGTCAACTCTACATTCGCATGATCTCATTTTCATTCAAATTTCGTAGCCTTTAGTTTCTTCGCGAGTTCTTTTGGGGTATCTAGATAGGTTTTCTAATGTCACCAATTTCATGTGTTTTTCATTGAATCTTACAAAGTTGTTAAAATCTCAATAAGGAAATCCCTAAAACTAGATAGAAGAATTCATTCCACACAAAACCCATGTCTTAAAATTTAAAAATCCTTAGAAAATTGTCCATTCAATGCCATGCAAAACTTACCATCATGGCCACCATTCTTGACCAATGCCGTCAAACCCTTGTGGTTCATAGGTCTCCTGTTGTCATTTCCTTATTTCTCCAAATGACAAACTTTGAGTCATGACCATTACTTTGGTGGGCCCGCACATACGGGTAGATGTTTCCACCTTGCCATCACCAATGAACTAAATAAAACTCATAAGTCAAGGGTGATGCTCACAACATCTTTGGACTTGCAAGTGCAGGTTTCCACACATGGATGGCCCCCATTCTCCCACCATTTCTCAATGGATATCTAACTCTAGCTTTCCAATATTCTAACTCTACAGGACCCCTTTCCACCCTCCAAGATGTCACTAAGCCTCCATCTACAATCCATCTGACATGGACTTCCACCACTTCTTTGTCATCATCTCATTGACCATCCTAAATTGTGAAGCCCCAAGTTCCTCCTACTTTATGGACCCCACACCGTCTGTCTCCATTCACCCCTCCAATGTAGAGAACTTAAGTAAAATGCTTCTATAGGCTACTAGCTACAGGCCGTTGTCTAATTTTTGTCATCCTCAAATGGCCATTCCCAAGCAACTTCCTATTGGTTCTTATCCACATTGTTTAGATGGACTTAAACATTGATGCACACCCTAAACTGACATTTTTGTTGACAGATCCTGCATTGCGGGTCGCTCACTGTGGGATGCCACCTTGCCATCATTGTTTGAGAAAAACCATTCCTTAGTGGCTTTTTGTAGCTCTCCTCTTGCAATCTCCATGAAAACCAAACACTAACAATTGGTCTAGCCAGCTAACCCCCCTGTAAAGCCCGACCCCTTTCTTGCTAACCAACCAACTATGAATAAACAACCCATGTTGATGCCTCTTGCGGGTTTGATGGTGCAGACTACTACCTATGGGCCATCATCCCATCTCCACCATCTTGAATAGCCGCATGATAACAGCATCCCACAGGTCCTTGCCTGCATCATAATGAACAACTTGAACTTTGAAGACACCACCTTTCCTGCCCACAATTTCCTACAATGCGAGATTCTTCTTGCAGGATTCCTACCTGCCAGTTCCATTCTAATAGTAGAACTACCAACTAAGGCACAACTTGCTCCCACAACCCCTGGACCTGCATGCCAAAATTATTGACTTATCATTTCCAAGACCTCAATAACAAACAAACCCACATGTCCAAATGGCCTAACACTTCGGTGGGCCCCATTATGGTGTGGAAATATTGATGTGAGTGCCTGGATGTAGGTTGTCATTCCCTCTTCACCATTTTCCTACTACCTCTTCCAAAATGAATGCTAGCCCAGGGAAACCTACATCCCTTGGCCCACATTGTTGTATCTTCCTCGAATGAAAGGAAAATGATGATTTTTATGGGATGTTAGGATCTTTAAATGATGAACTACTTGATCTAACATCAATTTTGTAGGATTTTTCTAATGCTCCCCTTATTTTACACGTGAATGAGCTTACTATCCCTTTTCTTGTAGGATTTATGGAATTAGTTGCAAGGCAATCAGGGGTGTCCACAAAGAAGGAAAAGGGGAAGAAATATACCAAGGTCCTAAGAGGGAAGGAAGATAAATATTAGATGAAATTCTAGTTCCATGGGGTGGAAATTACCTCCAAAGTCACATCTATGTAGGACTCGATATCAAATACTAACCTCAGGAAGATTGGAATTGATGAATTCAGATAGAGGGTCATCACCAAGCCCATTACTGAAAACACAAGGAAGATGAGAAAAAGTGGTTTGGCCAAGGTAGCTGATTTCTCACCCACTCTTATGGTTCTAGAGTTGGTGATGGCATGTAGAGAAGCCTATCAAGAAAATACCAGAAGGATCACTAATTGTGAAGGAAAAGGGTTGGTTGACCTATCTTCCAAATCTATATGAAAAATCTTCCACATCCCAACCTTAGACCCCATGGAGGAAACAACAAAAGAATATGTAGAAAGAACATGGAAGGATGACCCTCTAAAATGCAAGAAGTTGATTAACCAATATTGGTTGAAAGAGAAGAGGGGTAGTGGAAACATGGTGCCCCAAGAACTATTTAGGAGTGATTTCTATGACGACTACCATGATCTGGTGACTTTGATAAATAGAGTCATGGGCATCCCGACTATGTCCTACTTCCAAGACTAGATGCTCTACTTCATAGAAGAGATTATCAAAGGAATGGCCAAAATTTTCTAGGAAAGGATGATCAGTAACACATTGCATGAGCAGTTTGTAGCAATCAAGAAGACCTCTCAATTTTACATGACCTCCTATTTGGTCAATCTTTTGGATAACCCCTTTCTATACAGAGGTCTATTTGTAGCACAAATCCCAACTCTAGGAAGAGAGTTGAAAGTATATGATAGGAATTCGTAGCTCCAATACCGAAACATCAAGGACTATTGCAGGGTGAATGATGCCTTTATCAAGCACATTATCAGACTCCTAGGAGGAGACTTTGAGAGGACAATTTTTATGGTGTTTTCTATGCAACAACAACTTAGATAGAATATGGAAATCCTATCTCTCTTGAAAGGTAAATCTCTATCAGCAAGCCTTAAGAGATAACCCCAAGGTCACTAATGTCATGTCTTGACAATGCATAAATAACTCAGATAATATATAAAAATGTTGGTAATCACAAAGGGACCTTACTACAAGCAAATACTAAATTCAAGTTTATCAAATCTAGCAATATAGTGATACTTCGAATCCTGAATCTAACCCAAATGATAAAAGAAATAGAAAAATAGATAAAGGCTTTATAGATATTTCTAAATTTAACACTATCCCTAAGATTAACAATGCAATTGATAAAATACTTGAAATGGACCAATCCCTCATAAACTGATTCCTTTTTTCCCTAGATGAATCTGCAATCATACAGAAATAGTGCACTCTTCTAAGGCATGAAATATTTTCAAATTATGAGCATTCATTCAAAACAACCCTATTGCAATTGAAATGAACAAATATCAACAATTTAACTAAGCACACTAAATATAAAAGTCCAGGCTAACTTTGTAAAGCAACTAATAGTTAGCTAGTTGCAAAAAGTATGGACTAAGAATTGCTACAAACATTTCAAGCATCAAACCATAAACACCATTGAATCAAATCTAGTTCTCTAAATCTAACTTATGCCAATATTTCTCAAGAAATATCAAAAGATATAACAACAAGAACCATGGAAGATAAGTCAACACAAGAGAGATCACCAAAGCACAATGTCTTCAATTGTATTGAATCATCCAATAATAGCAACAATTCTAGTGTTTTGTGTTACAACACTTGATCAAAATGAAATAACTCCTAACCCTAACTCTTACTATACTATTTAATTCACTCCAAAGTAAAACTATCTATCCGTTTCAAATGAGGCACAAACCCTATTTATAGAGATTACATCTTATGTCATCCCAAATAGGGTTACAAAATAGTTGGCCCCCAAAACAAGTCACCCAGGAGAAATTGAAAATAAAATAAAGTATGAATTAAATGCATGTACTCCATCTAGGTCAGCTTGGGATCTCCAACATAGCCTGGTCCAATGCATGTGAAGGAGGAAGATAAATAATGGGGAAACAAAAATTCCAATGGGACATTGTATTAACTGCTCCCCCCTTTGTTCTTTTCTCACTCCATCTTATCTTTCACTATCAAAAATATCTTCTCCAAGTCGGCTATAGGTGGACTAACCAAAAATTTAATTCTCTTTTCAATGGACTTAATTTCTTCTCTTGACTATTCTACAACCTTATCCCAATCCACCTTCATGGTTTGATACTTATCCATTACTACAATGTATGTGGTTGCATCATCTAATTGATGTTCAATGACTGGGTCCTCATTCATTGGAGAATATATATCACACCACCATTTTCTCAATTACTCTAAGCTTAGATGTTTTGGTGAAAATTGTTTTCTTCTTGTCATAACTTCAAAGAAAGAAATACATTTGTTGTAGATCTCAGTTAGAGTGTCCTCAATTTGCTTCCCTTGCTTATGTACCTTCTTTAAAATTATTTTCCTTATTTGCAAAACTTCAAACCATTTTGAGGTTTTTGTAGCTTTGGATGGTTTTGGTCTTCTACAACAAGAGGTCCACATCCTCCCTATCTTGAGCTAGTACATTCCTTAACCAATCTATTGATCTCATCGCATCCACACTAGTTTAAAGGATGTCTTTGATAGCATTATCTCCTTTAGTTTTCACTCCCTACAACCAACTCATTGTGGCATGTGTAGTGGTTTTCATCTTCTCCAACTGAGTTATTGTTTCTTGTGGCATAAAACTTGCAACAGATGATGAGGAGTTGATGGATTGCAAGGGTTTCATTAGGTCTTGTAGATACCTCTTAAGTTTATCATTATCCTTCTTTAATTATTTCTTTTTCTGCACCTCTTTGCTCAATCTACCCAAGATTATAGCACTAGATCTTTCATATTCTTCAATCTCTTGTTCCATGGAAGTAGGCCCTAAGTTGATAGCTTGCACACTATAATCACTACCATTCACATCATCCTTATTATTTTCAAGAGCAAGAGTAGCACCCTATTATTTGCTTCATCTCTCTCGATCCTAGAGATAACCCTAGCTTTCTTCTTTGCTTTTCCCTTTCCTATGTTTTCCAGTAATTCATCCCAATTGGGAGGAGTATCATCTAACACAATTTTTTAGTCTTTAGCTCCTTTTCCAACCATCCTAGAATAGTGGAATCCGACTGCACATTGCCTTGCCCAACTGTATCCTATTGAACCTTAGGTACATCCTCATTCAATTTTTTTTTTAGGAATCTCTTCAACTTTATCTTCTTTTCCCTTATCATGATCTTCTTCTTCATGTACTGGTGAAGGAGTCCTAATTAGAATTTCCTCTCTCTAAGGAGGTCTATCCTCTTCATTTCTTATAGGTGAATCCTCATAAGTTAGCAGAGGAGACTGTAATATCTTCTCTATTTCTTCCTATGTGTTGTAAAGTTCACCCTCTTGGAATTCTTCTCCTTGATCTAGGCGACCCTCTACCTCTTTAGATTCATTTGGTTTATTATTAGCATCATGAGAAAGAGGGGCATCATCATTTTGTTTTGTAGCAGGGGTAGCTAAAGGAACATCCTTCCTTGGTACACTATATTTGGGAGGAGTTCTTGATCTTTGTGTGTACACCTGGGTCTTCTCTCTTGAACTTTCCACACTTACTACTAGTGGGCTAGTATCATCCCCCACCTTAGAGGGTTCTTTCTCTTTCTGTGACAATCTCACTATTCTCCTTAGGCATCGAAACACTAGCCTCTTTTCCTTCTTTCTCAGCTTCATCCTTTGCAGATTTCTTTATCTTTGAAATGTTTTTCCTTTTCTTAGCAATAGGTTTTCTTTGCTTCTCTACCTCTTCTATCTCCTTCGCCTGAGTATATTTAATCTTTATCCTAAAAGGAGAGCTCACCTTGGCCTTACCTTTAGGATCCTTCTCAGTTGACTCCTCAGAAGTGGAATGACACTCCAAGTCTCCCATTAGATCATAGGTGCATTGTACACCCCCACTTTCCAACTTCCACATCTTGTGCTTAAGCCACAACTTAGTGTACTTGATCACTGAAGTCATGATCTGTTTGAATTATGTATTCTCTTCCTCTAGCTAGTTTATTTCTCAAACTAGTTTATCCTTCATAGCCTCATAATCATGGCCATGAATAAGATCTCCATCATCTTCAACTGGATCTGGAATGGCCTTTATGTTGTATAGTCAGACTAAGTTTACTGGTAACTTGGAGAACTTCTTCTTTCTAATTTAAAATTCATCATTTTTTTTGGCCCAATAATCTTCTATATCATCTTTGACTATATTCCCTACTAGCCCTCTTTTGTGCCTAACAAGTCCTATGAAATTTGGATCTCTTAGAATGGAAAGATAGACCTAGGGTACTCATTTCCTCCTCAGAAGCATGGGCTAAGTTAATAGAGGGGTAGGCCTCACTACTTCCTATCCTCAAAGGAAAATCACCACCAAGTCGAGTCTTATTTTTATCCTTCTTGACAATTCCATAAGCATCATAGATCTACCTTGTGACCTCCAAAAGTATAATATGATATGTGGGATATCTAGGGAGTCTTTATGGATCCCTCTAACAACCATCTATTCTAATGTATGAAAAGATAGGGAACTGGATAAACCAAGCTCCAAACCTCTTGATTAATTCCTTAGCATTATCTAAGATCTGAACATGCTCTGCAATAGCCTGGTTCAACTTGCAAATAACTGGCTCAACATCCTATAACTTTTTCCACCCAAGTGCAAGTGTGAGTGCACCTCATAAATCACATCCTACCCAAATACGCCCCTTTTGCTTAGCCCTTTGCATGGATGGAACCTTGCAAGTGCATAAATCAAGTAGGAGGTCATTGTGAAGGTCTTTATCTATAGGACATTGAACATTTGTTCATGTATCATTGCACTTATAATTCCTACCCAATGGTAGTCAATATTCTACACCATCCTTACAATGACATGGAACATCTAGTTTTCAAATACTCCTACACTCTTCAATCCCACCACCCTACTAAGGAGTGTGATAGCATCATAGTATTCCTTCTTAAACTTAGCTCTGAATAGTTGCTTGGGTAGCTTAGAAAAGTGGGACTTAGGTTTCTTCAGCCAGGAATTGATGACCTGTAGGGATTTGATGACATCTTAATCATAGTACTTCTTTGCTATATCCATATCAAAACCCACTACATGAGACCTGTTGGGCATGTCAAAGGTTTGGGCTATAGACAAGAGGTTGAGATTTTCTACAATCCTCCCTTGAGGACCAACTATCCTCTATGTGCCCCTGTCATAATGTCTGGCACATTCAATCACCAACTCATAACGCTAAACTATAGGAACCCAACTACATGTCCCAACCCTAATTTCAATATCCTTCTAGCCAACAAAGGGAGGTTCTATGCTACCATCCTCGCCTTAAATTCTTCATAATCCCATAGCCCAACATTTGTATCGATAACCTCTGACCAAATAAAAGTCAGATTTCTCTTTGGGATTCTGATCTTTATATCCATTTTAATCATTTATGCCTCATAGATAGCAAACAATTGAGCACTTGGATCCATTATTCTTCCTTTGGTCCTACCATCAACAACTTGACTTGATTTTTCCTGCATTCAATAAAGAGACCATAGTAAAGATCCATCACCATATGAAATTCAAGCTAATCCATCATAAAATGATACATTCATCCTCAATAAAAGTCCCATGATGAACAAAATCCCCTAAAATCTCTTAAGAATTACTCCTTTCAAAGTTTGGGTTTTAAGTCTTTTCACAGAATTTGGGCCAGAGAGGAATTTCAAAAAATTCTAGACTAGATAGAATTCAGCGAAACAAGCACAGAAACATCCAATAATCAGTTGATCAACCATCATTAGCTAAGAAAAAACATGACACATCTTTAAATTGATCATATGGTGCACAATCATCAGCTAATAACTCATGATATCTCTCAATTCTTCATTTTTTACAAGGTTTCAAAGAATTTCACTAAGGATGAAAATCTACAAAAATAACAATAGTTCACAAATTTTAGGAAAATGAAGGAGCAAAGAAGTTTCAAAAAAATATTGACGAAAAGGAATTTCATGAAGTCAGCGTAATTTTCATCTTTTAAGCATATTTTTGAGGAATTGACAAAGCGACACGGAAAACTGGGAAATACCTAAAGAAAGGAAAATCCACGAGATGATTGAAAACCTGAAATCTTTGACTTAGTTAGGATTTCACTCAGATCAATTAAAAAATTAAGGAGTTGGGGATTTAGCTTCATATTCAAATCATTTAAAGTGAAAGATGGATAATCCAAGCTTCCAACCAATCTAAATGAGATTCAATCAATGTGAGCAATGATTTCCTAAGGGAAACCCTAAGAAATTGAAATGATAGCACAACTTAGATCCAATTCGCCTTTTTCATTTCTACTATTCTTCACACAAATTCTCCCATGACCCAACTAAGATAGGGCGATTATCAGATTGGCCAATGAACAACAAGTTTTGCTTCCCCCAAGATGTAATTTTATCAAAGGTCAAGGATTTCTAGGTCAAACTAGAGCTCGACATGAGAGAGCATGAAATCAAGCTAAGAGCCAAACATATAACCATGATTAACGCATTGAATCACAGTCCAGTAGAAGGAAAGGTAGCACGAGCTACATGGAAGAGCATTGAACTTGAAACCAGAAACCCTAGCCCCACTACTAGAATCTACCACATTGAAATCCTGACTCAAAGCATACACACACGGAAACCCTAAAGAAAATTCAATTTGTTCAAAAAGAAAAGGTAGCATGTAGATACCATGAGAGAAAAGAAATCAAAATAGTAGCAACTGGAAAGAAACCTTGAAGTCCAAGAAAAATGCAAGTGGTCACCAGAAAATTCTACTACAACAATCAATCACAGTCTCAAATGCACAATCCAACATAAACAACTCAAAGTCAAGATCTTCAAATCTCATAACAAGGAAAATGACACAAAATTCTCACCATAAATCCCAATTAACTCCAATAAAAGAAAACTACAAGATTGTATAGGAGGCATAAATCTATTGAAATGATAGCAAGTTTGAGAATCCAAAGGAACAATGGAGTTTCGAGAAAATCCAGACTAGACAAAATTTTTCAAAGTCTTAGAATTCCTAAAAACAATGTAAAACAACCTCCATCATGTATTTAAAGTGTTTGGAGAATTCCTCCCAAAGGGAATTTTCTTAAAAATAGAAATAAAACCCGAAATAAGTCCTAGAACATAAGATTTTCAAAGTGTTTCCTCAAAAGGAGCATTTGCATAAGTAAGATGATCATTTAGGCACATTCCAAGGAAACCAAATACTCAAGATCAAAGAGCCAAAACACCAAGAACAAAAGAAAAAGAGGGTCCCTACTGCACAACAAAAAGTTACAGATAACACCCATCTATTCATCCATTGGTTTAGGTTTCTATTCATACAATTTCCAAAATTCACTTATATCAAGACAAAAGGCTTCTCAAAGAGGCCATACAAGTTACCCCAGTATCCAAATGATTAGTTGATCTTGCTAGAGGTCTCGAGGTAGTTGTAGGGTATGTGTAGGATCATCATGGAAAAAACAAGCCCTTAAGTGGCAAAAAATTCAAAAAAAATTAGTGTTAGGCAACTTGACGTAAAAATTTGAATACGGTATCTATATTATTTCAAAAATATGTAAGAATAGAATCTATAGAAAATTGAATGTAGTTTATAAACTACTAGGATTATTTAAAATAAATAAAATCTATTTGGTGAAAATTTGAAATTTCAATGCAATAGTACTTAAATTTCGTGGAAAAAATAAGAAGTAGGTGTCTATCTGAACCCTAACCACAATAAAATGATAATATTTTTTTATAAGGTTTTATATATAAGTAGAGGACTCATGTCTGGATGTGATGTATATTTTTTTGTAATATTTTTCCAAGTAAATAATTAATTATGATTTTTTTATTACAACTTTTGAAATATATAAAAACTCGTATGTCTGACCACCTTAACTTGGTCAAAACTTCATGACATTTAATTTTCCTTTTTTAATACTATAGTATGTGAAGCATAGAATGTGACACATGCTTCGGATTCAAAATATGTGATACCGTTTGAAAGTTATAGATGTTTTTCAATCAGCCTATTGATCAGGACTTTAGCCGTAATTCTAATAGAAAATGAATAATAATTATTTATTAAATTCAAATTAAAGCATGATTTATATTGGTGGAAAGCTAAGAATCTCCTCTAGAAACCCTTTTCGTTTCATCAATTTTGGGTAAAAAAAAAGTCATCAGCCACATACCCTACAAATACCCATAATATTGCCACTTTTTGGCCCAGTATGATCCCGCACATACCTTGCAGCATGTACATACACTCCTAAGTGACAAACACAGGCTAGGGATCCCCTATCCTCTCACCTTCAGCCAAGGCATGTATGCTCTTCGTGCATCCTAATGTACAGAGTATTCTAAGAAGGATATCATTGAATATAACTTGGAGCTTCACACTTCTCAGCCAAGAATGGATCCATATGGAAAATTAAAGATGGTTAGAAGTGAATAATCCCACTTGCACAATGTTGAAGACTTCTAGGATAACTATAGAGATAACAAGGAAGTGCACATGAGGCACTATATGTGCATTACTACACACTTCATCAAAATGGTTAAAATATTCCCAATATTGAATCAGATTATCGAAGATGAAAACATTGTCATAGATCTAAGGTATGACACTGTCACCAACCTACCATTTCCTTTAATTTATTGGAATGTGTGAGCACCAAAAATCTGGAAAATAGTTTAAACTTCAAAACACATTAGCATGGTTAGTTCAAACTATGCAAATACCATAGTGCTCCTATCAGATAATCTAGCATGTCTCACAATGTAAATAAAACAAATAATTAAGAACATAAAAAAGAATAATGGATACCTATCCCATAGTGGATTGGTGCTACTTTGATGTGAAAAGTAACCCTTTCCCAACCCTTGACAAGCTTGATGTTGCAAATGATAAGGGGAAAAATTAGCTCTCAATGTGAAGAGAGTAACTTTGTGATGCCAAGATGAGGAATGAGACCTCCAATTTATAGAATATTTTGATGAGAGAAGAATCCAAATGGATGAATGTGGGACAAAGATTTAGCCAATGGGAAAGTGACATTTGTCCAAATCTGAGTGGATGGAGGATGTGCAAGTTTTGGTCAATGTGCCAATAAATGAGATTAGTTGTCCTTTTCAAATTCAAATTTGGCTTGTTGGAGAGAGAAAAGGGGACTTAAATGCCAAGTGAGGGACATGTAAGAGGGGAGTTAATGCCATGTTGGAAGGGACAAGTCAACTTGTTTTCAAATTCAAACTTGAGGGAATATTCTCCAAAGATGCCTTCTTGAGAGAAAATGGAGAATTAATAAATCAATAAATTGATTTATTTGTGCAAGTGGGATAATCTAGAGGATGTGATGGGTGATTATATTAGGTTAATCAGGATTAGATTAATTTAGTGAAGGATTAGGTGATTTTGACCCATTTGACTTAGATACTTGGATTTATTTAAATAAAAAAGGAGGAATATGAATTTGAGATTTAATTAAATAAAGTTTGGTTTATTTAATTAAAAGGATGATGTAAGATAAAGGTTGATCAGTTTGAAGGATGAACTTGGGAGATGATTTATAAAAAAATTAGAAGTTAGGATGTGATTAAAATTTATTTATTTAATCAAATGAGGTAATGATAGGCTTAAATTAAATAAAGTTAATTTATTCAATTTAAATGGATGATCCTTCGAGATTGAATTAAAAAGACTTGATTTACCTGATGAATAGATTTAATGAACTTGATTTATTTAATGAGTGGATGAATGTGAATGATGCTAATGTTGTATGTCTACAAAATGAAGAAGAGCTTAATGGCCTCCATATCTTGACAAAACTAGTGGAGAATAGGACTAGACAATGGATCGATGCACAAATTGCTCAACTAAAGATCCATGGACTAACTCTAACATACAATGGGCTCAAAGATGAACTCAAGAGTAAAATTCATAGTGGGACTATTCCTACCCCAACTGGAGAGGCTCCAAAGACTCCTCTAGCCACTAGGTCAAGGAAAAGAAAGGAGGTAGCAAAACACTATCTGAAGCAAGAATTTTATTCAAGGAAGGCCTCAGAGGGAGAAACCTCAAAGAAAGCTATGAAGTGTGGTAGATTCTCTAAGATGCCCATGATCCAAGAGGACCCCCTTACATGAAGGAGTAGAAGAAGAGTTCGAGAAACCAAAGTCTCCATCTGTCACCTCTACTCTTGTTTCCACCACCACTACCACTGTTATTACTCCTTTGCCAACATCTCAAGCACTACCTACTTCCTCTCTGCTAGCAGTGGACATCTCAGTTCACCTTGCCTCCACCTCACTGACTACACCTATTATGTTGAGATATTTCTCCTTTGCCACCACTTCCCCACTCTAATCCTCTTCAATGTCCCCATTAGTTGCAGCTCCTTTTGCCTCTACAATGATAATGCCTACACTCACTCTTCGAGATGCCTTTTCCTAACACATGCAGAATATACCTATGGAGTTCTTTGGAGTGTTGATGAACCTTGTAGTACAAGCTACCCTAGCTCAAGTTGTTGTTGGTCTCCTTGTCTCTCCTCTAAGAGAACCACCAAAAATGGAGGCAACCATGCAAATCTCTAAGGAGCTAGAAAGAAAATAGAGGGAGGCAACCAAGGAAATGGATGAGGAGTATGAGGATGACTACCATGAGCATTTGAAGCACCAAAACTTGGCCATTGATGAGGTAGCCTATGAAGAGGAAAAGTCATAGTCCTTAGAGGAAGATGTTGAAGACCCAAGTTCCAAATACATAGTAGAGACTTTCGATCAAGAACTCAAGGAAGATTTGGCCTAACAACTCAAAGAGGTTGGAGAGGAAGTTGGAAAAAAATCTTCCAAGGAGAAGAAGGAGATAGATGAAGATATGAGCTATCCATAGAGCCTCTGGCCAAGGAACAAGACAAAAGACTTGATCACGATGAAGAGATACCTCCCATAGGAGAAGAGGAAAAGAAAGAAGATGAAACTAAAGAAGAAAATAAGCCTAAAGAAGAGGATAAAATGAGGAGAAGCCCAGAAGCAGAACACCATGGAAAGCTCAAGAAAGAAGAAGAAAAGCCATTTGAAGGGGAAGATATCCCCAAGGAAAACATAACTACTATTGAGTCACCAGAAGGAAAAGCCATATTTATCCATGACTCTGATGATGAAGAGGAGGAGAAAATAGAGCAAGAGGTCTTAGGTCATAAAGAAAGGGAGATACGACATACTCAAAGAGACGAAGGTGATCATGAATCACTAAGAGAGGGATCTTAGATGCCCGAGTGACTGAGAAAACAACTACAAAAGAAGACCCCCACTCTCATGGACCCCAAAAAAAGGATAGAAGCTATCCTAGCATGAGCTCCAATATGAGTGAAGAAGGAGAAGAAACAAAGGATCCAATCCCCTATCATGAAGGATGCATTGGGATTTAGAACAATACAAATTTCTACTCTTGTGATGGATAAGGGAGAAGGAGTTAGCTACAATATCTCCACTATTGACCTAGGCACAACCATAAGGGAGAAAAATATTGATCATCTCCAAGGGTCCATCACCAGAATGGTGCACCAGACCAATAAGGATCAATCCTCCAAGGAGGAGTTAAAGGAACAAGTGGAAAATCTCATAGCCTATATACAACAATGGTCTTTTCTTGAGGAATTACCCACAACATCATCAACCCCTTGTCTATTTCTCTCCAAGGATCACATTAGAAAATTGGAGAGGAGAAAGAATTAGACTAAAGCCATGAAAGATTGGTTCAGGAAAGTACTTTACAATAGTGATATGGGAATTGGCCACATTTTCAAAACAACCAATAAGTTCCAAGAACTACAAAAGCAACTTGAAGGCATAGAGAAATTTTGTACTGACTTCCTAGAATTATACAAGATTATGTACCCTAAACTTGAGACTATCCTCAAGATCCCCAAGAAAACTTGGGAAAACAAGATGGCCCTTGCAAAGGATGACCATTGGATTGTTGACACATGGAAAATAGTCCTAGATCATAGGAGATAAGTCTTGGAGTAGGTGCACTCCATGAAGTGGAGCCTGGTTTGGAATGGGTCAAGGAACATTAGGTAGCCTATGAAGAATATTTAAAGCTCATGATGGATTACGACATGCCTACTATCGAGCTAGACCTTGAGAAGATAAGGCCATACTTCCATAAGAAGATGGAGAACAAGGATACAAACTCATTAACACCACATTTTATGGACTTTTCTACTTGAGCCTTCACCCAAGCACAAGTAATCAAGAATACATCAAAGTGTAACAAGGATTGTTAGCTGATTACTAGAAAATCCATAAATTTGACCTTCCAAGTGCTCCAATATGACATAATGGAATGGAATAAACTTTAGGCCCTAATAGGAAAGTTCATGGGGTATGCCACTATGCAGAAGAATGAAGGAAAGCCAGTCATTGATGATGAGTTTCTAACAATGTGGCTGCAGCAAAGGGAAATCAACTAGAAGACAAAATAGGCTAGAAGACAAGAAATGTATTTTAAATTATAAAATATTGGGGTAGGTGAAACCCTAATTTATAGTGAATCTTAGCCACACAATGAGATTAAATATAGGCCATTCATTTTTCTTTTTGAGAACTATAAATACGGGGTCTCCTCTCATTTTCAAAGAGAGAGTTGAGTTGTTGTAAAGACATGCTGCTGAAAATCTAATAGAAATTCTTTGCTTTTTTTTGTGGATTCTTGAGTTTCCTTCATGTTTCATGATTCTTCTCCTCATAGTTGATATATTTGAGTAGATTTACTTTGTTTTTCTATGTATTTAGCAAGCTTTAGTAGATTAGTTAATGTGGTTAGTTGATGTTAGAGAATTCTTCCATGTTGATACCCTTCCTTGTTCATGCTTTTTGTTGTTTATTGATGATAAATGGCAATATAAAGCTAGTTTAAACATAGATTCATTTTTGCACTTAAATTCCATCTTTTATTCATGCTTTATGGTGAATGAATGGTTGAAAATATATAGACCTTAGAAGATAGCACTAGTTTCATGAGACTATTAGTTGATTTGGTTTAGTGGAACTTAGTTTCAAGAAGGTTTTCCACTGTAGCATCCTCCATTATCACTATTCATTGGTGGTTTTGGGTCTAGGAACTCCCTCATTTCCCCACCATTTTGACCTTTCTTTGAAATAATAATTTACAAAAAAATTAGGCATCATTGTAAAGCCAAATCTAATGATAAAAGTGGAGATCTAGACTATTGTTTTGAACTTGCAGCAATTACAAATCAACTCCAATAACTTAAGAACTCCATCCATTGAACCAATTCCCCTCCAACTTAACATATGTAAGGATTCCCTATGATTACTAGCAAATCACATGAACCAACTAGGACATTCCAAGCAGGTCATGATCTGACACCCGAGAGACCTTGGGGTAATTTTTTGTAACTTGTTTGTAGGAGATTGCCTTTCAAGAGAGGTGATGCACCTAAGCATTACCTATGTTGAGAAGGTACAAAAACACCCATTGACATATATGTATTCTTGAAACCCATTAGCACTAAAAAGGAAAAGAAAGAAACAAAGAAAAATGCTTCCCACAGAAAGCACCATCTCAAAGTGAGAAGTTGACTTGAGATGATGGAAATTCTTACATCCTCTAGGACCACCAACATCTAATTGATCTTGTTATAATTTTTTCATTTGTTGTCTTGGATGAGTCTTTGGAGACCTCATTAGATGTAGTAAAGATAGTTTTGAAATTCCAAGCATAATTGATCGATGATTTATTGGTGATATTGATAAACCCATCCACAAGATACTCAACAATGTACTTTTCCAAGTAATGGTTAGTACATCTCAAGGAAGATATATAAACTATTTGAAATCTTATAATTCTCATAAACCTAATTCAAGTGGCATCTTCTCTTGTAAATTCATTTACCTCCAAGTTACCACTAATAGGGGATGCATGTGCATGACTATGTGTTCATTTATGATTTCAAATATGTTGGAAATGAATGATTTTCCTCATTTAAAAAATGCAACTATTCCATTCTTTCCCATGAAAATATTTGACTCAAAATAAATGAAAAGTAAATAAAATCATGGAATGAAGATAGGTTTTGAGGAGGAAGAGTTTTATTACTGAATCTTACAAAAGGCTCATGCTTTATAATATTGCTATGCAGGTTTATATCACAGTAGAAATTTCAAAAGAATTTTTTTGGAGATACTTGGAAAATGGAGAAATAAACATTGGTATTCTTGAGCTGAGGTACAAGCATGAAGGGAACATATTGGATTCAAGTGCTTCAAGTGATTTTAGCTTAACCGTGTATGAAACATCCTGAGTTTTAGGTCTTTTTACCCTCTTTTTCTTGGATTTTCTTTTAGGTATCATAATGGATTGACTAGGTTCAAGCTCACTCATTTTCTTCATGTGTCAAGACTAGGGTTTTCATTTTTTAATTCAAAGAAGTGTCTACTATATATATTATTAAGAGACAAGTTACAAAGATAAAAATCCTCACAATCTAGTGAACCTTATGCATTTAGGATTCAAACCAATTCAATTTAGTACAATTAACCCAAAAACTTGATTATTTGTTGACCTAGACATAAACAGTTATTACTACCTTCTATAACTTTTTGCTAGAGCTATCCACTACATTCCCTCAAACTTAGCTAGCTCCTCAATTCTTGAATGATTTTAGTTATGTGAAGAAACAAGGCAATTTCCTTCTTAAAAGTGTACTATAGAAAAAAGTATTCTTGCTCGATTTGGGAATAATTGATGATAAATTAGACTTAATGAGGCCTTGATTTGGTATTGTGAGGTTTTCTCACATCACAGTGGGTCTTGGACCCTTGCAAAATAAACAAAAGTCATTTAATGATGTCTTGTGAAGGTATTATAAAGTGTTGTAAAAGACTTTCACACTTCTCAAGACTTAATGAACCCATTTTCCCTTAATTCAACATTGTAAAATATATTTAATTGCATTACTGCATTAATCTAGAAGGCTTGTAAATTAAACCTGACTTTAATCTAGTGTTGTAATGTGTCTTACACATTCACATTGGATGTTGTGTCTTTCTAGGCTATGTGGACCTCATTTTAGTGTTGTAAAGTATATTTAATCACACTTTCAAATTGAAATTTGTGTCCCAATCCCTAATTGACCTTTACATCATCATTAATAGGCCCTTATTACCCCATATTGTGCATCCCAAGGCATAATTTGATCAAATAATTAAATAGAATAATCTAGAAACTTGATTTTCTTATCTATCGACCTTCCAGCTAGTAGAATAGCCCATGTGGGACCCATTCACCCTTGATGGAAAATGAGTCCCATTTGAGCCATTTTTGAGGTTTAGGTAGGAGAAGTTGGATTTTACATTTTATTTTTCTCCATGATAGCCTTGGGGACCCAATTAATGGGAAAATAAGGTGAATTGCCTATTAATGCAAGTCTCTAAACCTTGATTCATAATATCTTAACTCATTCACAACTCATTCATTATTTGTTTTCCACTTCAAGTCAAGAAAGTTAGGGTTTTATCATTCCAAGTAATTCAAGATCATTTTTTAGACATTCAAGGGAAAACTATTCATCTATTGTTGCAAAAAATTTAAGATAAATCATCATGGCAAGGTATTGACTCCATTATTGTAGAATTAGACATCTTGAAGACATGGAAATCAATCAAGTTACAAATTTTTTGAAAACATCTCCTTCTTGAACAAGCCAAAATATCAACAAAAAGTCACTTTAGCTCCAGAAATAAGACTTTTAGAGGCAGACACCTATCAGGAACTGAAGTGTAGGTCAAGGGCTTTAGTTTCCATTTTTGCATTTTTAGAAATTTAAAAGTGGAATTATTCACCATTGATGGTGAATGAGTCCCACTTCTAGGACTAAAATAGGTTTTCTATAGTTTTGGATATCCATTTGTTTGAAATGGGCTTTAGAATAGTTTCCCATATTTGGGACTAATTCACCCATAATGGCGAATGAGTCCCAGTAGGAAAAATTTCCAACATCAACAACATTTAAGATGTCATTTCCAATCTCAAGTAACATCCTAGGTGCACAAATTTAGTTTCATCCATTTTTATTATAGTTTACTATTCGTTTCTAGTTGTTTTTGCATCTCACAATGTGTTTTCAAACATCTTACATCTCTTTAGTTTTCACTTAATAATCAATATCTTTCTTTAGTTTTCTGCATTTAGAACATTAAATCTAGACACATTTCATCCATATCACATCAATCCTTGAATGTTAAACATTGCATTTTGGCTCATTCTTTCCCCTTTTAGGCAAAATCCCGAGAAGGGATAGAAAGATGTTTGTGTACCAAAATATATGTTTAAAAAAAGATAGGAAATGAAATGTATCACTATTAATGGCTAATATAAATCTAGCATGAGTGAACTGATTCTTATCCATCTCAGTTTAAATCTTGACTGTTTGATCATCTTGCTTTAAAATAGAATGGTGGTTCATTCTTCATCTCACTAATTTTCTCTTTTGCATTAAGTGATGGCCTCAAGATGTTTCTACGTATCCCCTCTAAATATCACATGTTCCTATCATTATAAAACCATCGTACATCAGCCATGCATTCCTTAGACCCTTTTTTGCATTTGTGATAGTTCAAAATGACATGATAGGTAGCCTACTTAGTAGTTCATGGCTCATCATGGATGTGCCTTTTCTTTCCAAAGTCCTATCAGCAATGTGAACATTAGCACGATAGAATCTCAACCATTGGATTAAGTTCCACCTTTCACTAAACTTTATCTCACATCGTGCATCAAAAATCCATGTCTCCATGTCCAATTCAAATCAATGACAGGAGAATAGTGGAGATGGAACAAGATCGAGCCATGTGTACTTTTTTCAAAATCAAAGTCATAAAATGTATTCATCCATATAAATATTTTAAATTAGTGACATAAGATTAGAATAGAGGACCTCATCACTCATCACCAATCTAAGAAAGATAAGCCCAAAGCCAATTGCGGTAAGTGATGAAAAGAATCATGAAGAGTTTCAAAGGTCATCACACATCACTAATTTAAGACTTAGGACTCAAAAGAAATTGGTGATAACAAAACAACCAGTGATACGAAGGGAATCTCATATCACTCATCACTCATATGAAACATAAATTTAGAATTCTATCTGCAATGAGTGACCAACAAATCAATGAACATGGATTTAAGCAAGGCAATTTTGCATGTGCTTGCAAGTTGTTTTTTTTTTAAAGGAGAATCTCCAAGGACAAAATAAGGTAAGGTCATGAGTTGAAAAAGAAAAATTTATGCTTGAAGGATGTAAAGGCCAAGAAAATTCAATTAATCAAACTATATTGTTGAAAAAAGGGTCTTTTGACTTTTTTTGCACTTGCTTCAGTCTTGCTTGTGGAGTTTGGCTTTATGTTGCCTTAATTTAGTGTTGTAATGTGGATAAGACATTCACATTAGGTCTTGGACCCTTGTGAGCTAATGAAATTTAATGGTACCTTGCAAAAGTGTTGTGAAGTGTTGTAACACACTTTCATGCTTTTCTAGGGTTTTATCAATTAACTAAGCATAATAAACATAGTTTTAATCATAATTAATCTCAATCTTACCTTATTTAGAGTGTTGTAAAGTTTTGTAATACACTTTCACATTCCTCTAGGCTTGTCATTAATAATTGGTACTTCATATACTTTAATTGGCCTTATTTTGCATCCAAAAGCCTCATTTATTGCATCTTTTTAAGGATAATCCTGACACTAATTAGTAACCAATCAAAATTCAGGTGTTTTTGGCTTGTGTCGCCCAACTTTAGTGTCAAGGACTCATTCGCCACCTTGGGTGAATGAGTCTTGTATAACCAAAATTTAAATTTAATTCTAATTTCTAGTAGGATTTTATTCTTCTAGATCTGATGTCAGCTTGTAGTGTTGTAATTTTGGGAATTATTGCATAATTAAGTATGAATACAAGGTTCTTTCACTCATATTTTCACCTAGCAAAAATTTACAAGAATTCAAGAGTTCACAAGAGCATTCAAGGCATTTCAATGGTACATTATCAAGCTTTCAAGAGCATTCTTCAAGTGTCATTCATTATGTCAAAGATTGCAATCTTCATATTTGTTATTATGCTAAAATTTGTGATGTAGAGTTCATGATCCAAATAAGCATTACATTCAATATCTTTCTTCTTCAAGATAGAGTCAACAACCACATCCAATGAAGAAATTTTAAGCATAATTACATCACTAAATTGCAAGACTTTGGTGAGTTGCAACATAGTCTTTTATTGATTCATCATTCTCTTTTCATATTTGCTTTCATTTCAAGATTTATTTAACAAGGGATTTGAACAAGGTAAAATCCTATTCACTAACCCCCCACATCATTTTCCCTCTTCTTGTGTGTGATTTTTAGGGCTAGGTTGTAGATTTTCCAAGAAGTAAAGTTGGAGAAAAATTGTCAAATCCCTAAAGTTGTCAAACTTGTCATCAAGCCTTGGAGAAGCTTGAAGAAGACTTACAGGTGGAATTTTGTAGTTTCAGATCTAGAAACTAGTCTAGAAGAGTAGATTAGATTGAGAAGTACATAATCCATTTCAAAATTTCTAGAAAAGTAGTAGATTGATTCACCACTAATGGTGAATGAGTCCCACTGTACAGGATTGACATAGTTTTTTGTAGATTTGGATACTCTTTTGGCTGAAACCTACTGCATTTTCCCTGAAACTTGAACGATTCACCTAGGTTGGTGAATGAGTCCTATCCAACATCGACAATAGATTTTTTAGTGATCCAAACCTCCATTCTACCTTCTTTAGTCCTCCAGGTACACACTTTTAGTTTCATCACTTTCTTTTGAATTTTATTCACTTTTCTAGGTCATTTAGAATTAGATTGCATTCAATTAGGGTTTTACATTATGTTTTGAATTTCATTATCTTTTTCAAGCTTACACTTGGTGGTGAATCCCTCATTAGATCCCATTCAACCCCTAAGACAGTCCCTTTGCTAGATTTCAATCTCCTTTGCATTGAAATATCAAGGGTTTGTTCTTGAGTGAAGAGTAAGGAAATTTCCTCTCTCCTTTTAGGTCCAAAGCCCCAGAAGCAAAAAAGAGATACCCCAATTCTTTTCATTTCACAACCTTAAAAAATAAAATTATTTCTCAAACCTAGGCACAAGGGAGCGGATACTTTAGGGGCTTCAATGGCTCAAGTTGTTTTTACATGACTAAGAATTGATCATAGGATGTCAAGAAAAGGATAGAATGAAAGACCAAAGGTTTAGGAATAGGAGAAGATAATCAAAACCAAATAACTCCCACATAAAACTATAAACCCTAATCACTGACATACCAAAATAATTCCAAGGAAAATATAATTTGAACTAGTGTAACATGAAAATTTTCTTAGGGGTTCCACTAGATTCCTCCCCTTTACACTTTCCATGTATTTATTCCTCTATTTACCCCTTCCTATGATAGCCCTCCCTCAAGGAGACTCTTAAAACTATGTTTGAACCTAACCTTGAAACCCCTATGGTTGAGCCCTAGCTAAAGAGATCTTATGACCATTCCTTGTTCTCCCTTGGTTTTTGAATGCTTGTGGTGAAGGTGCTTCAACTAAATGGTTGTTCAAATCTTGACCTTTAATTTCTTTTTGAAAAAAAAAATGAAGTTCAAATTCCATTAATAGCATTACCCACTTAGCTAAGCATCTTGAAAAATCAATTTTAGAAAAAAAATGTTTAAGTTACAAATCAAATTTTGTCATCACATGCACCTCAACATTTAAGATATAGTGTCTCAATTTGTTTGTGGAAAACACAAGATCCAACCATTAGTTTTCTATTTTTTGTATCATATATCTTAATCAATTAATTTTTAAATAATGTAGTAGACAAGACGTTCTTTTACATTTTCATATTGTTGCACTAATAATGCTACAATCTAGCATTTGGTGAAGTAGAAGTGTAAAGAATAAATGGACATCCTAATGTTGTTATTTGTAATACATGAGAATTAGCTAAATATTTATTTAAATATTCAAATTCTTTTTAACAATATTTGTTCCATTTAAAATGAGATTCTTTATTCAAAAATTGCTTATAGGGAAGAGTTTGATTTGCAATGATGCTACAATATGATGGATAGCCTAAATATTTCCTTGTAAGCTATGTAGTTGGGAGATGTTTTAAGGATTTGGAATATTTATTATTGCATAAATCTTATTTATTTCTACCTCCACACCCTAATGCAACACTATGAAACCTAATATTTTCCACTATTCACACCGAAGATGCACTTCTTAGGATTTAATCTCATGTTATGTTTTCAAATTATCTCAAATACTTGATAAAGTATTTTGACATGATCTTTACATGTTATAGATTTAGCTAAAATATCATCAACATAATCCTTAAAAATGCTATGTATGAAGTCATAAAAGATTAACATCATAGATCTTTGATATGTTTCTCTAGAAATTTTTAATCCAAATGGAATTACTACCCAACAAAATGTTCCCCAAGGTGTAATGAACATTTAATATTATTCTTGAGGATTCATAAAAATTTGATTGTATCCAAAAAAATCCATCCATAAATGATAACAAAGCATGCCCAGTGGTTGAATCAACAATCATGTCTATGTTTGGAAGAGGAAAATCATCTTTCAAAGATGCTTTATTAAGGTGAAAGAAATCTATACATATACAGATGTGATTATCTAGTTTTATAATGGCCACTATGTTTTATATCCAAGGTGATAGTCTATAGGGTAGATAAAGCATGCTTGTTTAGATATTTTCAATCTTGGTATTAACTAATGAAGCCACCTTAGGGTTCATTTTACAAATCTTTTATCTCACTGATTTAGCACCATCTTCTAATACAATGTTATGTGTTACCACCTTAGGATCTATGCTTGGAATATTTTAGTAAGACCATACAAATAATTCAAGAAAAACATACAGTAGAAGTGTTGGAAGTTCCTATTGTTCATCAAAATCAAGGAATTTTCTTATTAAAATGACTTTGTCCTTATTAAATAGGTCCATCGAGAGATATGCAACTAGTATCTCCTATGAGTACTGTATTACGGTCCAAAGTATTAGAGAATTTTTGGGGAATGTCTTGAGAATAAACCTTATCATCTAACACTTTCTAATATTTCCTAAATTATGCTTTAGCATTTAAACAACAAGGAAATTGATGATCATGATGGTAAGTAGGTAAAGTATTATAAAATCCTAAAAATTCTACCAAAGACTCATCATATTGAAAGAAATCCAATGCTATATTATTACTCATGTTATCTATCAATTTAAGTTGAACTAGATTGATAATAACTTAGGAGAGTCTTGTCTTGTTAATATTAAGTGAATTTATTTGTGAAGCCTCAATGTTTATTGAAGGTTGATAACTGAGACCATTGTTTGTTCCTTGCATGTTTAACTCAATAGGGACTTTGATTCCTTATTCTTTTACACCATATCCTTTGCTATTATATAAAAAATGAGAAATGAGTTTATAATATCTTCTATAAATGGATTACAATTCTTTAGATGAAGGTGGTTTTTAATTGTTTCTCTCATCATAATTTTATGTAAAAAAAATTATTCATTGTAAGTATGTTTGAGGAAGATCTATGGGAGGTTGAATAGATTCCACAATGGTTTCTTTTACTTCCTCAGATTGCAATGGTGAGATTTTATACTCTCGTACAAAAGTAGGTGTACAATCCAAAGACCCCAAATCATCATCTAATAATTTCATCAATGGGAAAACAAATCTTCTTTGTTCTTAACCTATATGGGTTCCACATTTGAGGTGGGAATCAATATGTTAAGGGGTCTTATTTTTATTGTTTCGATTTGCAAAAAAAAATTCAGATTTAGGATCTTTCATCACATATGATTTTTTGTTATATGCACCTATTTCATAAGGTGGTGTCAAATAGTTGAAGGAAATGCATTCATCTCATGGATCCATGGTCTTCCTAAAAGAATATTTTATGAGAGAGTATCCAACATAGCATGAATAATGGTAGGTAACACAACATGACCTACTTTAATAGGTAATGTAATAATTCCTAATGGTTGTCTACCCATATTATCAAAACCATTGATACCTAGAGCTTCAAGTTGAATGAGGGACTTATCCACTCCTAACTTCTTTAAAAGATTCACACTACACACATTAAGTGTTGATCCTATATCGATGAGGGTATGTCTAATGCCAATCATGTTAATAGCAACCATTATGATTAAGGAATTATTTTTTTCTTTGTATCTCAAGAGGTGGTAGTTAATTTTTATGAAATAAAATATCCATATTTATGGAATTCATACCCTCAAGCAATGGTGCTACATCATTTGGTTTAGCTTTAAAAGGAACATGAACCTTTTATAAAGTATATTGAAGAATGTTGAGATAAAATGGTGAATTTTGAATTAAAATATCACAATGAAATCTTAATAGAAGTAGGAGAAAGCTCCTCCACAAGATTAAAATCCTTACTATTATGTTGAGGAAAATGCAATCTAATGGGTATGCTAGGTTGTGGGAGAGGGATTGATGTAGGAATAGTTTGTGTTTGTTGTTTTCTTGTTTTTTGGTGTGTTGTATGTATGGGAGACAACATGATATCTTTGTGGTTGGAATACATGTTTTTGTCTATGGTTGCATTGATTCATTTGGCTTGCAAAGTTTGAGATATGAGTAGGTGTTGTTTGTTTGTTTGATGGCAGTTTATAATAAGAACTAGTTTTTTTTGTGGTTGAGATGGATTTGAAGGTGGTAAAATTACCAATTGAGGTGTAATTTCATTTATTGTTCTTTGACATGCTAAAACCTTACAAGCCTAAGTGGAAAATTTAGGAGAGATAAAATCCTCAAGGGCTTCATCTAACATATCAAAATCATCAAATAAAAAGACTTGTTATATGCATAATAAAATTATACATAGAGATATGACATGATTAGGATTTTGAAATTTCTCCAAGATGTTAATCATAACATTAAGAATGCATGTTATGATTAACATATTTGTGACCTCTGGGTATTGTTGCAGTGGGGGTTTTTTTGTCCTTCGCCTTCTTGGTTCCATGGCTTTGCTTTTTAGGCCTCTTTTGGCACATCCTTGGGTTGTTCTAGTCTTTCCTATGGAGGTGGTATTATCTTCTATTGAGGGGGAGATGGTGGAGGCTGGAAGTGAATTTTCTCCTATAGAGGTGGAGTGGGATGTTGCTAGTTGTGCTTGGAAAGGCTATTGGGGGGCTATTGAAGCCCTGTTTTATGGTGGCCTGGGTTTAGATGAGGACCTACATGCTGTGTTCTTTTCTTTATCTTCTATGGAGGTGGAGATTTTGATTAGGAAGCAGATCTTTGAGTTATTCAATCCCAAGGTTTTTGAATGTTGCAGCCATGAGAAGTTTGGAGTTCTTTCCTTTAGAGGTGGAGAGAATATATGTCTTTTAAAGGATATTGTTGGTGCTCTGTGCTTCTGTGTTTACCTGTCCTATAAAGATGGAAGGGGTGGGTTGCTGGACTCTACTACTTCGGCTGGTGGAGCTTTGATCCTGATTTGTATTGTGAAAAGTTGCATATTTGGGTTTAAGGTCCCTGTCAAAACCTCGTGTTATGGGTTGTTGGTCTTGTCTATAACTATTGAATGTAGTGGGTTGTTGGTCCCGTCAAAACCAACGATGCCAAGATTCATGTGATTTCTTGGTTATTTTTCTGGGAAAACTGCAGGCTTGTGGTAGGTTGCTGGCATTTTTTCTTCCTTGGTGAGCTGCTGGATGTTTTTGATTCTTTTTTTGAGCAATTTGTTCTCCTTGGGGTGGGCTTCAGGTCCACTTAAAACTTGATGGTTTTAGGTCCATTCAAAACCTGTTGTACATGGTTTCGGGTCCATTCAAAACCTGTTTTTCCTTTTTCAAAAACATTAAGAATGCATGTCAACTTGTGTGTAAAATTGTCAATGTTTTCTACAATTAAATTTAGTCTCACAAATCTATTACATGAAAGAAAATGAAAAATAAAATCTAGATTTATATATAGGATACAAATATCAATCTGTGATTGAAATCTAAGCCAAACTAAGTAGGTCTATGACATAATGTGCTCAACCTTGGCTTAGTTTTAATTTGAATTTTTAAAATTTTAGACACTAATGACATGTTTTAGTAGGTCTAAGATAGTGTTGGTTTAGGTTTGAAACTATAATTGTTTCTATTTTTCTTAATTTTATAAAATGTGACCTTATATAACAAGCTAAGGTTTTTTAATTTTGCAATAATAATTTTCTTTTTAACCCAATTATGCAATATTTTAAAAAATATATGTAATATTCCAATCGATCTAATACTTTTCAAAATTGAAAATGAATAATTTTCCTAGTAACTGCACAAAATCAAGTAAAATGGTAATTTTCCTATCAAATAAAAACACAATTTTTGCAAGAAAAAAATATGATTTATAAAATTTCTAAAATGTTTCCTAAATGTTTTAGATCTAATTTTTTTTAATGCAAATCAAAAAATTTATTGAATATTTCAAAGATCAAGCTCATCAAATTGTTTTGATGAAAAAGGGATTCTAGGTCTAATGTCTAGATCACTAAAATCAATCCTCTTCCAATTAACCTTAGATCCCAAGTTGGTAAGGATATAGGATTAACTTGCAACCTAATAAGTGAGTCAATCTGAGTCAAATCTAGAATCTCTTTTTGTGCCTTATGAATTGATTGAAATTAATGTAAATTTATTGAAGTGATTTGACTATAAGGCCTAATTGAAAAATGTAATTTTAAAGTATTTCAAAATTGAAATATTTGAAAATTAAATTAGATCAGAAATGGTAGGGTATTATGCACCTATGACTAAAATTTAGGGCTTAAATATCCACTCTAAGATGCAATATGCCCTAGACTGAGCTACTTTATCAGATCTCAGTATGGAATCTAGTAACAAATTTTCTTCCTTCTATAATCTTGCTTTGAAATCTTCATATTCACATCTAAACCTATAAATATGTTAAAAAAGAAGGTAAAATAGGTGGCTATATAGGATTTTTCCTCAGTCAAACCCCCATTTTGGTATTTATGGTATTCTTACCTCCATAAATAGCTAAAGGACTAATTGATAAAATGTGTGTGCTCTTGACATTAAGTATATATAAGGTTGTAATGAGTTGAAATGATAAAAAACTTACTCAAATGTGTTAGAGAAAGATCCTAAATGATAACAATGAGATCAACCCAAGGGGAAGTCAAATACCCTTAGAAAAATCTAAAATACATTAATACCTTGCATAGGACAAAAAGTAGACTAAAGCTTGAAGGTGGGAATACTTTGAAAACAAGTCATTAGGTAGTTGAAGAGGGCCAAAGCAATCTACAAAACGTAGATTCCATCATGTTCTTCTATTGGTATCAAAGTTTCATTATTGTAGAAAACTTGATTAAATCTCAAATTTGTCTTGAAAACCTATAAATTCAAATGTGTTTCTAAAATGATGTATTTTCTTATGATTATTTCCCTTAGTTTTGAAATAACAATTCATGCTTATATAGTGGAACTTAGGATAAATTAAAGTTTAGGCCGACATACTAAAATTTGAATTTTTGGGATTAAATTACCAGTGAGGCCCAAATTTGAAATTACATCTTTGAAATTAGAGACTAGAAAAATTTGAAATAAAATATATCAAGGAAAATAGCTTGTCTAGGGGATAATGCACCCTAAACTAGCCTTCTCGCACCCAATAAGATTTATATTTGATATTTAGGGTCAGCTAAAGTTAGGACATAACCATGATGAGGGTACTTGTTAGAGTTAATTTGATGATATTTGATTGATAATCCATTTTCTATGGTAGTATAAACATATTCTCCTAAGCTGATAGGAAAATTTAGGCCTAGGGAATGTCTAAATTATGTATTCATGTAAAATTTCACTAAATCAAGTTCTAAATAGAGCATGAAATTGTACCTTTTCCTAAAAGGGAGTACATGTTTTGGTGATACAATAGGATTCCAAATTTATAAGTCAAATTTGGAGGGTCTTGTAGAAAAAGTTGAATAGCAAGTTTTTATTCAATTTATCATATGATCCCCAAGTCCATATTTAAATTGAGGTAATAAATACAAGCCTAGGGAATATATTCAGGCATCTAGTTGGTGATAGTCCTTGACAATGGGATTTGGTGATACTTTAAGTTAAAATTTCCTATAGTTTCAATAAAAATAGGTCTACAAGAAAGTTTAAAGGAATTGTGGACTTAGTTTATTTTCCAAACGGCTACATAATACATAATAAGCTATAGATTTTTTGGAAAGCACTCAAGAAGTACACCCATAACTTAGTCTCAAATTTCAATTGATGAATAAGAAACACAAGAAGAGTGCTAAATTGAATAAGAGAAAAAAGTATTTAAAGAAGAAGAAATGGTCATGGTAAAGTTGCACAATGAGGGGCACCCCCAAGCACATATAATAAGTCAAATCCCAATAAGATTAGACCTTACAAAATCATAAAGAGGATAAATGATAATTCTTACCAAATTGATTTACTTGAGGACATAGATATTACTCCTATATTTAATGTTGCTAGCCTTTATTCACACTCAACTTGAAATAATGAGCATAAGGTGGAAGTGAAAAATGAGAAGAAAGAAAACAATTGGCTCATGGACTTACTAATGAAAAGGAGGAAATAGGCTGGACAAGTGTTAGATACCAAATTTTTAGCTACAAGATCCAGATCCTGTAAGCTATATTTTTTTAAGTGGGAAGGTTTACCAAATTGTTAAAAGTATTGGATGGAAGAGGTTAATTTTCTTAAATACAACCAAAGAACTCCACCCTATATCCTAGAATGAAGAGGTTTAGATTTTTGAGGGGAGGGTGATGGTGTGAAACATCCACATTAAATACCTCCTCCATGTTTATTTGTTGCTCAATATATTTAGAAATTAATTTTACTAATTTTAGTAGTTTTCTTACCTGATCTATTTTGTGGGTGGGGAATCTAGGGACATCAATTAGTTATTTATTTTTGGGGGTTTAGAAAATAAATGAAGGTTGATCATAGTCTAGGATAGGGGGATTTAGAAGTATACATAGGTTCCTAAAGGAAAAGGGAATGGATTCTAGATCTAGAGACAAATAGAACAAGGAAGAGTAGGGGAGAGGGGCCAGTAGTCATGTGGGATAACTTTGTGACCTTATACCAGCTACATGAAATATTATAATACCTCTACTTCTCTTTGAAATGTGGATTGGCCTCTTATCTATCTATAGCTAACGTTTATAAGCATGAAGTTCATCACACAACTTGGAACATTAATACATCTAGTAAGAAGTGCCTAGAAATTTGACTTCTGAAAGAGTTGACTAAAACTTTATCATGGTACCTTAATAGTTGAACAAAAATATCATTTGTTGCATTTAGAATATCATATTGTTATTTAAAATATAACTTATATGCAACCTAGATAGAAAAATACCTATTTGTAACTAGAAATATTTATTATCTCTAACTTTTATATCCAACACAAATGGACAAATAGTTGAACATAAACAACTATTTGTTGTCATAAAAAACAACACATTAATTATTATTTAAAATGCAACATATATTCAAAAAAATGGATCAATAATTCAGCACAATATTTTTGAAAATCTTTCATATTTTATGGAAAAATACAAGGTATTTATTGTGCTCGCTCTTTATATTTGTGATAGGACAAGCTATTAATATGAATTTTTTTGATGCATATACATTTCTATCCAAATAGTTGTACACATATGAACAATCTTTTCCACTATGATAACAATACATTTTAAAATAAGTGTCTTATTTTATTAAATGAGCATCTTATTTTATAAATGACACACTTATAGTGGATAGTTATGATATTTTATTTGAGATAAAAAATTCTTTATTTCATTTGTTAATGAATGTATTTAAGTTCTCATGTGTTCAAATATGTGTCTATTTTAACCAATGTTTGATTATATTTTGTTTTGTATGTAGACTATTTATTTACGATATATAGTATAAATATGTAATAAGACTGAATATTATAAGCGCGAGAACTATAACAACAATTGAAGCCTGTACAACTACTGACTCCTGTGTGTTAAAGATAAACAATTTATAATTTTTGTGTTTTAAGTGTACATTCGTTTTATTTGAATTGAATATAAATTCTTTGTTCTGGTTTTCTGCTGTTTTAAATTCTTCATTTTGAATAATAAAAGGCACAAACAAGTTATTTCTAAGAGTCTCATATGCAGTTTCAGATCTGAGTCCGCATCAAACGAGGTGTGGCGGCTGTGACGTTATTGACAGTGTAGCTTGATAGATGACAAAAATTTCTTTGGCTATATTTGGTACGCTTCTAGAATAATATAGAAAGGAGTTTAAGAGAGTAATCTGCCAACCTGATCAAGTTGAAGCAATAAGCAAGTTTGAACCGTAATTAGACTTTTAGATTCGGTAGCTCTTGTTGACTTTGTGATTGTGGAAGCACCTGTAACGAAAAGTGCACTAAGTGGTGATGGCCACCTCCTACTGAAAATGTTTGGCGCATCCCACTGAGAACGCAATGCTCACGGAGATCACAATGTCCCCCGCAAAGACGACTCAACAATGTGATGAATTAGAATTTAATATTGGCATGGGTTCTCATTGCTCATTTATGGATAAATGAAAGTCAGTTATTCCGGCGCACTTACAGCCAGGTCATGCTCCACTCGTTTCCCATCTATTTATAGGCTGAATCGATTGTAGTGTTGAACCACATCTTCTTCTCTTCTGTAAGCTGCCGAAATGTATTTCCCTGCGACTGCATCCAAGAGAGCGCCGCTATGTCTGGTGGCTCTGCTAGTGTCGTGGGCTGTTACTGCTCAGTCCTCGTCGGAAGAAGGCCAGATATATGCAGCATGCAATGTGGCGAAGTACTCCAAGGGCTCCCAGTTTGATACGAATTTAGAGGCGCTCTTCAAAGCGCTGACAGAGAAAGCAGCCTACGGGGGCTTCGCCGCTTTGGTTTATGGACGGGAGAAGCCGAACCAGCTGTCGGGGCGCCTCCAGTGTAGAGGAGATTTGTCTCCCGCCGACTGCGGCGTGTGCTCAGCGGAGGCAGTGAAGGCCGTCCGCCGCGGCTGCCCCAATGCCATTGGCGCCCGCGTTCAACTGGAGCATTGCTTCCTTCGCTACGAGAATTACACCTTTCTCTCGCAGTTGGACACTAATTTCTGGTATGGCCTCGTCAACGTCAATAACAACAAGGACACCCGCTTTAATGCTGCGGCTCGCAGTGTTATGGTGGATCTGTCGAGCAAGACCCCCGCCAGCCCTATTAAGTTCGCCTTGGGGTCGTCGGTTGTTTCTTCCAATGTGACCATCTATGGCATGGAGATGTGCTGGCGAGATATGTCGAGGGAAGACTGTGCGGCCTGCCTCTCAAAGGGAATTGAGAAGCTCTTCGACTGCTGCAGCGAAAGGGTGGGTGTTCAGGTGTTCATGGGCAGCTGCACCCTGCGCTATGAAACCTATTCCTTTGCCAAGCAGTATTAGACTTTAACCCATCTATCCGACTCATTTTCTGTATGGGAGGTGCACATGGGAAGCGTACTCGCCAAATAAAGTAATAGTAGTAAGAATAATGGAACCACAAGTGACATTATGGCTGGCCTTAATAAAATCTATGTTGCATGTTCCAAACATGAAACTAGTTCAAAGAAATAAAAAAGAGTGGATCAATGAAATAAAATCCATTTTTATATTTTGCATAAATCTTTGCGATTAGTTTTATTAATAATTTTTTAGATAATTTTTGGATTAATATTTTGGATCATATAATTTAATTTATTACAAATGAGAAAAATATTTTTTTTCTTCTTAGTGATGAATTGAGGAGTGTGATAATTGATACATAGAAATAAATAAATTACATATTTAGTATAGAAGCATTATAATCATTTTAAGTAGATGGAAAATGTTGATCTACAAAATTCTTTTTCTAGCATTTCACTATTTCAATCTTTGTGTATATTGCATTTAGAAATATATAGTCATGTCTACATTGAATTTTTTGTCTAATATATGATAAAACTCCATGCAATTTGTGACAAGTTTCCCAATCCTATTTACAATGACGGTGGAGTTTGTTGACCACATGGGTTGGTGATGGTGGAACTGGTTGCCTCGATCAATGGAAACAAAATGGTGAGTTTTTGCTCACATGAGGGTTGATGTATCTTGTTATTGTTGTGCAATGGCACAAAAGGGAATAAATGCAATATTCATTGTTGTAGTTTGAGGATGTATATTATTTTCCTTCCATTGTGAAATGATGCATTGTGGTGTTGCTTTGGTAGTAGACTATTGAAAAATCCTACCATCCACCTCCTTTAGATACAAGATTAGAGAGTTTTACAACTATTTCACTCCATAATGTACAACATTTGGCCTCCTATTGTTGCTGTAAGTTATTTTGCAATGTCTTTTTTTTGTTGTTCCATACACATCTAACCATAGACATATATTTTGATGTATTCAAATAAAATGTTTCTTTGTACTAATATCATGTTGGGCTCAATGCAAGCATACATGGACAAGGATATATAAATCCTATTTGTTAGATAATTAGTACCTGAATGATGACCATAGTTGTAAGCATAAACAAGGTTTGTTTTATAAATTCGTATTCTCTTGAGCTACACATTAAAAGCCTTTCTTCCTCCATGGCTAGATAGGCTCCATATATTTGTTTCTATTTATATTTACATGCATGCAAGGATTCTTACATGTACTTGACTAAAATAAACATAGTCTATTGTACACATTACATTTGTGCATGTTTCTACAGTTACCCTTTTAGCTTATTGAAAAATTTATCTAGAGACATCAACAAATTCTATTAACAACTGTACTACTGGAAACCCCAGTGGAAAATTTAAACAAATAGTTGATACGTAAATGCCAACTATTACATAGATTGCTTGTTTTCTATTAATATGTTTCATGATATTCTATTTTCTTGATCTCTTTGAAGCTGCCTGTAACAAGCTCTTCCTTGTCGTAGTTTAGGTCTTGTACTCTTCATCAAACATAACATTGACCTGTACCTTTCGATTGGTTTCTATTTCTTTTGGCTCATGTATGTTTTTCATCCTTTAGTTATTATTCTTCATTATCTCTATTCATCTTAGGTGCTATATGCATTTTTTATAGGAGAATCTTTATATAAGAAACTCTTCATAGCTATGGTTTACACCTTCTATTCTCCATATGTTAAAGTTCCATTTAAAATGTGGTTTAGATCATCTTCCATTTGAGAAATTGTAAAATAGCTATTACAAAAACACTTGAGAATCACAAGTAAGTGATAGATGATAAAAAACTCACATTAAATAGAACTTTAAGAGAGGTAGAAAAAAATACATAGACTAAAAAAATTGAAAGTAGGCCACAAGTTTCTATTCATCTATCATTTATGTGTGATTCTAAAGTGTTATTCTAGTACATTTTGCAACTGTTACATAGACTACTTGTCTTGTACCAATATGTTTCATGATACTCTTTTTACCTCATTTGTTTGAAGCTCCTTATAACAAACTATTTATAGCCGTGGTTATTTTGTTTGGATGGAACATGTTATATGTCTTTTATCAATAGTTTTCATGATATTTATTTTCCCTCATCTATTTGACATTGTCGCTAACAAACTATTCTTCATGGTATTATTTTTCTCAGTTGTCCATAACAAACTATTCATTGTCATAGTTTCCCTCTTCTATACTACATATTTTAAAGTTCTATTTAAAGTGCTTTTTGTCTATAATATTTAGTGGTAGATAAGTGTCATTCTAATACCTCTTATAGACTTAGAAAGGAACTTAATAATCAGAGGAAAAGGATAAATGATTAGAAACCCACTTTAAATAGAACTTAAGAGCATGGAGAATACAAGAGGTGAAATACAACAATGAATAGTTTCTTATGGGGAAGTGGATATTGATACAACACAAGTAATCTATGTAACACTTTCCTTGTTAACTCAAAATTCAAGCTACACTATTTCGCAATGAATATTATAGACAAAATATAGAAATTGTAAAAGAACTATTAGAAAAAAACTTAAGAATCACAAGGAAATGATAGATGATCAAAAACCCACATTAAACATATTAATACAAGACCAACAGTATATGTAAGAGTTGACTTGTGAATTGAAAATTCAAGCTACATTCTTTGGTAGTAAACCCACATTAAATAGAACTTGTAAAGCCAATGGGTAGCAATAGCCTATGAAATATGGGTATAATGCAATAAATATAATTGAAAATTTGAGCTATATTACTTGCAACTAAATCTTATAGAAAAATAGAGAAATTGTAAAAGAGCTATTAGAATAATGCTTAATAGCCACTAAACTATTTTTATCTACAAAATGTTTATGCTTTCATACTAACCCTCTGCATATATATATTAATGGCTATAATGCCAAATATGCACAAAGATAACTAGAAACAATAAATGAAGGGCAAAAAAATTACTAAACCTGACCATATTTTTTGATGAAAGAAAGAAGATTTAACTATAATTTCTCCATCCATATAGAGTCATAATAACTTTGAAGTCTCCAAAATGGTATAATTCCAAAGATACGAACATATAAAAAGGAATAATAAGCAGAGAATGAAAGACATGAACAATAAATTAATCATTCTAACACCTCTTGTATAGTTTCTCTACTTTTCTTCAATATTTATTACCAAACAATGTATCTTGAATCATGTATCAATATGTTTCATGTGATATTCTTTTTTTCTCATTTGTTTGAACTACAGACCATTCCACGATTGCTCATTCAACAATACAACTTAATCAATATATTTTTTTGCACATTTCACAGTGCATGTTCAGTGTCAAAACCTTCCAACTTGCTATCAAACGCAATAGCAGGTGATGATTTTCCCAATACTCTGCTATCAAACCAACACCATAGTAGCTCTTTCGAGAATTCAACAAAAAGCGATATACTTTCCTACGCTACAACATTGAACATTACATTTACTTCCTCCCACACCATTGTACAACAATGCCAGGATGCATTAACCCTCACACAAGCAATGACTTTAAAGTACCATTCTACTTCCACATCTCAAGCTATATATATATATGTATGTATCTGTGTGTGTATGTATGTATGTATGTATGTATATATACACACACACACATAGAGGCACAAATGTATACATATATATGTGCATCGATGTGTATATAAATCTATATGCATGGATTCCTATGAGAACAATAACATATTTTGAACATTGTATTTGCATGCTTCCTCTATTTGATAATGAAAATAAAAAACACAAATATATATATATATATATATATATATATTTGTGTTTGTGTGTTAATTTTCTTTCCCTTTATTTATTGTTTACTCAACCCCACCACTACTAACCCACGTAATAAGAAAAATACACATCATCATAGAAAACCTTGGGAAATTTCCTGCCTCATGTCAGTGATTACTGGCTTCCGACGTTGGCAAATCCTATTCATGGTTGGGCTGGCAAAAAAAGCCTGGTGGAAATTTCCTAGGTGAAGATATGAACAATATAAGATGTAAACTATGACAATGAACAACCTATTATAAGCATGTTCAAATAGATGAGAAAAAGAGAATATCATGAAGCATGTTGATAAAAGACAATTAATCTATGTAATAGTTGGCATTTACCTATGATTCTTAACTATTTTCCTAATAGTTCTTTCACAATTTGTCTATTTTGCCTAGAATATTTATATCAATATGTTTTATGATACTCTTTTTCATAGTTCTGCTAAATGCATTTAGAATTGCATACTATAAATGTTCTTATAACTTTAGGGAAAATTCCCATCTTCATAAACAACTGTATGTAAATAGTCCTCTAAACAAGCTGAAAAGATAACTATACACACATGTAGAAATGTAATGGGTAGAGTAGACTATCTTTTTTGAACTCAAATGCATTCCCCTTTCATAGCCATTGTAGATTGTGGTTCATCTGATCCTAGAGGATAGCCACATACTCTTTCAATGTACATGTGAGAGGACAAAGAATTTCTTGTTTGTATTACATTATTTATCCCAATAAGCACATGAGAATGGTGTATGTTTCTCCATTCAACTAAACCATTTAGAATGTCATGGATGGCTTGGTATTCATGTCATGCATGGCTACATTTTTCCTATTTCTGGTTATTGCTTCTTAAATGTCACCATTCTTCATAAACACATTTCTACATGTACATCTTAGCCATGTAATGCAATGTTAAATTTTATCTCTTTCTATTTACAAAAGATAATGCTAACCTCTTTTGTTGTAGATCTATATTATTCCCTTTATAATGTTGCATTGATATAATAGACATCCAAAAAAAATAGTGTATTGTAAATTCTCTATTTCAAATTCTTTAATGCTCCAACAGCTTTATCAAATGCTACTCACACTTGTTAAACACCATCAATGTAATTACAAAAAAATTTCATTGTGAATATATAGATTTGGTAAAGCAATTGTAAATATTATTGATTATTTTCATTTTTAGGTTCTCTATATTGATTTTACCCATACACTTACTCACTTTTTATGCTTCCTTTTTTATTTTTCTTTCCCATCCACTAAAACACCCATGTCTTCTATTTGCAAGAACTAGTCTAAACCATGCAAAAGCATTCAAAAATCATGATACCTATTTTTTACAAAGTTGCAACAATAGAGAAAACACTACAATATGACAAATCAAATATGAGAACACTTGATTTTCCCCAACTTTGTTATTGTTTGATGTATGATGGAAATTCATGAAATTTATCATGGATGTTTCATACTTTTCTTGCTTAGGGGTTTGACTAGAGTCCACGAGACTCCATGATGCCAAAATGGTAGGGAGGATAATGAGCATGGATTTTGTGTTTTTTCTTTTAACTTCATATATTTCTTGTTACATAGATACATGTGTACACTAATTCTTATATACACTTGGCTTCCACAAACATAGTCTATAATAACATGTTTTTCATGTCAAAGCAAGTGTTGGGGAAGTACTTCAGACTTTGGTCATGTCATCTCAAAACAAGCCATATCTTTTATTCATTTATTCTAACAATGCAAACTATGTGTATTATTTCATTGCATTCTTCTTTTTGTGAGGTCTATTTATTTATTTTCCATCAACAATGGTGTAACTCAGTATTCAATAGCACTATGAATTAATTCATAACAAACTAATATTTTTATTTTCAGTTTCCTTGTAATTGACTACTTTTGAATTCTTTGTACCTATCTCCATTTTATTATAAAAAATATTGAATATTAAAGGCATTGGTAATAACTTTTTAAAAAAGGAGAATTGTTTATTGTTCCATACTTTTCATAAATATTATTTACTCCACAAGTTCAAGTTTTCCATGGATTTATATGCATATGTGTCTTAACATAATTAAATAAAAATCAATCAATTGATTGATTCCCCTAGACAAAAATATCAAATATATATGTGCATCTAGGTCTAATAAATATAAAACTAAAATATAGATAAAATTATCTCATACCTTAAATTTTGGAGAAAAATTATTGTTGTTAATTTAAAAAAAAATAATATTTTATTTAATTTTACAATTGTCATTTTTTACGAATAAATTTACTATATTTCTAAGATTATTAATTAAAATCAATTTTAAATAAATATTTTAACTATAATTATTAAAGATTACATATTAATAAAAAATAAGTTATTGATGATTAATTGCTTAAAATTAAAACTAATGGATACATTGTAACTATAACTATAATTATTAAATATTACATATTAATAGTTTTTAATGTCAAAACACAAAAAATGATCTCATTTTGTGCAAATCCTTTGTAATCTCACATCCATAGCCTGTGAAATAAGAACTAGCCTCACGTTATTACATATTGGCTTATTAACATGCTTTCTCTCTCTGGACTCATTCACATTTTTATTCCACATTTATTTCCAAAAAAAGTTTCCTTCTTCATTCCCACTAAATAGCCATCCACAATAGACCCCTATCAGCTAATTGTTGCATGCCTCTACATGCGACTTCTAGTATATATATTTTTAATATTAATATTTTGGATTACATTATATATTTTATTATTAAAATAAAAGAAAAAAAATAGATTGTATTATTTAATTTATTATGAGAATGTGAAAAATATTTTCTCCATCTTAATAAATTGTGATGATTGATATTTGAGAAAAAAGACAAATTACACGTTTATTATATAGAAATGTTCTAATCATTTTATGTTTTACTAATAGATCAATAAAATTAGTATTAATTTATACATGGATATTAACATAGTTAACAAAATGGTTCATTTTTAATATGCACTCTTAGATATATACATAGATATGTATTTAAGAAATAAAAAAGAGAGAACATATCCTATTATAAATATTGCATTTTAATTTTATATTACTTTGTACATACATATCATAAATATATAACTTTCACAAATATGAGTTACATTTATATATTTTGCAAAAAAATTTATATGTGCACATGTGCATTATTAGAAAAAACTTATGATTTGAACTCAATTAAATTGACACAAATTATAATAGATCATTTTTATTTATTTATAAGAATTCATTTTAAGATTTTTTTCAAAAATTATCTTTCTAGTATTTTCCTAACCCTATCTAACAAAATTAAAAAATGATATTTAGAAGTGTTTTTAACCATATATTTATTCACCACTTAAATCCCCCAATATTAAATAGTATTTTAAAAATAAACAAGGGTAAAAATTTATTGAATGAAAGAAACATTATAGAAAAATAAACAACCCACAAAAACTACCAACTGAACATGCAACAAAAGTCCCCAAAGGGACCCAACTAAGGAACCAATTACATATGAATGTTTTCCATGATTATCTTTTTGAGGGACAAAGAGAGCTTGGAGGATAAAAGACCCCTGTCATCTATAATCCACCTCTCCACATGCTTGGATGCCCACTTCACCAGAAGATTAGCTACCCTATTCCATTATCTAGGAATATGACTAAAAGAAACAAATTCCAAAGAACCGCATGTTAAATAGGTGTAGGACAATTGAGAGGGTGAATCAATTGTCACACAAATTCAAACTTAAAACTTTACCACTTATTAAATCTTAAACCACACTATTTTTTTATTAAATATGAGCATGAAACATAGATAACATAAAGTAAATCAACACAATGAACACTAGATCTTTACGTGGAAAACCCAATAAGGGAAAAACCACGGTGAGGGCTAACTCACAATATAAAGATTATAAACTGAATACAAAGGCTCACTTCCAAGGGCTCACTAACCAAAAGAGGACTCTGCCAACATATAAAGGATCACTACCTACAAAGGACTCACTATCCAATAGGGAAGCTCACTGCCTATAGATATAAAAGAGAACAAAAGATACACCACTGCAATTAAAGCACATTCGCATGATTACATAAACCTGTAGTTCACTACCTTGAGCACACTGAAAAATTGCTATCACAACTCACTCACACACACTTATTCTCTTATGATTTGTGGCACACTTTCATCACTTTGCATCACACTATCATAAACTCTTCACAATTCAACATGCTTTTATATTATTCTCAAACTTAGAAACTTTCTCCAAGGTTGGCCACAATACATGTATCGTTTCATAAAATAAAATTTGGTCAGAAAATCTAAATTCCTATGGTGGAAAGGAATAAGAGTGGACCAATAAAACATATAACCAAGACCAAAAATAATATTCTTGAATCTTCTACATGCTTTCTTAATTAAATTTTATTCCTTGAATGAAGTGTAAACACTAGGTCAGCCAAACCTAATGAAAACACAATTGAACAATGATATACAAGCTTCCCAACATGAAGATGACACACCAACACCTTAGCATGCTTCATTATTCACCAAAATTCATCTTATATTTCTTCATATATTTCCACAAAAAAATAGTAAACTCCAATGACTTAATACTTTTCACTAGATCATCCGAACTATGCAAACCTGTACTGGAATATAGAACTATGACTTCCTAATTACCAAACTCCAAACCTCTTTGCCAAAGCATAGGAAAGACCTTCACAAGACATCTCAAATCCACATGATCTGAAACAAATAGCAGAGGATTGTGAAGCAAACATATTTCTCCCAATCCTCAAAACACTGACTCTGTTGGTAGAACACACATATTGGTGAACACAACTTTCATGTACCATCTCACTAGAAGCTGAAACTTAGCATATGTTATCATGAAAATACCAACAACACACCTTCAGATCCGAACAAGCATAGGATCAACAATGGAGAAATGTGAAGCACATACCAGAGCACATTTTGAACACATTTTCATCACTTTGACTTCTTTTCTATATTAATTTTCTCAAAAGAACTTGGAAGCATCAAACCAACATATATGTAACACCATAAAGATAGCTCACTCACAAAATGTCAATAGCATCTCAACCATACATGTATAATCTACAACATAGTGAACTACATTCACGTCAATGACAATATTAATGACAACACCACCAGACTAGCTCATACTTGCAACAATCTCCCCCTTCGCCATTGATGGGAACACATAACCTTTTCTCCCCCTTTGACATCAATGGAAAGGAACAACTGCTTTGATTACTCCCCCTTAGGATTACACTCGTATTGTAACAATAAAAACCTTTTCTACCCCCCCTGCGGAGTAGACCCATTTATCAGTCCAGATAAATGAAGAATATGTGAATTCACTAGATTGATGCACCTTTATGAGCACCTATTTATGAGGGCCAATAACCCGCAACCTCTCCCTAAGATGCTCAAAATTATCCTTCTGAAGATCCTTAGTAAAGATGTTTGCAATTTGTTCCTTTGTAGTCACATACTCCAATCTAACTTCCTTTTCCAACAATTTTTCTCTCAAGAAGTGATACTTGATATATATGTGCTTCATTCTTGAATGCATAACCAGGTTCTTATAAATGTTTATTACACTTGTATTATCATAGAAAATAGAGATAGGCTCATCAAATACCACACCAATGTCTTTCAGAGTTTGCTTCATCCACAAAACTTGTTTGCAATAGGATGCTACAACAATATATTCTACTTCTACAGTGGATAAAGAAATCGAGTTTTGATTTTTACTCAACCGTGCAACTAATCTTCCATCAAGAAATAAAGAACAATCACTGGTACTCTTTCAATCATCTACACATCTAGCCCAATCAACATTTGTATAAGCACTCAGGGTGAAATCATTACTCTTAGGGTACCATAGTCCATAATCCAATGCGCCTTTAAGATATCTAAATATCCTTTTTGTAGCTATAAGATGTGTTTCTCTAGGATTTACTTGAAATCTGGAAACTAAACACACAACATGCATAATATCTGGTTTGGTAGTAGTAAGATAGAGTAGTCCGCCAATCATGGATATGTATTTGCTCTGATCAGTCTTAGCATATTCATCATCCTTACTTGGTTTACATATGGCTACCATAGGGGAACAAATTGGTTTAGAATCCTCCATCCCAAACCTTTTTAACAACTCTTTTACATGCTTACATTGTGAAATTAATATCCCTTTATCAATTTGATTCACTTGTAGATCAAGGAAGAAATTCAATTCACCAATCATAGACATCTCAAATTTTTTCTGCATTTCTTCAACAAACTTTTGACATGTGCCATCATTTCCACCAAAAATGATATCATCAACATAAACAACTACAATCAACATCTTATTACCTTGTACTTTGAAAAAGAGGTTGTTTTCAGAAAAAAACATTTGTTGAATCCTTGCTTTGTTAGATATCTAGATCTAGTCTTGCATACTAAGCTCTGGGAGCATGCTTCAATCCATACAATGATTTCTTCAATTTACAAACCATATCTAGTTTTTCAGACAACTAAAATCCTTCAGGTTCCTCCATGTATACTTCTCCTCCAACTCACCATTTAGAAAAGCTGACTTAACATCCATCTAATATACCTTGAAGTCCTTGTGGGTATAAAATGCCAAAAACATTCTGATAGATTCCATTATGGCTATAGGAGCAGATGTTTCTTCAAAATCTATACCTTCAACTTGTGAATATCCTTTGCAAACTAGTCTTTCCTTATTCCTTACTACTTCTCCATTTTCATTCAGTTTGTTTTGGAACACCCATTTTGATCCAATTACATTATTGTTTATAGGTCTAGGGACTATTTCCCATGTCTGATTCTTTTCTATTTGCTGCAGTTCCTCTTTCATAGCTCTCATCCAACTTTCATCCTCACATGCTTCTTTTATAGATTTAGGTTCTATTTTATAAAGTAAACACAAGTTTACCTTAGCTGCAACTCTACTTCTTGTCTTCACACCTTCACTCTTGTCTCCAATTATCTAATCTTCTAGATGATTCTTCTTTACATATTTAGGAGTCTAGCAGTAGGTTTCAGTTCATTCTCTTCTTCTTCTTCTTCTTCTTCCACTTTTTCTTCTTCTTCTTTCTCTTCTTCTTCCTTCTTATTTTCTTTAGGTGTATGTCCGCAGATAGGATCATTAGGTTCAACTCACTTATATCAATATGTTTGTGTATATCTCCATTAACTTTCACATTAGCACTTTGAATGATCTTTCTCAATCTTTTGTTAAAGTATCAGCATGCCTTGCTAGTAGTAGAGTATCCAAGAAATATTCCTTCATCACATATAGTATCAAAATTTCCAAGATTTTCATAAACTCTTTTAATATATAGCATTTGCTTTCAAATACTTGAATATATTTCATAGTAGGAGTCTTACCAGTCCATAACTCAAAAGGTGCCTTTATACTATTATGTCTGATCTAAACTCTATTAAGAACATAAATAGTAGTTGTATCACTTCTCTCTACATTGGACTCTTTCATCATAGTTCTTGAAACTTCCTGAACTATCCTATTTTCCCTTTCAACTACTCCATTCTATTGTGGGGTTCTTAGAGTAGAAAACTATTTTTTTATGCCATGCTTGTCATAGAATGCATTAAATTCACCACCTCTATCATATCTCAAACACTTGATTTCTAGATTTACTTCATTCTCCACTCTTTCTTTGAATGTACCTTAAACCTATCTAGGGCTTGATTCTTTTCTCTATGAAAAGAAACCCATGCCATTCTAGTGTAATCATCAATAAGCAACATGAAATATCTTTCACCATTCAAGCTTCCAATCTTAGTTGGACCACAGATATTGGTATGTACTAACTCTAGCATTACGATAGTAGAATGTTATTTTCCATGAAAGATACATCTTTTCTATTTTCCCAATTGAGAACTTTTGTAGATAGCATTAGTAGGTCTTATGATTCTAGGCAGTCCTTTGTCAATTTCACCTTTTCATTTCCTTTGTAAATGTCTTCCAACTTCTTCTAGACTTCATATGCAGTATCCAAAGAATTAACCTTGACTCACTCATTTTTAGATAAACCACTACAAATTGCATAATTCACCTTCTCATTTTCTTCATAAGCAGAGATCTCATATACAAAATTAACACCATCAGATGGAAGTGTATACTTATTCTCAACAACCTCATAGGCCTTGAAACCAAGAGAGATAATGTATCCTCTCATTGGTCCCTTCCGATAATTGTATTCAGTTCCATCAAACATAGAGATCGCCAATTTATGTGCCATCAGATCCTCCTTAAGCGGTTAAGCTCTACACAAGGAACCACAAGCTCTGATACCAATTGTTAAACAAATGTAGGACAACTCGGAGGGGGGATGAATCAGTTGTCACACAAATTCAAACTTAAAACTTTATCACTTATTAAATATTCAACCACACTATTTTGTTATTAAACATGAGCATGAAACACATATAATAGAAAGTAAATCAACATAATGAACACTAGATTTTTACGTGGAAAACCAAATAAGAGAAAAACCACGGTGAGGGTTAAATCACAATATAAAGATTATAAAGTGAATGCAAAGGCTCACTACCAAAAAGAGGACTCACTATCCAAATAAAAAGACTCATTACTTACAAAGGACTCACTGTCTAATAGGGAGGGTCACTGCCTACAAATACAAAAGAGAACAAAAGATCCACCACTACAATTAAAGTACATTCATAGGATTATAAAAGCCTTTAGTTCATTGCATTCAACACACTGTAAAACTACTATCACAACTCACTTACACACACTTTTTCTCTTATGATTTGTGGCACACTTTTGTCACTTTGCATCACATTGTCATAAACTCTTCACAATTCAACATTCTTTTATACTATTCTTAACCTTAGAAACTTTCTCCAAGGTTGGCCACAATATATCATTTCATAAATTCAAATTAGGTTCGAAACTCTAAATTCCTATAGTGGAAAGGAATAAGAGTGGACCAATAAAACATATAAACAAGACCACAAATAATATTCTTGAATATTCTACATGCTTTCTTAAGTAAATTTTATTCCTTGAATGAAGTGTAACCACTAGGTTTCCCAAACCTAATGAAAACACAATTGAAAAATGATGCACATGCTTCCCAATAAGAAGACACGCAAACACCTCAGCATGCTTCATTATTCATGAAACTTCATCATAGATTTCTTTAGATATGTCCGTAGTAAAATGATAAACTCCAATCCCTGAATACTTTTTGTGAACCAAGATTCCAAACCTACATAAACACAAGGAACACACATCATATTAGATCAAATGCAAGTTAGTATCGTGATTCCCCAAGAAATCCATTTGAATTACAAAGGAAGAAGAATGAAATGAAGAACATAAACAAGCATAAACCAAATATATTAAATCATATTCAAATGCAAAGAAAAATCTTAATCTCTTGGGGGAGTTGGTGCCAATTTGATGTGGAAATTGGCCCTTTCACAACCCCTATGCAAGCTTTGATGATTTGATGAAGATGCAATTCACTTTGTTGAATATTGAAGTGTGCTCCAAGATGAAAATCTATATAACCTAGCTAAGACTATGATGAAATGGATAATAATTGCTATGCTTGACTATGGATTTGAGTATAGTAAGTTTGCTAAAATTGTGGATGCTACAATGAGGAATGAAGCCTCTTATTTATATATTGACAAGTTGGAGAAATGCCCAAAATGAAGCAATGTGGGACTAACATTCAACCAATGGCAAGGTACCACTTGTCAAGAGATGGATGAATGAAGGATGTGCACATTTTGATGAATGTGCCCATAAATGCATAAATTTGAAATTTGAAAATGGTGAAATGACAAGGTGGAGGGAGAGTCAAATGGAGTAATGGCCACTTGGCTCAATACAAAAGGACATGTAAGATGAAATAAATACCTTGTTGGAAGGACTAAGTCCACTTGGATTTGAGTTCAAATTTGAGAGAATATTTCTCCATTATGCCATGTTGAGAGAAAATAGAGATTTAATAAATGAATTAAATCTATTTTCATGTGCAAGTGACAAAAGTTAGAGGACGAGACATGAATTAGGATTAAATTAATCAAAGGTTAATTAATTTAATGAAGGATTAGATGATGTGACAAATTTGACTTAGATTTATGGGTTGATTTAAATCAAATATGAGAAGAATATGATAAAAGGATTAATTAAATAAGGATATTTTATTTATTTAATTAAAGGAGTTGAAGTGACATTAAATAAAATAAGGTTTTAATTTATTTAATTTAATTAGATAGACTTTAGGGATTTAATCAAATAAAATTAATGATTTAATTAAATAGGGATAATTAGATCAGACTGATTGATTTAATTAACAAGAAAGAATGAATTAATCAGATAAATGATTTATTTAATTAAGGGAAGAAAATTGATGAATTTAATCAAATAAGGGTATTTGATTAAATGGTTGGACCAAGGGATGATTTAGGATGAAATGATGTTAGTAGTCGGGATCAGATGTGCAATGTCAATCAGTATATTTTCCATGTGTACATTTTGCCCCTCTTTGAAGTAAAGTACTTTCTACATTGGTTCAAAGAATAAAACTGTCTTAATTAAAATTCAAAAATTCTTTAATTTTTTTGAATGCCCCATTGCTGACCTAGTGAATGAAGAATTACACCAATATACTGCCCCCTTGAGAGATCAAGTGAAAATTTTCAATTTGAGGGTCAATTTCACAACAAAGAATTTCAAGATTTTGTTTAGCTCAAATGTTTGATGTAGACAGTCATCGGCCATGGGTAGCGTCATACCTACTTTGATATATTACACACACTTGATATTGATTTGTACCATGACAATTACATTATTGATGATATAAATGAGATGATTATGATGTTTATATGTAATGGATGATATGATGATGCATGGATGATATGGATGCAAATGATATGATATGACAATGCCTTTATGATTATGTAAATGGATGATAAATGTATGGTTTATGAGATGCTTAGAATAACCAATCTATATTATGCAATGATGGAATGTAATGCATGCAAGATGATCAATGTTTCTTGTATGATATGATTAATTGTCATGGAACCATGTTAGTGTGAAAAGAAAAAGATAGAAGAAAATAAGGGATTCCAACAAGAGATGAGATGATGATAATGATGATGATTTCTTGCCAAGGAGTTGGGATTTTCAAAGGACCAATTACCTTATGTTTGATTACACATGTTGGCACGATGCATCAAGGTATAAAGAACCAGGATGGCGTTGTACCTAGTGTGATGGACTTTGACTTGAAAATTAGATAGGAGTATTTCTATTCACACCTAGTGTATGGAACCTTATTCAAAAATACAGTTCAGATATTAGAAGCATCTCAGACCAAAACATAGAAAGGCAAGGCTTCCCATGTGGTCAACAAGATATCAAACATCTTCCCTATATCTAAACAAAACACGTACAACCAAGGCTATATTACAAAAATATCCAACAAGCACAGTAGATAAAAGATAATGATCATTGCCCCATTCCTATCTCTCTAGATCTTTTGATTAGACATCATTGAGAGGTCCTTGGAATGAGCGTAATAAGATAAATTAATAGATAAAGATAAACAAGCAAGCTAATGTTCTTCAATACCTCTAGCCAAGACTAAACTACGATGATGCTTGATGTTGATGTCCATTGTAGGAAGGATGCATCCTAGGACATGATGATATCAAATGATTTGATATGGGACTAATTGGATGATAGACTATTGACACAAATAGTTGACCAACTTGTTTACATACTGACCTAGACTTAAGATGTTGACATTTCAAGTTTTTACTTTTGAACTACTAGACTTGTTTCTGACTATTTCACCAAAGGTTGGGATGATGATTGTTTATTGTGGGTGAAAGCGAGATGAGACATGTTTTTTTCAAATATTTGGATGTTTTTGATTTTTTTTTAAGTGTTTTGAGGCTGTTTTTAGTATTTTCAAGATTTTACAAATGTTTTATTTTCAAATTTTCAATGTTTTGGGGTTTTATGAGATTTTGACCAAGAGTCTAACCTAAAGACATATTCTAAGGGCCTCGGGGGATAATTAATAGATTAGCCTTTCCTACATTAGACAAGAAGAGACCACATATTTTGACTAACACAAACTCGATTATTAATGAGATATGAACAAATGGATTGCTAGTTTATTATGACAGACTCCTAAAGGACTGACCTAAGTGTCTCAGGGGATGATCAAAGATCAACCTTGCCTATGTTCAAGGCTTAGAGACTCATAGGTCAACAAGGCAACTTTTTTTTTAACTTTTTTTGACTTTTTAACCTAATTTGGGATTTTGATATGTTTTAGATGTTTTGGGATTTTTGTGATTTTTTTATGTTTTTGGATTTTCTGAATGTTTTTGAATTTTTTGCATGATTTTGATGATTTGGATATGGAAATGTGTGATGATATTAGTGCTTTGTTTTGGAATTTTGTGTCTCGAGCACTAATCAAAGATTAACCTTGCTTACGTTTAAGCTCAAAGATGACATACTTTAGACGACATGTTTTTGACATTTTTTGTTTTTATGAGTGTTTTTGGATTTTTGATATGATTTTGGATGTTTTTATATTTTCACATGATTTTGATGTTTTGGATATGTGTGATAATATCAGTGCTTTGTTTGGGATTTTGTTGAAAACCAAGCTAGGTTTGATTGATCAAATTGATGGATTGATGATGATAACATTGTTGAGGATACACAACAATGCAAGGATAGTGTTAAGCGACACAAGGATTAGGAAAGATTTCCCAAGATGATGATAAACTAATTGGATTTTGATTGATCAGGATTTTGAAGCTTGATTTTGGAACAAAAGTTAGTTTTGGATGATTTGATGTGACATTGATGTGCAAATTAGATGTGACTGATAGTGATTGTTTGGAATGCTATTCGGTGAAAGATGGATCTTGATAAAGAATGTCTTCTCATCAAAATATTCCATGGGCTAGTGATTTGGATTTTTGCTCATAAGTGCTTTAACCAATTTGATTTTACATTTTCCAATGTTTGGATCACCACATAAGTTGGAGGATATAGATCAAGATTTATTCCTGAAGCAAGATGTGCATATCTGCCCCCAATGTCTAGCAATGTACAAAATGTCATAGATAGATGCTTGGATAGGTGTGTAGATGTATGGATGTGGTAAGCATGCAAAGGATGCCAAGGATTATCTTGTGATAAGATAACAGGTTCAAATAGAGGATGGTCATTTGGATAGCACCTCATGGCTCAGATACTGCTGGGTAGGATGGGATCAATGAAAATGACCCATGTCAAGATGTTTACCATAAGAAAGCATAAAGTGTGCACCAAACTTTTTCAAGATCAAGATAATGTGGAAGATGGATGAAAAATGGATTGGATCAATGGTTTATGGATGAATGGATTTATTATGGATAATATGGATGAAATGTTGGATTTATTATGGATGAGATAAGATGCTTTCACTTAAACTGGCTCACATAGATGCTCAACTCTACTCATGACAATTTTTTTCTAGGTTTTCATCATGGTACATACCCAAAGCACCACCCATGCGGTTTTCACTGGAGGACAATTTTTTACTATTTTCATGATTTTTCTATTTTTTTGATTTTTTGATTCTTTTGATTTTTTTTATTTTTCTTAAAGATTTTCAGCTCATGCTGAATTACCTTGTGGTGTTGATGTGGATGCTTCTATCATAATGTTCCATAGATATCTTTCCTGAAGAAGTTGTTTTTTCAAGATACGTGCACTTGAATGCAAATTTTGAGATTCTTGATCTGCTTTATTGATACCAAAGTTAACTTTGTCTCTATGCACACATCACAATAGAGTGCCTTTTGAATCCTTATGATGAAGGGTGGTTGCCAATACATGGTCAATGTGAGAATTGGATATCATGCGTGGAGGCATGGATGGAGTGTGTTTGGGGATAAAAGATGGATTGGTTGATAGTTTGGAACCTTTGACTTTACAAAGCTGGGAAGGTGAGCAATTATGGGTGGATACGAAAGTGTGTTTGGAATTAGGACCAACTACTTGATATACTTTATATGTTGCTTGAGAAGCCTACTTTTTATTTGTGGACATATTTGATGGATACTTTTCCCTTTTTTATTTTACCCTATAGTTTCTTTGACTAATGGAGTTTGATAGGGATAATCTTTCTTTGTATTTTTTTGTATCCATGTGTATTTGATTTGTCCATTATGCTCCTTAGCTTCTTCTACTTTGGTGACATTCTTCATACTTTGATTCAAATATTTCTTTTGATGTTGGTCCCAATTCATGGATGGAATGATGGGTGGATGAAGATTTGTGACGTGGCTAGTTGTAGTATTGACATTTATTTCACCATAAGGAATCTTCATGCTCCATATGTTGAATTTTTCTTGAGACACAGTTGGCCCTAGTATGGTGGTAGTATCGCCTTTGTTCTTTGCTTCTACTTGTTTTAAAATTTCTTGTTTAGTAAGCCTTCTCTAATAAATGACCACTGCAGATGATGTTATTTCAATTTGCTACTCTACTAACTCTGGAATATCCTATTCTATCTGACCTATTTCCTTGAATGGGTAAGGTTGGATACCTTCATACTTGATGTCCTTAGTCTGAATTTTGGATATATTTAATCCTGATGTTGATAATTTTATTTCATTGTAGGAATCAATAACCTCCTCTTTTTGTGTAATAGTGTTAGGAGTAAAGGAATCCTATTTTGAATGAAGATCATCTACGTGTCAATCCACATAAATAATCTCATGGGTAGATGGAGTAATATGTGATATGTGGATGTGATCATAATTCATGACATATTGTATAGATAGGAGAGTGTCTATTAGATCATTGTATTATCTTGGAGATAAAAAATCTTGATCTTGAATGATTTCATAATTTCTTTTGACATGCTTTGGATCAAGTTCTTGACGTGGGTCAATTTCAAAGGAAGGATTGCTTACAAAGGGTTCTTGGATATCTTCATTAGGAATCATAAGTGGCTCAATATCCTCTTGATCTTTGAGTGGACTTGTATCAAATAGTGAGCTAAGGATTCCATTGGTATCTATAACCATCAGGTCAAAGGATGTCAACATTTCTTAGAAAGGATCATTGCTAGACTTTGGTGACAAATGTTGATCATTCTTTGGAATAAATTCTTGAGATATGCCCTCTAACTCATTAGGTGTTGCAAAGACATTTTCAACATGATAATTGGTCGATGTGTCTTGGATTATGTCAATAGGATCAAATAACTCTAACACTCCTTGAAATAGATGACTAAAAAGTGGCTCTTGATGTATGGTGAGTTGGTCATTGGATGAGGTAGAAACATCTTCAATGTGCTCATTGATGGATGGATCTTGATCATTGTTTTCAACAATTGTGGTGGGGAGATTTTTAATGCTATTGACAATGGTTGAATCCTGATTATTGACCCCAACAGTGATTATCTTTTGATCAATAAGCTCTTGGATGATATTTTTGAGTCGAATACAATTTGATGTTGCATGTCCCTTTGTTTTGTGAAAATCACAATGGTGCTCCTTGTTATACCCTAGTGGTTTAACTTGGGGTTCTTGATAGTTCCCATAGACGAGGAGCTTGATGATATTTTTTTGTACCAATTGTTGCATGACCGATTCGATTGGTTTCCCAAGTGGTGTATATTTTGATTTATTACCCTATGAGACTTGTACTTTAATTTGACCTTGGGGTGATTAATTTTGGAGATGTGGTGATTGATATTTGGGATGTGGTGATTGATCTTCAAGATGTGGTGATTGGGTTTGTTGTTGATGTTGTTGATCTTGATATACAACCTTTTGACATTGGATATATTGTTCTTGATGTGGTTGTAGACACAACTCAATGCTTTGATCACATGGTTCAGCCAATGGTAGAGTGTATTGATTTTGGAGTGAAAATGTCTCTTGGCTCAATAATTCAATTAGTTTGGAAAGTGAATCAATTTAATCTTTATTTTGATCTTGAAACCCTTGATGTAGTTGATTTGGCTTTTGTTCAAGCGGATTTGGAATGTATACTTGTGGTGTTTGCATGGGATTATGGACAAATTGATATTGGAAAATGTTCTAATTTGGGATGATACTTAGATTTGGTATTTGAACATCATTGTGGTTAGAAAACATATTGCCTTGATTTAGGTAACTTTGATTTTGCATGGTGTTATCTTGACTTGGATCAATACATGGAGTTGTTAACATCTTGTTTGGACTTTGAACAACATTTGTATGATTTGCAAACATAGATATCCCAAAGTTTACCAAGTGTGGATTTGAAATGTTCATGTTTAGAAAACTTGTAATTGGAATGTATGGATTTTGTGGAATGATATTGTTTTGTTGAAGACTAATGCATTGATTATTTGGTTGATAGATTTGTAGGTTTGGACTTTGATTTAAATCTACCATTGGGAAAGGTGTTCCAAAATTTAGATTGGGTAGGCTCACATTTGTTGTGCCATTGAGGTTTGTAGGGGATAATGATGCCATGTGTGGATTGCATAAATGTGATTTTTGATAATCAATCAACATTGTAAGGCCTTGATAGTTTGGTTGACTTGGATTACTCATGATGTATGGATCAAGTTTATATTCCATGTTCTTCTTATGTTTTGATCTTGTTGCAAAAGTGACCTCTAAGGTGTTTAGGAACAATGATGAGATGAAGGATGAAAGGGGTGAATGATATGGGTGTTGAAATTTTAGGAACCTTGGAGGGATACTACACTTTTGGACTTTTGGATTTTTGATTTTTGATTTGATTTGGATTTTGATTTTGACTTGATTTGGATTTGATTTTGATTTTGATCTTTGGATTTGGATTTGATAATGAATTCATAAACTCTAAGAGGTTAGATGTTTTCTTGGAATGAATTTTTCCACAAGGTGATCATTTAACTAAGTGTATGAAGAAGGATTAATCTACAAACACCTAGTCAAAGAAGATGATTTTTTTTTTATTTCAAGAGGATTTTTCCAAAAGTCTAGTATGAATGATTTTTCCAATGGTTCAAAAGTTGTTTGTGGGATGGGTTTTGATTGATGTTGAGATGGAAGAAATGATTGGTTCTTTTATCCTAAATGAACCTAAGAACTTTGTTTACAAGGCCAAGGTTTTGAAGAACATGCTTGTCTCTAAGAGTACTTCAAACCAAAAGATCAATGTTTGCTCGAAAGACTATAAGACAAAAGATAAAAAAGCACATTTGTGGGGTTCAACTGATACCATCTTGATTAACGAGTTTCTCTTACTGCAAACACTTTCTTGATTATATTTTCAAACTATATGTCTAATGTCCTAATTTCTTATCATCCCACAAAGTGTGTTATGTGGAAATTAAGGAAATTAAGGAAAAAGTTCCCTATTGTTGACTTTAGTAAGAAAATTGAGATAAGATCCAAGGGTTTAGAAACCTCTAAGGATAAAATCCCAAGGGCAAGCAATAACACATGAATTTGGTCAATTGTATTTGCTTCCTAAAGGGTTTGAAGTTTTGATGACAAATGTTAAATGTTTGTTTCCCAATGTTTACGAACAAGCAACATGTTTTGTAACCAAGAACAAGCACAATCCTATGGATATGAAAGACCATATTTGTTCAGTCCCCACTTGGAAAAGTCCAGCTATGCTTATTTTTAGTGAATGGTTAGATGCTTGACCCCACTAGCTCCCCTCCATGACACTCACTTCTTGGAGTAGCCAAGCATCAATACCCATGAAACTCTGATGGCATACTTTCTATTTCTACTAAAAACTGTAAAAGTGTGGGGTGGCTTCAAAATGACTGTTCTTGCACCAACAAATAGATAGGAATTTTGGCCTTTCTATAACAAAGCTTTTAATTCATACTTTTTGTTCATAGGAGTTGATCCATTGAGGCAATGGACCATTGATTTCCTTCTTGTCAAAACCAACTGTGTGATACTAGCCTTTGTTCTAGTACACACTTTTATATCCTAGCTAGAAATACACTTGGATTTAGTGTGTTACCAGTTGAGTCATTCCCTTAGGTGAGTAATTTTCCCCCAAGCTAGGCCCTCTAAGATAAACAATAGTGAGCAAACATATCTGTAACTTGATCAATCTTTGTTGAGAAACAAAGAGAGAATACACGCGATAGGTTCCACTCACACTCACAATATGTGTTCAATTTTAATCCAAAATGAAGTGTAGAGGAAATATTTTATGAAAGTTAATGTCACCAAAAAAACTTTTGATTCTCAAGATCCCCGTGAAGCATGAGAGAAGTGCATACACTTTTTTATATGAGATTAATTTGTACAAAATATTACAAAGCACAAAGGACACATGTTCATTTTAAATCCACAAAGCCAAAGTGAATTCTTTTTAGTGCACCAATAAGAAGTGTGTGATTGTTTAATTGTTAACTTTAAACAAAATCTAGTAAATTTTCCTAAGGTTCTTTTTAATCCTTTTTTCTTGTTCTTTTTAGAGCCCAAATTGAAATCTATTTTGTCCTAAACGCTTGAAGAGAAAATCCTTAAAGTTGGAATTATAATTGCTTCCAAGAGTGTCTAAAGACACTTGGTACAATAGAGAAATGATGTCAGAAGAATATTTGCTTTTGTTTCCTCCTCTCCTTTTTTATTTCCTAACCTGAAAAAGTGCTCAAAATGTTAGATGAGATCAAGAAATAAGAGGATATAAGGGTTAGATGAATCATTAAGCATAAAAATATTAAAACATAGACCAAGTTATAATGTGATTTGTATTTAGATGTAAAATTGAAAATTTTAAATCCGTAAAAGTTAAGAAAAACCTACACCATTAGATATCTTACGAAATTCTGCCTCTTTTCAAAAAAATAGTTTCAAAAAATACCTCTGTATGACCAGGATATCATCATTTTAAAACTAACTATAAAAGCACTAAAACAATGTGTAGAAGTGCTAAAAGAATGTGTAGAAGCACTAAAAGAATGTACAAAAGCACTAAAAGATGTGCAAAAGTGCTAAAGATGTGTAGAAGCACTGAAACAGTGTGCATAAAACACTATAATAGTGTGTAAAAGTGCTATAACGGTTTGTAGAAGTGCCAAAACAGTGTGTAGAAGCATCGAAACAATGTGCAAATGTGCTATAACAGGGATTAACGAACAAAATTGTCAAAAAATAGCAATTTAAAAAAAAAAAGTGTTAGATTTGTAATTCAAGCCCTCTTAGTGCCAAAATGTGAACCAAGATTCCAAACCTACATAAACACAAGGAACAAAAATCATATTAGATCAAATACAAGTTAGTATCATGATTCCCCAAGAAATCCATTTGAATTGCAAAGGAAGTAGAATGAAATGAAGAACATAAACAAGTATAAACCAAAGATATTAAATCGTATTCAAATGAAAAGCTTGACTCTTAATATCTTGGGGGAGTTGGTGCCAATTTGATGTGGAAATTGACCCTTTCCCAACCCCTATGCAAGCATTGATGATTTGATGAAGATGTGATCCACTTTTTTGAAGATTGAAGTGTGCTCCAAGATGAAAATATGCATAACCTAGCTAAGACTTTGATGAAATGGATAAGAATTGCTATGCTTGAGTATGGATTTGAGTATAGTAAGTTTGCTTAAATTGTGGATGCTAAAATGAGGAATGAAGCCTCTTATTTATAGATTGACAGGTTGGAGAAGTGTCCAAAATGAAGCATTATGGGAATAACATTCAACCAATGGTAAGGTTCCACTTGTCAAGAGATGGATGGATGAAGGATGTGCACATTTTGATGAATGTGCCCATAAATGCATAAATTTGAAATTTGAAAATGGTGAATTGAAAAGGTGGAGGGAGAGTCAAATGGAGTAATGGCCACTTGGCTCAATGCAAAAGGACATGTAAGATGAAATAAATGTCTTGTTGGAAGGACTAAGTCCACTTGGATTTGAATTCAAATTTGAGAGAATATTTCTCCATTATGCCATGTTGAGAGAAAATAGAGATTTAATAAATGAATTAAATCTATTTTCATGTGCAAGTGGAAAAAACTAGAGGATGGGACATGAATTAGGATTAAATTAATCAAAGGTTAATTAATTTAATCAAGGATTAGATGATGTGACAAATTTGACTTAGATTTATGGGTTGATTTAAATCAAATATGAGAAGAATATGATAAAAAGATTAATTAAATAAGGATTTTTTATTTATTTAATTAAAGAAACTGAAGTTACATTAAATCAAATAAGGTTTTAATTTATTTAATTTAATGAGATAGACTTTATGGATTTAATCAAATAAAATTAATTATTTAATTAAATAGGGATAATTAGATCAGACTGATTGATTTAATTAACAAGAAATAATGACTTAGTTAGATAAATGATTTATTTGATTAAGGGAGAAAAATTGATGAATTTAATCAAATAAGGGTATTTGATTGAATGGTTAGACCAAGGGATGATATAGAATGAAACGTTGTTAGTAGTTAGGATCAAATGTGCAATGTCAATTAGTATATTTTCCATGTCTACACTTTTCACGAGATTATCCGAACTATGCAAACCTGTACTGGAATATAGAACCATGACTTCCTGATTACCAAACTCCAAACCTCTTTTCCAAAGCATAGGAAAGGCCTTCACAAGACATATCCTAGATTTGCATGATCTGAAATGAAACAGCAGAGGTCTGCAGAGCAAACATATTTCTCCCAGTTCACAAAATTCTAACTTTGCCGATAGAACACACATACTGGTGGACACAACTTTCACATACCATCTCACCAGAAGGTGAAACTTAGCATATGTTATAATGAAAATACCAGCAACATGCCTTCAAATCCGTACAAGCATAGGATCAACACATGATAAATGCATAACACATACCAGAGTACATTTTGAACACATTTTCATCACTCTGACTTCTTTTCTATATTAATTTTCTCAAAATCACTTGGAAAATTTCATCAAACCAACATATCTGCAACACCATAAAGATAGTTCCATGTACTCACAACATTTCACTAGCATCTCAACCATACATGTACAATTTGCAACATACTGAATTGTGTTGACATCAATGACAATAGCACTAGACTAGCTCATACTTGCAACACTACATAACTTCACTAATCCATTTGATCATCACAACCAGTTGCCAATTAACACCATTGAATCTCTACTCATTTATCATATCAACTACAATCTAAGAATCAGATTCACAAATAATTCTCTTCTAGCCTAGTGAACAACCCCTTTCAATAGCATGAAAAAATAGCAAGAGCCTCCATGAGATTATTAGATTGGTGACCCTTATAAATAGAAAAGAAAAAAACCACCCAACCATTACTATCTCAAACCTACAAGCTCTATAATTATAGTCAACTTTATTTAAATTGATAATAAATTATCCATCCATTTGAATAAACCTTTATATTCTATATATCTTTTTTCCATTATATTAATTGATTTTATAACCATAAGAATCAACTATTTTATTTTTTTGACTTAATCATAAGTGTTCCTTGGCCCTAAATTTCATGATGTTTTGGTTCCTCCTTTTGTTATCAACTTAGCATTCTTTTCACTAGTCAATATCTTACTAAAAGCTTCATGTGTAATATAATCATTACAAATATACTATTGCTAAAAAAATGCGGACACAAAAATATTCATAATTTTATATAGAAAAGAATCAATTGAAATATACATTATCATTAATGATCCCTATCTCGATCTTATCTCTTTTTAATTCATCAGCTTAAATATGCATTATCATTAATAAACTCTATCTTGATCTTATATCTTTATAAAACACAAATTCTAAATTTGGTAATATATGATTTAATGTCATAACCCATCCATTCAAGAATTTTAGTATTGCCTTTATTTTATTTTATTTGTAACTAAAAATAAAGATCTTCTTTATCCAATTAAGTAAACTATGTAGTTTACACAAGATAAAATAAATCTTTCATACTCTTTTCTACTCCATTTGTGATTCTTTATAGCACTTACAAGTTTATTGTTACACTAGAATATTAGTTCTTTTCTTAAAGTGTCAATTTTACTATAACTTTTGATATTACCAATTATGGAGATGGTAGTATAAGATCCCTTCCATTTCTTTGAAACCTTAAATAATTATTTCAACCACAAGGAAATAAATTATCTTCACCTTTTCCCCTTTTGAGTATACAACTAATTAATTCTATAATTATTTTGAAATCATTATTTACTTACATGTCCATGTCATTAGAGAGAATTATAATATTTAAGATTTTATTTTCCTCTTTTTGCACCTTGGCCATCTAATACATTAAACTAGATAATCTATCCCTATACAAATTGCCTCTTCAACTTCACTCTATTTATTTTATGTCTCATTGGCTGAAGATGGTTCTCTAATATCCTCTTACAATTGAAATACCTCATGTACAATGGTTTCCCATAAAAAATATTTTTCAACATAAGTTACAATAACATTTATTTTATTTTAGAGGAAGATGTAAAAATACTAGTTCAAGATCTTTTGGCATAACTTCCTAGTTTAATTCCATTTAGGTGATCTATTCCACATTCTTTGTACCTTCCTCATAATCTTCTTTATGAAAAGTGTCAATGATTTTCTTAAAGCACACCACTTTTTCTATAATTTTTGGTGCTACCAATTATGCATATGGTACTATAGAATCCTTCCATTCTTTGAAAACTTAAATAACTATTTTAACCACAAGGAAATTTAAATTATCTTCACCTTTTTCCCTTTTAAGCATACAACTAATTAATTCTCTATTTTTTTAAAAATCTTTATTTAATTGCATGTCCATATCAGTAGAGAGTTAAAATATTTTAGTTTTTCTTTTCCTCTTCTTGCACCTTGGACATCTAATACATTAAACTAGATAAGCTCTCCCCATAGCAATTACCTCTTCTACTTCAATCTATTTATTTTATGTCTTATTGGTTGAAGATGGTTCTCTAATATCCTCTTACAATTGAAATACTTCATGTACCATGGTTTCCCATAACTTTTTTATTTTTTGAATAAACGTAGGTTACAATAACATTTATTTTATTTTAGAGGAAGATCTAATATTACTAAGATATAATAATATTCCACATTCTTTGTACCTTCCTCATCATCTTCTTTATGAAAAGTGTGTTCTCAAAATATATATCTTTATTGTCATTTTATTTTTCTTTCTCCCTCTCTTTCCTTTCTTGTTTTCCCCCTTATTTTGAAGTTTTCCTTTCTTCTAGTCCCCTAGGTATGACACTTATTTTAACAAAAATCATTGTGTAGTGCTTTTTTTTAATCTCACTATAAGGTAGGTAAGTGTAATCCTAATTAGAGCTTATGGGTGGGGATGGCAATTTTTTCTGAAGTTGCGATTGTGCATGCCTCCACAAGTCAGGGGAAACCCTAGTAGCGACATTGCATGTTATTATTTGTGAGTTTAGATCTATGTAAGGGGTGTCTAGAAGGGATTCAACTTGGCTTGGGAGGTTTGCATTTTATTTTTCTGCTAATTTTTTTGTTGTTTATTTCCTTCTCTACCATGCGGTGTGGTTGAGGTGGGGTTTTTTAATTGTATGTAGTTTTTTTTATACTTTCTTCTTAATAGTTTTGGTGGTGCTATGATATCTAGTATTGAGGCTTATATTTCTTTGTGGCATCATATTTGTAATGGAAAAATAGGGTGCTTCTTGGAGTTTGATGGATTTTCATGGAATGGATTGTGCAGATCCCTCTACTTCATCACATGTAAAGGTTATGGATCATTTAAATAAAGTTTCAGTTAGAGATGGTTCTCTTTTTGAGAAAGGATTTTCCAAAATATAGAAATTGAATGGTTTTTTGGAAAGATTCCAAGACTATTCTATCTTGGCGATTCAACCTGAGCCTATCTTAGAGGACATTTCCTACTTGAGCAATCATGCTCTAATCTATCAATTTATGGGTCTTCGACTCTCATTACCAGATCTTCAATCTTGGGCTCATTGAACTTAGAACCTTGAAGGGGATATGGAGATAATGATGGCTTCTAATAATTACTTTTTGGTTGTGTTTACATGCATGTGGAAGACCAAAATAGGACTTTTGAGGGAGGGCCCTAATTTTTTAATCAAATTGGTCTCTTTATGAAACCATGTCATGCAAGGTTTAATTTAGTTGAGGAGCTACCTTCAATGGTTCTTGTTTGGGTCTATCTTCCTCAACTTTTGATTGAGTTTTGGAGAAGTGACATTTTGCACATGATTTATCTTTTCCTTAGCAAGCTATTTGGTCAAGCTCACAAAACTCTTGATAAGAAGGTAATCTCTTATGCTTGAACTAGTGTTGAGATATATTTAAATAATATATTGCTAGATTCTTTGGAGATATGTAGTGGTTCCTCTTCTTGGATTCAACACCTCAATTTTGAAACCCTTCCTTTCAAATGTTGTCTTTGTCATGGGAATTTATGAAGGAAATTTCCATGATTCAATCAAGTGACTAATATAGCTAGGTATCCCTCCAAATTTGTTCCTATGAATGATAAAGGGAAGGCTCCTTTGGTTGAGGGGGGGGGGCTATGGAAAAGGATGGATTATTCCTGTTAAGCCTCAAAATAAAGGGATAGGCCAAAAGAGAACTCTTAAGCATAGACAAAATGATGAAATATTTAATCAGTTCAAGGCTTTGGAGGATTTAATTCATGAAGAGGGAATTTCAGATGTGCTTCCCTCCCACAGTGGATCTTTAGAGGTGGTTTCATATTAGGATAAGTAGATATTAATCAGAATCCATCTTCGATGACTTTTTAGGATGGTCAAATGGAAACAAATTTTCCTTCCCGATTGCAAGATCTTGGAGTGGCTTTGGTCCCTAAGGATGATGGTGGCTTAGAAGTTTATATTCCTTCTTTGGTGGATGGGTCTTTTGATTTTAGTAAACATGGTGGGGTTGTTCATGCTCTAGGTTTGTAGAAAAAGACCATTAAAAAGGGGCCTTTAAAGAAATTGTCTAAGGTTGGATGCAAGAAAGACCTTGAGAAGGTTAAATTATTGGGTGAGACGTTGGTGGATTTTGGGTTGGTGAAACCCTTAGATTCCCATTTCTCTCATTCTCATAAATTATTATCATCTCTTGGAATGTGAGGGGTATGAATAACATCTCTAAACAAAAGGTTATTCATGAGATGACTAGATATCATTCTCCTGATATTGTCTTTATTCAAGAAAATAAGTTGATAATGGATAACATGTTGAATATAGATTTTAGTGTCTAGCCTACTAGCTATTGTTAGTGTATTGTTGCCCTTAGTAGTTCTAGTGGTGTGGCTTGTTTTTGGGATCCAAGAAAGGTTGCTCCTTTGTGGTGGGTCATGAGTAGCTCTTCAATCTCCATGATTGCTTCCAGTTTTGAATCTGGTGAATCATTCCTTTTCACTAATTTTTATGTTGCTATTGATCTTCTTGGTAAATCTCAACTTTGGATTCATATTAATTATGTTTTGTCTCTTTCTCCTCTTCTTCCTTGGATTGTAGCAAGTGATTTTAATGTTTTTTCTTGCTTGGAGGAGAAGAGGGGGGGTATTTCCAGGCTTGACCCTTATGCTTTCCTTCTAAGGGACAACATGGATTGTTTGAATTTAATTGATGTGAAACCAAATAATGGTAACCTCACTTCGAATAATCATAGGTGTGGAGATGCTGCTATCTTTGAGAGGCTTGATAGGTTTTCTAACTCCTATTTTTGGGTTGGTGATAGTTGGGCTACAAGCTTTGAGACCATGGATTATAGGGTTCTAATCACTAGTCTATTAAACTTTCAATTTTTCCTTTTATAGTTCATAAGAACCCTTCTTACAAGTTTAAACTCATGTGGTTATGAGATATTTCACTCCATGAGTTAATGATTTATTGGTGGAATATAGGGTGGAATGCAAATGGTACAACTACGTATACCTTTGTTAAAAGGTTGTATTATTTGAAATATAGACTTAAGAAGTGGAACAAGCAGTGTTTCGGGAAACTTCATCATAATAAAATGGCAGCCTAGGCTCATTTGGACTCTATCACTCACTAGATTAGGGATCTTGGTCTTTTGATTGAGTTCAATATAGAGGAGGCAATGAAAACTAAGGTGCTTGAGGAATGGGAGTTGAGAGAGGATATCTTTTGGAAACAAAAGTATCATATTGATTGGCTTCAAGAGGGAGATAGAAATACTACCTTCTTCCATAACTCTATTGTTGCTAGGAGAAATGCAAATCTTATCACCTCTCTCATTTCTTTGGCATGAACTAAACTTTCTTCATGAGTGGAACTTTCTCAATAGGCTTCTCATTTCCTTTCAACTCTGTTTATTGAGGATTTTCCCCTTGTGAGTATAGAGGAAAATTATATTCTTGCTTGAATTGCTTCTTTGGTTTCTAATGAGATGAATAGGTTTCTTTTTTTGGTCCATCTCTCTGCAAGAATTGGAGACTATCATATTTCAAATGAAAAGGTAAAGTCCTTGGCCCAAATGTTTTTTTGTTGAGCCTTTTCAAGTATTTTGGGGGATTATTAAGGTTGATCTCTTGGAGGTATTTCAAGAGTCGCAGAGGAATAAGAAAATTTTAAAGGTAATGAACTCCACTTTTCTTGCTCTTATTTCAGAAAGGGAAGGTGCTTGTTCCATGGACCAGTTTTGACCCATTGCTATTTCCAATGTGGTTTATAAATTTATTACTAAACTGATTATGAAGAGGCTTAAGCCTTAGGTTAATTATTTGATTTCGAATGAGTAGGGGGTTTTGTTGCAAGAAAAAAAATCTTGGATAAATCTTATGATAGAGTCAAATGGGCCTTTTTTTATAGAAGTTTCTCTTGGCTTTCAGATTTGATAGAGAGTGGGTTGATTGGACCATGAGTTTTGTGAATTCTACTTCATGTTTGGTTCTTATTAATGGGAAACTTCTAGAGTTATTTGGAGCTTCTAGGGGTCTTTGACAAGGGGATCCTTTGTCCCCTTATTTGTTTATAATTATGGTTGAGGGGCTGAGAAGATTTATCAAGTCTTGTGTTAGGTAAGGGATGATCTAGGGGTGGAGTTAGGGTAATAGTTTGTCACATATTTCTCACCTCCAATTTGTTGATGATATTGCCTTAATGGGCATGGAAAAAATAAATGAAACAGTGAAATTAAGGAAGGATTTGGATACTCATTTGGCTGCCTCTAGTAATTTAAAGATTAATGACTTGAAAAGTTTTCAATTTTTATTCTTTAATATGCCTTAGCTTATTTATTTTAAGATTGCTCGAATTCATTGATTTTAGATTGAATCTCTTCCTTTGATCTATTTTGGGATTCCCCTTACTATGAGTTCTCAACCAAAGATTTTTGGAAGGATGTTTTGGATAAGTTCCATAGGAGGGTTAGCCATTGGACTCACAAGTGGCTTTCTTCTACTAGGCATGTGGTGCTACTCAAATTTGTGGTTCAATCTCTTCTTATTTACCATTGTGTTGTGTAGGTTGCTCCCACTAACTTTGTTACAGAGTTTGATGCTCTCGCTCATCAATTCCTTTGGGTGGGTAATTTTATTAATTTGAAGTGGAGTCCAGTTATGTGGGATTCTATTTGTAGGTTAAAACAAGAGGGAGGTCTTGGGCTCAAGTTTTCTAGTTTGAATGGTGAGGCTTTAGCTGCTGAGTTATATTAGTGATGGTGCATTAGCTAGGATCAAGATTGGTTTAGAATTCTCACTCATAAGTATCTATGTGGGGTGAATTCCTATGATGTGCCTTGGTATAGTCTCCTTGGTAAGGGGTCTATGATTTGGGATACCCTCAAAAGAGGGGCTAAGTTGATAAAGGAGGGTCTTTTCTAGATTTTCTATAAGGGTTTGAAATATCTTTTTTGGTATGATTCTTGGGAAGGTTATCCCATATTATATCTATTTTTCCTCATTCTCAACCTCTTTGTGATGGTTTGACTGAAGCTAGTTGGAGTAAGGTGGAAGAATTCAAAAATATTTAGGTCCTGGGTTAGGTGGACATTGTTTGTTGGAGGAATCCTTAGGAGTGGCCTCCAGGAGGTACTATATAGGCGAGACAAGAGCTTGCTAGTATTTTGGTTGGTAGGATGTGAAATTCTCTGAAGGGGAGGGATATTTTGGCCTAGGGTCTAGATTTGAAAGGAAAATTTTATGTTGCCTCTTGGTATATGGAGCTAGATAGATAATTGTATGGGAAGGTTGGGGTTCCTCGGTGGAAGCAAGTTTGGAATATATTTCTTGGCGTTAAGTGTAACTTTTTCTTATGGTTGGTTGTACAAAATAGATGTCTTACATGTGAAGATATGTGGAAGAGAGGGTTCCAAAGTCCTTCCATTTGTGTTTTATGTAATAATAGTGAGGAGTTTTCTTCACACCTCTTCTTTTAGTTTCCTTACTCTAGGGAGATTTGGCATCTCTAGTGGGGAGTTTGGGAACATGATTGTGTTTATGACTCTTCTTTGTTAGTTTTTTGGGAAAGTTTTTGGATACCTCTTTCCAAGATTTCTTTTCTTTAGATTGCTTGCGTTATTAGACCTACTTTTATTATTTAGAATCATTGGTTAGTAAGAAATCAAAGTATTTTCCAAGATGTGAAGTTGGTGGAGGATCATTTATGGGGGGAGATCATCAATAGGATCCAAGAGGCTATCTTAGCTAAATGTGACCTTTCAATTTATGTGGATCTTAATGATTTTATTTTTTTCAAGAATTTGAACTTGGTGGATAGAGGTTCTAGATTCTTTGATAGTAATGGTCCTTACTAGTTCAAGAAGAAGATTCATTGGAAGGGTCAATGGTGCCCTCCTCCTCAAGGTATTTTGAAGATAAATACTAGTCTAGCTCTTCTAGGGGTAATCCTAGGAATTCGGGGATTTCTGGTATTGGTAGAGACAATAATAGAGGTGTGGTGTTTTTCTTCTCTATTTATAAGGTTCATCATTCTAATAATCTCATGGAGGCTCTTGCGATTCTTCATGTTGTTGAAAGGGGTTGTTCCCCAGGTTGGAAAAGGATAATTTATGAGTTTAATTCACAAATTGTGGTTGATATGCTAAATGATCAAATACTAGATGGTGCTAATTGGTAGCTAGTTGTTGCAATCAAATAGATTGTGAATTTGTGTAGTTCTTTGGAATTTGTGTCTTTTTTGTCATATTCATAGGGAATGGAATAGGGTGGCTGATCTTTTGGAAAAGTGGGCCTTTGAGCATTTGGAGGGGTGGGTTATTGATGACTAGGGACTTCTATCCTCATAGTATTCTTTGTCCCTCCAAAAGTTAATCATGGAGGACAAGCATTTGTAATTGGTTCTTTGGTTGGGTTCCTCTAGGGATTATTTTTGTTGGCTGGTTGGTGGCTCTTTGTGGGATTTTCCACTATTGCTTTGTAATGTTTCTTCATTTCAATAAAATTTTACCCCCTCCTTTTAAAAAATTCTCACAATAAGTTAGAAATTCATTTAAATCCATAATAATTATAAGAAGAGATTCTTCTTTTTTATTTTATTGAATTATATATATAATTTTAAGAAATAATTTCTCTTGAGATTTGTACTTGTTCTTTCTCTAGTATGAAAAAAAAAGAAAAGAAAAACACCAAAACAACGTATTCATCAATTTAATGGCTTCTGCTAACTAGCTTTAATTTTCTTATTGAAAAATATAATAGGAAATAGTGTTTCAAGAAAAATCCTTCTCAACATAGTCCATAATTTTTTTTAAATAGCTCAGTTTTACTCTATCAACACTAAGACGACATTGAATTTGAGGAAGAAGAGGAAATAAAAGTTGAGGAGGGGAAGGATAACATTGTTGAAGAAGAAATTTCTAGAAGATTCTAAAGGACTTGAATGGCAGTAGGGATTTGGTAAGGAAAACCTTATTGAGGAGTTAGAGGATATGTAAAATGAAGATTGAATCCACAATAGCCTCGATAAAAAATATGGAAGATAAAATAATGGAAACGCCTACCTTCTCCCTACGTGATGTGCTTGAAGGTGATGGCAATAATATAAGAAATACTTGATTTATTTCCTTGAGAAAGATGTTGGAAATATAACTACTATTATGGATGGGATCATGCAACATGTAATTTTTGGTGTTGTGTCTAGTAAGTCCAATATTAGGAAACTTAATCTTGAGGAAAATTGGGAAAGAATAGGAGATGAATCTAAGGGCTTCAGCTAGTAATAGGGTTAAATGAGAAGGACTAGAAGATGAATATTGACATATTGAAGATGAATTGGGATCTCATTAGCTCATCTAAAAAGTAACTATTTTTTGTATTTTCTATTTTGGATTCTTTATGGCCAATTTGTCTTTCATTTTGCTACTCTCAGGTACGTTTATACGAGGTCTGGATACCCCCTTTGATGGTTTCTAGTTTTTAGGCCAGTTTGGCCTTTGCTTCTCCATTTGTTTCTCTTAAACTCTTGGGTTCAAGGGCCCTTCCCATGCTTTTAATATAAAAACACTAGATATATTTGTAGGAGAAGAACTAGATCTTTTACTATAAAAATATTAGATTATCTTGTGCCCGATGTCCTAGAAAAAAATTAATCAAATTTTGAAGTATCAGTGATAAACTTTAAAATAAATTAATAGGTTTTACTATACTACCAAAATTTGGATACTATTAGTTTTCTTCACAAAGATGATTGGCATAGGATGATAGGTCTAGAGACATCATTAGATAGAAAATACCATCTCAGATGAGTTACTAATGGTGAATTTAATATAATAATAAAAAAGAATATGTCACTAAGTATTATGTATTGAGAGGTTAATTTATTAATATTATTATTTATTGTGGAAAATATAGTGAAGGGGGTAATGTTTGGGTTTAAGTGACAAGGATTTGGGTAAAAGAATAGAAATAGAAATTTATTCCCCTTTAATTTTTTGTTCATGAAGGACTAAAGAAGAATTTATTATGTTATTTATACAAACAATTCTAAGTAGAACTATTAAATCCCAAGTGCACGTAATGATTCAATTGTTGATATGCCATATAGGAGATATAAGTTTTCTTGGAAAAGAAGGATATGATATGTACACATTGTAGGAAAATATATAAGGTAAAGTGGAAAGGAATCCCTTGTGGAAATTTAGTTGGAATAACAATGATTGCATAGCCTTCAACTTATTTTATCATAATTTTCATTCATGTTTGGTTTCCCCTTTAGCACGTGTTTTATCTCTTAATAATATCTTTTCTACTCTTTTGTACCTTTATTTAGGCTTACATACTTTATATTACCCCTTTAATGTGTTTATAAACTTCTCTAAGAATTATATTATCCTTATTTAAGACATGTTATGTTTGAAGGGTCAAATGCTTGATTAATCTTATCACAAATCAAAAGACATTTATACAAGGTGGATATAGTTACAATTTTCTCACCGAGTTAGAAAGTAATATAATAGTTAATACTTTAAAATAACTACTACACTAGCATTACTCCACTTATTACATTGTTCTTACAAATATATCCCTGAAATATTAGAATTTGCTTTGCCAAGGGACCCCTCTTATGGCTTACATAAACAAACTTGTTGATTAAAAAATAGATACACATTCTTGAGAAGATATTCATTTGAAGAAAAAAATCCTAAATCAAATGGAACTCATCACTTGCTATCTCGTGACCCTTGAAAGGGTGTAGCTTCAAGTTGAATTCTTGAACTAACATTTTCTTGAACTCCCAAATCATTGATTCTTGATTTATTCAACAACAATCCATATTGAGATCTACAAATATAAGGCTCCATCAAGTTGTGTCATGATCCTCAGAAGGGTATAATTCTCAATCATAGTCTTGTAAACTTGTTAGATAAAAATCCATATCAAGTTCAACACCAAATCCCTTACTTGTCTCCAAAAATAAAACTTCACAATATATGTATTCTTGAAATCCATTAGCACTAAAAAGGAAAAGAAAGAAACAATGAAAAAATGCTTCTCATACAAAGCACCATATCAAAGTGAGAAGTTGACTTGAGATGATGGAAATTCTTACATCATCTGGTGCCACCAACATCTAATAGATCTTGTTATAATTTTTCCATTTGATGTCTTGGGTGAGTCTTTGGAGACCTCATTAGGTGTAGTAAAGATAGTGTCGAAAGACCAAGCATAATTGATTGATGATTCATTGGTGATATTGATGAACCCATCTACAAGATACTCAACAATATACTTTTCCAAGGAATGGTTGGTACATCTCAGGGAAGATATATAAATTGTTTGAAATCTTACAATTCTCATAAACCGGATTCAAGTGGCCTCTTCTCTTGCAAATTCATTTACCTCCAAGTTACCACTAATAGGGGATGTATGCAAATGAATATGTGTTCATTTATAATTTCAAATATGTTTGAAATGAATGATTTTCCTCCTTATTTCAAAAATCCAGCTATGCCCTTCTTTCTCATGAAAATGTTAGATTGAAAATAAATGCAACTTAAATTAAAGTTATAACATTTACTTTAATTACTTCACCTAATCAAAGTGCCGGCATTATTTCTAACCCCTAACCTCTGCTACACAAATTTTCTTGTTCCCATTAAAATAATTATTAGTAGTATAAACTTTCTTGGATAATCAATACTACCTTAGATGGTTCTTTGAGATCATTTTACAAAACAATTATTTTGTTGTAATATCTTATCCTTACATACCATAGGTAGACACTCTCCAAAAGCCCAGTTAGAACAAATAATGTGTGGCTATGAAAAAAATGACTAATGAATGCAAATTTCTAAACCACAAATCACCAATCACTCACAATCTCCATAATATGACATTAATCAACATTAACAAAATAAAGAACCACCATATCCAACCATTTGCATACATAAAATTTCTCAACATGAAAAAATTCAACCAAAACTATGATATGATATTCTCAATGACTACACAAATATGTTAGAATGAACTTCTCCTTCAAAAATAAATAAATTAAATACTCAATCTACTTATCAGCACTATTAAATATTTACCAATATATCAATGCCAAAACTCCAAACCTCTATGTTGTAGGACTTTGCCAATATCATACCTTAGTTTGTAACTTGCATACAGCCATGGATTTTTCAACTAACTTAAAAAAAATCTAAACTCTCCAATAAAATTTAACTTGCAGATTTTGGATGCCAACAATTTGTTAGATTTTACTTCCTTTTGGTATGGCAGCACCCCAATCTTCTAACACTTGGTAAAATTCTGCGATTTGCTTCATAGGTATGGTGGGTCCACAAGAAGAGTCTTTGGAATGTGTATGGCAATCACTTTAGATTTATAAGCCTTTAAAATAATCTGAATCCTTGCGTAGCAAATATCCACACCAATTCTTTGAATCCTTGCAAAGCAAATCTCCATGCCCATTCTTCTTATTCTGCATAACGCCTCATGCTTCCTCCATACTTATTTCATGTCTCTATAGGAACAAATGCCTTTATTTAACAAACACCAACGCCTACAATGAATCGTCAGTCTCACAATCACAAGAAAAAGAGCAGCTTTGATACCATATGAAGGGTCAAATGCTTGATTAATCTTATTACTAGCACTTGCAGTCGGAGGAGCTGTAAGGAATACGCGGATAGTTTTTTTATAATTAGTTAAATGTTTTTAAGTTGTCTTTGCACATATCATTGAAACGGCTATCCAATTAAGCAGTAATAAAGTATGAAAATCAGGGAATATCATGAAGTTAGTATAGATCCAATCTAAAAGGAGTATTTTTTTTTTCAGAATATATAAATAATTTTAACAATTATCACAATTAGTATATAATCCATTCAAAGTGCTGTAACATGAACTTTAGACTTCAACTTGTTTTCCATTACAATATAGATTTATACACACTTGAAACCATAAATATGGTATTTGTAACAATCTAATTATAATAACTTCGCTATTCTAAAATATAACAAGTAAACAAGAGTCGTCTACTCCCTTCAAACAATAGATCACAAGAAAAATTAAGGCATTAACAACTGTAAAGGTATTTGATTGGGTTCATTTCATTTTAGAATGAATTCTGCTGTACTAGGATTATATAATAGTTTCCTTACAAATTCTGCCCATTTTATTTAAATTTCATTAAATTGAGGTAGTGATGATGTGCTTCCTAGAAATTCAAGTGAATAATGAGATAGAAAATACTACATAACAAAAGGTCAAATTAAGTAATATTTTTTCATAAAATACTAAGAACTGTAAGCACCCCAAAAAATTAGAACATTAAAGTGATGGTTAAATTCTTATATCTATTCACCATTCCAGGCCAATCTCCACCATTTTGAGGCATTTTTGCAATGGAAACCAATACTTCATTAATACAGCTGTTGTAAATACATTTGTCAGCCCATTGTGGGCATGAGCATAATCTTCTAGGATAATAGTGACAATCTCAGTAGGTTTCGCAGACAAGAATGCTTCAATCTCTTTTAGAGTGTTACATCCCCTTTGACTTAAACATGCTAATGACAATGGAATTATGGTCGTTATGTTAGTTGCAAGTAATTGCTTTCATGTGAATGTGAAATTGAGAATAAAATAGATATTTTATTTATCATAATTGTAATGTTAACGATCTTTTTATTCTGCAAGTGAATTTATTGTTCACGTGAAATTGTATGAGATCATGAGATTAAATTTAAATGCATATTTATATAAATGTTGAGAACGATCTAACCATAATCCTTGTCAGTGGATGTAGGATTGTCATCACCATGAGAGAAAGGGAAACATGATCAGGGAGAGGACATGGTTAACAATGGATCTATTTTATCGTCTACCTCAAGTCGATGTATGACGAGTATCACAGTCGTAACTTGGCCAAAAGTAATTAAATATAATTAGCGTTATACAAATCACTTGTATGTATATATATATATCAAATCAAAATTATTGATATAATAAAAATATTCATTAATAAATATTCTCTTGAGGGTTGAGTGAAACAATTCTCGTCATACTTATAATTTATGTAATGGCTAATTAATATTAAATTAATAATAATGGATATAAGACTAAGGCCATCGATCAAATATGAAAATATATATGAAATGGCTTTGGAACTAGAAAATTAGATGTGAGTAAAGGGAGTCAGAGTTTTGGAGGTAGAAAACTCCCATTAGTTCACCCCACGGAAGATGAAATGACCAAGTCAGGGGCAGTTGAAGGGATTCTTTGCGATTGTTTATGGGAAGAATCCTTTGTTTTGGCTCTTTTATCATGTTCAAGAATAATGAGTCTGTCTCTTTTATCGAATCATCCTCCTGCCTTTGTTGGCTATCAATCTTTTTCTTTATTGGAAAACTCTTCACCTCTGGCTCTCTGCTTTATTTCAATTTTCTATTCTTTCTGTCAGGTTTTCACCAATGTCCTATCTTAGGTCGTCCTCCATTAAAAACAAATTTAGGAGGTGGCAATCTAGTTTTTCTTCTTAGTCGGGCATATGCGAAATTTATTGTTGAATTTGAGCTTGCAGTTCCTATGCTGAGAGAATTCATGAGCAGACGTCATCAAACTTGAGTCACTCTTTCAGATTCGAAATGTATGAATTTAGTGATGGTTTCTTTATTCAAACTCTGGTTGAGAAGCATTATAAATTCTGGAGGAGACCTATCTTCCAATCTTTGAAGGTAGAGTGTAGCCGCCTGGTCATTTGACGAGCTCCTTGAAGGAGTATCGAGTTCTTCCTTGAGCTTGTTTTACTCATCCTCCAGGCATGTATTATAATTGTTAATGCATCGTAAGTCTTATTTCAAATGATTTTATGACATAAAGCAATGTGTTGTTATCTCAGAGGTGATAACTTTGGAAGTCAATTTTTGTATCTTTGTTAATAATAACATAATCCTTTATCTTGTAATCTTGTAGAGGTGCAACTTGTAGTCAATACCAATTTGAAAAGTTGTTTCAATCACCATTTAAGTTTGTTGTTAACTCTTGGGACTAAATCGAACCCTGTTTCCTTTGTTTGATAAACTTGTATTGAGCTTGGGGCATACTATCTCCAAACTGAGTCTTAATGGGGTTTATAGATAGTCGTGAGTCTCGAAAATTCTTTAAGTTGAACCAATCTTATTATATGCATAAACTTGATGGGTCTGATATAACCCTGAATTAAAGGAAATAACCAACAAACCAATCAATGTAATTTAGACTTGAGACCAAAATATGAAGCTAAATGATATGGTCTGAAAGACCACTTAATTGATTATGTCGTTTTGTACATAAGAGCTCAATGATAACAACCTTTGTTTAGAGAAGATAGTTAGTCTTAAATGGAGTGATAGATGTTGCGACAAGACTCTCTCTCTCCCTCTTTATAAATCAATGCTTAATGATAATAGCTTAACCTTAAAAAGAGAAAAGATTTTGAATCTTGGTTCAGTTGAACCATTTGAAAATTATCTAAAGAACTTGATCTATCTAGTTAAATTGAATTCTCTCCTCTCTAAATAGAAGCTGGATTAGTGCATATTCTTGCTCGCCGAGTCTATTAAGGGATAAATAAGAGAGACTTGAAAATCCTCTATGTCAATGAATCTCTTTTATTATGTATGAAACTTGATGGTTAAAGATATGACCTCGAACTAAAAGGAATTGACAAACAAACTGGCTAATGTAAAATTTGACCTTGATCTAAGTATTGTCATGTTGAGCAAGGGTAAGAGTGTTGATGGCATAGGAGTGTTAGTAATATAAAATCCTTGGGCAAGGTATGATGCTAGATTCAACATCTGTCCGCTATCAAGAACTAGATACACCACTGATCAGGTGACTTTTCTAGTTGGGAGGTACCCTTAGTAAGCTTGATCAAGAGGTATAGGTCCTTGACACCAGGCTCAGAGGCATGATGATAATTTGATCCATTTTAATTACCCTCATGAAGGGAGTTGAATAAACTCGGTAGAATAGTAGGTCTTGGTTGGGCGGTAAAGCCCCTGATGATAATTCTCTTTCCCTCATTGCTAAAGAAGCCCAAGTATAACAACATGAAGATGATGTCAAATGTATTTCTTCCTCACTTGTAGATTAGGTACATGCAATGCTACTTAAATTTTACTTTCATTTATGCCTTGAATGTTATTCTTTTATGTTAAATATACGTTGTAAGATTCTATAGTTAATTAATGAGACAACTATTTGAATCATTCAACTGAAATGAAAGATCTAAAATAGTTAACAAATAAAAAAAAGTTATTTCTTTTCCTCAGTTCATTAATTGGATAAATGGAAAACCTAGGTGGATTATTTAGTAAGTTATTGCCTGATGAATTTGGCAGTTAATTTTCCATTCTTAAACCATAGAATGATGACTGTCACCTTTGTTTCATAGCTGTAGTGATTGCTCGTTATTTACTGGAAGCAAAGGAAAGTAGTTATTATCCTTTTGTAATTTTCTGTTATATGTTTACAGTTAATAGTTTTCCTTCCAGTTGGAAATGAAAGTTTAAAAGTTAGATGATGAATTGTTACAAGTTTAAAAGTTAGATGATGAATTGTATGTTGTAACGACATTGGAATTGATTTTCTTTTCCATCTAACTGCAAAAGAAACCCTAGTTGATAGTTATTTAATTATTGATCTGCTGTGAAACGGTTGGTGAAGCAGTTAGTTGTTTCAAATAAGCGAAAACTGGAAGCTTAGAAGTTAGTTGAAAATTTAAATTAATTCAGTTGAAATCGATTTGAAAACTCTCAAATGAAATCAAGTTAGTTATTCAACAAAAAATTGGTAGTTATTAATAAAAGATGAGGTTGGGATGTTACATAGAGTATCAATTGTTGGACCCTGAAATAAGTTCACAATACCATAGATTGTCAACTCTCAGACAAGGCATCATGCATGAGTATTGTATGTTCAACTTGAAGCACAAGAACTATTTTCAATTGTATATTTAACAAATGAAAGATAGCCATTCAATGAAAGCATCTTAGCTAGACATACAAATGTTGTAGCATCAAAGCACTCACCACCTGTTGAATGACAGAGCCATACATCTCCCTTAAAGTCGTATGTGTCCAACATAAAACCTCTCACCACATTCTGTAATTAGAGAACTGAATGATTAGAAAAGCATCACTAGAAATCATTTAGAAAAACAAAATTATTTACCTTTCTCCCACTAGAAGCAATATTTACTAAAATACTTTACAAGTTTGGCATCATGAATAATAGATGATATCATCAAGGGATAATAAGCCAATTGCCAATTTTGATAATTCTCATTATTGTAAGAAAATCTAATGCCTCAAAATCAAGTTATTCTTGTAACATCATTCACCACTGCGGACCTATTTATTTTTACCTGTATTAGCAATGTAAAAGTTGTATCCTCTGATAAGAGTGCATGTGATATTTACCATCTTATCAAGATAACTCGTATGATTTAGTATTTTGGTGCAAATTTTAATCAAAATTCAAAAAGACAGAATAATTTATTTAGAGAGTGATGCAGGAACATGTCAGAAGTTCAATCAACGAATGATTAAAACAACTAGGTGAGTCTGATATAAACTGGTGAGGCCAGTTGGACAAAATAAATAAATTGAAGGATGTAAATTCTTTCGAGAATTATTTATTTTTATTTAGACACTTGAGAAGCTAACCAAAGAATTTGAGCCATTGCCAAGGCACTAAAATGTGGTCTATTTCAGTTTCCTCTTTATATCACCAGAATAAAAGTAATTAGCATTTTGGTCATTATGATTGAAAATGACCCGAAACAATTTGTATACAATGTATCCTGTTTGCATAAGAGTGCAATATTCAGCTAAGTCAGTAAGAGTCAAATGGGCTTAAAATGAACTTAACCAATACTTGATGAAGGTGCATGATGATGAATGTTCTATAGCAAATACCACAATATGATGAAACAATCCAAAATAAATAATGACAAAGAATTGTGAGGGAAAATATCTTTTTGTAGCCATTGAGCCAAAATCTACAAAACTTATCAACATGATGCTACAAATTTTCTCAAATGTGGATACGTATAAGCCTTACATTGAATGGATGTATCTTCTAGCAAGATACCATATGTCTCCCTTTCTCTCTTGCCAACACAGATCCAATTGCTTGAGGGTTCATGACTGAAGAAAATGCTACAATAAAAAGATACATAGACTAACAGTGAATAAGGGGACAGTTTAAAAAAATTCCTTCCTGATCTGCATCTTAACAAGTCGAATCATCACAGTTCTTTCAGGAACCTAGCTACAAAAAAGTACTAGAAACTTGCACAGAACCATCTTGCCCTATTTACATTTTCTAGACTAAAGAAATGATTTACACTGAATAAATCTAATAGAGGCAACATACAGGGGGAGACAGAGATTGTGTTTTTATTATATGATGTGTGAACATAAACGTACAAAACTACAACCATAGTAAATTAGGACTCACAAAAAGTTGATCATTTGGCAATACAAAACCCTGCAATGGTGTTCTTTCATAAAGAAAGCAACTCATTCCATGCAGTGTTGTTAGCATAGAGTAGCTTCATGCATGTATGATTTCACCAATTCTCTGCTAAGAGGGAAAGAGGGTTAAATCTCATAGAATCTGAAAATGGGTCCCAACCATCTAACTTCAATGAACTGAATCCTGATGGTGCCAGCAAGGCCAGGCCTGGGCCAAAGAAGACAATGAAAAATTAATCATTACAATTAAAGTTGATGCAACAATTGTTTGTTGGTAGTTATGACTTTAAACCACAATTTTTCTGGATTGTGATAAAGAGCAGTGAGTCACTGATGCAGATGCAATCCTTTCTTAAAATCAAAGGAATTTTATTGCCATATAAACACATCCACTTCTCTTTCCCACCTTCATCAAAAACTCTAGTGCCCAACTGTAGCTGTGCAGAGGATAGTGTACTCCACAGAGTGTTGTTGGGAGCAGAGCAATTTTCTACAGCAAAATTCTCTTCTATCTTACTTGTAAAATGCTTATTAATGTGTCAATATATAGGTCTTCATTACAGACTGTTTCTAAACACCAAAGATAATTCTCTATAGACTCAAATGAAATTCTGATTTAAATCCTATTTGTTGAAACCGGCTGATAAACTATTAAACAATTATACCATTAGAAAAATTTGACTCACAACATTTAATTTCCAGTCAAAAAGAAATTGCTCACAACATACTTTCAAATAGAACAGAGACTAAAAACATGTCTATTAGTTCCTTGAATTTTTTTCAGACTTGTACTCTATTTTTCCTGGCCTGTTACAAATAACAGTTGGGCGGCTGTTATATAGAATTTTACACTGTAAAAACATATCCAAAAAAAAACTTTAAACTAATTTTTTATCTTGCATAAATTATATTGGGTTATAGATTAGTCTATAGTTAACAGCAACTTTGTAAAATATAGAGGTCCAATTGTATTGACAACTCCCCTAAATTAAGTTATTCGAATTATCTAAAAGATTGCAAGGAATTTCTGCATGCTGTGCTCCATGCAATATCTTTTATCGCATCAATTATCAACAATGACTGTACATTTGGGAATAAGAACAAAACAAGCTCTCAAATAAAACTACTGGCGTGATGCCAGAGAGGCATTAAAAGATTTAAGAGATTCAGAAAAATTCTCTTTTTAGAATATTACGAAATATAATCAGGGTTTGGAGTATTATATGGGTTTCCAAGATTAAACTCCCTTGTGAACGCAAAACTATCAGCAATGCAGAGACTCCATAACCCAGTCACCTTTAATTTCAGAATCATTACAAAGAGCCAATTATAGTAATTTTCCCACCGCCTCCCATGGATTGCATACCAACGAGGGACACCTTATTGTGGAACAGGATTTCCTTCAAATTCCATAGAGATTTCTTTTTTCCTGAAATTTTAGGCTTTTTTGGACTACTCTTACAGTTTGAATTACAAAGACTACTCTAAAAAATGGATCACTGGTGAACTTGGAAGCCTGTTTGAAAATACAATCATTCATCATCAAGCTTAAATCTGCTGCTGATTCCACCAGCATACTCTATAAACCCCCGGCATCTTTCAGGTCTGTTGCAAGATTTTTCATATCCAGCAACATAGCTAATGGCATATGGTGGTGGATGCATTCATTGATATCCTTCTCCAGCTTGAACATCTAAGATGCATATATCCAACTCAGGAACACATTCAGGGGGATGTTTGGGTGCTTGCAAATCAAGCACACAAATCTGTTAAATTAAAGGGGTGAGAGTTTTAACAAGAACATCCAATCTATTACACAAGTTCTTGTAGAATAGTCTATCCATCGCCCACTCCATGTGTTTCTATGTCGGTTGTGTTCACATATATTCCTATAAAAAGAGGCAAATAGATTACAAATTTGCAGATGATTGATAGCATTTATCAGCACATATTAGTCTACAACATGTGCTGCAGCCTTTCTTGACATATTTGTAATGCCCATTGGGCTCATTAAACATTGTAGTTGCTTTTCTTGACTTTGTTGTTTTGCATTTAGTATTATGGTTGAGTTATTGGTCATTGTGGTTGTGTGCCATAACTCCTTTGTAAATCTGGAACTCTATATATTGATGCCCTGCCTCTTCTTCTCTAAGGCAATTTGGGGCTTTTGTATGTTTGCTTGTTTTGTGATCAGCAGATCACTTTGTTTGTTTATTTTGCCTTCATCTGGTATCAGAGCCAGTTTGAAAGAAAGCCACCAGTCATCGTAGGAGATTCATAGTGCAGTATCTCAGATGAGCTGAAGTCTTTGATTGCTTGCACAAAAAAAGATTGCTGGACTGAAGTTCAGAATTGCTGATTGAAGATTACAGTAATATTCGCCCAGCCAAAGGAAATTGTTGTATGTGCTCTGTGTTGTCTGCAGGTTGAAAGAAGGCCCGTGGAAGAGGCGTGCAGACAGTGCAAACAGAAGGAGGAGATGTGTTGACTGAACGGAGGAGGCATGCAAACAGTGAAAAAGGACACACAGATTTCTTTACAAGTAGCTATCTTAAAGTTTTAAAAACTGGAGATTGGCGTATGAAAACGTCGATGGTCTATTTTTTCCTTATATAAATTTCTGATTTTGAAGACTTAGATCTCCACGTTTTGTTTTAAAGGCTTTTAGAACTTCAAGTTTTTTCAAAAAAAAAACAAAAGTCTCCCATTTAAAAGAAAAGAAACACGTGAATATTTTCACTCCATTTTAAGAGGCTAAAAGTAGTTCTTTTAAGCCACGTGAAAATCTTTTTTTAGTTAAAGCCTTTTATTAGTAAACCTTTTTAGAAAAAGGGTTTTTAGATATTTATGTTTGCCTTTATATTCTTGATTATTATAAGAAAAAAAGGTGCATAGAAAGTTTTATGATATGTAATATTGGAATGAGATTCTTTTTTAAGAGGGTTTTTAACCTTGAATCTCTTGAAGTCTTTCTTGTAAAAGTGATAAGGGAATTGTTTGGATTTAAGTGCATTATCGGTTGAAGCCGACACTTATTCCAAGACAAAATAATAATAAAAAAAATATTTTTGCGTGTGGGTCCTATTTGAAAGGACAAGGGGAGTATCTATTTGCAAAGATCTCTCTGAAACTTGTGTTGAACTTTTGGGTCATTGTGCACATTTTTATGGCAAACATGGCAGGAAATGTTATGTCTAACATGCTAATTCCTGTATTTGAAGGAGACAACTTTACATATTGGTGTACTAGGATGCAAACCTTACTCAAATCTAAAGATTTGTGGGAAATTGTACAAGTAGGGTATGTAGAACTAGATACAACTGCATTTAATGCATTAAATGATCAACAGAAAAGAGAATACAAAGCAAGTATAAAGAAGGATAATGAAGCCCTATTTCTGATTCAAGGTGCAATTAATCAAGCAATTTTTCCTAGGATAAGTGGTGCTATTCATTCTCAGCAAGCATGGAAAATATTGAATAATGCATATCAAGGTGCGCAAACTGCAAAATTACAGACAATGAGAAAAACTTTTGAAAATGTAAAGATGACTACTAGTGAATCTGTGAATCAATTTCTAACAAAGGTAGAAGGTCTAGTAAGTCAAATGAAAGTTTTAGGGGAAGATGTAGATGACAAGCATGTCATTGAGAAAATTTTAAGGAGTTTGATTTCTAAATTTGATGGTGTGGTTTCTACAATTGAGATTTCCAAAGATCTCACAACTATGCACATAGATGAACTAAGTGGAATATTGTTAACTACTGAAGAAAGGATGAAAAGTAATGAAGAAAGTCTAGAACAAGCATTTTCCTCTAAAGCAAGCATAAGAGGAAAAAGAAACACATTTTTTAGGAATCAAAATAAGAATGAATACAAAGGTGAATCCAGTAATTTTAGAGGAAGAGGTAATAATTTTAGAGGAAGAAGTAGCAACTTCAGAGGTACTGGAAGAGGAAGAGGTAGAAACAATGGGGGAGACTATGATAAAAAGAATGTCCAATGCTTTCATTGCAACAAGTTTGGACACTATGCATCAGACTGTTGGAGTAAACAAGGTGAAACAGAAAAAAGAAATGCTCATAGTATTGTTGAAAATAAACAAAATTTGTTTATGTCTTGCTTTAATGCAAATGCCAATGAAAATAATGTTTGGTATATTGATTCTGGATGTTCTTCACATATGACATCTAATGAGCATTTATTTGTTAATTTGGATGAGAAACATCAAAGTACAGTAGTACTAGGAGATAATCAATCTCATGGAAGCAAAGGAAAAGGTACAATTGCAGTTACAATAGAATATGGTGAAGTTAAACATATTAATGAAACACTATTGGTTCCGGCACTAAAAAAGAATTTGTTGTCTGTTGGACAAATGCTAGAACAAAATTATCAAGTGACTTTTGATAAGAATGAGTGCATAATAAGAGACAAGTTAAAAAGGAATGCAGTTGTTGCAAGAGCAAGGATGACAGGTGATAGGATGTTTCCTCTTCATTTCACTCATGGAAACCAAGCATTAAGGTCTAGTGAAATGAATGAAAGTAAAATTTGGCACCAAAGATATGGTCACCTCAGTTTTAGTGGGTTAATCTTACTCAAGAGATTCAAAATGGTTGAAGGTCTACCTTTCATTGAAAATACAAAAGAAGTGTGTGAAGAATGTGTTGTCGGCAAACAACACAGAGTTAGCTTTCCAATTGGTAAATCCAGTAGAGCTAAGAAGCATCTTGAGATAATCCATACGGATTTGTGTGGTCCTATGGAAACACCTTTTTTGAATAAATCTAAGTATTTTCTAACCTTCATTGATGATTATTCAAGAAAAACTTGGGTATATTGTTTGGTTTCAAAATCAGAAGTGTTTGAAAAATTTGTAGAATTCAAGAAGTTGGTTGAGAAACGAAGTGGTAAGTACATCAAAGTGATAAGGTCGGACAATGGATACAAATCAAATCAGTTTCTAGATTTTTGCAAAAATCATGGAATCAAGAGAGAGTTCACTACTTCCTACACTCCACAGCAAAATGGAGTTGCTGAAAGGAAGAATAGAACCATTGTTGAAATGGCAAGGAGTATGATGAAAGAGAAGAATTTAGATAAAATGTTTTGGGCAGAAGCAGTATGTACAACAGTGTATCTTCTAAATAGAAGTCCTACAAAAGCAGTTAAAGGAATGACTCCTGAACAAGCATGGTCTGGGATAAAGCCAAGTGTTGATCACTTGAGAGTATTTGGTTGTGTTGCTTATGCACACATACCAAAAGAAAAAAGGTCTAAGTTAGATGATAAAGGCCTAAAATGTATTTTTATTGGGTATGGATCCGAAAATAAAGCATATAGATTGTATGACCCAATAGGAAAGAAGCTTGTTATAAGTAGAGATGTGGTATTCAATGAAGCAGCAGAATATAGCAAGGAAAATGAAACAAAGGGAAAAGAGATAATGATTGATGAAGTTGAAGAAGGAGAAGAAGAAGAAAATGAACCTGAGTCTTCTAGTACAGGAGCAAGAAGGTATCAAAAATATCAAAGAAGAACAGAAAAGAATCATCCATCAACTCTTATGTTGGATTCAAATTTTGAGAAAATGACAACAAGATCACAAGCAAAAGTGAATTATGCTTTGATGACTCAAATCATGGAAAGTAATGAACCACAAACATTTGAACAAGCTCAAGAAAAAGAAGAGTGGGTTGGAGCAATGCATAGTGAGATAGAAACAATTGAAAGGAACGACACATGGGATTTGGTTCAGCTACCTCCTGGTAAGGAAATTGTTGGTACAAGATGGGTGTATAAAACTAAGTATAAATCTGATGGAAGCATTGATAAGCATAAGGCTAGATTGGTAGCCAAAGGATACACTCAACAGGAAGGTATTGATTACATTGAAACATTTGCACCTGTAGCATGCATGGATACTATCAAATTGGTTTTGGCTTTGGCAGCTCAGCAGAGTTGGATAGTTTATCAAATGGATGTAAAGAGTGCTTTTTTGAATGGATATATTGATGAGGAAGTGTATGTTTCTCAACCTAGAGGTTTTGAAATACCCTCTAAATCACATTATGTTTACAGATTAAAGAAGGCCTTGTATGGTCTTAAGCAAGCACCAAGAGCATGGTATTCAAGGATAGACTCATACCTACAGCAGAAAGGTTTCTTAAGAAGTCAATCAGATCCAAACCTTTATATTAGGAGCTCAGATAAGGATATTTTTATCTTAGTTCTCTATGTTGATGATCTTATCTACACTGGGAACAATCCAGCTTTATTTGTAGAGTTTAGAGCGGCTATGGTTGTTGAATTTGAGATGACAGATTTGGGACAGATGCACTATTTTCTTGGTATAGAAGTATGGAAAAACAAAGATGAAATATTCATGTCTCAGAAAAAATATGCTTCAGACATCCTACAGAAATTTCAGATGAATAGTTGCAAACCAGTTGTAACACCTATTGAAGTTGGACTTAAATTGTCTAGCTTAGATGTGTCAGATCTAGTGGACCCTACTCTATATAGACAGTTGATTGGTAGTTTGATCTACTTAACTACTACTTGACCAGATATCACTTATGCAGTGAGCTTGGTATCTAGGTTCATGTCAGAACCTAAGCAAACACATTGGAATGCAGCTAAGAGGATTCTTAGCTATTTCAAAGGGACATTGAGTTATGGACTCAAATTTCAATATTCAAAGGATAGCAAGTTGGTTGGTTATACAGATTCAGATTGGGCAGGCTCCACAGATGACCGAAAGTCTACTTCTGGTTATACTTTTAGTCTTGGTTCTGCAATTTTCTCTTGGAAGTCCAAGAAACAACCAACTGTCTCACTTTCTACAGCAGAGGCCGAGTATAAAGCTGCAACATCAGCAGCATGCCAAACAGTGTGGTTGAGACGACTATTGGAGGATTTGCACCAGATACAAACTGGACCTACATTGTTGTATTGTGACAACAAGAGTGCTATACAAATGACTAAGAATCCAGTGTTTCATAGTAGGACCAAACATATTGAGATTCAACACCACTACATCAGAGAGTTGGTTCAATAGGGATTGATTGAGATCGTGTACTGTAGTACAGAAGATCAGCTAGCAGATATTTTCACGAAGTCTCTAGCTCGTGAAAGGTTCCAGAAACTTAGAGATCTACTTCATGTTCTTCCCAATGGTCATTATGGGGGAGAATGATAGCATTTATCAGCACATATTAGTCTACAACATGTGCTGCAGCCTTTCTTGACATATTTGTAATGCCCATTGGGCTCATTAAACATTGTAGTTGCTTTTCTTGACTTTGTTGTTTTGCATTTAGTATTATGGTTGAGTTATTGGTCATTGTGGTTGTGTGCCATAACTCCTTTGTAAATCTGGAACTCTATATATTGATGCCCTGCCTCTTCTTCTCTAAGGAAATTTGGGGCTTTTGTATGTTTGCTTGTTTTGTGATCAGCAGATCACTTTGTTTGTTTATTTTGCCTTCAATGATTGGCCATTTCTATGCAACTGCAACGACTCAAATTGGCTATTGCTTTCTGTTATTCATGTTAGACACAATTGCAAAAGCTCTCTTAGGGGCTTTTCCAGTAAATTTATGGAGGAAGAAAGTACTCCTGATCAGAAGAATAGAGGGAGCAGAAAAATTCATACAGAGCGGGATCCAGAGGCAAATAAGAGATTTTCTGGATTTCAATTGCGAAGGGTGCCTGGCAAAAGCTCTTCCTCTCATATGCTTTGATAACGATAGCTAACAGATTTCAAAAACTTAAACTCTCTGAGACCATGGCAAGTAACTTACCTGAAGATTTTGCACAAATTGTGTCGTGCTGTCAACCATGGCGATGAGAAAAAATGGGCAGACCTCGAGATAGCATTCTCCACATTTTCTTTCAAGCGTGGGACGAAGAATGTTTCACCGTCTAAAACAGATTTGTAACAAATATTCGCCGTGATCAAGAAGCTCCTTAGCAGGTTCAGCGAGGTGGGCTTACTGTATGGTCCTATGGGGGGCTTGGGCTTCTATTTTCATGGAGCAGGAGGTCCCATGGGAAAATTTTTTTTTGCTACGGGATTAATTGGAATCTTTTCCAAAAAAATAGGAGCCCCTACATTTTAGAAATGAATCTTTCAGCTGGTGAAATTGGGGTGGGGCTAGAAATTGCCCCTATAGCTTAGGAGTTTTTTATGCCACTTGTCTCTCATCTAAAATTTTAAATTCTTATTAGAAAATAAAAAAGAGAGAATTTTGATTTATTTTTTATTTTTTATCAAAGCACTATAGTTCATTCCTTAAATTTTGGAGCTTAAAATTTTAAGCAGAATTGTAAGATTAAATCCATGGGACCAAAAACTTTAAAATATTCCTAAAAAAGTTATGCAGCATATGTTGAGATTTTTAAGGAAGCCCCCCTCCATGGGACTGTACCCTTACAGATAGGTGCCAGCACGCGTAAAAATTAAGCTTAAAAAACATTGTTTTTATCGTTGTCCGGCCCGTTTTCTGGCAATCATTCCGGCGTGAAAATTTGTGCGGCATGAGACAACTTCTGGCTCCAACCTCGCACAAAATATAGCCTATCGGCTAAATAAATTAACTTACATAACTTTATTTTATAACATATTAATCAGAAGACATTTATACAAGGTGGGCACAGTTACAATTTCGTAACTAAATCAATGATGTAATATAACAGTTAATAATTAAACATAACTGCTATGCTAACAAACTTTACCCCTCTTAATATTTTTTTTTTGGTTTAACCCCATTCATATTTTTATAACCCTTGTTCTTATCTTGTTTCAAAGATATCCCATTCTTTGATAACCAAGTTTATGTCAAACTACCTTATAGAAGCTTATTCTTACCACTTTTTTCTTCTCACTGAGTCTAGGAGCTTTAGCATTAAATTTCATTTGCGCCCTCTTGGAAATTTGTATGCCCATTTAACCCTTGAGCAACACAAGTGATTCAAGTAATTTTAACACTAAAATTAATGAGCACTTCATTAATGACCCCAAACCTTGTTTCTCATGTTCAACTACATTATAAATAGTTAATTTTTTTTATAGATAATCCCCCTATTCATTCATCCTTGTAATCCATTTTCCAAAGTATTCACACCCTAAATTTTTGGCTTTGATTGTGCAAATGATATCTCTAAGTGCTCTTAGAGGACATTTTTTTAAATCTTTATATCATTGGATTTAATCAATTTATATTTATATATTTTTTATTTCTAATCCCTATTAATACTCTTTCTCTACAACTTCCCTTAAATGCTTTCTATTCATATTTTCACTATCCCTATCCATTATGATCTAATTTTGTTGTCCATATTTGTATAGACCATTTTCATCACCCCTTGTCATGCTTTCATCATCCCTTATTGTGCAACATTTAGTGAATGAGGCATTTCTAGTTATCCACTTCCAAGAAGACTTTTAATTGTTGCAAAGGGAGTCCACATATATGTCTAGTTATCTACAAGCTATATAGATCAAAGTGCACTTAATACTTCTATGAAACAATGGTGATTGAAAGTGATAGATATTGCTCTTGATGTAGAAGATATAGTTGATGAGTGCATTGTTGAGACTTTCTATACCCAATCATATGTGGTATGTTTTATTCAATTAGTTTTTTCATTATAAGTGAAGAAACAATAAAAATAAAAATAAAATCATTACATAACAGCTTAGAATTGGCGAGCTAGGAAAAGTAGATTGTAAGGATATGCTACGACGTTATGCTTGAAAGCATTTGTAGAGGATTTATTAGAATACTTATTGTTAGTACAAGAGAGAGTTATTTTCTTTAGTATATATTCCTTCTTATCATTTAGGAATTATCAATCTAGGTGATTACAAATTTGCTATTATGCTTAGTGTATAAATAAATAATTGAAAATATGGAATTTGTTGCACTTGATGGTATCTTGTGTTATGTGTGAAAATTTTCATATGTAGAGTTATGTGGAGTATTTATGTGAAGTTTAAGTTGGGATTTTGAGTTTAATGGTGATATAAGAGATATTGTATGTCAAAGATTGATTTAAAGGTGATATAGCATTATGGAGATTGTTTTAGACAAATATTATGGATTTAATTTTAATACTTGGACAATAAGAATTCAAATGTAACTAATGAATACAAATTTAAGGGGAATAGAAAGTTGAAAAGAAAATCCACCTACCGATGCCAATAAGTTATTAGATTTGAATAGTAGATATGATAAATCCAAGATTATTATTGATCTTGCTCTTTAGGGAATTGAATTACATCACATAGATTTAGACAAATCATCAACAAAATTTATGATGATTTAAATAAATTGTTTGGAGAAAAAGAACTTAATTAAATTTTTCCCTAAAACTTCTATTATCTAGGTTCAAAATGGAAGACAAAATCACAATTTCAAATCACATAAGAAATGTGAGGTCTCTCATTAGATAATTGTCAGAAGTCAAGGCTCTAGTAGATGATGACAATGCTAGAGCTATATTGTCAAATAGTTTGACTTCAAAATATAATAGTTATTTTTGCACTCACTCAAATAACTTCTCAAAAGTTAGAAGATATGATTTCATCGTTTTTAGTGGAGGAAAAGAGAAAATATCCTAAAGATATAGAAGGCAATTTTCAGTTCTAGAGGATGTAATATATTCTCGAAGCCATAATAAAATGATAGGTAAAAATACTGGGGAAATTAAAAGTTTTTACTATAAGAAAAAGGTCACATAGCTTGGTCTTGTAAAAATTGAGCTAGAGATGTTCTTTTGAAAATATTAAAGATCAAACAAATGAAAGTAACTTAGTTTGTATTGAGGATGAGGATGAAGATTCACTAGATGATGATTTTGCTAATATTACTCAAAATGGATTAGTACTTTGAGCCATCACATTAGAGGTTGGTGACATCAGAGGAAGGAAAATTTATGTCATCTCAAGTTAGCTTCTCACTTTGAGATGGTGCTTTGCATGTGAGAATATTTTTTTCTTCTTTCTTGTTTTATTTGTTGATGGTCATGGATTTAAAAAATGCATATATTATGAAGTATAATTTTTGGAGACAGGTAAGGAATTTGGTATTGAAATCAATATGGATTATTGTCCAACAAGTTTATGAGATTGTGATCAAGAATTATACCATGTTAGAAGGATCATTTGACAACTTGATGGAGCTTTTTCATAGTTCAATATGGGTTATTGTTAAATAATTCAAGAATTAGTGATTGAATATTTCAAGAAAATGGTAGTCCAAGAACTAAAAAATTTAGCTCAAAGCTACATCCTTTTGAGGGTCATGAGGCAACTTGATGTAGTTCCATCTAATTAAGGATTTGTTGCTTCAAGGTAGTTCTTCTCAAGAATGTATATATGTTTTCTAATCAACAAGTTTTGTTATGCAATCTTTAAGGGGGGTTTAAGCAAGGTGAAATTTGAGATTTTATGGTACATTAGTGATTCGTTGTGAAAAGGGTAAGGGTGCCACTCTTCTCCCACAATCATTCAATAATTTCCTAGGAGTCCTAATTGGATTGACTATCAAGCCCACAAGGTGAGTCAATTCACAATAAGGAATACCTAGAGGGGCCTTTTTTAGCTTGTAGGGGTTCACTACCAAGCAAATGCTTGGAAAAGACAAACAAGTATTCAACTCACAAAATCTAACAATGCAAGCTAAATGAAGGATGTAAACAATGAAATTATGCAACATGGAGTTAGGATGTATGTACTTGGGAAGTTTGGAGATATTGTGAGGATTTTGAAAAAGAAAAAAAGCTACCAAAATACACTATGGAGGAAAAAGGAACCCTTACTGTTGTCTTAGTTTCACTACTATTTTTTGGGGCAGATGTTGAATCTTTGGATGTCAGAATAGGATCCAAAATAATCTCTATAAAATTCCACCTAGAGGACTAAGATGCCCTTACTGTTTTCTTAGTCCGAATATGAATTTATGAAATTTCTGAGTGTGATCCCAAGATTCATGGTCTAAACCTCCTTCTTCACCAAGTTTCCAGATCTGAACCTATAAAATGAACTGTAAAACAAAAGAAATTGGATTTATTGTTTATGGGGGTTTGCCTTGGTCAAGCCCCTTGTTTATTAATTAAACCTTGATGAAAAAGCATAGATCTAAAAATAGAAATGTGTGTGTGCCCTAATCTTAAGTGTTTATATGATTATGCAACCTAGAACATGGAGAAACCTTATTCAAGTGTGTTAGAATATAATTCCTAAAATGCAAATGAAAATGACCTATAAAGTAGATCTCTAATCACCCTAATAGGCTATAAACATGAAATGTACCTTCCTTAGGAAGAAAATAGAATAACTTGATAGAAGATGGAATCAATCAAGAAACAAGTCCTTAGGCTTGGAAGAATGGCTAGTTGCATCTCCAACCTAGAATCTCTCATGATCCTCAGTAGGTATCCATTATTAAACTTTGGAAATACTAGATCTTGACTTCAAAATGGACTTGAAAAACCTGCAAAAACACTAGAAGGCTTCTCCAAGACTTGAAACTCTTCTTCACTTTCTTCAAATTAACACTTGCTTCTTTCAACATATGTCTATTATGTGACAAATGGGGTGTGAATGTTACCTTTATAGGAAATCCTATCTAATAACCCGATTAGTAGATCCCAAAGGCCAACAAAATGCCAAATAAATTGAAATATTTTCATTTCTCACTCTTTATTCTTGAAAACTAAGCATTTGAGGAGTATGTGTTGGATCATCATGGTAAAAATAGGACCTAAAGTGGCAAAAAATATAGAAAAATTAAAGTTAGGCAACTTGATGTAAAAATTTGAATAAGTTATCTATATTATTTCAAAAATATGTACAAATAGAAACTGTAGCAAATTGAATGTAGTTTCTAAACTACAAGGTTTTTTTATTTGGTGAAAATTTGAAATTTCATTGTAGTAATACTTAAATTTTAGGGAAAAAAAGAAGTAGGTGTCTATCTGACCACCCTAACCACAATAAAATGATAATATTTTTAATAATATTTTAGATATAATTAGAGGACTCATGTCCTGATGTGATGCATATTTTTTTGTAATTTTTTTCCAAGTAAATAATTAATTATGATTTTTTTTATTACAACTTTTAAAAAATATAAAAAACTTGTATGTCTGACCACCTTAACTTGGTTAAAACTTCATGAAATTCTCTCTTTTTTTAATCTTATAGTATGCAAAGCATAGAATGTGACACACGTTTCAGATTCAAAAAATGTGATACTGTTTGAAAGTTATAGATGTTTTTCAATTAGCCTATCAATTAGGAATTTAGTCGTAATTCAAATAGAAAATGAATAATAATTATTTATTAGATTCATATTAAAGCATAATTTATATTGGTGGAAAGATGAGAATCTCCTTTAAAAACCCTTTTTGTTTCATCAATTTTGGGTAAAAAAAGGTTGCTAGCCACATACCCATCATATCACCACTTTATGGCCCATCATGATCCTACACATACCCCAAGACTAAGATGCCCTAGGTGGCGTCTTGGTCCCACAAGGCTTAAATTGCAACTTTGAAAGGTGGCTAAACAAAGATTAATAGTTGTTTATGGATTTTGGTAAGATTTAAAATTGAAATATGCCTTGGGATGCATTAAAAGGGGTCTTAGGGGCCTATAATAAGTGACCTAAAGGATTTTAATGCAAGGGGTGCCAAAATAGGTCCAAATTAAGTGTGAAAATGCAAAGGTATGCATTTTTCTACACTAAATTTAGACCCCACTTTAGTGCCCATACGACACTATGTGCATATGCATAGGCAAGTCCATCATAGGGCATTTCCAAGTACCATGCCACCTAATGATAGACATTTGATGTGAAGAGGAGTGGAACCACTATTCAAACATAACAAACGTCATTGAAAACAAAGTTTTCTAGCTCCAAATATGTTAGTTTAAATGAAAGGAACTTGTTTTCTTTTAACAAAAAGTGACCTAAAAATGCATGCATATAAAAGGGTAAAAGAGAAGGTAAATTACATTCATTTTATCTTTTACCTTTTGTAGAGTGAGCTTGGAGTAGAGTGAGCCACCATGGCAAGCAGACGTCCATCCACCCATCCACGGATCAAGCTTCTATAGGAGGTGGTCATATGGGGTGAGCTACAGTATATTATGAGTGGATTTTTCCTTTCTATACTTTGATTTAATAATTTTTTTTTAATGTTTTATGAAATTTTTAGATGAATTTATAGGCTAGGGAGGGTTTTTCTTTCAGTTTTTAGATTGTCACAAAGTGTCCCACTTTGTTGCAAAGTTTCCCACTTTGTTGCAAAGTTTCCCACTTTGTTGCAAAGTTTCCCACTTTGTCGCAAAGTTTCCCACTTTGTCAAAAAGTATCCTAGTTAAGGAATAAAGTGTCTAAAATCCTTAATTAATATATCCTAGAGTGATCACTTTAGGACACTTTATGGCCATTAAGGCACAAATTTAAGATTTTAAGATGTTTTAAATGATTTTTTTCTTCTTTTAATATTTTAAGATTGCATTCTACCCACGCCAACACTTGAGTGGTTGTACATTTAGTTGACTTTGATAGCTTGCTAATCAAATACCTAAGGAGGATGTGCAAATCCTCTAGGAGATGGGTCTCTACTGGGCCTATCTCTTGCTAGCTATGTGGTATCATGATGCCATGTTGATGGAGCTAGCAGAGAGATGGGACGCAGACACCTACACCTTCCATCTACTGACAAGAGAGATGACAATCACCTTATAGGACATGCACCGCATACTGTGAGTGCCTATCTGAGGAGAGAGGGTATTCCTAGCACAGGATAGGAGCTTTAAGGAGATACAATCACATTGAGTATTTCCTAGGAAAATTGGTGTTCTATAGGATCATGGGACCACACATTGAGCTGTCATGGCTTTTTCATGCACATTCACCACTAGTGAGACATATTATTATTTTCATAGTAGTGTTGTTACTAGTCCCCAATGGCTGTGGAGCACATTTGGAGGGGGGGCTAGTGCACATGATTCGAGACATGGAGCACTACCATGCCATCTATGCATGGGTTTAGAGCATACTAGCACACTTGTACTATGACTTGGGTTGGTTTACTTATAGAGAGCTACATAGCATGCTACACTACACCTTATTAAAGACTTGGATCCTAGAGCACATTACCTACACTAGGCCTACAAGATTCCCAATTTCCATAGTGGTGAGATATCCATGAACCTTCAATTATCCCCTTAGGTAGGCATGGTAGCATAGTGATGTACTATTTTGGAGGATTAGATTTGAATGACTGAGTGAGGAGGAAATTGTATGGAGACCATATTTGATGGAGTTATTCTCACCAGACACAACAGGACACCTGAGGCAGATGTAGATAGATAAGATTTTACTAGGATGACATGATCATGTAGTGAGACCCTTCTACTATGATCATGTCATGCGACATTTCAATTAGGTACAATGATGACCAAAGCTACAGGATTTATATAGACAGTTAGTATGGAGCACCCATAGACTAGGGGACCTTAAACAACTAATAGAAGATGATGTCATCTTGAGCAATGTAGAGGAGGAGGATATAGACATGCCCCTAGTCTCTAATGCAGACTACATCAACATGAAATAGGAGTACAAGTGGTGGGAGGTGGCTTAGCCAGGAGCTATCTTTCCTATGGACTATCCTATGGGCTTCACATGACCTTTACCATATCTAGGGGAGGAGGACAAAGAGTTAGGTAGAAGGGTAGATCCAACAGATCTATTCCTAGAAGGAGATGGGGAGTTAGAGGAGGGTAGTGACTATGAGGATGAGTAGGATGACAAGGAGATAAGAGACTAATAGAGCTAGTTGATGAGTGAGGATAGTGACAGAGGTGAGGCTAATCCTCTTAGACTTGAGTGGAGAGATACAATTCCCACATGGGTTACGAAGTGACAGTCTACACATGTGAGTATTCGAGAGCACAAGGAGAGTAGTAGGTCATTCAAGATTCCTATAGATCATGCTACAAACCAAGGTGATGATATTTATCATTATTATACTTTATGTTTTTATGTATATCATGCTCATGTATATGTATATATATTATGATGATGTATACTGCTTATATTCTTATGATTTATGTCTTGTAGGGCTCATGATAGATCTCAAGGATCTCTTCTGACATGTAGCTACAAAGATAGTGTCACCCCTTCTTGCAAATGAGACTACAACATAGAGTACATTCCCCCACCTTTCATGGTGGAGTACATGGATCTGTTTGAGCCTTATGTGAGGCTCAAGGGAGCATATGTCATTGAATGTAGATGCATTGATTAGGAAGAGGGTAAAATATCAACATTGGTAGTAGAGTTGGAGGAGGCTTAAGTAGCTTGACAATCTGAGAGAGATGCTATCTTACAGTCAAAGGTTGAGTGCCTGTAGAGAGAATGCTAGAATCTAGGCTAAAATTGACCACATAGAGCGAGAGTGTGTGGAGGCACTGATATGCAAGGGTGAGTTATGTGGTCACTACAAACTATGTAACAAATGACTAGCATGAGTAGATCTTGATCACACACAACTATCTATGGATGGGAACAAACACCACATCTCGAGGGATCTAGCCGTTATATGCCATAGTGCCATTGTACTAGTGATGATATGTATTAAATTTTTTGATATATATATACACGAGTATGCTTGAATTTTGTGTTTATGTGTTAGATGGTAATGTGATTTATTAAATAATCTCTATTAGACTATTCAATAAATATCTCCATGATCTAACATGTCTTTTCTTAATCTTTCTTAAATTTATGATGTAGTATGTTATGCTAAATTAAATGCACTTATGATTTAATTGTAAAACATTAAATACCAATAAGGATTTAATGTAACATTTATCATACACCATAAGTTCTGAATAGCATGATACCTAAAGTAAAAATCCAAAACCACATTGGACCCACTACTCGAAAACTCAAGACACAAAGGACTATGTGCCAAGAATGAAGCGAGCACAAGAGACAATGACACACTATTCATTAAATCTAATAAGGTTGCTTAAAAAATCACACTATTTAGAAGGCTAGGTGTACTACCCATGCAAATGTGCAACATTAATAGGTTCCCGAAGGGGTGTACCATCTATTTCAGATATTAGGTATGCTCCAAACCTATAGCTCTCTTGAACTACATAAGGTCCTAACCAATTAGGGCTAAATGTTCCTTTCTCTATTGGGTTAGCATTGACATTTTGCTAATTCTTGTATAGCACCAAATAACCCTTGTTAAATGAATGCAGGATGACATGATCGTTATAACTAAATATTGCATTTTATTATGATAATATTAAAGATATTTGAGGGCGTTGATGTACCTTTCATCGAGCATTTCAAGTTGATTCCCTTGAAGAGCAATTCTCAAGGAGGGGATCTCTAACTCTAAGGGCATAATTGCCTTGACACCATAAACAAGGTTATATGATGTGTTTCCTATTGGAGTTCTGATACTAGTACGATAAGCTCATAATGCGTATGTTAATTGCATATTCTAGTCTTTATTATGTTTGTTCATTATTTTTCTTAGGCTTTTCTCAAGAGTTTTATTATTTGATTCAGCTTGTCTGTTAGATTACAGCTAGTAAGGCATTGAGAATTGATGTTGTATATTAAACGTCTCCAAGAACTTCTTCACATCACTATTCTTAAATGGTGTTCCATTGTCTAAAGCTAATGAGGAAGGAAGTCCAAAATAAGCAATAATGTGTTCCAATATGAAGCAACATATTACATCAGCTATTGGGTATGTGCAGGATCATCATGGAAAAAATGGGCCCTTAAGTGGAAAAAAAATTAGAAAAAGAAAAGTTAGGCAACTTGACATAAAAAATTGAATAAGTTATCTATATTACTTCAAAAATATGTAAGAATAGAATCTGTAGAAAATTGAATGTAGTTTCTAAACTACTAGGTTTATTTTAAAAAAATTAAAATCTATTTAGTGAAATTTTGAAATTTGAATGCAATAGTACTTAAATTTCAAGGAAAAAAATAATAACTATATGTTTGTCTGACCACCCTAACCACAATAAAATGATAATATTTTTTTATAAGATTTTAGATATAAGTAGAGGACTCATATCTAGATGTGATGCATATTTTTTTGTAATTTTTTTCCAAGTAAATAATTAATTATGATTTTTTTATTACAACTCTTAAAAAATATAAAAATTTGTAGTCTAACCACCTTAACTTGGTCAAAACTTCATGAAATTCAATTTTTATTTTTTTTAATTCTATAGTATATGAAGCATAGAACGTGATGGATGTTTTGGATTCAAAAAATGTGATACCGTTTGAAAGCTATAGATGTTTTTCAATCAGCCTATCAATGAGAACTTTAGTCATAATTCAAATAAAAAATTAATAATAATTATTTATTAAATTCAAAGAAAATCATAATTTATATTGGTGGAAATATGAGAATCTCCCTTAAAAACCCTTTTTGTTTCATCAATTTTGGGTAAAAATAAAATCATTAGCCACATGGGCCATCATATCACTTACATATTGCCACTTTTTGGCCCATCATGATCCTACACATACCCTATTGTTGAACACAAGGGAATAACTTCTACCAATTTCATGAAATAATCTATTGTTGTGATTGTAAACATATGTTCTATGGATGAAGGTGGAGACATTTTTCCAATAATATCCAAACCCCATACCAAGAATGGCCAAATAGGAACTTGAGCATGAAGCTCAGAGGCAAGAGCATGCATTAAGTTTTGATGCTCTTGACACTTATGACATTTCTTAATTTATTCAAAGAAATTGTGTTCCATGTTATTCCAATAATATCCTATGTAAATTAGCTTTTGAACTAATGTTCTTCCTCCAAAATTCCCCCCACAAGCACTTGCATGAGCTTGTTCAAGTGCTATAGGGATTTTGGATTGTTTAAGACATCTAAGCAAAAGGCCATCAAAGGACCACTTATATAAGATGTCTGCCAAGATAATATATCTAGATGTAAATTTTTGAAGATGAGAGCGAGTGTTTTTATTTTTTGTCTTGGAAAAAGTGCCATCTTTCAAAGTATTGAATATCATATCATACCATTCACTCAAGTTTTTGATTGTTGTTGCTAACACTTCATCTGGTTTATCTTCAATCAATGGTTTCATAATCATATGCACAATAAAGGTGAAGTATTTTGAAAGATCTTTAGGGGAGATAAGAGAAGTTGAAGTTTCCATTTCATCCACATGACGATTATTTTTTTGAGGGATATTATCAATGGTGAATGATTCAAAATTCTCTAACAATTTCATTGTGAGATCCTTATATTTCAATAATTTGTCATGTGCTTTGTTTGATGACTAATTGTGAATCACCAAATATTTTAATGTCTCTAGCACCCATAAGTAGAGCAACACACAATCTAGTGAGTAATGCATCATATTCAACATTATAGTTTGTGCATAGGAAATTTAAGCGATATGAGAAGGGAATAGGCTCTTTTGTGGGTAGTTTTATTATAACCCTTGCACTGGAGCCAGTTTTGCATTTAGATCCCTCAAAATACAATTCCCATGTATCTTCTTCAATTTTCAGCACATTATCATCAGGGAAAGAATTGTTACTAGGTAACGCTAAAGGCGAAGGAGTATCAACTAACTAGTTTTTCAAGGCTTGACCCTTAATTGTTTTTTGTGAAAAAAATTTAAGGACAAATTCAGTCAACAACATTACCCACTTAGCTAAGCATTTGTATAAATATGTTTTAGTGAAAAGGTGTTTCAAAGGGTCAAATTTCATCATCATGTGTATTTCAACATTCAATAAATAATGTCGCAACTTACTAGTAGTGAATATAAGAGCCAAACATTGGTTTTCTATTTTTGTGTATTTTTTTCGTAAGCAATCAATGTTGGACTAATATAATAAACAAGATGTTCTTTACCCTTTTCATCTTGTTGAGCCAATAATGCTACAAGATCATGGGCTAATGCTGATGTATAAAGGATGAATGGTTTGTTTTGAATAGTGGGTTGTAAAATAGGTGGAGTGACAAGGTAATCTTTCAAACTCTCAAAAGCATGTTTACAATCCTCATTTCAGTCAAAGTGTATGCCTTTCTTGAGAAGATGTGTAAATGGTAATATTCGATCTACTAAGGATGCTACAAATTGTCAAATGGCTTGAATTATTCCTTGTAAGGTATGCTATTGAGAGATATTTCTAGGAGGTGGCATGTTAACTATAGCATCAATTTTCTTTGTGTCCACCTCAATGCCTCTGTGAGATACAATAAAACCTAAAAGTTTTCCACTTTCTACATCAAAGACACAGTTTTTCATATTCAATCTCATGTTTTATTTTTGAATTCACTCAAATATATTTCAAAGAACATTGAGAGTATGTGCAAGATCATCATGGAAAAAATAGGCCCTTAAGTGGCAAAAAATTTAGAAGAATTAGAGTTAGGCAACTTGACGCAAAAATTTGAATAAGTTATCTATATTATTTCAAAAATATGTAAGAATAAAATTTATATAAAATTGAATGTAGTTTCTAAACTAATAGGTTTATTTAAAAAAATAAAAAATATATTTGGTGAAAATTTGAAATTTCAATGCAGTAGTACTTAAATTTTAGGAAAAAAATAAGAAGTAGGTGTCTGTCTAACCACCCTAACCACAATAAAATGATAATATTTTTTTATAAGATTTTAGATATAAGTAGAGGACTCATGTTCCGATGTGATGCATTATTTTTTGTAATTATTTTCTAAGTAAATAATTAATTACAAATTTTTTATTAAAACTTTTAAAAAATAAAAAAACTCGTATGTCTAACCACCTTAACTTGGTCAAAAATTCATGAAATTCATTTCTTTTTTTTTTAATCCTATAGTATGAAAAGCATAGAATGAGATGCATGTTTTGGATTCAAAAAATGTGATACCGTTTGAAAGTTATAGATGTTTTTCAATCAACCTATCAATCATGATTTTAGTTGTAATTTAAATAGAAAATAAATAATAATTATTTATTAAATTCAAAGTAAAGTATAATTTATATATTGGTGGAAAGCTAAGAATCTCCTTTAAAATCCCTTTTTGTTTCATCAATTTTGGGTATAAAAATAGTCGTGAGCCACATATCCTACAAAAACCCATCATATCGCCACTTTTCGGCCCATCATGATCCTGAACATACCCTTGACATTTTATTGTTGTGTTAAAGATTTAGCTAGAATATCATCAACCTAATCTTCCAAAATCTTATGTATGTAATCATGGAATATCAGTGTCATAGCTTGTTGATATGTTGCACCTATATTTAATCCAGAAGGCATCATAACCCAACAAAATGTTCCCCAAATAGTTGTAAATGCTTTTTTTGTAATGATCTTGAAGGTTGATGAAAACTTAATTGCTCCTTCCTCATCAAATACATCTAATGCACCAAATGTATCAAACACACAGAAACAAGGTCAAAACCAAATAGTAAATTCAATCCAAAATAATTAGCAATGTAGAGGTCCTCCCTATGCCAAGAGAACATACACCCCCTTGGGTGAACCTATTGAATCAATTCTCAAACAATTTTTGTAATATAATGTCATTACACTACTAGAAACCAAAAATTATGAAGCTTCATTAATCAAACTTGATTGGTGGAAAGAATATGAATAATGTGAATATCACTACAAAAAAGGACACATAACAACTAGATGTTTGATACTTAAGAACATTATTCAAGACCTCATTGAAAACGTGACCATATCATTAGGATATTGACAAGGAAAAACCAATGTTGATCATACCATATTCAAAACTCCCTTACAAGACCATGATAAAGGAAAAACCTCCAGTTCAGGGAACAACAATAATGGAAATTATGTCACAATCAAACTCAATTACAACAATACCATCCTTAATGTGAGGCCCTTTGATGATCACATTGCCACTATTACCATAAACAATCCAAGTTTAGAATATGTTGTAACCACTTGTTGAACCAAGATAACTATTCTAGGACCTCCTACTAATTCATAGCCAAAAAGTCAATATAATCTCCTAGATCAGCTGGGAAAAACCTCCACACAAATTTCTATCTTGGAGCTCCTTCACATATCCCTACAACATAGGGGTATCCTTGATAAAGCATTGCAAGAAGCATCTATTCTTGCTAACCTAGATTTCAATGAATTTCAAGCCATGGTTGGGTACCTAGCTATGCCACACCATGTAACCTTCTCTAAGAAAGAATTTTCCACACCAAAATATAATCATAATGACCCCCTACACTTAGAATTATGTGTTAACAAACACAAGATCAGACGAGTCCTAGTAGATGGTGGAGTGGGTCTAAACATTTGCTAACTAAAAATGGTGAAAGAATTGGGATACTTTGATAATTGTATTGACCAAACCAAAAAAAAAATTGATCAAAGCTTGTGATGATGCTGAGTGTTCTTATGAAGGCATAATTTCACTTCTTGTGAGATTTGGCCCAACAATACATGACACATTGATTCATGTCTTGGATTTGGATTTGCATTACAATCTTCTCGTCGATGACCCATGGACTCATGCCATGAGGGCTGTTCCATTCACCTACCATCAATACCTCAAGTTCCCACACAATGACATTGAAATTACTATACCAAGTGATCTTGATCCTTCTCAATATTGCATAAACCTAAAAGGAACCGTTAAACGTCAAGTTCCCATCAATTGAGAGGCCTCACCTTCCACTTCATCCACCATTCCATCTAACTACATTGACCCATCCACTCTTGTAAAATCATCAACACCATTTACCACACCCTCAATACCCAAGATCTAGATTCAAGACAAGGGATGCATAGAATACAATATGAAGTCTCTTTTTCATTGGAAAGCTACCTAAATCACCAAATTAGTGGCTAACCACATCTTGTACAGCCCAAATTTATCATCCATAATCCCCCTACAAGGATATGATGGACATAGTGGTCTTGGATTAAATAAACAAGGAATGATAGAACCCTTGCAACCTCCTACATTACTAAAACACCAAGGGCTAGGGTTTATACTAGTAAAAGTGACTATCCAGGGTATCATATTACCTTTGAATGTTGTTGCTAATGCTTTAGATGAGATGAATACATACAAGGACCCTTGCGATTATGAAGTCAATTCAAATAAATATGAATGGGATTCTGTATCATCCACTACTTTCATGGACCTTGATAATTTTTTTGGAGTATTTGATGAACCTCCCCTTGAAAAGAAATTCAGTCAAATGCTTACAATTAATTCCCTGCCAAGCTTTCTAAGTCCCTATCTAAAATCCCCTTTGAAAAGAGAAGAGTGGATCAAACACTTTTGGGAAACCATTAATTCTGCCTCTTTGAAACTTGATGAATCTACTTCTTTCTTTTCCCTATTTTCCTACACAATGACCTTTGATAGTACTGATGATGGCTTACCCCTTGTCTATCCTCAACTCATAGATTAGGATCAACAAGAACCACCAAGTTTGGACACTTTTGAGAATGAAAAATAAATTGTTGGGTTCATGGGACTTCATGAAGGAATGCCGAGTGGGGATCATAAGGTTGGGTTTTCCATAGAACTCAATTATCTAACATAATTTGGTGAGGCTGTCCTATCTTCTAGTCGCAAAAGTGAAAATGAAAAAAGTAAAAATAAAAATAATAGGTCTTCAGGTGAAAAATGAAAGGCACTTATTGACCATGGAAAAGTAGAAATAAAGGACCTATCCAAAGGTGAAAACTTCTCTAAGGCACCTAAAGATGGAGGACTAGACTATCTCCCTATAGACTAAGAGAGATTATCATTGCTTATAGAAGAAATAGAAGAAGTGGACATTGGTACACAAGACAATTCTAGAATCATACAGTTGGCAACATCTTTGACCATCAAGGAAAAGCATGAGTTTATAGCATTATTTTTAGAAAGAGAAGTAATTTTTTTCATGGTCATATGTTGATATGCCTCAATTGGATCCCGAACTTGTTCAACATCACTTGCCATTGTTGCCGAATGCTAAGCGATATAAATAGGAGTTAAGGAAAATGCATCCCTAGATTGCACCCCTTTTCAAGGTGGAATGGAGAAAGCTCTTGGATGGTGGATTCATTTGATCAATCAATTATGTAGATTGGATATCAAACCTTGTACCTATTGCAAAACAAAGTGGTCAAATTAGAGTATGTACAAATTTTAGAGATCTCAACAAAGCTTGTCCCAAAGATGAATTTCCTTTACCAAACATTGACATCATAGCAGACCTTACTACTTGATACAAAATTCTATCACTTATGCAAAAATTCTTAGGTTATAATTAGATAAGAATTGCCACTAAAGATCAACAAAAGATAGCTTTCACATTCGTTTAGGGAAATTTTTGTTGTAATGTCATGCCATTTGGGCTTAAAAATGTTGGAGCTACCTATCAGAGAGCCATGACTACTAGTTTTCATGACTATATGCATGTCCTTATGGAAGACTATGTTGATGACCTTCTCTCTAAATCTCTAGAACAAAGTGGATGCTTAGCAATTTTGGATAAGATCTTCACACAACTTGAAAAGTATCAACTCAAGCTAAATCAAAATAAATGTATTTTTGGGGTCCAATTAGGAAAACTCCTAGGATATATTGTCTCTCGCAAAGGAATGGAGGTTGATCTTTCCAAAGTAAAATCCATATTAGAAATGCCACCACCAACCAATATCAATTAGTTAAGTACATTATTACAAGGAAGATTGCAATCAATCTACAAGTTCATTACTTAGTGAGTAGAAAAAATCCATCCATTTCAACATTTGCTAAGTAAAGGCATTCCCTTTAACTAGATAGAAAAGTGCCAAGAAGCATTCAATTAGATCAAGTAGTATCTAATAGCCCCACTAGTTCTTATGCCTCTAATTGATGGAAGAAATTTGATATTATATGTAACAATGACTACATCCACACTAGGGGCATTGTTAGCACATAATGAAAATGATGGAAAGGAATGAGCAATATATTACATCAGTCACACCTTAGTCGTATATGATTTGAGCTATAGTCCTATTTAACAAGCATGTCTAGCAGTGGTATTTGCAACACATAAATTGAGACATTACATGTTGAACCATAAGACAAAATTGATTGCCAAAATTGATCCAAGTTGAAATATCTTCTCTACAAATCAGCCCCTCAAGGAGATTCCATTCCCAAGTCATTCTGAATAGCATTTCCATGCACAAACAACATAGTTGAGTACAAAGCATTATTGAGAGGACTCTCAATGGCAATAAAATAGAGAATTAAGTCACTTCAAGTCTATGGTGATTCTCAATTAGTGACTAAACAAGTTAATGATGATTATGACACCAAGGATGAGAAATTGATGCCCTACAAGCACATGGTGGATAGCTTCATACTATACTTTGATAATATTTCTTTTGAGCAAATATTGAGAATCTAGAAAAAAGTAGCTGACACAATGACTATAATTGGATCTATCTTGGACATTCCTCACAATGCTTTGAAATATGAGTTCTTGGTAGAACAACTATTGATCCCTACATTTGATGTCCCCAAAACCAAACTTGTGTTTGAACTTGTTGGTCTTGAATCTCCTTGGTACAAATACATTTATAGTTACTTTCATGACCAAATTATCCCCCCAGTGTTGTCCCTGAACTAATGAAAAACCTTTATTTGACAAGCATCCAAATATGCCATCATCAGAGATACCCTTTATCATCATATCCTATATAGCACCCTCCTTCGATGTCTCAACTCTCATAAAGCGCAAACAACCTTATAAGAGGTATGTCATATTAAATGTGGAGCTCAATTTGCTGGTATGAACTTAGCTAAAATTATCATGAGGACAGGATATTATTGGCCTATAATGGAATGTGATGCCTATCACTTTGTGAAGAAATATCACTAATTTTATATTCATGGAGATCTTATGCATGCACCACCTTAGGAGCTACAACTGCTTACTTTGCCATGGCCATTTTCTTAGTGGGGACTTAACCTTGTAGGAAAGATCCATTGCACCTCAACTAATGGACATAAGTTTATCGTTGTTGATACTGAATACTTTACAAAATGGATCAAATCCATCCCACTGACTTACATTAATAGAAAGTAGATAGCCAATTTCATCCTAAATTATATCATTTTCTGCTATGGTATCCCATAGTCCATTATTAAAGATAATGGTCTCCCTTTTAAGAACTAGGATTCCTATTAGCTTTGTAAAAAATTTCATATCCAAAACCATTTTTCTATGCCATATTACCCCCAAGGTAATGGCCAAGCTGAGGCATCTAATAATTATCCTGAAAATATTAAAGAAGACTATCAATGATGTTGGTCATGATTGGCACTTGCAACTCAATCCTGCTTTATGGGTCTACCATACCAGTTTCCATATTGCTACAAGAGCCACCCCATATTCCCTTGTTTATGGATCAAAATACATACTTCCTATAGAGGTTGAGTTACCATCCCTACGAGTCTCTATGAAAGGCTTGATTGATAAAAAATAATATCGTGTATCCTATCTACATGAGCTAGAGTTATTGGATGAACTGAGATAGAATGCTTTGATACATTTGCAAGCATATCAAAATTACCTTCAATGCAACTACATTAAGAAGGTCTGAACCAGAAGCTTTGACATTGTTGACTTAGTCTTGAAAGAAAATTTGAAGAATCAGGAAAAATGAGAGAAGCCTAGAAATTTTGAACCTAACTGGTTGGGACCTCATATCATTAAAAAATCATATGGATTTGATGCTTATCATATTTCTACTTCTGAAGGAGAACCATTGTATAAACCTATCAACAACATGCACCTTCACTAGTACTACACTTGATTCTTAGAGTATCTTGTCAAAAGTCAAAAAATACAAAAAAAATAAAAATAGTCACCCTAATGAAAACCTAGGAAACAGGCATCTTGGTGACAACAAAAAAAAATCAAAAAATGATTTTTTTAAAAAAATAGTAAAGAGAAATAATTCGTCCAAAAGTGAAAACCACTTTAGTGGTGCTTTGGATGAGTACCATGGTGAAAACCTGGCAAATAGGTGCTATGCATAGTCAGTCTATGCTCCTTTGTATACTATCACTCCATATGGTCTTCATCCTCTCCACGCATCTATTCACACACTTTCTCAAAATAAAGCTCTGTCATCCTTTCCATGGCCTGGAAACTGCTAACATTTAGCATCTTTTACCTTCATGATCAACCTTTACATTCACTGCTTCCCCTCACGAATAATATACTGATTATGTACCTAACTGGGGGAAATTCCTTCACTTATGTATTCATGGGAGATAACACATGGTACTAGCCTTTTAAAACCTTCAAATCCAAACAAAAAATTAGAAAACATAAAAAAATCCAAAAAATATCATAAAACTTGAAAAATCCAAAAAAATGAAAAACTATCAAAACCTCCAAAAATGGAGTCTAAGCATGAGTTAGTTTGTGTTAGTAGGGTCAAACTATGTTGTCTTTGTGCATTTTCTACATAGGCAAGGCTCATCTCAAATGAGCCCTCAAGACATTAGGTCAGCCCTTCTAGGTTTTTCCAAATAAAATCATGACTCCATCTTTTCTCAAAAGGCAAAGCCAAGTTGTGTCAAACTATGAGGTCTCTACATGTATAATGTAGGCAAGGCTATCAATTTATGGGCCCTTGAGGCCACCTAGGTCAGTCCTTTAAGGTTTTTCAAGTCTGGTCGTGTTCTTAGTCTACAAGAAATTATCATTCAAACCAAAATTTGAATCAACAGTTCATCATTTTATCATCAATCAACTGATCTAGTCATTAGCATTGTATCAAAATGGGGCATTATGTCATTCATCTCATTCATTCCTATCTTTTTTCTTTTACTAGGATGTATACATACTAAGATTAGACTTTGTCTTTGGTAAATCTAGTCATTCACCTTAAGTAGGATGTGTCTTTCTTGCAGTTAGATGCTTTATCAACAATGGTCACTCGATCAACTTTAATAGATGTGTTCCTTTCCTTAAACATGATATGACTTTCCTAAAATTAGGTACCATCATATCGCTTGGTCATATCAATAAATATTCATGAAATAACCAATCAATCTTGTCATCTTGTTCAATTAATCTTTCCTTAATCAGGATGCGTCCTTCCTGAAACTAGGCATAATTGATATTAATCAACCTTGTCAACCTTATCAATCAAGCTTTATCAATCAGTGAATCTTGTCAATCTTTCCTTAATCAGGATGTGTCCTTCCTAAAACTAGACTCAATCAATCAAATCAATTATTCAACCTTTGTTAACCTATAATCATCCTTGTCAAATTTATCAATCAATCCTTGTCAACCTATAAATAAAATTCAGTCATCTTGATCAACCTAATCAATCAACTCAAACAATCTTATCAGTATCATTGGAAAACAATATATCTATTGGAAAACACTTTGTTGGTTTGGATTTTTCTTATCTTTTTGATTGGCTCTTAGCCATGCTACTAGTTACCTTGAGGATTTCCTATGAAAATGGATTTAGAGGGATGATGATGGATCATTCCCTCTTTTCTTTGCTTGTTTTTTGTCATTTATCTTGGAAAAAAGACTAGGATAATTGGTTCCTTATTATGAGTCGGGGCATTCCTTGTCTTTTAAATTTGTCTTTTGACTACTTGTATCTCACAAATGGTCACCTTGCACACCTTGTTCTACATCATACCATGGTGTTTTTGATCCATTTGTGAAAATTTTGATGCCCGATGATGACAAATATAAAAGCATGAAAGTTGGTCCCTTATCACCTCTCATCTAACTTTCCTTCTCCATCTTCCTTTCCTTTTTCATGCCAACTTCCATCTCTTATGTGCTAACATTTCTTCCATTTGGATCTTGAAAAAGTCCCATGGCACACAAAAACATCTTGCATACATATTCATGTTAGAAAGCATCATATAAAGCATCATCATCATAAACATCATTATCATATTACATCATAGATATTTTCATAAGAAAACAAAAAAACATAGAGATCATCCATATAGAATTAACATTTTAACACATTATCACAACTAATGACATTGCATAATACATTACATCATAGTTCCTTTTCATCCATCACATTGCATAGCATTGCATCCCATATCATATTGCATTTTACATCATGATCCATCATATCACATTGCATTGCATTTCACATCACATTGCATTGCATACATATTAAATCACATTAATAATATTATAACATGCCACAATACACATCACATTTTTCATTAACATTAAATTGTATCAACATTTAATCACATCAATATATTAGCATGTCACATTGCATTTATCAAATTAGGTTATTTCTATTGCATTCACCATTCGTACATATCATAATAAACATATACATCATAAAAAGCATAAATTTTTATAAAATCCATAATCATATCCATAATCATAAATGCATCACATCATCATATCACATTGCATTCATCAAATTAGGTCATCCATATTGCATTTACCATTCATACATATCTTAAAAGGCATAAACATTCATAACACAGTCATAAAAGCATAATCATAAAACATATTAAACCATTAAATAACCATATAGAATGCATAATTAAACATCATAATCACAACATAAACATCCATAACATCACATGACATCATCATAAATAGAAAAGCATAATCATATAACAATGTATATCATCAACCGCCACCAATATCATATCATATATATCGCTCAAAAAATAAGTGTCATGGGTATAATGTCAAGATGTGTCGTGTCCAATAAAAATGGAGCTTGTAAGCTCAATAATAAAGTGTAAGTGTCCATACAACATGATGCATAAAAGAAGGACCTAGCCTAACCTGCCTTGATCTCCTTTCCTTGGGGCATCCCTGTCCTCCCTGCGTGGTGACTCTCTAAACTTGTACTCTATGGCATGAGGCCTATCATATGGAGTGTCCCATCTAGCATCCGATGTCTCCCCCTTAGGCCTATTGTGTGTGTGCTTGCTTTGTGTCTTGTTCTGAGTCCTACACTATGAGCCATTGTTAATCTCTAAAAAGGAGGGCTCCCTCCCCTCTAGTGGTATAAATCTCTCATACAAATCTCTATAATACTGGTTAGCTCTGCTCACTTTGGCATACTCTTGCGTGTCCTCCATGATAGATCCACTGCATGTAGCTATAAAGTCAATCATCTGTTGATTCATCTTCTATTGGCTAATCATTCCTAGGTCTCTCTCCACCTAGAAGACATCCATCTCAACCTTAAGGCCATCCCTCTCTATAGTAATAGTCCTCAACTTAGCCTTTAAAGCCTACACACATACCTGTAGGGCGTCTATCCTATGATCTATAGTGCCTTCATTTTCTCAACCTTCCTCTAGCCCCACCTCCTTCACCCCATAATAATACTCTCCTATAGGACTCTCTCTACCTCTTCCATCTCTACCTCCTCCTCAACCTACTCCTCATATACCCCCTCTCCCCTACCTCAACCTCTATAGCCTCTACCTCTAGTTGTGCTACCTATAGCATAGGAATCTCTACGTGTTACTCCCCATCCTACACTACCACATCTTCTACTACCCTCTCCTCTGACCGATCCTCCTCCCTAATCGATGGTAGGTGTCTAGCCACCTATCATCCTCCATCCCTCCTCCTCCTATGATGGTCTCACCCCTGTCCTCCTCATCCATCTCCTCCATCATCTCCCTATCCTCCTCCATTGCCTCATCCACCATCTCCTCTCCCTCCACCCCTATGGCCTTTGTCTCCTCCCCATCATCTTGGGACCTTTCCTCTATGCTCTACTAGTGCTGGCTACTATGGATCTATCAAAGGTATTGGTTTGTGTATCTGAACCAAAGATCTTTGGAGATGGAGGCTCTCTTACACTTCCAAGGTTTTGCACCTAAAAGGAGAGAGGTATCCAGAAGTATTAATGGATCACTCAAGGATAATCCCTTGAGATTCTAACGAAAATATGATTAAAATATGTCAAAGGGAAATGACCTACATGTTGAAAAATGATAAAAGGGGTTCACCACTAATGCAAAACTTAGAGAATGCAAGATGTTTGGAAACATGTTGTGAAATGCAAAAAGACCTAAAAATGCAAACAAATCATAATGAAAACTTATGAAATTGGAGATGTTCACCTGGAGGATAGAAAAGGATGAAAGGAAGCTCTGAAATCCTAAAGAATCTACTATAGAGGACAACAGGGACTCATATTCCAATCTGGGTGACTTAACCCTCCTTTGGGGAAAATTTTCTAGAATAGGTTTTGGGGAATTGGGTACTCAAATCTATAGAAAAATCTAAAAAACATGCATAATGGGACTCATACACTAGTAATGGCATATGAGTCCATTTTATTTTTTTTGAAAACTCAATAGTGGAATATGTGGCTCTCAGTTTTCTCTTTCTGTTCCTCCAAGTGTTTGAATTTGAAACCCTGATTTCTGAGGCTGTAAGTGACTTTTTCTATAGATTGTGACCTTTCAAATAAGGAGATGTCTTCAACAATTTTGCAACCTATTCTTCAATGATCTCCAAGCCTTCAAGGTACCTAGATATACAAACACACAAAGAAAGAGAGAGAAATTTTGAATGTTAGGGAATGGGGGTTTGCCTTCGTCAAACCCCTTTTAGGTAATTAAACCAAAATGATGGAATAAGATAATGAAGCATGAAAGATGAAACAATGCAATTAGAAACTTTCCATGATGATAGACCTTGAATTTTTGTAGCAATGGATGAAAGATCTTACTCTTAAATTCCTTAGAAGTGATGAATTGACTTGATGAAATGTAGGCTTGATGATACTTGGATAATGGATGGATGAAAGGTCTCCTCTTATAGAGGAGAGTTAAATGAATGGATAGAATAAGGGTCACAATCAAGGGCCCAAATTAAATTAAAAAATAATTTAATCAAGGGTGGACATTAATTGAGAGAAGAAAGACATGGACAGATAAATACTTGAGGTGGAAGATAAGATTGGTAGGGAAAAAGAGGTTGTTGGAGAAAATTAAATAATAAAAATTACTTAATTTAGGTGGCAAACATAGGAGAAATAAATAAAATATTGATTTTATTTATTTAAAAAGAAAGGTGAGAACAAATAATTAGATAATTAAATAATTAAAAATAATTATTTAATTATAGAGGAAAGGTGGAGTGTTAAAAATTAAAAAATTAAAAAATAATTATTTAATGGAGAGGGAAGGATAATGAAATAATTAAAATAATTATTTAACTAGGGAGATAAAGAATGGATAAATAATTAAATAAATATAACATTTATTTAATTATAGAGAGAAAAGGCTAATGAATAATTAAATAATTGAAATAATTATTTAATTATCGAAGAAGAGTGAAAAGCTAAATTTTGAATTAAAATAATATTGGATTCAAAAGTGGGGAAAAAGGACCACTTAAGGCATAAAAAATCATAAATTTGAATAAGGAGGGCCCAAACAAGTGTGAAAATGTAAAGAGATACATTTTTCTACATTGCATTTAGCCCCCACTTTAGTGAGGGGATGAACTTGCTTCAAACTCACACTAAAGTAGACATTCAAGAGGGGTCCAATCGTATCAATGTGGATGACAAAGAATGAAAAAGATCAAATGAGGTTGTGAAAGCCCCAAAGATCCAAGATCCCAAGTCAAGCCAACATAAGAACAAAAGGACATGCACAAGGTGAATGATTTGTAGAAAAACAAGATACATGATCATGCAATGTCTAGAACTAAAAAAAAAAGAGATAGGGATCAAAGATGTGCTCGCTATGGGGCCACAAAACATCAAGTCATCTGTAGGGTGAGTTGTCCCAATGAAGTGGTTTAGTGAGAAATTCATGTTCCATTGTGTTAGCTTCCCATTGTATAATGAGAAAGGAATGCTAGTGTGTCGACTTCCCATCATACTAACCATACCAAAGTTATCCCCATGATAACTTTAATAAGGCACCACAATGAAAATGATTTTGTAAATTTTTTTGAATGTCATGTAAAAATTTTGTTAAAGGGGATTTTTATTTGTTCATGTAAGGTCTTCTTCTTAGGGAGCATTGTACCTAATGTCTCTAAGAGAGGACAAGTCAAAAGTGTCAGATTGTTTCCCATGGATTCCTCACTCACATCATACCATGTCAGTAGATCGTACACTCTTAGATGGCATCAAACCCAATGACACTATTCAATAAGAAGAGGACACATTACAAGACAAAAAGAAAAGTCATGCCATGAATTTTTCTCCAAAAGATGTCATTATTGTATGCCCCCACTTTAAAGTGGTTGTTAACACCATTACTATGAGCAATTTCTTTAAAGTAGTGAATGATAAAGGAAAGAAGACATGAGAGCCAACTTGGAAAGCCCTATGCCAAGTAATATGTTTCCAAATGAAGTTACATCGTGAATAAGTATGTCACATGTGAGCCAACTTAAGACATGTCATCCACATCCTAATCTTGCTCTTATATGTTCATGAAAGGTTAACAACTAGCCAAAAGAGACAATGATAGGTGACATATAGGGATAAGACTTCCTAACCCCTTTCCCCCACTTAGTGCAGAACAAGGGTGAGCCTAGAATGGATGATGATATGCTGCTCCTTGTGATGAATGTAAAAAATGCAACTATGCCAAGGAGCAACAACTAATGTTATTTATTTTGATAAGTGAACGATTTTTCTACTTGATATATATGTAATGAGATGTCTATCAGTTTAGGATGTACCAAGGCTACAATTTTCTTGGAAGAATCTTTTGTGATAGCATTGAAATTGGATGGAGGTTTTTGTTTTAAGGGACAATAACCAAAATAATTAGGCTTTATAACATCACATCCTTTTCTAGGTTTCTTTAGAAGTTCAAAAAGTCTTCCAAATTTTTTTTCACATTTGTTGGAGTTAGTGGTTGTTCAATTGCCTCAAATTTTGTCTTGGATGTTGGTTTTTCTTTAAGGTGGGTGAATTTGATGCTATTGAATGTTGTCAATTACTGTTTTCTTTGTTCTCTTTTTGTTCTCTTTTGTTATGATCTTGTATTTTTCCATGGATATAAGTATGAAATTCAAGGTTTATGAAGCATCTTCCAATAACTCTATGGCTTCTTCGAGTTGCTTTTGTTTTTCTATATCCTTATGCTTGATATTAATCATAGCACATGAAAATTTTTTGTTTTGAGGAGTAGAAGGTGACTTGTCATAAGCTCCTAACATTATCTTCAAGGTTTCATGATTTCAAAGCATTCCCATGATGGTGGTAAATCTATATTAAGCAATTTAGGATGATTCAAAGTTAGGTTGATTTTTAGTTTACATGTGATAGTGTTGATGTTTGCTTGCACCATGATATTCTACCTAGCAGGAGAGTTTTTAGGAGAGAACTAAACAAGATGTCGATCACATTCCATTAATAGGTTTTATAGAGTAACTTCATCACAAGGAGAGGAAGCATCAAGAGAACAAAAAGCATCACATTTGTGTTATTCAATGATTAGATGCTTTTGCACAATTATGTATTCTTAGATGGGGGAAACATTAGGAAAGCGAGCAAGAAGATTCTCATATCTTTCAATGAATAGTTCTAATCCAAAAATATCTTCTTCACAAGTAGGAGAGAAATTAGGAGAAGAACACATGATTATCATGATTATCTATGATTGCATCCCTTTGGCCAATAATGTCTTCCAAAATAGGGAAATAAAATAAAGAGAATTGTCATAGGTCTTAAAGGTTTGATCATCTAATGCCAACATATCCTCCTCACAAATAATATGATTGTCATGATTTCTCATAAAAAAATTCTCACAAATAGGGGAGGAGTTAGAAGATGAGTCTAGAATAGGTAGAGTGATGTGAAGAGATGTTTTTATGATCTCATTCTCTTGTGCCATAATATCCTCCAAAGTAGGAGAAGTTATAGAAGAGGATCTTTTAACATTGTCATGATTCTCAATGGGTGTATCTTCCAGCTCCAAAATACCTTCATCACATGTAGAGATATATTGGGAGAAGAGGAACTATGATTATCATGATTTTCTATTCTTTCATATTCTTCTATCACTTCATTCCCAAAAATAGAAGAGATATTAGAGGGTGTGGAACTATGGAGTGTGTCAACATTGTTATTCTCTTGCACTAAGAAGCTCTCATAACTAGGAAAAATATTGGAAGGATGACTATTATGCTTGCTAATAAGCTCTTATAAAACTGAATGCATGATATTTTCTTGAAGATTCTCATAATCTTCTTCACCAATAGGAGAAATGTTATGAGAGGGGGAAATTTGATTGTTGTCCATAATTTCATTCTTTTTATCTATGATCTCTATGATCTTGTTTTCTTGTGCCATAGTGTCCACCCTAGTAGGAGAGCTTTTAGGAAAGTGACAAACAATAGGTTAATCACATTTCATGGTTGGATTTGATAAAGTTGCTTCATCACTCATAGGAGAGGCATCAAGAGAAGGATAACAAAGAGTGTTCTAGTTACCAATGATTGGAATTTTTTGTTCGCATAGATCTTCCCAAATGGTAGGAGCATTAGGAAAGGGAGAAATAAGATTCTCATGAATCTCAATAAGGATATCTTCTAACACTAAACTATCTTATTCATGTCTAGAGAATATATTAGAAGGAAGGGTTTGATTATCATGATTATATACATTTACATACCCATGTCATATAATGTCTTCTTGAGTTGGAGAGGTAGGATTTTCAAATCTCTTAATCATATTCTCCACATAAATGTGTTTGTCATGATCATTCAAAATCGTATCCTTATGCACTAAAGCATTTTCACAAGTAGGGGAGGTGTTAGGAGATGAATGGAGGTTAGGTAAGGTAGTGACCTTGATTTCACCTTCACGTGTCATAATGTCTTTGTAAGGGGAAGGAGAAGGAAGACAATAAAGACTTTCATGATCTTCAATGATTGTGTCTTCTTTCATCAAGATACCTTCATCACTAATGGGAGAGATACCGAGAGAACACTTATAACTATTATGATTATTGATGCTTGCATCCTTTTGTGTCAAACCTTTAGTGGATGATTCTAGTGAGAGGAAGTCCTTAAGGGCTTCATATAACATGTCTAAGTCATCACTACTAAAGGGCTTGGATGATATTATTTTTCTAAATTGAATAATTTTTTGAATTGTTTCTTTGGATGTTGTTTGTTTTTTGTTTTCATTTTCTAATGAATGTGATCTAAATGAACTAGGAGCTAATGCTAAAAATGAAAATTGTAAAAATATAATGCTATCCATAATTTCCATGAATGTAAAGAATGCTTATTTCTAATGATTTGAATGTAATAGAGGCTATGAAAACTTAAAATGCAATGTAAAGACATAGGATGAAATGCAACTTTTCAAATTTCACACAAGGTAATGTATTGATTATATTATGCAATGATATAAAAATGAAATGTTGTGACACAAAATGGAAATTAAGAAATGCATAAAATGAGCCAAATTGAGCTAGATTTAGTGAAATGCATTTAACAGGAACTCAACCAACTGATACAAATAATTAATGGTAGCAAACAGAAGTGTAGATACAGGGTTTTCGGTTCCATGAAAGGAAGTTTCAAGGGTGAAAAGGGACTAAGTCACCCAAGGTAGCGAATGAGTCCCAGTGGGGATTTTTTTCAGAATTTTCAAAAAAAAATTGATTGATTTTTATGTTTTCTGTGCTGTACAATGCAAACCTAAGATACAAATATAGAATTTCAGAAATTTTCAATGATTTAAGATGCAAAATTGCAACCTATATGAACTTTCACTAATGCAAAATTTGAAACCCTAGAATGCAACTTAACTAATGCAAACTGCAATGCAAGCTAATGCTAGGGTAATGAACCAAAATGAGCCAAATATTTTGGGAGATGGAGGCTCTCTTACACTTCTATAGTTTTCCACCTAAAAGGAGAGGTATCCAAAAGTCTTAATGGCTCACTCAAGAATAAGCCCTTGAGATTCCAATGCAAATGTGATTTAAATCTATCAAAGGGGAATGCCCTAGATGCTGAAAGCTGATAAAAGGGGTTCACCACTAATTCAAAATAGAGAATGCAAGATGTTTGAAAACATGCTATGAAATGAAAAAAGACCTAAAAATGCAAACAAACTATAATGAAAACTTATGAAATTAGAGATGTAAACCTGGAGGTTGCAGAAGGATTGAATGTACCTTTGGAATCCTGAAGAGTTTGTTCTAGAGGACAATAGGGACTCATACACCAATTTGGGTGACTTAGTCTTGCTTCGGGGAAAATATGCCAGAATATTTTTTAGGGAACTAGGCACTCAAATATGTAGAAAAATATAACAAAATGTATAGTGGGACTCATACGCCACTAATGGAATATGGGTCCACTTTGGTTTTTTTGAAAACTCAATAGTCGAATATGTGGCTCTCATATTTCTCTTTCTGTTCCTCCAAGTGTTTGAATTTGAAACCTTGATTTCTGAGGCTATAAGTGACTTTTTATATAGATTTTGACCTTGCCAATAAGGAGATGTCTTCAATAGGTTTGCAACCTATTCTTCAATGATCTCCAAGCCTTCAAGGTACCTAGATCTACAAAAACACAAAGAAAGAGAGAAATGTTGAATGTTAGGGAATGGGGGTTTGCCTTGGTCAAACCCCTTTTAGGTAATTAAAGGGTATGTGTAGGATCATGATGGGCCAAAAAGTGGCAATATTTATGGTATTTGTAGGGTATGCGGTTGATGACTTTTTTTAACCCAAAATTGATGAAACAAAAAGGGTTTTAAGAGGAGATTCTTAGATTTCTACCAATATAAATTATGCTTTAATTTGAATTTAATAAATAATTATTATTCATTTTCTATTAGAATTACTTTAAAGTCTTAATTGATAGGCTGATTGAAAAACATCTATAACTTTCAAATGGTATCACATTTTTTGAATCTAAAACATGTGTCACATTCTATGCTTCACATACTATAGGATTAAAAAAGAAAAAATAAATTTCATGAAGTTTTGACCAAATTAAGGTGGTTAGACATACGAGTTTTATATTTTTTAAAAGTTGTAATAAAAATTCATAATTAATTGTTTACTTGGAAAAAAATTACAAACAAATATGCATCACATCTGGACATGAGTCTTCTACTTATATATAAAATCTTATAAAAAAATATTATCATTTTATTATGGTTAGGGTGGTCAAATAGACACATACTTCTTATTTGTTCCCTAAAATTTAAGTACTACTGCATTTAAATTTCAAATTTTCACCAAATAGATTTTTTTTTTAAATAAACCTAGTTGTTTAGAAACTACATTCATTTTTCTACAAATTTTAGTCTTAAATATTTTTGAAATAATATAGATAACTTATTCAAATTTTTACGTTAAGTTTCCTAACACTGATTTCTCTGAATTTTTTGCCACTTAAGGGCTTGTTTTTCCCATGATGATCCTGCACATACCCTAAACCAAAATGATGGAATAAGATAATGAAGCATGAAAGATGAAACAATGCAATTGGAAACTTTCCATGATGATAGACCTTGAATTTTTGTTGTAATAGATGAAGAATCTCGCTCTTGAGAATGCCTTACAAGTGATGAATTGACTCGGCAACATGTAGGCTTGGTGATACTTGGATAATGGATTAATGAAAGGTATCAATTTATAGAGAGTTAGGTGAATGGTTAGAATAAGGATCATGATCAAGGCCCAAATTAAATTAGAAAATAATTTAATCAAGGGTGAAGATTAATTAGGAGAATAAAGACATGGATAGATAAAGACTAGAGGTGGAAGATAAGATTGGCACAAAAAAAGAGGTTGTGGGAGAAAATTAAATTAAAAATATTATTTAATTTAGATTGCCAACATAAGAGAAATAAATAAAATATTGATTTTATTTATTTAAAAAGAAAGGTGAGAACAAATAATTAGATAATTGAACCATCAATTTTGTGGTGTTCTATAAACTTCTCTTCCACTCTTAGGATCTTTCACCTAAAAGGAGAGAGATAGAACACTGAAATCGAGGTGGTTCACTAAAAAAAAGGAAGGTATGATGGAAGTGTGCCTATATGCAATTATCCAAATGCAGAAAACTAATGAAAGCTATTGATTATTGAATGGGAACTAACAAAATACAACTTGTTTGAAAGCACATTGTGATATGTAGAAATACCTAGAAATGAATGCAAAACTAAACAAAAAAGATGAAATTAGAAGTGTGCACATGAGATTTGGATAGAGACTGGAAACGACTTCAAAAATGTTATTGATTTTGATAATCAGGCTTGGTGGGACTCATTTTCCATTCTGGATGAATTAGTCCCAGTTCTGTAAAACTATTTTGGAACCCATTTCAGACAAATGGGTGTCTAAAAATGGAGAAAACTAAAAACTAGCTTGGAAGTGGGATTCATTCAACACCCATGGTGAATGAGTAAATTTTTTGAATTTTTGAATATTCAAAGGTGGAAATAGGATCCTTAGGTTTACACTTTCCACTTCTTCAGGTGTTTGGTTCTAAAACTATCAAATTTAGACCTGAAAGTGACTTTTTGTGGGTATTTTGACTTGTCCAATGAAGAGATGACTTGACCAAATTTGCAATGTAATCTTCAATGATTTCTAAGCCTCCAAGATGTCTAAATTTGGAAACATGCAAGACAAGAAGAAAAATGTTGGATGTTACGGTATGGGGGTTTGCCTTGGTCAAACCCCTTTAAGGTAATTAAACCAAAATGATGAAAGAATGTAATGAAGCATGCAATAATGGAGTTATTACCTTTCCATGATGATTGATCTTAAATTTCTATAACAAAACATGAAGAATCCTCCCTTGAATGTCTTAGGAGGCTATCTTGATGACTTGCAATGATGAAACCCTAACTTGCTTGACTTGATAGAGAAGATAAATGATGAATGAATGATGAGAGAGGTGTGAATGAGTTATGAGATTATGAATTAGGGCTTAGAGACTTGATTTATAGGCAATTCTCCTTATTCACATATAAATTTGATCCCTAAGGCTAATATGCAAAAATAATAAACTTAAATTTTAGTTTTTCTTGATCAAAGGTCAAAATTGACCCAAACGGGATTCATTCACCACCTTGGGTGAATCAGTCCCACCTAGTAGGGACTCATTCGCCATAGGTGGAAAATTAGTCCCAGTGGGGCCCATTTTCCAGCTAGATTGCTAAGAAATAAGGAAATAAGATTTATATGGTGACTTTGTTAGGTATTTCATCAAATATTGCCTTGGGATGCACAATATGGAGTAATAGGGGCCTATTAGTGATGATGTAAAGGTCAATTAGGGCTTGGGACACATAATTCAATGTGAAAGTGTGATTAAATACACTTTACAACACTAAAATGAGATCCACATAGCCTAGGAAGGCACAATAACCAATGTGAATATGGAAGACACATTACAACACTAGTTTAACATTAAGTTTATTTTACAAGCCTTCTAGATTAGTGTGGTAATGTTATTAAACACATTTTTTAATGTTGAATTAGAGAGAAAAGGGTTTCTTAAGTATAGAAAAGTGTGAAAGTACTTTACAACACTTTAGAAAACATTTACATGACATTGTTAAATGAATTTGAAAGGGTCAAGACCTAGTGTAGATGTCAAAAACACCTCACAACACCAAATAAAGGCCTCATTAAGTGTAGTTTATCATCAATTATTCTCGAGTCAAGCATGTTTTCTTTTTTCTATGGTACATTTAGCCCCCACTTTAGTGAGATGATAAACTTGCTTCAAACTCACACTAAATTAGACATGCAAGAGAGATCTAAGTGTACAAATGTATATGACAAAGAATGACAAAAATCAAGAAAGATATCAAGCCCCCAGGATCCAATATTCTAATTCAAACCATCAAGATACATAATCATGCAATGGCAAGAAAGAGAAATATGAAAATAAAAAGTTGGATCAAGCTTTGATTGTTTGTCCACCTAGTTGTGGATCAAATCTAGGTTGTTTGTCCAAAATGCATACTCACTCTGAGGTGACAAAACTATCGGTTGTCTGCCAGGTGAGAAGTCCTAGAAGGTGAAAAAAATGTAGCCAATATGTGCTCACATATGTGCAGGTGGCTATGGGGAAAGGCATGCCTTAGAGTGGGCTTCCTGCTCAATGACACCAAATTTATAACTCTTGATAAATTTAACAAGGTGCCACAAGGGAAAATGGTTTTCGAGCTCTATGAGGTAAGAAAAAATTTGTATGCTTGACACTCATAGACATTGTAAATACAAAATAGTGTAAGGAATGTTCAAATGGATTTTTCTTAGTTCGTGCAATGTCTCATCTTAGGGAAAATTATGCTTAATGTCTACAAGAGAGGGTAAGTGCAAATGGTCTCATCTTGTTTCAAGGTCTTATCCTGGCTAACATTGTGCCAAATGTGTCTAAGAAAGGAAATTGCAAGAAAAAGAAAATAACACAATGAAATGTGAGTGGTGATGTATGCCCCTACTTTAAAGTGGTTGCAAACACCATTACTATGAGTAATTGATTTAAAGTAGAAGGAGAACATGAAAGCTTATGTGGAAATCCCTATGCCAAGTCATATGTTTCCAATAAGCCACGTTATGAAAAAGGGTAGTATGTCACATGCAAGCCAACTTAAGGAACATTGTCCACATCCTAAGCTTTCTCTTATATGTTCATGAAAGGTTAACAACTAACCAAAAGAGGCAATGTAATGTGACATATGAGGACAAGGCTACTAAACCCCTTGCCCCCACTGAATGTAGGAAAAAGGTGATCTGAAACAATTGATGAAATGAAGGTAAGAGTGAAAATTGGTATCAATTAGAGGAATTAGGTACCCCCACAGAAGGAAGAATACCAAACTCTTGAAAATGTTGGGTTTTACAACTCAATGCCTAAATTCACTAGTGGAATGACCATGAACTCTATGATAGGTGTAGGATGAAGTCTTGTAAGAGCATTTCTTTCAATTTTTGGGAGGGAGCGTGATCATGTGATCTTGGAGGAGTCTTGACAAGATGTACCCTCTTGATCAATGGTAGAAGGTGGTCTTGTGGTTTGCATCAAAGATACATCTTGCTTAGTATTAGATGTCATACTTACACAAGTTTCTCTAGATTGTGATATTTTGTTCTCACTCTTATAGGAGGAGGGAAAATCTATCAGATGCAAATCATTAGTGTCTTTTGAGATAAAATTGACATTAACTGAAGGTGTATTTGTTGGTTTGATGGCTTGTAAAGGAGAACGATCAAGACCACTAGTGTTGATGAGTTTAGGATGGACAACTATTAAGGTTGATTTAGTAGTATGTTGTGTGAGACTGTTGATGTTGACTGAAGGCTTGGTGATCTATATAAAAGGATAATAACCAAGACCACGAGTGGTGTGTTGTGTGATAGGGTCTATAGGGTTCCAGATACCTTGTTCATGATCACCACATCCTTTTCCACTATATCTAAGTTGTTTCATTAGTTCATAACCATGACCATAAATATTTTTCATTACTTTTGGATTGGTTGTTTGTTTGCTATTATGTTCATCAAAGGTTATTGTGTAGTTTACGTTTGTGTTTAAAGTGGTTGAGGTGGGTGCTTTCGAAAGGTTGTCCAAATTTTGTGTTGTCATTATTGTTGTTTCTTTTCCCATATTTGAATCTTTGTGGATTATTTTTTACTCACCTGTGAAGTCATGTTCAAAATCCAAGGAACCCCAATCATCTTCTAATAATGTAATGATTTGTTCAATATGTTGTTTGTCTTTTTGTTGTACAAGTTCCACTTTTGTAGTTGACGTTGATGTGTTTAAGGAAGTTTCTTTGGTTTTATCATGTTGTAAGACACTATTAGGTTCAAGATCAATGCCAAGTGTGCAGATTGTGTTGTTGTAGATGTATTTCATTTTGTGATGAAGAGTGGAAGGCTTTCATTGCACGAATCCACTATCTACCTAAGATATAAGATTACATGAAATTTCATAAGGCATAACATTCATTGGTGTATGCAAGGTGGCCACTCCAATGGTAATAGGTATAATGATCACCTCTAGCAGTTTCTTTTTGACATTGTCAAATCCCTTAATAGAGAAAGAATCAAGTCGAATGGTTGATTGATCAATTCCAAGCATATACAAAAAGGTCACACTACACACATTAAGGGTAGAACCAATGTCTACAAAAGTTATCTTTATCCCTTTTCATTTTCATTGAGCTATGATCATGAAAGGGTCATTTTGTTTTTGCACTTCTTGAGAGGGGAGTACACTTTGGTGGAAAATAATGTCAATATTTAGTCCTTGAATCATGGCTACTATATCAGTTGGTGGCACATTATAAGGGATATGAAATTTTTGTAAGGTTGTTTAGATCATGTTGTGATAGTGAGGGGAGGCTTGAATGAGGTACCACAATGATATCTTAGCAAGAGTATTCTTAAGTTACTCATCAATATCATGCTCCTTATGACTTGGAAAGAAAGGGTTAGGTGGGATAGGATTAGGCAACGGTAGTGGTGTTGGGGTTGGTTGTGGTGTTTGCATATTGTTTTGAGTGTTATACATATGAGCAATGGTATTATGACTCAGTTGCTATGAAACATTATTTTGAGGAGGGTAAAGGATAAGTTCATATTTATTTTGAGTTTGTTGTTTACAGTGTGAAAGTGGGTAGAGAATTAGAGGGTTGTTAGGATGTCCCATGGGGTATGTGTGAGGTCCATTGATTGAGGTGGATCTAATGGACACTTGTAAATTCATAACCTCAGTGCTCTTGGTTTTATGTATCTCTAATAAAGGGAAATTGAGAATCACCTTTTTATTGAAGGAAGACACAATATTATTGTTGTCATTTTTGAATAACATGATATTCTCCCTAGGAGGAGAGTTTTTAGGAGAACTAAGAATGACATGTTCTTGAAATTCATGGATTGGTTCTTCTAAAATGACTTCATTTCAAGTAGGGGAATGATTAATGGGTGAATTGTTTTGTTCAATAAGGGTTTCCTTAGGTGAAAGGGGACAAGTAAGATTTTCATGACTCTCATTTGTTGTGTTTTCTAACATCAAAGAATCTTCCTTACAACTAAGGGAGATACTTGGAGAAGAACAAGGATGATTATCATTATCATTTATGAAATCATTCCTTGGTTCACTAATGTCTTCCAAAATAGGATAGGTAGGGGAAGGATCATAAAGAGGGTTGTTAGAGACCAACATATCCTCATCTTTTAAAATATTATCTTCCTTGAAATCATTCCAACAAGCCAAAGGAGAAGGGAAGTTAGGTAAGGTGATGTTTAGGAATGTGTATGATGCAATTATCTTGTCCTAAAATATCTTCACAAAGGGGATGAGGAGAAGGACAAGCAAGATCCTCATGATTCTCAACAACTGTATCTTCTTTTCCCAAGATACTTTCATCCCTAAAAGGATCGGTATTGAAAGAACAACAATTATGATTATCTTGGGTATCTATGTTTGTATTCTCTTCTATCACATTATCCACACAAATAGGGGAGATAAGAAATGGTGTAAATTTAAGGTTAACATTGTCATTTTCACTCTCTTGCACTAAGAGACTTTCATAACTAGGGAATGCATTGAATGAATGACTAACATGCTTATTTCCTAACTTGTTTTTTGCAAATTTGGAGATAGAAACTAACAATTGAAAAAAAAAACTATACAAACTTAAAATGCAATGTAGGAATGTAGAAGGAAATGCAACTTTTAGTTGTCAACCAAGTTAATTTTTTTATTACACAATGAAATGATCTAAAAATGAAATGTTGTGAATGCAAATTTGAAATGAAGTAATGCATGGAATGAGCTAATTTAAGCTAAATATAATTAAATGCATGTTACAAAAACTCAACCAACTGATATAGCTAGGTAATGGCACCAAAAAAAAGCCTAAAAATAGGGTTTTAAGTTTTGTAAAGGGAAATTTCTGGGGTGAAAAGGGATTAATTCTCCCAAGGTGGTGAATAAGTCCTAGTATGGATTTTTTTTAGAATTTTCAGAAATTTTGGAATTGTTTTGATGTTTTTTGAGTTGTATAATGCAAACCTAGGTTAAAAATGCAAAATTTCAAAAAATTTAAATGAATTTAGATGCCAACAATTCAACCCAATTTTTTTTTTTAATGAATGTAAAATTTGAAGCCTAGCATGGCAATTAAATAATGTAAACCCTAATGAAAATTCAATGCAAGGATAGATCTATGATGAAGGACTCCAAATTAGAAAAGAGAAGTATTCAAAAAATAGGTTCACCAAAATGAACCATCAATTTTGTGGTGTTCTATATAGACTTCTCTTGCAGTCTTAAGATCTTTCACCTAAAAGGAGAGAGACAAAACACTAAATTGATGTGGTTCACTGAAAAAAAGGAAGGTATGATGGAATTATGCCTATATGCAATGATCTAAATGCAGAGAACTAATGAAATCTATTGATTATTGAATGGGAACTAAAGAAATCCAACTTGTTTGAAATCACATCATGATATGTAGAAATACCTAAAAATGAATACAAAACTAAATAGGAATGGATGAAATTGGAAGTGAGCACCTAAGATTTGGATGGATACTGGAAATGACTTTTGAAATGCTATTGATCCTAATTTTTAGGCCTGGTGGGATGCATTCACCATTTTGGTCGAATCAATCCCAGTTTTGTAAAACTGTTTCATAACCCATTTCAAACAAATGAGTGTCTAAAAATGTAGAAAACCAAAAGCTGGTCTAGAAGTGGGACTTAATCACCACTCATGGTGAATGAGTCCAATTTTGAATTTTTGAATATTCAAAGATGGAAACATGAGCCTTCAGTCTACACTTTTTGTTTCTCCAAGTGTCGAGTTCTGAAACTATCAGATTTAAACCTGATAGTGAATTTTTATGGGTATTTTGACTTGTCCAATGAAGATATGATTTGACCAACTTTTCAATGTAATATTCAATGATTTCTAAGCCTCCAAGATGTCTAAATATACAAAGACATAAGACAAGAAAGAGAAATGTTGGATGTTAAGGCATGGGGGTTTACCTTGGTCAAACTGCTTTAAGGTAATTAAACCAAAATGATGAAAGAATGTAATGAAGCATGCAATAATAGATTTTTTACCTTTCCACGATGATTGATCTTGAATGTATTCAACAAAACATGAAGAATCTACCCTTGAATGTCCTAGGAGGCTATCTTGATGAATTGCAATTATGAAACCCTAACTTGCTTGACTTGATAGAGAAGATAGATGATGAATGAATGATGAGATATGTGTGAATGAGTTATGATATTATGAATTAGGGCTTAGAGACTTGATTTTATAGGAAATTCTCCTTATTCACCCATAAATTGGATCCCTAAAGTTGACATGTAAAAATAATAAACTTAAAATTTAGTTTTTCCCACTCAAAGGTTAAAATTGACCCAAATGAGACTCATTTGCCACCTTGGGAAAATCAACCTCATCTAGCAAGGAATCATTCACCACAGGTGGTGAATTAGTTCCATTGGGGCCCATTTTTTAGCTAGATTGCTAGGAAATAAGGAAATAAGGTTTATATGGTGACTTTGTTGGGTATTTCATCAAATATTGCCCCAGGATGCACAATATGGGGTAATAGGGGACTATTAGTGATTATGTAAAGGTCAATTAGGGCTTGGGACACATAATTCAATGTGAAAGTGTGATTAAATACACTTTACAACACTAAAATGAGGTCCACAGCCTAGGAAGGAACAAGAACCAATTTGAACGTGCAAGAAACATTGCAACACTAGCTTAACATTAAGTTTATTTTACAAGCCTTCTATATTAGTGTGATAATGTTATTAAACATATCTTATGATGTTGAATTAGAGAGAAATGGGTTTATTAAGTCTAGAAAAGTGTGAAAGTCCTTTATAAAAATTTATGTAACACCTTTACAAGACATCATTAAATGCATTTGAAAGGGTCCAAGACCTAGTGTAAATGTCAAAAACAGCTCACAACACCAAATCAAGGCCTCATTAAGTGTAGTTTATTGTTAATTATTCCCAAGTCAAGTAAATTTCCTTTTTTCTATGGTACAATAATTAAATAATTAAAAATAATTATTTAATTATAGAGGAAAGGTGGTGTTAAACATTGAATAATTACAAACAATTATTTAATGGAGAGGGAATGTATAATTAAATAATTAAAATAATTAGTTAAGTAGGGAGATAAAGAAAGGATAAATAATTAAAGAAATGGGTCTGTGCAAGATCATGGGGGTCCAAAAAGTGGCGATGTGAAAGAAAAAGCCTTTTTAACACGTCCAAAAATGTGAAATTCATGCCTTTCACTTTCTGCAAGCCCAAGTACAATATCTATTTTGGTTTGGTAATACCGAACCAAAACAAACATCTATTATGAACATACATTCGTTACAAAATGGATACCCAATATGAAATGAATATCCATTTTGTTTAAAGTAGTGTTTATATTTGCATCAGGTCTAGCTCGACCAATTATTATATTTTATGTAACGAATATCTATTCTTTGTGTTATAATTAAATAAAAAACCCTAAGAGGTCATATTATATGATATTATATATGTATTATTATATATTATAATATATTAGAATATTATAATATAATCCTATAATATAATATAATATAATATAATATAATATAATATAATAATATAGTATTATATTATATTATAATATAATATTATAATATTATATTATATTATAATATAATATTATAATATTATATTATATTATATATAATAATATGTATTATATTATTTATGATATATGTATTACATTAAAATTAATACAATATATATTATATTAAATATTAAATATTTCAATAAAAAAAGGCACAATTAAATATGGTTGGGTCCTAGACCCAACCATTTTATTAAAATTTTTGTAAATAAAAAATGGATATCCATTCTTTGTGTTATAATTAAAAAAAACCTCGAGAGGTCATATATTATAATATAATATAATATAATAAAATATAATATTATAATATAATATAATATAATATAATAATATTATATTATATTATATTATATTGATAGTATTCTAATATATATAATATATTATTTTATAAATAATATAATATATATTATATTAAATAATAAATATTTCAAAAAAACCATCATGGTTGGGTCTCAGACCCAACTATTTATTTAAAAAGGCTACAAATTAGGAAATAAATATTTATTATAAACAAATAGTCATTTCCTGCATTATAAATAGACGAAAAAAAACTTGAGTGCTATATTTCTAGAGTGTGTGCGAATGGGTTTTTAAAGTGTGACCTGGATATTTGTTTGAGAGAGGTCAAATTATCAAAAAATTCATCAAATTTGTAAGGTATGTTTGATTTTTTCAAATTTTATTCAATTTATATTCATTTTTTTAAAAAAAAAATTAGTAAAAAATAGGGTATATTTGATAGATTTTTTATTAGATTAAAACTATTATTAATTTTACATTTTTTTATCAATTAACATGTTAAAAATGGATCAAAATGAAAACCCTAATCCTACAAAAAATGAATACCCTCCAAATCCTCCACTACAACTATTGTTTCCAAATGAAAATGTGCCAACAATACACGAGTCTATCCATAGAAATTTAGATCAATTAAGAAAAGTATGTAAAATCTATGAGACACTCGATGAACTATCTGATATGAAAAACACTTTTGAAACAATCATTGTAAATGTTCAAACTTTAGAAACTCAACATAATAGATTTGCACAGTGGCGAGAGAAACAAAGACAATTTTATGTTGATGGGTTATCATATGATGAGGTGAAGGCTCTTAATATTGAAAAATCCCAATTAGCCCAGTTATTCATAGATCATAAAATTGGACAACCTGTAAATGCGCGAAAACCAAAATTTTCAATTAAATGGTGCATCCATAGATGAATATTAGATAATTTTTGGAGACATTGGTGGATGGTTTTTGATAAACCACCCAAAAAAAATCATGATGTCCCTTGGTATTTTCTCTGAGAATTATATGCTAAGTTTGTGCTAGGGAAACATGTTAATTACTTTGACATGTGATATTTCCAAGGTGTTGGTAGAGGGATGCCATAGGATAGACCTAGGGCATGTCAAGTCACCCCAGTTCATCCTCCTCCACCTATTGTTGCTCTGACTCGACTACCTTACCCTGAGTTTGCTATAGATGCAAGGAGTTTGAGCATTTATACATTGCATTCATTGAGTGATCATTTGGTGAGGTAGAGCTTTCATGTTGTGCAACCATTTGACGGTGCATCCCATCACTGTGGTGGTGCACCTAATACATCTCAACATGATGGTGGTGCACTTGGTGTAGTAGCTCCCACTGGTACACAACCATCAGTGCCCACTAGTACACCATCCTTGTTGGGACATATTTGTGTGCCTCATCGTTGCATGGCATGCAACACTTTATGTTTTGGTACTCTCTAACAGTCCATTAAGGCTCCCATAGACACATCTGACTTTGAGGTTCATGATATGCCAGATGCAGGAGTTGATAGAGCATGGAGTGGAGCATTTGCAGGAGAGACATTGACTATTAGGGATGATATGGGAGGATCGGTAAGTCTTAAAACAATTTCATAGTGTGGGTATGTGTAGGATCAGGATGGGCCAAAAAGTGACGATATGATGGGTATGTGGCTGACAATTTTTTTTAATCCAAAATTGATGAAACAAAAAGGGTTTTTAAAGGATATTCTCAACTTTCCACCAATATAAATTATGCTTTACTTTGAATTTAATAAATAATTATTATTCATTTTCTATTTGAATTATGACAAGTCCTAATTGATAGGCTAACTAGAAAACATCTATAGATTTCAACTGGTATCACATTTTTTGAATCCAAAACATATGTCACATTCTATATTTCACATACTATAGGATTAAAAAGGATAAAATTGAATTTCATGAAGTTTTGACCAAGTTAAGGTGGTCAGACATATGAATTTTTTATATTTTTTAAAAGTTGTAAAAAAAAAATCATAATTAATTATTTACATAGAAAAAAAATATAAGAAAATATGCATCACATCAAGGCATGAGTCCTCTACCTATATTTAAAATATTATAAGAAAATATTATCATTTTATTGTGGTTAGGGTGGTCAAACAAACACCTACTTATTTTTTCCCTAAAATTTAAGTACTACTACATTGAAATTTCAAATTTTCACCAAATAGATTTTTTCTTTTTTTAAATAAACCTAGTAGTTTAGAAATTGCATTCAATTTGATACATATTTTATGCTTACATATTTTTGAAATAATATAGATAACTTATTCCACTTTTATGTCAAGTTTCCTAACTTTGATTTTTCTAAATATTTCACCACTTAAGGGCCTATTTTTTCCATGATGATCCTGCACATACCCATGCATTTTATGCAAATTATTTCATATTTTATGAAGGATATTTGTACTAATATATTTTTATGTGCTAGAATCTTTAATAGTTTTTGATAGAGGAGTAGTTGTCGGAAGTGCAACAGGCTAAGCATACTACCATTTGATTTGCCTTAGACAATCAGTACATGGTAAATAATTTAAATTGTTATTTTAGATGTTAATCTTTGAATGCATTATGTTTAAATACATGTACTACATATATTGATAGTCTAATGTAGTTTTGTCTTTTTATGTAGCAACTTGGTTCTTATACAAACTTGTTGACCGAGTCTGATCCATTGGATGAAGTTACGCAAACATGTATATATCTTTTTTATTGTTGATATTATAATTATATGTGCATGTGCATTTACATTCTTGTCATTTTTTATACATGAAACCTTCTTATCTGATCCATCCACTATGAGCCCATCTAGTGTCATAGCATCACAACAGGTATTTTTTTATTTTATATTGCAAATCATTTACATTTAGATAGGATTAGATATGTGATTAGTAGATATGATTAGTTTTCAACAATTATATTTTAATTTTTATCCTTTTTATTTTATCTGCTATAGTCCTTTGTTGGACTCAGCATTGTGACGAGTAAGAGACCGTTACTTTATATGAGGACTCTTGATCATCCTAAGGGACAATCATATGCAAAACATCTTGTAGAAAAGAGAGCAATATTTGAGGTAAACAAGAATTGCATTATTGCTATAATATAATACACATATATTAATTTTGATGTTAAACTTGTAATTTATAAATGATGGTATATAAGCTTCTATTTACTAGTCTATCTTGTCAACCATTCACATAATCTAATTTGTGGTTTGAAATGTTACTGTGCAGGAAACTGTAGAGCATCTAACTTCTTTGAGGAGGCTTCATTTTGATGGTCTGACATAGGATTAGGATATGAAATAGATTTGCATGTACTTAGGGTTTGATAGATCTTGAGATGGCATATATGCCAAAATTTGTAAAACTTGTTCTAAGTAGGAATATGCCAAATTTGTATATGCACAAACACAATTATTCTACATTTTGATATATAAGAATTGATATTCAATCTAATTTGTTCCTTGTGTGCATGTCTTTCAACTTTGAATTTTCAAAATGGAATCTATAATTATCTTAGAATTGTTTAAAGTTATGATTGATAATCTATGTTATAGATTAACGAAATAACATTTTAATAGAACTTATGAATTACAATTGGTAATCCATCAATTTCTTTGAGGATATTTTTCAAACAATGAACTTCCTTTTCTATGTACCACATTTTTCATACATATCTACCAATATATTTTTATCAAACACTCATTTTGAGAATACCCATGATTTCAAGCTCTATTGAATGAATTTACATTTGAAATTATTTTATTTTTTAAACTCATGTAATGAAGTGTCCAACTGATTTTTATTTTAAAAGAAGTTAAAATTAATGAGAAGTGGATACAACTTAATGAAATGCATTTTATGTTTTTGAAAGAGGAAAAAATAGGTTTTATAGGGACCCAAAACCATAAAGTTTACATAATAAAGAAAGAGTCAAAAGAGACATCACAATTAGAAAGGTTATAAAAATAATAGCTGTAAACACCCACAACCAACAAAAAGGCTAGCGAAGGCCACAAAACCAAAAAATCTAGACAGAAAGCCAACAACAACTAAATTTGAGTTTTTAAAAGATCGGCAGTCTTGACTTCCAACTCTTTCATTTCCTGAACTCCCCTCTTTAAGATCTGAACCATCTGTGTTGTGGGAGGTGCTTTCCTTTTAAGAATGGCCTTGGTCCTTTTAGAAATACCTTGATCCTCATTCTTGCTTTCCTTGTCCTCTTCCAAGTCAATGACTAGCAAACCTTGTGTTTTTTCCACCTTTTTAGACATAGCATTGATAATAATGGTGTTGTGCCTAGCCAGTTTATGATTTTGTTCCATGATTATTTTCAAATATTTTTTGATTTTAACCATTTCCTCTTCCATAGACTTGCATTTTTCCTTAATATCAACTCATTTCTTTCCAATTTTTCTCTTATTCAGTTTCCCTTCTTCGTTGTTGAGGGTGGCCAACTTCAACTCTAGCTCCTCATGTTATAGTGTTCATTCAAAAGTAATATAATCATCTAGGTAAAAATCAATGCCACTTAATGCTCATTGAAGCATAATAACATGTAAACGGTATAAAATCATCATGAGTAAGAATCAATATCTTCAAAAAACAATTCAAACCCAAAAAACAAAGGGTTGTGAAAGACACCCATTACCCTTCTCTTTAACATATCTCAAAACCTAATGTGCTTGTTTTGGAACAACCTCACTGAAATTGAACTATTACGTCAAATAGGGCTCCAATTAGCCCAAAATTTCAAAACAACTCCTCTTTAAAACTATTGCACCTCCAAGATTCCTTTGGACAGTATCCCACCCTCTCTCCCACTCTCTCCCACCATCTCCCATCCTCTCTCCCATTCTTTCCCACTCTCTCCCACTCTCCAACTCTCTCCCACTCTCTCCCACTTTCTCCCACTCTCTCTCTCCCACTCTCTCCCACTCTCCAACTCTTTCCATTCTCCCACTTGTTTCCAACCTCTCTCCCACCCTCTCCCACTCTCACACCTTCTCTCCCACTCTCTCCCACCCTCTCTCCCTCTCTCTCCCGCTCCCCCACTCTCTCTCTCTCCCTACTCTCTCTCTCTCCCTAAACCCTAAACAATATATTTGAAAGGCAGATGGAGGCTTCAAAGGGATACAATATATTGAATACATTATTAAAAATATTTAATATATATACAATATATCTAGAATATAAATAATATATATTATAGTATATATTATATATTATATATACTTTAATATATTTTATATATAATATAATATTTTTCATATATAATATATATTATATAATATATAGTATATTTATATGTAATAAATTTATAATTAAAAAATGGATAATTGTTCCGAATAGATATATGTTATTAACTCCTTTGGATATTGATGCCCCATTAAAATTAGTATGGTGTTGCATAACAAATATCTATTTGTCCTCTCATTTTCAAATGGAGACAATGTATTAAATGTAATATATAATATATTTCATATATATTCTATATTACATATTATATAATATATAATATATATTATATGATAATTTATTGTATATATATCATAGATTTATTGTATATATATAATATATAATATATAATATATATACAATAAATTTATGATATAATAAACGAATATCCATTAATAATGGATATCCATCAGTAGCATATATCCGTTATTAATGGATATCCATTTTTTTATCCAATTAATTAAATCCTCATGGGAATATAATATACTTTTACAAAGCGGATATCCATTTGTAACCAAAATTTGTTTCTTTTAGGACTTTATAAAAGAAATCCTTCCTCATTTTCACGAACTAGTCCTCATTTTGGTGACGCAACAATCGAGCAGCGACCTCCAACGACCTCCAAGTATGTTGTTTTTTCATTTTTTCAATTTTTTTTTGCTAATTAGTGATAAATTTAAGACTTTTTTTGCATTCTTTGTAGATTTTTTGAATTTTTTCATTTCTATTTAAAGTTACAATTTTTTTTGAAACCCTAGTTAGTGAAAAACAAAAAAACCATCAAACAAAAAAATGGAACATTTATTACTAGAAAAAAAAAACATAAAATTGAACCTAGCATACTAAACAAAGATAAAATAGAACTTTCATTACCTCATTTCTCCATTTTTTAAAGCTATTTTACATTCTTGTCTATTTTTCATTATTCTTTATCACTTATTTTCATGTTTCTTAAATTCTTGCTTTGTTTCTTATTTTTAAATTAGCATTTCTTTGCCAAACAATTTTTTTTTATTGTTTTTTAATTGTTTTGACTCTCCTCAACTCTCAAAATAAAAAGGATCCTTTTTGGAAGTGCTCTAAATTTCTAATTCTTGGTGAATATGGATCCATTGTTAGTACTAACCAGACAAAACTTGTCTCTGCAACCATAGGGAAATGGGAAAAGTGAATGGGTAATAATCAATGTGCTATGTAGGAGGCTATTATATTGAATCATATACAAATGATATCCTCCCACACAATGCATCAATTATTACCCATTAACTTTTCCCATTTCCCTATGGCTGCAGGGACAAGTTTTGTTTAACCATTACTAACTATGCATACAGGTTCACTTAGTATTGGAAATTTAGAGCGTAACACTTCCACCTTTGTTGAATCAATTTGGAGCTTAACACTTCCACATTGTAGCGAGGTACAAATTTAATGTATTTTTCAATGATATTTCACATCACTTTAACAATTATTTGTTTTCCATTTACACTCCTTAGACATAAATGAGCTTTATACATTTTTTCATTTGTTTTCAATTAAGTCATTTATATTGAATGGTTTAAGGGGATTTTAAACATTTATCTTACATTTTTCAATTACAAATTTAATGTAGGTTCACTTATATCTAAATCATGGATCCATGCCATCTAGTTCCAACCACTCCACCTCCACCCACTCCACCTCTAATCCCACCACCTCCCCCACCTACACCTGATGGTGCTCGCTTTCGAGAACAAGTCAATGTGAATGTTAGAACCATTCAGGATCAAGTTAATGCTATTCAAAATGAAGAATGTGTTCACCCATTATTGAGGTGTTTTGCATAAAAAATGCAAACTATTGTTGATGCATGTAGGTCCATGGAAGTGGACTTAGACGGGCATCAATGATGGCTAGAGGAAAGGAGACAGTCCCAATCTAAAGAGGAAAACACAAAGAAATGAATAGATGCAACTGAGAGCCACAAAAATTTATTAAGACAATGATCTTATATTTATAAAAAAATTGATCTTGGATGGATTTTTATAAAAAAATTTGTTGGATGGATATTTTATAAAGAATTTTGTTGGATGGATATTTTTAGTGTTGAATTTATGAATATTTAATAGTATAATGATGAGACAAAAATTTAGTAATAAATACTAAATAATCTATTAATTTAGAGTTTGTTGATGTATATAGTGTGTATATATAGTGTTTATTCATGCATCATGGTTGAATAATGACTTATTTGTTGAACATAATCATTGTATATATTTCACATGAACAATCTAATTAACATGTATTTTGATGTCTTCTAAAGATTTTGTTTGAAAGTTGCATAATGTTATTGTTTATGTACCATGATTGGAAGATAGTGATTCTTATTCATGATGATTTTATGATTTTTTACATGAATGATCTAATGAAATTTTATTAAACTTGAAGGTTTGAATGACATGAATGTTGAACTAAGTTGTAATGGTTTTGTTTGATGGTTGTATCACTTATTATTCTAGAGCTTGTCCTAACATAGGAAAACACTCTTCCTCTCAACTCTCTCTCTCTCCCTCTCTCTTTGTCTCTCCATCCCTCTCTCCATCTCAACTCTTCATCTATCTCTCCCTCTCACTCTCAAGTCTCTCAGAGCTTCCTCTCTCCCTCCCTTTCTCCCTCTCAAGTCTCTATCTCTCCCTAGATCAACTTTCTCTCTCTCTCCTCTCTCCCTCTCAATACTCTCTCTCTCTCTCTCTCTCTCTCTCTCTCTCTCTCTCTCTCTCTCTCTCAAGAATCTCTCTCTCCCTCTCTCCCTCACTCTCTCCATCTCCATATCAAGACTCTCTCCCTCTCTCCCTCCCAAGTATTTCTCTCTCACTCTCTCTCTCCCTTGGTCCATCTCTCCCTCCAAACTATATATATATCTCTCTCCTTCTATCTATGCATCCCTATCCCACCCTCTCTCTCTCCCTCTTAGCTCTCTCCCCCCATCACTCTCAGGTCTTTCTCTCTCCCTCTCTATCAAGTCTGTCCCACTCCCCCCCTCTCTCTCTTTCTTGTGAATTGGCCACACATCAATAATTTTGTCAATGATGGTACATTTTCCTTGGTGTTATGAATATCTAGATGCTTTTAAGTTTTCTTTACAATTCATCTTCCTTGGTGGGAAAATTAATGGGAAATCCTATCATTATTAATATTTAGTTGCTTTTAAGTTTTCTGTAAGCATTTATAAGGCCATACAAGTTATATTTCAACTCCTACCATTATTGCAAGTGATGGGAAATCTATCTAATAGTAGTGTTACCTAATATAGGATATGATTGATGTGACAAACTTTTTCTAATTCTACTTAGAAAAAGCCCACCTCATTTTCAAAAGGAGACAATGTATTAAATATATAATTTATATTACATGATATATATTATATACTATATTTCATATATAATGGGTGATCCCACAATAGTGGTTTACAATTTTTGGCCAAACTAGACACTAAAATTATTTTTTAAAACTAAATCTTCACATTTGGGCACCTATAGTGGCTAAACAATGAAGAATTTGAAGATGATGAAAACTAGAGTCTCATCACATTTTGTCTGTAAATTTTAAAAATATTTTTTTCAAAAGTTTTGGAATCGATTGCACTTCTTTTTTCATCTCCCACGAAAAATGGTTTTTTTCAAAAAACAACATTTTTAAAAAGTGACGCACACCATATAACGTATAACTTTTTTTCCACGAAGGATAAAATTATAATTCTTTCGAATTTAGATTTAAAACTCTAATATCTAGTGCTTCCACTTGGTTAGACAGTTTTTTATTGAATATTTTTTCTTTAATCAAGTTTCAAAGTCAAACCAATTACAATTTAGACATAGCACGACCGTAACGCATAACTTTTTTTGTATATATCAAAATTCAATTTTATTTTTTTTGTTAGATCAAGGATTTCAATATCTAGTGCACTCATATTTTTTAATTTTTAATTTTTTAATTTGCTATTTTTCCACATGTGTAGAATAGAGACCTTCATTTTCAATGAAAAACCTATGTTTAATAAAACTAAAAAAACAAATACATAATAAAACCAAAACATATTAAAATTAGATTCGTTGGATAGCTAATTTTGAGGACTACCTGATTCAAGTTTGGTTTGTGAAGATTATTTCATTTTCATCCTCAACCCGAGCTTTGAAGTGCCAAAATTTAGGTTTTTTTTGTGTCTCGGGGAGGGGATGAGGAATAAAGGGGGTTCAAGTGAACCTCTAGGGGTTCACTCGAACTAGGGTTCATTCAAACCCCCATTCTATGAGGGGTCTTGATGGATTTTTTGGTGGGAAAGTATTAGGAGGGTTTGCCCAAACCTAGGTTCTAGCGAACCCCTAATGGGTTCGATCGAACCAATAGGTTCGTATGAACCCCTAAAATAATTTTTTTTCCATGCATTCGTTTTATGTGAGTTTTCCTTCCTCACTTCAATTGTAAACCATTATTGTGGCTTCACCCAATATATAATATAAAATATATTATACCTCCCTCTCTCCCCCTCTCTCTCTCCCTGTCATCTCTCTCCTCATCCCTCTCAAGTCTTTCTCTCTCCCTCTCTCTCAAGTCCCCCCATTCCCTCTCTCTGTCTCTCTTTCTTGTGAATTGGACACACATCAATAAATATATAATATACACTATGTATTAAATATATTATATAATATATAATATTTCATATATATATATATACTATATGATATATATAATAATTAATATGTATACTATATATAATATATAGTATACTATACATAAAATATGTACTATATATATCAATATATAATATAATATATAATATATAATATTTATTTATTATAAATACATAATACATATTGTATACACCTAAAAATGGTCTAGATAATCTAATTAATTAAATATGATTCATTTGATTAACTAACCTTAAATTCATCTACTATTGAATAAATAGAAATATTTATTTACATAGTTCACATTTATTTTATTCTAATTATTCTCTCTTAATTAAATAATCAAAACTTCTATAGTTTTTATTTAATTATCATTATCTCTCTTTTACTAAATAAACAATATAAAAAACATTTGTTTATTTATTTTTGATACGCAAGGATTATATTTTATATTAAAGTATTAAGAGAAATTATATTTCATTTGCTATGCAGGAAAACCACCAAACTACCATATAAACTAAACCCTACCAACCTAGGGAATGCACTACAACCAACACAAAATTGCAGTCACTCTATGCACCTCAAAACCCAACACTGAGCTATAACTTTAGAACACAAAAAATTCATACACAAAGGTCGAGCCTCACATAAATCCATTTAATTATACAAATGTAGTAAAATATTGTACCCATTCCAAGCCCTCCTCCACCACCAACCCTATTTTTCATTTCAGATATTCAACCGCCATTGTTGAGATCATCATGTGCCTCATGAGCTCAATCCCCTTTAAGTCTAAAAGAAAGGGGTATACCTTTATTGCTTCATTTGTCTTTCACAGGAGCTCCAAGTTAGAGGGATGTAAAATTCCTTTGCCCACGATGGATACTTTCAGTGTCTTCTCTAGACCTCCTAACAGGTTGTCGTAGAATAGATTCACCATCAATTCGCTTGCCTCCACCTTAGAGACTTCCACGTCCAGAATGGCAGCCATGAATCATGAGGATATGTAGGCATTGTCCCTCACAAACTCCTTTCTAGCTAGGTGACCCTTTCCTCAAACCATTTTAACCGCTACCATGACCAAAAGATCATCCACAAGAAAAATTATTTTTAGCCTTTGGTCTATGATCTCCATAATGTATTTGCCTCTCCGTCACCACCAAAAAAATAGGAGTATCCATGCCAAAAATTTCCTAGGCCCTTCATGGAGATTGAAATGATGAATTTTGATTTTCTCACCTTTTCCATTAGCTATACTCTAGCTGAAAGCTCCTTGCACAGAGACAACCAACAAGAAAAGTTTTGAAAAACATACAAAATAAATGCCATCTTCCATCAACATTTAAAAGGCCTGCAAACAACAAGGCCGAACCATCGCACACAAGCCTAGAATAATGGTGATGCAAGAAAATCTCTCCTTGCATGTAGATTTCATCCTGCAACCACATGCCTTAACTCTAACTTCACCTCATAATAAACATCTTCTACCACCCGATCGATTTACATGATCTAACAAAAATTTCATACTCTATGTGTCTCTCTTTTTGTCATGGGCATCATAAGTCATTAAAGCAGTGGTCACCTCTAGGATCTCTCCATTTTAAGTGGACTCCAATTCTTCTTAAAGCCTTCTACCAATGTCCCCCTATTGCCTTAGGTTATTGCAAATGAAAGAGAAGGTGATGCGGCCTTGCCATGTTTCTGCCAACCTACACTCCCCTTCCAACACCCCAGTTTCCTCTCTCATCACTTGCGAATGATCCTCCCTATCTTTTCCATCGAGCTCTTGGGTGAATAAGAGAAGGAGCATGAGGGTGGGGCCCACCCTACCACCCACAATATTTTCATTCACAATATAATGCATTCTTTGAAGCTAGCACCAGTTAATCTAATGTTTGATAGGGAATCACCTTTTGTGTTGCCTTCCCTCAACATATGATTGAGTGTTACTTGTTCAAAGTTCCCTAATTGCTCTAGTGCAACTTCCAAATAAATCCCTAACCTCCAATTATGAATTTTCCTAGTCCTAAGAGAATTTATGGCCAGAGTTGAATCCCTTTCCACTACCAAATTTTTAATTCCCAAATCCTTGCAAAGATTTAGTCCAAGTAGAAGGGCTTGGAATTCAGCTGCATTATTAGTTCCATCTGTGAGAGGCTTGACCAATCTCCCAAAAATCATACCTAAGGAAGCTCCTACAATACAACTAGCCCCAAATGGCCCTAGATTCCCTTTTGAAGCACCGTTGAAGTTTAGTTTGACCCAACCTTGCTCAAGAGGAAGCCATTATGTTTTTTGCGCAGCTCAACAGACATCGCATTTCCTATTCCTCCAAAGGGAGGGGATTTAATTCCATGCCATTGTTTCATAATCTAGGCATCCCATTTTACAAAATTAATTTTCTTTGGGTTCTTATCCACAAAACATGCATTGCAAAGTTCGACAATGCTCGCCTCAATTTTACACTATAGTCTTGGGATCGACAACTCCTTATCCTGAAAAAGACATTTTTTCCTCTCCTTCCACACTTCCAAGATTAGAATTGAAGGGCTCATCACCCATAAGTCCCAAAAGATTGAATTCTAATAGCAGGTAGTTGAGGCTTTAAGACATTCTAATATGGTATTGGGAAAGGTAATAAACTAGTGCAACTTTGTGCACAACCAACACCACATTTGATAAGTGAATTTGCAATTTAAGAGAAAGTGGTCCACTGTTTCCTCAGCCTCTTGGAAAAGTGGGCATTTAGATGAGCTATGATAACACATTTTGATAAACCTGTCCCCTGTAAGGACTCTTCCCTATGTTGTGGCCCATGTGAAAATCCCTGCTTTTGGTAGACATGCTTTATTCTAGCATAGACTCAAAGGGATCACCAAAATTTCATCTCCTAAAGATGATAGGATATTATATCCTATTTTGGTTGTGTAGATCCCATTTGGAGAAGTATCCCAATGCAATTGATTGCTCCCTTTCCTACACCAAATCCTTCTTTTTAATAAAAATTTCTCAAAGGATTCCATTTCTTGAACTTCAAGATCCAAATTTCTCATCGATTTCCACCCAAGAATACCCTCTATTGGGACTTCCAATCGATCTACATAATCACAAACTTTTGAACCCCAAATTTGTTTTGTCTTTTCCTTTACTCTTAAGAGCTCTGAATTTTCTGCTAGGGTTGGGTGACCTTCCCAAGAGTCTTCCCAGAACAAAGCCTCTTTTCCATCCTTAACTTCCCATGTAAGAAAGTCTGTGATAAGATCTCTAGAATTTTTAATGAAATTCCATATTCAGGACCTGTTTGGCAAGGATTTTTCTACCAGGAAGCAATAGGGATCTACTTCCAGATATTTTTCTCTGACTATCTTCACCCATTTGAGATCAGGGCAAGAATGAATATTCCAACCTAATTTTTCCCCCAGTGCCTTGTTTTGTCAAAGAACTTTCCTCAAACTAGCACTATCTCTCTCTCATTTCTCACAAACCTTTTGCCATTTTATAAGAGGAATTTTCTTTTAATCTAAAGTGCCTTTCCAAAAAAATCCTTCATTATATAATTTAGATCTTTGCTCACACAAATTGATAGTTGCAAGTAGGACATCATATAGATGGGAAGAGCCAAAAGGAAAAATTTTAGTAGAGTTAATCTCCCCACCCAGGACAACCACCTATTTTTCCATGAGGCTATTCAATCCTTACAATGAGCCACCAAAGAGCTCCATACACTACTAATTTTAATGCCCTTATCCAATGGAAGCCCCAAATATTTGCATGGAAATTGACCCTTCTTATCCTAAAATCCATAGAATTTGGAATTCACAGGGGTAGTTTGAGTTAAAGAAAAAGACCTTAGATTTAGCCTTACTTACCTCCTACCCAAAAGCTTGAAAATAATCTTCTAAAATACTTTTAAATCTTTGTGCTTCCTCTGTTGAAGCAAAACTAGACAACATTGTGTCATTCGTAAAATGCTGATGTGTAATGTTGGGAAGGCTTCTAGTTACTTGCAAGCCCTCAATCTAGCTAGACCTCCTTGCATTGTCAAGCAATCTCCCCAAGGCTTCAACCATTATAATGAACAAGAAAGAAGATAAAGGGTCCCCTTGCCTCAAACCTCTTGAAGCAGTAAAGTATCCCTTCGGAGAACCATTAACCAACACAGAGAAACATGAACTAGCCACCCACCCAAAAATATAGTCTAACCATTCCTTTTGAAAGCTAAAGGCTTCCATCACCTTGAAAAGAAATCTCCAATTTACTTTGTCATATGATTTCTTGATGTCCAATTTTAGCAGCATTGCCGATTTCTTCAATTTTTTGATCGAGTGAATGAATTCTTGAGCGATTATCACCTCGTCCAGTATTGAACATCCAATAACAGAGCCTTTTTGTTCCTTGGATATGATTGTGGGAAGAATCCTCTTTAGTCTAATGGCTATTACTTTAGCTAGTATTTTCTAAATCGTATTGCACAGTGAGATTGGGTGAAAATATTCCTATGAATCTAGCTTCTCCTTCTTCAGAATATGAGTAGTTAGGGTATTATTAACTTCCTTTAGTATTCTTCTGTTGCTTCTAGAATCTTCTAACGCTTCCCAAACATCCTTTCCCACAAAACTCTAGCATTTATGAAATAACGGTACTGGAAACCCATCCAACCTGAGAGCCTTCTCTAGCTACATCTCAAAGACTACCTCTTTCACTTTGGCTTTAGAGAATTTAGCATTTAGATCTCCCATTTTAACATGAGAGATTAGCTTTAGAATAGATTGCAAAGAAAATTTTTGTGATTCCAAATTTGACCCCTCCCAATCATTGAGCAAGTTCTAAAAATATGAGATGGCCGAGTCTCTGATTTCCTTCAAATCTTCCATTAGACGACCATCCAAGTTTTTCAAGCAAGAGATTCTATTAAACTCCCTCCTAGATTTTGTAGAGTTACGAAAGAATTTTGAATTTCTGTCCCTTGCCTTCAACCATACCTCCCTAGATTTTTGTCTCCAAAAAATCTCTTCTTTAGCCAAGATGTCAATAAGTTTATTGGAAAGAACTTGTTCCTTCATATAGCAGGCATCATCCATCCCGTTGTTCATTATTTCTTTAGCTAGGCTATCCAACTCATGCTCCATTTGCAGTTTCTCTACAAAAATATTCTTGAATCATGCCTTATTCCATTGTTTGAGCTGTTGTTTCACAAATTTTAACTTTGTCATCACATTAAACAAGCTTGATCCCCCTGAAGAGAATTCCTTCCAGCATTATTCCATCAATCCCATAACTTAGGGATCCTTAAAGCACATCATTTCAAATTTAAATGGACATCGAATTGGTCCCTTCTCCCCAACTATTTGGAGTTGTACTGGAAAATGATCAAAACCACTCCTAGAGTTATTCTTGCTTTCAAAAGTAAAGGGAAAAAGGCTCAAGTTTCCTTTGAAGAAGAATATATCAAGATTTTCTACTATGATACCAAACCCTTTTCTATGATTTATCCATGTGAAACAACCATTTCCTATTGGGATCTCCAATAACAAATTTCTTTCTATAAAGCTACAAAAATCAACTTGAGACTGGAGGACTTTCCCTAAACCACCTTTCTTATCTTCTTGCCTAATAACTGCATTAAAAATTCCTCTAACTATGCTAAAACCCTAATTCATCCCTCTCAAAACCTCGTCCAGTTCAAGCTAACCATCCTTTTCTATATACTCAAAGAGGGTCCATAAACATTTATCAAATTAAAATGAAGGTTCGAAATTAGACTCCTTACCTTACACACAATCCAGTGCCAACTCGAGTTCAAGGTCTTTGCTAAGACTGACTAAGGTTTCCATATAATTATCAGGCCTCCCGAAGAACCCTCCGCTTCCACCCCAAACCATTTCCACATCTTTATCTTTTTTCCAAAATTCGCCAAGTCTGGTCCATCTAATTTTGTTTCTTGAAGAAGACAAATTTCTACATGACTTACTTCTAAGTGGTGCCTAATGAGGATCCATTTGTTAGGAGTGTTTAAGCCCCTAACATTACATGTTAATATTTTCATTGCTATTTAGGAAGGGCTCCAACCTTCCCTACTTTAATCATTGAGTCAATCTTCTATTGCCCACTAGCTTCCTTGTCCCATTTCATCTTTTCTTGATTAGGGATTCTGCCCCTCTTTTTTTGTTCCCCATAGTTAGGTGTTAATTTGAGTAGATCCCTTTTGTGAATTCCTAGTCTAGTTTTGGCCACCATCAAGTCCCTTGAAATATTTCTCTTCTTGCCTAATTGTGGTTAAGCATTTCCAAAGTTTCTTCCCCTTCTTCCACCACTATGTTCTCTAATCCTTCAGAGTCTACCCTGCATCCACCACTCCAAATTTTTGTTTAGTCGCCACTACTAATTCCACAAGTTCCTTCCCCACTTCTATCAAAGAATACAACTCCACATTCTGATAGTTTCCCCCCAAAATTTCTAGAGTCTCATAAATTTTCTCATCTAAATCCGTGAACTAATCCTCCTTTTCCTCCTACTTCTACAACTCCCCCACTTCTATTGTTTTGACCACTGACAATGCACTTGATGCATCATTTTGAGAAGTTTCGATTGGAGGTTTTCCATTTTCCAAGTGCCTTGCTAAAGAGACACTCATAATCTTAGGCTACATCTTTAGAACCCTTACCTTAGGGGAAGTAGAGAGGGTTGTGGCATCTTTAAAAAATTTGACTTTCATCCTAGGAGTCTCTACTGAAATGTCCAAGGAACTAGATTTCCCTGTGCCGTCATTGGTTTTCCTACAACCCAAAGATCAAACCAAATTATTACACTTTAGGCAATCTCATTCCAACTTTTGAATCTAGCTTCCATAGTCTATTAAGAGTTCAAGCTCACCCCAAACTTTCCTATCTAGTTTATTTTCCACACAAATTCACACATAAGTTTGGGTTTTCTTTGCCAGCTTCCTTTCCTCTGTGCATACAAAGGTTCCCAATTGATTTCCTATTTCCTCCAAGATAGGGGGGTCCAATATTCTTGAGGAATATTAGGTAAACTATACCAGTCTTGTAGGTTTCAACCATGTGATTAGTCAGGTCAAAACCTACTATCCACTGCGTTAAATAGAAACCACACCCATCTAAAACCCAAAAACCTTTAACTATTTCATCCCTTATTCTTCTGGAAGGGCATGTTACTAGAAAGAAGTCATTTTGAAGCATTTTAAACTACAAATTAAATCCCCATTGTTCTTTCCACCACTTGACTAGATAGTCCCAGTTAAGATCCATTCCATATCATTTTCTAGATAGACCTAGTTGTTCTAGACACAATACCTTCACTTGAAGTTTTGAAGAGCTGATTACTATTTTGACTATTTCACCTTTTGATTCATTAAAATAATGTGAACCATGATGTCCCCTATCCCCATATGAGATTTCTTCCTGTTCTTCCTCCCATTCCTTAAAGGGTGGCTTCTTTTGCCAAACCATTCCACCATTACCATTTCTGTGATTAGGGTTTCCTCTAGGCCCTATTTTCCCAGCTAGGGAAGACTAGTTTGTCCTCTTTTTCTATCATTTTTTATCGCGGTCTATGGAAAGCTTCATTTCTATATTGTCCATTCTTTTACTACCCTCGAGGAATACTTTCTCCTCTATTCATACGGAGATTCCCGTGAGCTTGGCCTTCTTGAAAGTGACTATTCTGAGCATTATTCTGAGGATGGTCCCATCTCTTTTCCTCCCAGACATGCTCAAGATTCCCTCTCCTATTCCCTCTACTGCCTTCTTGTCCTCTCCCCCCACACTTGATTTCATCTGATCGTTGCTTTCCTCCATAAACATTGCAAAGCTCATTCACCATTTCCTATTATCCCTTACAAAAAAACATTTATTTATTTTAATAATTGTTATTTCTTCCTAAATTTGAAACAAATCCAATATTCAAATTAAAAGCATATTCTATAGTTAATCAATATTTCACCTACCAAATTAGCTATAAAATGTCTAATTTAATTCATCTCAACTTTCACGGCCAACTTGGAGACAAATTTACAGGCGATCCTCTTCATCTTTCTCCAATGATTCTTCCTATCTTCTGGCTGAGTGTTTTTCTAGGGAGGAATAATCTCCATAATTAGCTCAAGCTTCTACATCTTTCACCATTGAATTCTTAAAATCGAACCTAGACCTTCACTTTGCTTCCCCTTCACAAATATGTTGTTGTTAATCTATAAATACAACCTCTTTCTACAAGAAATGTATCCCAAATTTGTGCAAACTTACTTTGCAAAAACACCAATTGAGCAATCAAGCATCTTAGCAATAGCATTATCATTTAACAATAGAAATCATGTAGCATTTTAGAATCATTATCATGGATGCATCATAGTTTACCGTAGCATCTTTTATCAAGTTTCATGTCAATTTAGATTATAGTAGCTTCATCATATCATTTAGCAATCATCATATAGGATTAGATTATTGCATTTAGAAACATCTCATTCTCTATATTGGCATTTTAACAATCATAATGCTTACCAAAATCTAAAAGCCTTGTGACTTAATAAATATTTAGAGATAGAGAATAATATGAAACTTTTAGTAGATTCTTGCTTTGAATTAATTTAAATATTGTTGAATCTTTAATACAATGTCTTGTTAAGAAATGTTGTTTGTTATTTTACTCATTACTTATTCCAAAATTCCATTTTGGTGCCCACAATGGGGCTGCTAACCCCACATTTTAGATCTTTTTTTTTGAAAAGTGTTAATGCAGGCTTTTGGAATGTTTCTTTTAGCATGATCAAGAGATTCTATGGCACATCCATTAGATACTTTAGCACATATGACAACTATTTCAGTGCATCCATAAAAAACTCTAGTACATTTGAATATTATTTTAGTGCATTTGACTAAACTTCTAGCGGACTGTTCCATAGGCTCACTCTATTTTAGTGCATCTAATTGATTTTGTAGTGCATTTGATTTATTTTGTAGTGCGTCTAATTGATTCTATAGCACATCTGATTGATCCTATAGCACATATGACCTTTGTTCTACAACATTTGTAATTTTGATGTCTGGATATGAAGTGGCCGCAACCAGTGGTTTCATTACAACTTTTGGATTAAAATGAACCAATCCTAGGGTAGTCTTTTGGATTAAAATACACCAATCCTAGGGTAGTTATCATACCTTTATATTTCAGTTAAAATAAACGTCATATCTTTTGTGAAGCAATATGTTCACATAGAATAGAAAATTATCATTTGGGCTTTAAAAATTAACATTGTCTACTATGGTTGTATGGTGATAGGCCAATGCTACCCCCTTCACTAGGTGATCAAAATGCTAGATTCATCTTTTGATTTCATAAAATTTATGCTTTGTTAAATCATTTAGAAGGTATGTTGTAGTGGGAAAAATTACTCACCCTATGGGAATGACTTGAGTGGGAACAACCAAAGCTAGGTTTTCCAACCCACGATAAAATAAAAGTAAATCTGGGGAAACCCACATTTACCAGAAGTGTGTAAGATAACCATCCCCAAAATCTTTTTTCTAAAGATTGGGAGGTGTCCTGAGGGAGTTTATCATTTGCTGCTCTGAATGGATACGCTATCTACAAAATTTGGTGTAGAATCCAACTGAAGTCAATTTTCAAAGATTGTAATACTCATGGTGCAAGGGGAGAGAAGAATCTACCCCCAAGAAACTCACCATATAATTTCCAAGGACTATTTTCTCAAGGGATCAAGAAATATAACTTTGAGTATACGCCTAGAAAAGAAAAAATCACAAGTGCCCTCTAGGGAGTGACACAGCTATGTGAGTCAACACAATTTTAAGATGTGGGCTATTTGAGTATTATGATGACCTTTTGACCTTAAGAGTGAGTCTTCTTGAAGTGTATTCTTTTTCAAATACCAGTGGAAGTGAAGAAGTATCATGTTTGATTCTTGAACATACACCTATTGTTTAGATTCTAGGACTTAAAAAAAACTATTTTACAATTGCTCATTGTGTTTTCAAATCATTAATTTAGATAAGATCATCCAGAAAAACACAAAAAGTTTGACAAATCAACCTATGAAATTTATGTTAAGGGATTGGAAATCAACAACATTTTCCGAGAAGTCCCTTATAAAAACAATCAAGAAACCAAAGAAACAACTTAATTACAAAAAACTTTTGGAAAGGAGATACTACTTACATCAAAATAGGAAAATCTTGAACATCAAACTTTCATCCATAGATATCATGACTTTACTAGAGGACATACTTATGATTTTTCTTTAGAGCCTTTATATTCACAAGCTTATTTCCAATGAAGTGCTCTTTCACAAAAACATAATCATAGTCAACCCATTCATTAGTCTTTCAATCCACAACCAACAATACAATATTCCAACAACCCAAATCAATTGTTAAAATAGAGAAAAACTTGGAAACATTAGGTTTTTTGTAGAAAACCATCATTTTTCAAACTTTCTTTCATATGTGAAATGTCACGTTTGAAGTTATCATCCATTTAGATCATCAAAATCAAAGATTTACTAGCAAGATACCTTGTCAAAATATCCATGATTTAGAAAATTGCACCCAAAAATCATCCTTTTATTGAGAAAAACTAGAAAACACTGTGAACAATCCTAGAATAACACATACACAATCTGTTTTATTTCATACACCCAGTCTTTTGGTGCATCTACTATACAAATAGTGCATCCAACCACTGTTTCAACACATCTAACTACTCTTACAATGCATCTATAGTCTATTAGAAAAAATTACAAGTGTCAAAATTTACCAGTATCTTGGCACATCCACAGTTTATTTTAGCGCATATATACTATCTGATAGTGCATTCACCATATCTTTTAGTACATTCACAATTTGTTTCAGTGCATTTTCCTTATGTAATAGTGCATCCACAAAACTAGAAAATAGAGAGCCATTTGAAACTATTATCAGACTTTTGACATCAAAACTTGGATCTTTGTCAGAACAAAAACATTTTCTTAGTCTACACAGTGTCTTAAAACTTGAAAAAAATAGGATTTTTCAAGTTGGAAATTATCAAATTAAGCCAAGATCTTGCAACCATAAATTTTCTAAATAATCAAACACAAAATTATGGATTATTACATTGAGTTTCTTTATCAATATTTTTCCATCCTACAATCACGAAACAAAACAAAATAATCAAATTTTTAGCTTATTCACATCAATATAATTTATCTTACTATTTGAATTAGGTTAAAATCCTTAACACTCATCCAAAAAGATCAAAGTTTAGTGAGAATAACAAACAGATGTACACCAATTTTGATGAGGTTACAAAGACAAAAAACTTAGAGAAAAATAAATTGAAACACCAAACACCATGGCTGAAGAAAATCCCTTTCATAGATTCCACCAAAATGATCCAAATGAAATAACTCAAGAGGATATCCAAACAACACAACAAGATCCCAATTTCCATAAATTTATGGAAAAAGTTTTAGAACAAGATATGGAAAAATACCTTTTGATGCTAGTTGAACTAGGTGTAAAACTTCCAAAGTACTTCGACATCAATCAACTAAAAGAAGCAACTAGAATAGTTGAAACTAAACCACAAAACACAAAAAATAGAGATCAAGTGGTTTCCCTAACACATCAAATGGAAAACTAGCAACAAAAACTTCAAGATATGCAAAAAGGAACCACTAAGAGGTACTCATTACAAGAAATTTTCCCTTATGCTTTTTATCCAAATGTGGACATGATACCATTTCCTAGACATTGTGAATTCCCAAATTATGACAAGTACAATAGTAAAATGGACCCAATTGATCATTATGAGGGAATTTAGAACCATGAGTTTAGAATTTTCACAAGAATACACTTACCTAATGAGGTTATTTCTAAGGAGCTTAATGTATGGAATGGTTTTCTAAACTACAACCAAGGATTCAAACTTTTGAAGAACTAGTCAACAGGGTTATCTCACAATTTTCCTTTAATATTCAACATGAGGTAACAATGAAAGACCTTTACAATATGAAACAAAATAAAGATGAAACATTCCTCTCATTTCTACAATGATGGCAAAGGTTGTTTTCTAGATATCCTCATTCTATACTAGAAGAAGAAAAGATGGAACTATTCATTGACAACCTAACTGATGACATGAGCTATAGGCTTCAACTACAATGTCCACCAACATTTGAGAAAGAGATTGAAAATGGGCTCAAGATTAAAGAAGTGTTATTCAAAAGAGGGGTGATAAAACATTACAATGAAAGATCAAACAATACAAATTCCTCAAATAACTATGGAAACAATGATAAACCTAAGTTTTGGCTAAAGAATAGAAATACTAGAAATAATGATGCTACAAATGACACACAAAATGAAAAACCTATATTTAATTTGAAAATTACAACAAAGACCAATCAACATAATGACCAAAATATCAATCGGAATGTCAGTAAAAACAACCACCCAAGCAATGGAGAATTTAAATCACAATCATATCCAAGACCATCAAATTGACAAAGATTCACACCATTAGAACAAACACTAGAATTTAAATTGAGAGAACTTATTACAAATGAACTTATCACCTTACCTGAAGCAAGAAATTGGGAACCAAAAGTAAAACCATCTTTGTGGAATGATGCTGACTATTGTAACTTTCATAAAAAAGGGACATAAAACAAATGATTCTATGCAGTTGAAACATCTAGTACAATATTTTATTGACAACAAGAAAGTATTCATAGAAGGACCTCAAAAAAACAATGATCATGGTGCATATAAAAATCATTTACCAAATTATGAAAAGGGAGAATCTTCTTCTACAAGCAACAAAGGTAAAAATGTAAACTACATTTATGACAACACTATTTATTGTATCTCTATAGTTGAGAATAATGATGTTAACAATCAAACTAAAAAACATTGAAATCAATGACATCATACCCATAAATCTTATCCCAAACATGGATACATTCAACAATCAAATCAATGTCATAAAAATAGGGAAAATCAAGATTATCAACTAGTCAATGTAACAACAAGGGGGCAATCCAAGGTAATATTGGAAGGAGTTTCATCTAAAACCATTGCTACTCATTCACATCAATACATCGTTGATCAACTACAAAAAATACTATCACAAATATCAATTTTGGAACTCCTTAAAATCTCACCATCCCATAAGGAGGTTTTGGAACAAGCCCTTGTGGCCACAACAGTACCCAATAATCTAGATGTTTGTCAATTCCAGGCTCTAGTGGGATACTTAACCACACCTCATTGCCTATCATTTTTAGAACAAGATGATGTGTCACTCACTCATCTGCACAATGCAACATTTCATATAGAAGTCTTAATCCATAAACACCATATTAAATGTGTCCTAATTGATGGTGGAGCTAGTTTAAATATTTTCACTTTAAAACTAATATGTGCACTAGGATATTTCAATAATGCTATTGATGGTAGAAGGAAGATCAAAATAAAGGACTATGACGAAGAAGAGAGATCCTCCAAAGGATTGATTGTATTACCTATTCAAGTGGGACCAACTGTGAAGAATATTGTTTGCCAAGTATTATACAAAGAGCTCACTTATAGTTCATACTCTTGGGATGTCCTTGGATTCATGAAATGAAAAAAATAACTTCAACTTATCATTAGTATTTGAAGTTTCTAGTCAATGGACAAGAAGTTGCTATTTCAATAGATTACAATAATCCCCAAACTTGTAACATGCTTAAAACATCTCAAGACACTTTAGTCCCCCATAATAGGGAAGCAAACACTTCTAGAAAAAGGACCAGTCAAAAGAAACAAGTATTGTTGACTCTAATCCATCAAATAATGAAGCTCAATTATATTCTCTATCACAACAATTTAAAGCCAAGATCTAGTTAAAAGACAAGGGCATGTGGGAGTATTCCATTGAGCAATCTTTATGTTTTTCACAATTGTTGCCATCTCCAAGGAACTATGGACAACCATCAACATAAACACAACAATAATCAACACCTATCATAGTTTTAGATGTTAGATTTGAAAAGGTAGGTACTCTAGAAGAAGAATCTAAAGATAAGGCTATTCTCAATTGGCTCTATAAAGATGAGGAAGCCTCTACATTGACAAAAAATAGCATAAAGACAAATCAATATGGAAAAGGAAAAACAATATTAGAGAAAATGGGATATGAAGGACAAGGACCTATTGGAAAAAGGAAAGAAGGCATTGTGGAACCCATTCAAACTCTTACACTTCAGCCAAAAGACAAAACAAGACTGGGTTATATAGGGGAAACAAAAGAAGAAAGCACTCATAGAGTTGTTGAAAGAATCCTTCAAATGCGGGATAGTTATGAGACAAATTATAATGAGTATTAGTGGGATTCATTATTGGAAACATCATGCAAGGACATACAAATTTATGTCATCAAAGAGTATGCACCCACATGTGAGGAGGGACAAAGCTTAGGGATTAGACCCCTTGTATTTGGATCATAAAATATCGATGACTCAAGTGAGGATGGACAAATATCGAGTGAGATAGATGAATTAGAGGAGAGTAATATCATAGACCTTGACATTACCACTAAAAAATTTGACAAAATTTCTATTAGAACCTTTACTGCTGCTAACCTTAACCAATCCGATGACTTTCTACCCTTGATGCATCCTAAACTTATCAATTGGGAACCAACTGAACCCATCAATATTCCTATCTTTGCGAATGATGATGCTATCATAAATTTCCTTTATTGTGATGAACTTGACACAAGTTCTAATCATAAATCTCATCATGATGCTTTGAGGTAGGGTAAACCCACAAAAGTGGTTTACAGTTTGAGTGAGGAAGGAGAAGTGGCAAAAAATGACCCCATACCAAAAAAATTGGTTTTTGGGGTTCGAATGAATCCTTTGGTTTGAGCGAACCAAAAAGGGTTAGAATGAACTATTTGGTTCGAGCAAACCAAAAAAGGGTTTGAATGAGCCTTGGTTCATGCAAACCAATCAAATGCAAGGTGGACCCCATCCCACCAAAAAAATAATGAAAACACCTTTTTGAAAGGGGATTCAAATGAACCCTAGTTCACTTGAACCCTAGCGAACCCCCCCTAGTTCTAGAAAACCCACCTTTTCCCACCTCCCTACACTCTGGCACAAAAAAAACTAGAATTTTTTCCCTTCGAAGCTTGGGTTGAGGGTGAAAATGGAGGAGAATTCATGACCCAACTAGAATCAAGTAGTCATCAAAATGAGCTATCCAATGAATACAAGTTTAATATGTTTTGGTTTTATTATGTATTTTTTTTAGTTTTATTAAACATAGGTTTTTCATCGAAAATGAAGGTCTATGTTATACACATGTGGAAAAATATTAGATTATAAAAAAAAAATTTGAAAAATATGAGTGCACCAAATATTGAAGTCCTTGATCCAACAAAATAAATAAATTGAATTTTGATATATAAAAAAGAAGTTATGCGCTATACGGTCATGCTATGTCTGAATTGTAATTAGTTTGACGTCAAAACTTTATTAAAGTAAAAATATTCAATAAATAACTATCTAACCAAGTGGAAACACTAGATATCAAAGTTACAAATCTAAATTTGAAAGAATTAGAATTTTATCTATCATGGAAAAAGGGTTATGCATTATACGGTGTACGTCACTTTTTAAAAGTGTTGTTTTATGCAAAATCTAGTTTTTGTGGGAGATGGAAAAAGAAGTGAAATTTGATTCCAAAATTTTGAAAAAAATATTTTTAGAATCTTATATAGACAAAATGTGAAGAGACTCTAGTTTGCATCATCTTCAAATTCCTCGTGGTTTAGTTGCTATAGGTACTTGAATGTCAATAATTAGTTAAAAAAATTATTTTAGTGTCTAGTTTTGCCAAAAATTGTAAACCACTATTATGGGATCACCTGGCAGGAAGGTGTCAAATCTTATAGTTGCAAAATTCAAAATGGGAATAATTTATCTAATGGTGAAAACCATTCAATGGTAGCATTAGATCTCAAAAAATTAAAAATAAAGAACGTACCTGATGGTGAAAACCTCTCTGAGGCACCAAAGGATGGGGGATTTGACACCCTTCCAAAACATTATCATGAAAGATCATCAGTGTTGGTGGAGCCTACATAGTCTATCACTCTTAGAACAATAGAAAAGGAAAATAATCTACATTTGGCAACATCTATGATTGAACAAGAAAAGCCAAAATTCGTCAAGTTCTTTAAGGACAAAAGCATTAACTTTTCTTGGTCATACTCTAATATGCTAGGTTTAAATATAGATCTTCTGATGCATCATTCATCTCTGCCATCTAGGATAAAATCTATAAAAAAAACTAAGGAAAATGCATCTTCATATCGCCTTGATGGTTAAGGCTAAGTTGAAAAAGTTATTCGATGTAGGATTCATCAGATCTATTGACTATGCTGAGTGGATTTCTAATATTGTACCTATTTCTAAATAGAATAATAGTATTAGAATATGCACTGACTTCATATATCTCAACAAGGCATGTTCAAAGGATAATTTCCCTTTGCCAAACATTGACATTACTGTTAACTTAACAACATGACATGCCAGGTTATCACTCATGGATGGCTTCTTAGGGTATAACCAAATCAAAATAGCACCTGAAGATCAAGAGAAAACAACATTCACATGTCCATGGGGAACATTCTACTAGAATTTTATGCCCTTTGGGTTGAAAAATTAAGGTGCAACATACCGGCATGCAATGACCACTATTTTCCATGACATGATTCATACTTTTATGGAAGATTAGGTTGATGATATATTAGAAAAATCATATACTAGAGAAGTACATCTAGAGATTCTAAGAAAAATATATACACAGCTAGAGAAGTTCAATGTTAGATTAAATCCTAAGAAATGTGTGTTTGGGGTTACATTAGCAAAGCTCCTAGGATACATAGTGTCAAAAAAGGGTATTGAAGTGGATCCTACTAAGGTCAAGGAAATAATGGTGTGAGATGGAGTTAGAGAATCAAATAGAATAGGTAAAGTGATAGCCAACACTCCTAAACTATTAAACCACATCTAAACAAGAGAATACAAACAAATGGAGATTTCAAAGTGAAAGCAAATAAAATAAAGTACTCCCCATATTGTAGTTAATTCCTTCTCTTGCTCTCCTTCTTCTTGTTATGCAACTTTTCCCTCAGATTTGTTGAAATACTTGTGCAAGACCTGCAAATGGTAGCAACAAAGTTGGAGAAGAATAGCTGTTAAGCTGAAAATGGAGAAGGAAGGTTGCTTTTATAGACAACCATTCGAATGGACGGTTGATTACCAAAAAGGACAAAATAAAGCCAAAACCATCATCATGATACATCGCTGCTTTTCTAAATCCCAGAGTCAAGACATCATTGAGAAACTAGTAACATGAGTGTCAAAAGACAAAACAAACTTCATGATACGTCGTTGCTTCTCTAAATCCTATTGTCAAGATCTCGCTGAAAAACTAGTAACATGATGAAAAAATCAATAGACAAATGCCAAGTGTTTTCCAAGTGTTTTAATGTCAAGATGTCTTGTTTGATGTCGAGATGCCAGGTTGTCAAGGTTTTGACGATGCCAAGATGACAAGTGTCGAAGATTTCCAAATTCAGGAAGGACACATCTTGAATAATGTTGATGTCAAGAGGAGAAACCCTCAAAAGTCGAGAGGATCCCTCAAAATTCCATTTGATAGTGATGATGCCTAGGAAGGACACATCCTAAGGCATAAATGATGGGGGTTGTTCTTCAGAAAGATACATCTGAAAGAACATTGATGTCAAGAGGAGTGGTTCTTAAATGTCAAGAGGATTGCTCAAAATGTCGGATGATGATGACGATGCTTAGGAAGGACACATCCTAGGGAATGATTAAATGACGGGCTACCCTTCAGAAGGACACATCTAAAGAGTAAGCAAGATTTGACTAGCTTGACTAAGTTTGATTGAGATTGACTGATTTTGATATGCCAAGATGATTGTCATGTTCTATTGACAGATTGTCAAAGTTCACTTGGGTAGATTGTTCATTCAAGTTTGAAGATTGTTTCATGTGTGTGCAAAAAATTGTGCAATGAACCCTAATGGACTGACCTAGTGTGGAATTGGGGGCCCATCAATAGATGGCCTTGCCTACGTCATGCACTTAGAGACCTCGTAGTTCGACACGACTAAATACTTTGTCTTGTTGACGAAAGATTGAGTCATGATTTATTTTGACTAACCTAATAGGACTGACCTAATGTCTTGGGGGCTCAAAGATGAGCCTTGTCTACATAGCAAATGCACAGAGACAACGTAGTTCGACAATGACAAAGACTAATCAAGACTTGAATTGACGTGATTGTGTTGATTGACATGATTCCGTTTTGGAAGTTTGTGTTTTCTTTAGGATTTTTTTCAATTTTTAGGTCTTTTTTAAGGACATTTTCTGATTTTTAGGTCTTTTTTAGGACATTTTCTGATTTTTAGGTCTTTTTTTAGGACATTTTATGATTTTTAGGTCTTTTTTCAAGACATTTTCTAATTTTTAGGTATTTTTTCAAGACATTTTCTGATTTTTAGGTCTTTTTTAGGACATTTTCTGATTTTTAGGTCTTTTTTAGGACATTTTCTAGTTTTTAGGTCTTTTTTCAGGACATTTTCTAATTCTTAGGTCTCTTTTTAGGACATTTTCTAGTTTTTAGGTCTTTTTTCAAGACATTTTCTAATTTTTAAGGATTTTTGAATGATTTAAGAGGATAACGACAAATGCATGTGACTGATGCCTACACATGAGAATCCGAGAACAAATATGATTGTGCCCCTAGTCAAGTTGAATACCAATTACAGGTGATGACAACATTGTTTGACGTGGGAAGGACGCATCCCAAAACAACATGAGGATGACGATAATGTGACAAAAGTATTGAGGTTTGCAGCTAGGCCAGGAACAAATTCAAGTAATTTTTTTGGATAATGTGCTTGTATGGATGAAACTCATTGCATTTAGAATGACTTAGTTGGGACAATGGAGTGATGGACTATCCTTAGACCATTTGACAAGGGAAAGCCAGGATAGGTGACAAACATGAAAGGATGAGAGGTGGCGTTGGTAAAGGATGGGAGACATGAGACTAAGGGAATTGTCATATGATTTTCAAGGACTATGTCGTATAAAGACAATAAGACTATGATGGTCAATGATGTGAATCGTGTATGACCAAAGGATAGATATGTCAAGAGTTTTCCCCAAAGCATGATTTATGTGTGCCAATTTTATGTCAAGACCAAGGTAGGTGGGAAAATGGGTGAAAATGATATGGATGAAATGGATGGATGCCAATGTTAAGAGGAAAGCATGGGAAATGAGACAACTTGCCCCCAAGTGTAAAAGTCCACATAGATGATTTATTTTACACATGACGCCTATTTTCCAGGTTTTCATCATGGTACTTATTCAGGGCACCTGTTTGCCAGGTTTTCACCATTGGATGAAATTTTTCTCTTTACTATTTTCTTGACTTTTTTTTTTTTTGTCACCAAGACGCCTTTGCCAGGTTTTCATCAAGGTGATGATTTTTTGATTTTTCAATTTTTTTGTTTTTTTTTTATATTTTAGGATGACCTTGATGCCTTAACTGACCACTAATTATTTTGGAGCCATTGACGGTGTCGATGTAGAGACTAGTGCCATGATATTCCAATGATGACCTTTCTGAAGTAGTTGTCTTGTTAGGATTGTAGCGCTTATATACAACTGATTGATGTCATCATGATCCTTTCTGATACTAGAATTGGCCTTATCAAAATACACACATCGCGATAAAGTTCCATGAGAATCCTTGTGATAAAGAGTTGCTACCATGATGCGATGGATTTGTGACATGGGATTTTTGGACTTTAAGCGAGGTGTAGGATTATGATGGATGATGGCAGACATGGAAAGGTTGTTTGGACATTTGGATGAATCACTTTTTATTTTCCAAACTTGGTATGATGGATGACGGATTTTGGAGGGATGGAATTTGGAACCAACACCTTTAGATGTCTTGCTTGATGACCATTTTGAAGGAGGTGGACATTTATGATATGTGGGAGTCCTCTTGTCTTGTGGACCCACATTTTGATTAACTTTTTCTTTTGACATATTTTCTTTGCTTGATCCACTTTTCTTTGGGATCCATTTTAATTTCATTTTTCCACTTGTCTTTTTTTCTAATTCGATGGACTTTGACAGTTGATTTTTGAATTTGTAAGACTTTTTTTTTTGTTGGTTCCAAAAGGAAGGTTTAAGATGTTGAGAATGATGGTTTATGGTGTGGGTGGATGAGGTGTTGGTAGCAATCTTATGACAAGGATCACTCATGGACTCTATTTTGATGTTTTTATCTGACAAGGTTGCCCCTAGTATCGAGGAGGTTCCACTGACATCATTTAATTTTCCAACTGAAGAATAGCCAAGACCTTGATGTCTGTAATTTTCTTGGAGCTGTATTGGTTCTTGAATGCCTTGCTCATGTATGCCTAGTCCTTTTCCTTGATAATGCATGCTCTGACATATTCTGTTTGCGATGGGGTATTTATTGTTTTGAAAGCAAGATGCTAACCCATCATGATGTATGTGGACATTGTCACCTGGAATATTTTCATCTACAAGAAATCCTACTCTGACAAAGATAGATGACCCTAGTTGATAAAGTGTCTTAGCTTCATTGTCATGTTGGCCATATTTTTGACTGATATCTTTAGTTTGATATTTTGACATGTCAGATTCAGATGATTCTATGGTTGCTTCCAAGTTGATGTCAAAACCGTCTTTATGGTCATTGTCATAGATTCTACTAGATTCAACTATAGCTTGATCATTTGCAAATATGTCCATAGAAGACTCTTGTTTTGGAGTAAGATCATCTATGTGTCCCATGGAGGCAAGTGTCTCATTTTGGAAAATGGATATGCCCAGAGTTTGGATATGGTCATCTTCAAGTGTTTGATCATGAATGGCATAAAGGTCAAGTAGTGGATCATTTTGGATTTCTTGGTCAATGGTAGGGTCTTGGTCAAAGATGGTGTTTTCATGGATTTGGACTTCTTGGTCAATGGTAGGTGTATTTTGGATGTCATAATTGTCTTGAATGACTTCTTGAATAGACTTTAAGATAGGTTCATGGGATGGACTACCTTGATCCTGACATGAAGGTGACATTATAATGTCGTGCTTTGGGATTTCATTTTGACATGTATCCTCAAGTTTACGCAATGGGATTTGACTTTGGACAATGATAGAATTTTCATGACGAAATGTAGCTTGTGAGGGAGTGACTTGAAAAGGATTAATGGATGAAGAACTAGGATAGGACATCAAGACTTAGACTGGACTAGTATGTGAAGGACTAGGATATGGCATGGGGACTTGGAATGGATTAATAAGGTATGATGTGGAGACTTGACATGAGTTGGTAGATGGTTCATAAGGCATGTAGACTTGGATGGGATTGGTAGGTGAAGGACTAGAATATAACGTGGAGACTTGTAATGGACTAGTGGACAATTGGTTTCCCTTGTCAAGGTTAGGATAAGGGTGATAAGTGGATGTTTGTTGTGAATTAATGGCAGGATTTATGTTAAGTGACTATTGATGGTGAGAGTAGACAGATGGAGGTCCCAAAGTATTTATGTCAAATCCCCCTGGTAACTTAGCCCCTTGGTCCAAAAGCATGGATAGATACCTTTGAGGGTCACGTAAGACTAATTTTTCTATAAAGGAGGCTATATCAAGATTTTTCATTGCAGCTTTTAGGTCTTCTACATATGCTCATCCATTTTGGTCTCTTTGTATGAATGGTTCAGAAGGATTTTGTGATGAAAATGGCAGGTTCATGGAAGATTGCATGTTCATGTTGTGAAATGGGTCAGAAAAATTCCAATGTTGGTTCATGTCATAAGTGTTATAATCAATGTTGGGATTGAAATCTTGTCCAAAGTTTTTCATTTGTTCTCTCTATCTTTAAAGCCCAGTCTCAACCATAAAAGGGGATTTCTCAAATGAGGATGATGACAATGCAAGTATGACACTAGTCTATGTTTTTGTCTTTTTGTGTGATAAAGGATGACAATGCAAGACTATGTTTTTAAATTTTTTAAAATAAAGGATGACAATGCAAGACTATGTTTTTGGATTTTTTGACAATAAGGGATGCAATATGACAATTTTTTCTAGAGAAAATGACTAATGCCAAAGGACAATGAAGACTAGGATGACAAGTTATGACACTATTTTTTTTTTTTTTTGTATTTTTGGAGGATGCCAATGCAAGGTGATAATGACATTTTCCTAAGGAAAATGACCAATGCAAGGTGATAAATTTTTAAGAAAGGATGTCAAATTCCAAGGTGATAGTGAGGACTAATGTGAAAATGTTGGTTAAGGAAATGACCAATGCAAATTCTAGATGCCAAATGAGGATGATGATGACAATATTTTGGATTTTAAAGATATGCAAGGTGAGGACTAAAATGATTTGAATATCTAAGGTATGCAAATGCAAAGGTCTAAAATGATTTGGAAAAAGGTTTCCTAACCACCCTATGCTTGATCTATGTCTCAATTTTGGAATATCAAAGGACTTGTTTGAAGGACTAAATGACAAGGACAAATGACAAGTGAGTCTTCCTAACTAGACTTTTGAGTTGGAAGAATCTCACAAAAGGATAATGACTAAAAGAGATAATGATGTCTAAGTCCAATGATAACCTAATTTTGAAAGTCAAGATTTTGCAAAGTGAGGTAAGGTTGTCGTAATTCAAAATATGCAAAATGAGATGAGGACCTAAGTTTTTGGTTTATGACCGAAAATGCAAATGGTGAAGCCTAAGGATGAAGCTAAATATTTGCAAAGATGACCCTATCGTAAGATGCAAACTAAAATGCACAAGGAATGAGAGATTTGAGCAATTTTATGATTTGGTTTTGACAAAAGACTTCTAGGCTGAGACTGTTGTTTTGATGTTTTATTGAAAAGTCTGAGTTGGATGAGGTTTTGTGTCTAGATTTGTGAATATTTTGTATATTGTTTGAAAATATAGAAAACACTTGACAAGCATGATGTTTTGGTGTACGCAAACACACATGAGACAAGCACAATCCTAATAGGCCAAAGGTTTGTATACTTGATATGGCCCACTGATATACCCTAGATTGGTGCTAAACACCTTTCCTTCTCGAGAGCGGATAGCTTAGAAGTTTGGTGGCACTGGCTTCCCTCCACGGCTCATTAACGTCATTCAAGCACACCAACTTCAGATTCTTGGGTCATCACTTCCCAAGAACTACTATCTCTACTCAAGGGAGTCAGTAGTGATTATCTTTGGGCATGATACTGTACCCTGCACTATACCAAGCAATGGCTGAAAATAGTTGGCCTTTAAAACAAAATGTGTCTAGTTAGGGCATCCATTCAAGTGGCCACACATGGGGTGAGAGATTAATCACCAATTAGGTGGCACTCTAGCCTGAAGAGGTTACACTCAACAGGGTTTGTGGGAGTACTACTCCGTCTGTGTGACACATCTGCACTCATGGTACTTGAACTTTCTTCAAACACCCATTTTATATCCCGGCTGGAAGTGGCTTGGCTTTAGCCTATTACCGGTCGAGTCGTCCCTTAAGGTGAGTACTTTTCCCCTTAAGGCAGGCCCATTTCTAGAAATAATAACCATTTCTCTTACACCCAGGATCACTCGAAAGTGCAAGGGGAGATGATACTTCGATTATTAAGTCGTGAGGGTGACAAAAAATAAGGTGGGTCTAGTTTTCTGATCACCTAGTTTTCACAAGGTGAGAGCATACTCACCTACCACTTTCAAGCATAGTCAGACAAAATCAAGCACATATTCATTTTAATGCACCAATGGAAGTGTTCCTAAACTAGAAATCACAAACACATTGTTTGAGAAATGAGTCTTTGACTAACGAAGCTGCAAAACCACAAATTAGTAGTTTCATAAATGTCTTGGACCAATGAGAAAGCTGCAAAAAAAACTAAGTTAGAATAAAAGATTAAAAACCAAACTAAAAGTTAGTAAATAATTAAACTAAAAAAATAAAAAGACCAAACTAAGAAAAAAGAATTAAAGAAAACTAAAAACTAAGAGATCAATTTTTTTGTTGCTCCAAAAGAAGCAGTTTTGGGAGCCCCATTCCAAAGCCACACGCTACAAACAAAAGATTAGTAAACAAAAAAAAAAAACTTGAATGAAAACAACAAACTAAAAATAGTGATAACTTTCTCACAACTAAACAAAACTTTAAATTGTAGATATCTATGGAAAGCTAAGACATAGAGCTTCAAAACCCAAAAAACATTTTGCAAAATTCTACACAACAAAAGTATTATAAACAAAAGAAAAATCGGATTTTAATAACTAAATCTTAAAAAGCTGTGATCAGTAAAATGGCCATAACTTTCTCAAATCTTAACAAAATTTCAAACCGTTTAATGTTTCGGAAAGCTGAAAATGAGGCCTACAAAACCCAAAAGTTTTTTAAAATATTTATGTGTCCATTCTTTTGTGCTCAAATGAAGATGACAGGATTTTGTATGCATTCTTGGCTGTAATCTGCAAAACAATGAAAACAAACCAATTTCTCTGCAAAATTATAAGATTCACGTCGGGTTCACCAAATGTGAGATGGGGTTAGAAAATCAAATAGAATAGATAAAGTGACAGCCAACACCTCTAAACTATTAACCCACATCCAAACAAGAGAAAATAATGAAAACATAAGGAAACTAAAACATCAAATCAAAATACTCCCATGTTTGAACTTGAATCACTTCTCTTGCTCTCCTTCTTCTTGTTATGCAACTTTTCCCTCAGATTTGTTGAAATAATTGTGCAAATACCTGCAAATGATAAGTAGAAAGTTGGAGAAGAATAGCTGTTAAGCTGAAAATGGAGAAAGAAGGTTGCTTTTATAGACAACCATTCAAATGGATGGTTGAGATTAATCTTCTAGAAAGATTCCAAGATCAATGGATGGGAATTCATGAGAGGGATGTTATGAAATGGATGGTTGAGATTAAATCTCAGAAAATATGCCAAGATCAATGGTCCAAAACTGATGCACCAAGAATATGCCATGCATGAAAAATCTATGACGCTGATGGCTATGACGCCTGACAGTTATGACAGACATGCAAGACATGCAGGCTATGACAGAAATGAATGTTATGACAGGGGATTATGACAGAGCATCTTTGACCAAGTGGTGCATAAATAATTTATTTTAAATTATTTGTTCAAAAATGTTGGAAATGGACAAGTGGAAAATAAATAATTTATTCAAATTGTTTATTTGAAAATAGAGGAAATGGATAAGTGGAAAATAAATTATTTATTCAAATTATTTATTTGAAAATAGAGGAAATGGACAAGTGGAAAATAAATTATTTATTCAAATTATTTATTTGAAAAATGAAAAGAGGAGCATTTAATTAAATTTATTAATTTAATTAAATGGAGAGATATAAATTAGACCTTAAATAATTAATTTAGATTAACTATTTAATTAGGAGAGGTGGCATGGGATAGTTAAATGATTTTAATAATTATTTAACTATGGAAGAATTAAAGGACCATGAATAGATAAATAATTAATGGTAATTATTTAACTATAGATGAAAGATGACAAAATAATTAAATAAATAATAATTTATTTAACTATTGAAGAAGAGGAAGAAATTAGTGACACGATTAGTTTATTTAATCGGTCAGGATAGAATAAATATTAGAAAGTGAATTAATTAAATAATTATTAAAAATTGTTTAATTAATAGAGGAACATAATCAAACATAATTGAATAACTAAAATTATTATTGAAGGACAAGGATGATGAAAAATGACACTCGAAGGCTTAGGACATTTTTATGTGTCTACAAATGGAAATGCCACTACTGAAGAACATCAGTCAATGACAGTCTCTACAAGGCAGACTACAATCAATTAGGAGATTTATTTCCCAATTAGTAGACAAAATTCATCCATTTAATCACTTACTACATAAGAATGTCTTGTTCAAATGGGATCAAGGGTCTGAAACAACTTTCAATCAAATAAAGCAATATCTAATGTCACCCCCTTATTGATGCCACCTATAGAAAATAGAACCCTATTACTATACATTGGAACAAATGACATTTCTTTATGAGCTCTATTAGCACAGGAAGATCCTGAGGGAAGGGAATAGGCTATCTATTATATCAACATGACTTTGAATGGTTATGAGATAAATTACACCTTCATCGAGAAGGCTTGTTTGGCGGTGGTATTTTCTACCTAGCAGTTGCGACATTATATGTTAACCCACATAGTCATACTCATAGTAAATATTCACCCATTAAAATACTTACTCAACAAGGTTGTTCTAACAGGGAGACTAGCTAAGTGGGTCATGATCTTGACTGAATTTTATATCTAGTATGTGGATATAAGAGCCATCAAAGGTCAAGTGATAGTTGATCATTTATTTGAGGCTCCATTACCAGATGATCGTCTAATGAACATTGAGTTTTCTGATGCACACATTCTTACTATGACAACACAATAATGGAGACTTTATTTTGATGGGTCATACACCCAATGTGGGTTTGGTGTGGGAATTTTGTTGTTTAAACCTCAAGGACATACCATCCCAAGGTCATATAAACTCATGTTTCCATGTACAAATAATGTAGCTAAGTATGAGGCACTAATTATTGGCATCAAAGTGATAGTTGAATGGAAGATCACATAGCTATAGGTATATGTAGATTCACAAGTATTAATCTATTAGGTAAATGATGAATATCAGACAAAAGATGAGAAGTTGATGCCATATAAGAAGATGATAGATGATCTCAAAAGGTACTTTGTGGATATCAAGTTTGAACATATTCCAAGGGTAGAAAACAAAGTTGCTAATGCTATGGTGACAATTGCTTCTCTCTTATAGTTTCCAGAAAAGCGAGGTCATTATGAGTGTATGATGGAACAAGTGTCTAACCCTACTTATGATGATCCCAATTCTCAAACCATATTCCAATTAGTTGACATTGAATCCTCCATTTATGAAAAGACTTACACTTACCTAAAAGACAATATCCTTCCTCCTGATCTTTCTAGAAACTAGAAATGCAACTTCATTCACCAATCCACATGACATACATTAATTGTTGGAATACTTTATCATTGAGGTCTAGATGGTAATCTTCTTCATTTTCTAGAACATAATGAGCCTAAGACAACTTTACATGAGGTTCATGAAGGTATTTGTGGAAATCATTCAAGCAAACTAACCCTAGCAAAGAAACTCCTCTGTTTGGGGTATTATTGGCCGAACATGGAGGAGTCTTTTCAGTTTGTTAAGAAGCGAAAAAAATGTAAAATACATGGTAATATAATACATGCACTGGCACAAGAATTGCAACCATTTACTTCAACATGGCCTTTTTATCAGTGGGGACTAGAACTAGTATGAAAGATTAATCTATCTTCATCCAACGTACACAAATTTATAATCACAAGAATGAAATACTTTACAAAATGGGTAGAAGCGGTTCCCTTAACAACAAACACTGGGAAGTAGATATGTTCTTTCATACTGAACTAAATCATCTGTAGGTATGGAATTCCTCAGTCCATTGTCACAGAGAATGGTCAACATTTTAAGAATTAGGATGTGAAAGAACTATGTGAGAAGTTTCATATCCAACATTGTTTTTCAACACCATACTATCCTTAAGGAAATGGATAGGAAAAGGCCTCAAATAAACTATTCTAAAAATCCTTAAGAAGACCGTCAATGATGTTGGATGAGATTGGAACATTCAATTGAACCCTTCTCTTTGGGCATATCGAACAAGCATTAGAACACCTACATGAGCAACACCATATGCCTTGGTATACAAATTAAAGGTTGTAATACCCATTGAGGTTGAGATTCCATCACTCTTTGTGACATTAAAAGGAATTGTTCTAGATGAGGATTATAGAGTGTCTAGACTTCAAGAGCTGGAACTGTTGGATAAACATCGTCAACAAGCTATGAACCATTTGGAGGCATATCAATAGAGAATGTCTAGAAACTACAATCATAGGGTAAAGTCTACAGTCTTTCAGGTTGGTGACTTGGTCCTAAAGGAAAACCCTAGAAATCAATAGGATAGAGAAAAGAAAGGGAAGTTTGAACCTAACTGACTAGGTCCCTTTGTAGTCATATCAGTCTATGGATCTGGATCCTATCGATTGTCTACACCTGAAGGGGAACTATTTGATGAACCTATCAACAGTATCCATCTCAAGAAATTCTATACCTGAAATCATCTAGTGCATGATTAAAATGGTTGCCTTGATGAAAACCTAGCAAATAGATACCTTAGTGATGGAAAATAAAATAAACTAAAACACAAAAAATTTTGAAAAAGACAAAAAGACAAAAAAATCATAAAATCTAAAAAAATGCAATAAAAGCACATAGTGAAAACCTAGAAACAGGTGCTACTTGTGATTTAAACCGGCTATTTCTATCTATTAGATGTATGACTTGGTGGTTCACTTTTTCCATCGTCTTTCCACCTAACAATTTAGAAGAGTAACATCATGCACATATCATGGAAAAGTGGTTGTGTCACACCCTAGCTTGGGGGAAAAATTAAGATCTCACTAGGGTCAACAAACTTGAGCTTAGAAAAATGGAAAAATAGTAGTATGAAAACACAACAAATACAATGATCATTGGGAAACTCAACATGGAACATAGATCAAATATTGGATCACTTTAAAAGATCAACCATCCACATCAAGATAGTTGAGATTAAACCAATCAAAACAACTCAAACTTGATGATGTAGTGAACTATAGAAGCTAAGAAGAAGAATGATATTTTTCTTTGTCTTTTGTTTGAAAATTTATTTATTGTGTGAATTGTTGCAAGAAATTCTCTACAAAGTATCACTAATGGCATTCCAATTCACATAATAAAATGATTGATTCTTGTTTGTTTACACAAGAAATGGTTGCCATCTCTGTTTAATTATACCTAGATTCTTGTGTTAACATAAAATATAAAAAATAATGAAAGTAATACTTAGGTCATCATGGTCTAGGTATGTACAGAATCATCATGGGAAAAATAGGTCCTTAAGTGGCAAATTTTTTTAGAAAAATCAGAGTTAGACAACTTAACATAATTTTTTTAATAAGTTATATATATTATTTAAAAAATATGTAAGAACAAAATCTATAGAAAATTGAATGTAGTTTCTGAACTACTAGGTTTATTTAGAAAAAGAAAAAATCTATTTGGTGAAAATTTGAAATTTCAATGTAGTGGTACTTAAATTTTAGGGAAAAAATAAGAAGTAGGTGTTTGACTGACCACCCTACCCACAATAAAATGATGATATTTTTTTATAATATTTTAGATATAAGTAGAGAAATCATGCCTTGATGTGATGTATATTTTTTTGTAATTTTTTTTGACGTAAATAATTAATTATGACTTTCTTATTACAACTTTTTAAAAAATATAAAAACTTGTATGTCTGACCACCTTAACTTAGTCAAAACTTCATGAAATTCAATTTTTATTTTTTTAATTCTATAGTATGCAAAGCATAGAATGTGATGCATGGTTTGGATTCAAAAAATGTGATACCATTTGAAAGCTATAGATGCTTTTCAATCAGCCTATCAATTAGGACTTTTATCACAATTTGAATAGAAAATGAATAATAATTACTTATTAAATTAAAAATAAAGCATAATTTATATCATTGGAAAATTGAGAATATTCTTTAAAAACCCTTTTCGTTTCATCAATTTTGGGTAAAAAAATGGTCATCAGCCACATACCCATCATATTGCCACTTTTTGGCCCATCATGATCCTACACATACCCATCTAAATTATACCATTGATGCTTGTACTCACTTTGAACATTTTAAAAGCTCCATGATGATAAAAAGCACAATAAATGGACTGTTAAGATTCCAATACTTGCATATAGATTTGCATGGTAAATTATATTGCATTCATGTTAGTTTTACATCTACAAAGTATTTGTTACAAAAGCTAGTAAGGGATTAAAAAATGATGTTATCTTTTCTCATAAATGGATTGAGTATACTTGATATTAACAAAACATCATCACTATCATATATTTGCATAATCAATTCCATTGCATACATTACAAACATTATTATATCATTTCATCATTCAAACATTTGATCATATAATTTGCATTAATCATGTCATTTCTTCATTTGTGCATCACATCATAAAATTGCGTGAGAAACTATCAAAAACAAATCTCTGTGAATTTACATTTTCATTCATCCATTTATCATATCATATATCATACATTCAAAGTACCATTATATTTAATATTCATTCATACATTCATTGCATCATATAATTACATTTGAAATAATAAAAAAAAGTGGATCATATCTCATTTATATCATTATGTCATATATCATAGAAACATCATATCCAAAATCATATACATATAGATGCATTTTCATATCATTTACATATATCCATTATCATACAACTATTGCCAACTATCACCATGTATCCATACATCATCATTATTCACATAATCACATGAAAACATCATAAATCAAAAACATCATAAAATCATTGCATATCATCATGATCATCAAATGCATCCATCACAAAACCATATAGAACACATATAAATCAATCAATCTACCTCATATTATATAGATCTCAATATAATAATGTCAAGTATACACTAATGCCTAAAATGTAAAGAGATACAACATCAAAAATGGCTGTGAATCAAAAAATCAGAGTATACATCATGTCTCATATATCATGAAATAACATCTTGGAGGTATGTGGTCCTAGCTCTAGATGGTGTAGGCCTCTCTGGGCCAGTACCTCCCCCACTATATGTACCAAGATCTCTCGGGTCTCTCCATGGAGGCTGTGTCACACTAATGCTAATAGTCTTGGACTAGCTCCTGACTGATTGAGACTGGGTATAACTAAATCTCTACTCAAAGGGGACAACATCATGGTATTTTCCTCTATAATACTCTAGCTTTCTACCCACATAGAGAACCTCTCTCATATAATCGGCCATAAATGTACCATCAACCAATCTTTGTAATATCATAGTTGTAATTTATCCCTGCTCTACAATCTGTCTAGTTACATCTCTCTAAGTTGTCAATGAGGAAATTTGTGCTTGAGTGGCTTCCAACTATCCCTGTACTTGAGCTAGAGTTTTTGTGTGGGCTTGGGCCTATTTTTGCATTTGGGTCTATGTCTACATCAATAAACCTTGAGCTTGTATCAAATGACCTTGCAAGGACTACACCTACACCTATAGGCTCACAATCTACATCTACTACTGCAAGGAAGGTACACTAATCCATACATGCTTCTCTATAGGAGCTACTAGTGCTCTCCTCTTACAAGGCACTGTAACGCTGAAAATGAAAAGGCTTTTGCACAATAGACAATAGAAGAAGATTAGAAGCACACATGCATACAATACTAAATCTAAAATGCAAATTCATTCGTTAAGCAACAAAGAACATGGGAAAGTAAAAATGTAATTAAAACTAGAACAATCTCACCAATTCCAAACGTATTTCCATGATTCATCTCGATTTCCCTTCTCCATTTTGCTTGTATAGTATAATTGCCCTCAGATTTTCAAGTTCGTGCAAGTATAGCCTAAGATAGTGATTAGAAAAATATCAAAGATTCAAGACAAAGGTGCTCTCAAAAGTCATAAGATTTCGCGAGAGAGATTGGAATGAAGAATGAAAAATCAATTTATAGAAAATTGATTATTAGAACAACAGGCCAAGATTGAAAGATCAACGAATGGTTGAGATTGACTAATTAGACATGCATTCAAATAACTGTTAGTAGTGACATGAGTGATACAAATTAGAGATAGAATTAAAGATTAAATAAATGATTTAATCTTCAGTTCAACATTCGAAAACATAAGAAATATCTTTGCATGACAAAGATGAAGATTGATTATAACAACTCTCTATTCGAATGCACGCACAAGATTTAATTAATTAAATAAGAATATTTAATTAATCCGCATGTACACGCAAATGAGTTAGAACTGGACGATTTGAATGATTTGACGAAGAGATTACTCGAAGATGCCACTCAGACATCAAATCAAAGGTTAACTGAACGATTAAAATAAATGTCAAGTCGAGTGAAAGTGAATACTTAGATAACTCACATAATTATCTAAAATATAGAGGAATGCGTTAAAATAGAATTAATGAATTAAATAACTCATTTAATTCAAGACTTGATATTCGAAGAATAATTAAATAAATAAGATTTATTTAATTAAATGATAAAGGGATTTTTAATGAATAATTAAATAAAGAATTTATTTAATTATAGTTGAAATATGATAAGGATAAGTTAAATAATAATTTATTTAATTTAACAAGAAGAATAAGGTTAATTAGTAAGATAATTAAATAAAAAGCATTTATTTAATTAATATAATAGAATAAAGAAAAGTGTGAATTAATTAAATAATTAAGATTATTTAATTAATAAAAGAATTAATAGAAGATGAATTAATTAAATAATTGACATTATTTAATTAATAGAAGAATTAATAGAAGATGAATTAATTAAATAATTGATATTATTTAATTAATAGAAGAATTAATGTTAAGATGAATAATTAAATAATTGACATTATTTAATCATGACCATGAAGAATACGAATTATGAAGAATATGGAAGTCGCAGGCCTAAACCAGATTTCGGTGTCTACATTTGCCCCTCTTTGATACAATGTCATTTAGGCGTTGTGTCAAAGAAAGTCGATAAAAATATACCCCAGTCATGCCCTAGATTAAAATAGGTGAAGGTATGCCCCCTCGGGAAAATGGACAAATTTCTGAAATGTTCAGAAAAATTTGGAAATGCTCTCGATTAGTCCAGTAGATAGGTAGAAATGCAATGCAGTAGATGAAATTGGGTTCAAAAATGGGAGGGACGGGTACGGGATGATAGAAAATGAAAGTTTACATGGCCAGTAGGAAATAAATGCCACCTAAGCCCTAGGTATATATTTGAATTGGGGTGAAAAACTATTCATTTGCACCCACCTAGCTTAGAGATTTAAAAATTTGCTCTAACTTTCAGCGACGATTTCTCCAGTTCCAGCCACCCATCATCATGTATACAGGATCCAGACATACCAGAGACCAGCTGGCGCAGATCCCCTGGTATGGACCTAAAACTTGCCTTTTGAATTTTTTTGATTTGCACGTTATTTAATGCATTTAATTCAATTTTTAGTTATGCATCATTTTTCATTTTGTACCGCATGTGTATGCATGAATGACACATTTGACCGTGAAAAGCCGCATTTGAAAGTTCACACTGACCATTTAGAATAGGCTTTAGCGAATAAACACATCTGTTTATTTTTGTTACGCATTTGACATTTTGCAACGCATGTGCATATTAATAGCTACATTTGTTTATTTTGATACACATTTGACATTATGCAACGCAAATGATAGTTTTATGATGCATGTGATTAATATGAGCTGCATTTGCTTAAAAATGACGCATATGTAATTTGTGAACCACATTTGTGGAAAAGCGACGCATGTGTAAAAGAATGACGCAGTTGCATTTTATGTTAAAATAGTCAGTTTGCATTAGAATAGATGATTCAGGCTAACATGAGGCATGTATAATGTTGTTGCAGGTTGTATTAGACCCTATCTATACACGGGAGTTGAGACCCACGACGTTTCGATTCAGAGATAGCTTGCGGCCAGCCGAGCGACGGACTCTATGACATTTGGGTTTGTTGCACATGACCGATATGCCCCAGATTCGGGCAAATCAGGGATTACTGATGGTGTTATGTGAGAGATGGCACTCGGAGACATCGTCCTTCCACTTACCGACTGGAGAGGCCACGGTGACTTTAGAGGATGTATACAGGATACTGAGACTGCCGATTAGAGGCACACAGGTAGTCTATGATACCCAGAGGGGTATAGCTGAGATGTGCATATATTACCCCCATGTCGACGTTAGACAGCTAGGGGTTGATGACTATGAGATTAGGTGGTGGGTATTGGCTCAGAGATATAGACAGTTAGACTGTCTAGTAGCGACCTTGATAGGCAGTATTGTACTGCCTGACCACTGAGGTCATGGATTCCCTGTGGGATGGGGGGAGATGTTAGTGGGCATGCTCGAGCGGTGAGTTGTATATGCCTGGGGTTCCTGTGTGCTAGGGATGTTGTACTTCCACTTGCATGATATTGCCTATAGAGAGGCACCGTCGATGAGCTACGGTACCATGCTCCTGATGGTATGGGTGTGGGAGCATATCGCTATATTCAGACCATCTGTTAAAGTTGATGTACCTCATGGAGTTCCATACACCTTCCATTATGCGGGGGCCACCACACAGCACCATATTAGGGACATAGGCTATTTTAGACATGCTATAGACATGATGCAGGAGTTCACATGGAGACCGTACCTAAGGTGTGAGTAGTGGTCAGATGAGAACAAGCACCTGCCATTTTGTAGACAGACACAGTATCTGGTGGGACAGATAGTGTCCCATATGCACATTATAGAGCGGCAGCTGCCAGACCGGGTATTGAGACAGTATGGAGAGGTACAAGATGTACCTCGAGGGAGAGCAGAGTTTGCTTGGTCATCACGAGAGGTCCTGCTATGGGGGACAAAGATTCTAGTTGCCACTGCAAAGGTAGATATTGATGGGCTATAGGCACTTCCCTGGAGATGGAGGGACAGACCAGTAGATCCAGGGACCACTCCAACTTATGAGCAGTGGTGGGCCGTACATAGGCCAATTCCCATGATAGATCTAGGGCAGCCAACACCGATATAGTGGCGTGGTACAGGTCCATGAGGTAGACGAGGCAGAGGAGGAGGCCAAGGAGGTAGAGGAGGCCATGGTGATGGAGGGGATGATGGCAGAGGTGGTCGACGTGGAGGCAGGAGAGGGAGGCGTGGTCAACGGGGATGAGGACTAGTCTTGTCACTGATCCGAGAGGAGAGAGGAGGAGAGGAGGATGTGACCATGCTAGATGTGGCCAGAGGTGGTGAGGAGGAGCAACTGATAGAGGCAGTTATCCCAGACATCCTAGATATCCCAGTAGAGGCAGAGGTAGGTGCTGAGGAGGCAATTGGAGAGGAGGCAGAGGTTGATGCCCTTGGATTGCTAGGTGCCTACCAGGAGGACAATGATGAGGATGATGATCACGAGAGAGAGATCCGAGATCAGATCCTAGAGGAGATCGATGAGGAGGATGGGAGAGATAGGGCTAGACAGGATGAGAGAGAGGCAGAGGATCCAGACATGGATACATTGTGAGCCCAGGTTGCCTCCTTGGAGGATAAGATGAGAGTGTTGATGGCTGAGAGGGATGCCTATAGGGTAGAGAGAGATAGAGCCTTGATGGACAGGGATCAGGCTATAGCCTGGCAGTAGGAGACTGAGGAGATATTCACAGAGCTCAGGTCATTATGCATAGGACCATCAACAACATTTGCTAGAGAGTTGGTCAGAGCCGGAGAGAGGGAGAGATACTATCGGGACTTATATGAGGCAAAGGTTCCCCCAGAGAGATGGGCTCCCAGTTTTTTAGTGGCACACAGTAGCAGGTCCTAGACTAGGACCCACACACAGACGGTTAGCACAGAGGGGGTGGATAAGCCACGTAGAGCAGGGCCCTATGACAGACCTCCCACAGCTCAAAGATCAGCAGGTTCCCAACATCATTTTCCCACACACTCCCGGCATGATGGCAGTGGCGGTTTAGGATAGAGATACTGCTTGAGATTATTTTGAGACATTGTATTTTGGTCTTATAGCCTGTGGTCTTCCATGTATTTGTGATACATTATGACATTGTGATGTGAAACATTTGAGCGATATATATATATATATATATATATATATATATATATATATATATATATATATATATATATATATATATATATATATATATGATTTTGGCGGCGATTCTCATTATATGCATTTCTATGTATGGATTATGTAGCCTTTATTTATACATGTGATGTTTATATGATATGCCTATGTGATGGATGAGTATATGTATTTTATGATGTTTATGCAGCTAATGAGATAATGTTGATCCTACACGATGCATGGTTCTATATGATGTATGATCCTATATGATTATGAGATGCAATGTGATGTTATATGTATAATGAAGATGACATGTGTGTTAATGCAAATGTAATGTGATGCACGTATTTACAGTTGATTTGTACATGAAATGCTTATAATATGTATTAGTTTTTAATGATTATTGTCTATGATGCCATGGTGATTTAGATGTAAAATATGCCTATATGTATGAATGTTTCTAACATGTATGTTGATGCAGGATGATGTGCACCATTTTGTGTCACAGGACTTCGTCATAATGCAAGAAAAAGGAACTGTTAGTGCGGAAAGAAAGATCGAAAAAGAAGGAAAAGATAGAAGATAGATGTTAGTATTAGGAATCTTCGATATTTTTCCGTATCACAAAAGGTATTGCACTTTATCATCATTGGGCAGGACTAATACAAATGGAGAAAAACACCATGATATGACATAGATCAAGGTGTGCAAGGTCATCCACTTGCTGATAACAGACAGTTGCAGACAAGGATTGTCACCAACTCATACCAAGGACACAAGTTGCCCCCAGTCTTTTTGTCGAGACAAACAACAGACAATAAACAAAAGAAAAATACGGGTCATGAGACGTCATTGCTCCTCTAAATCCTTCATGGGACATCCTTGAGGAAACTAGTAACATGACTCAAAATCAAATTTAAAAGACAGTCAACAGTCAGCAGTCAAAGAAAACAGAATTTTGATACATCGTTGCTTCTCTAAATCCTTCATGGGACATCCTTGAGAAAGCTAGTAACATAATTCCTAGTCATCAATTCAAGATAAATGATAAGATAAATAAGCCATAGAGTCAAAAAGCCAGTAAAATATTTTCCAAAACTTGATCTTGTTTGTTTGATTTGTTGATTGATAGAGCCTGATTGTAGGAGATACACATACCAGATAAGATTGTGAGTCTGGTTTCGATGTTATGACTATCTGTATAAGGCATGACAAAGCCTGGTTTCAGAAAGACATGTATCGTATAAGACATTGAGTCAGATACCGTTGATGTGATAACATGTGTAAGGCTATGTTTGATTGTTTGACCTTGTCGATTATGCAGGAAGGACTCATCCTGAATAAGACATAGGTTGATTGTTTTGATAATGTCTATTGCCAAGAAGGACACATCCTGTAGCAAACTGTAGTTGATCTGTTTTGATTGTTTTGTTTGGCAAGGTGTTTGATTTGACTTAGAGATATTGCTGACTTGTTCACCAGATTGATGCATGACTTGATACGATGTGTGGACAATTGACTGTGTGTGATGATAAACCCTAAAGGACTGACCTAGTGCGGCCTCAGGGGCTCATCGATTGATGGCCTTGCCTACGTTATACACGCAGAGACCTCGTAGTTCGACTTGACTTGACCAACAAGACTGACTACAAATAGAAGATGTGTATGAAAATGAATGCGACAAACCCTAATGGACCAACCTAGTGCGGCCTTGGGGGCTCATCAATTGATGGCCTTGCCTACGTTATACACGCAGAGATCTCGTAGTTCGACACAACTAATGACCTTGTCATATAAATAGATGGATTGACTCAGGACGTTATGTAGAAAAACCTAAATGTACTGACCTAATGCCTCGGGGGAACATCGACAGATGGCCTTGCCTACGTCCAGTCATAGAGGCAACGTAGTTCGACAAACGACAAAGACTGACAAGTGCGACTGACTTTGACTCTGTTTTTGGATTTTTGAAATGTTTTGATTTTTTTGTCTTTTTGAAGTTTTCTGATGTTTTTGGATTTTTCCATGGTGTTACGTCTTCCACATAGCCAATGTAAGAACCAATATGACACACGTCAAGTGTTTTCCCCCAGTCGAGTATAAGACCAATTGATTATGAATAGGGTAAGATGGGGGATATGAAATTTTGCTTGATGTCAATCATTCCAGTTATGGGAAAGACTACCATTTATTAGGAATGATATATACAAGCGATGGACACAGAAGATAAGGGATATGTATAGGGATAGTCAGTATGTATAGGGATAAGGACTATGTACAATGATAGGGACTATATACAAGGAAGTGGACTATGTACAAGGTAGATTAGAATAATAGTAGACAAAGGAGCAGAGTTGAGTACACATGACACTTGTTTGCTAGGTTTTCACCATGGTACCTATCCAAAGCACCACCGAAGTGGTTTTCACTATTGGATGAATGATTTGTCTTTACTATTTTCTAGATTATCTAATTTTTTTGGTGTTACCAAGACACCTGTTTGCCAGGTTTTCACCTTGATAACAATTTTTTTTTGATTTTTTGTTTTTTTTGTATTTTTGCTAATTAAGACAAAGGCTCCCAGAAGCTATGTGTAGAACTTCTTCAGAAGAATATTATTGATTGGTGAGGACAATGGTTCCCCTTCAGGAGTAGAGAGTTGGTATGCTTCTGATTCAAAAGCTTCTATGACAATATAAGGTCCTAACCAGTTAAGTTCAAACTTTCCTAGTTTTTCTCTTTCTGCTTGATTATTTGGGTTCTCCATTAAAACCAGGTCACCAATGTCAAAATTTTTGTTCAAGACTCTCGTGTTATAGCTACAACAAAGGTGATTCTAGTATGCTTGGATATGTTCTAGTGCCTTTTGTCTTCACTCATCTAAAAATTCTAGCTCATGGAGTCTCGACACTCGGTACTCTTCATCATCAATGTGGCCTTTCAGGGATACCCTTAGGGAAGGAATCTTGACCTCAATAGGTAAAATGGCTTTAGACCCAAAGACAGGTGAATATGGGGTAGCACCAGTGGGAGTACAGATACTTGTATGATAAGCCCATAAGGCAGGGTTAAGCTGTAAATGCCAGTCATGACTAGCATCATTGACAGTCTTCTTGAGGATTCTAATGATGGTCTTGTTAGATGCCTTTGCTTGGCCAGTACCTTGTGGGTAGTATGGAGTGGAAAAGTGATGTTGGATATGAAATTCATCACATAGGTGGTGGAATTCTTTGTTCTTAAATGGGTGGCCATTGTTAGTGATTATGGACTAAGGGACACCATACCGACAAATGATATAGTTCAGGATAAATCTAGAAATCTGTGTGCCGGTAATGTATGTCATAGGAATGGCTTCAATCTAGTTTGTAAAGTACTTAGTGGAAGTGATAATGAACTTGTGTTCATTAGATGATGTGGGGTGGATCTTACCTATGAGGTCGAGTCCCCATTGGGCAAAGGGCCATGGTGACGTGATAGGGCGAAGATCCTGTGCTGGGGCATGTATCAAATCTCCATGAACTTGGCATTGGCAGAATTTTGTTACAAAGACATATGAGTCTTTTTCCATAGTAGGCCAATAATAACCTAGTCTCATAATCTTTTTGGCTAAGGTAGGACTGCTAGAATGGGAACCACATATACCCTCATGCACCCCATGCAAGGTTGCCTGTGCTTCAGTAGAATCAAGACATCTTAGTAGGGTATTATCTAAGGCGCATCTATATAGGGTGTCTCTGATGATGGTATATTTGGCTGACTTGCGGAGGAATGTTCTACGTTGGTTATTGGATAGGCCAATGGGTACGACTTCAGCATGAAGGTAATCATAGATTTCTTTGTACCATGGGGAATCGGGACCAACGATGTCACACACCATTTCATAATCTGGGATATCATAGGCTGGGACCAAAAGCTGTTCCACCAAGAACTCAAACTTAGGCACATTGTTAGGAATGTCAAGAAGTGATGCAATCATAGCCATAGCGTCTGCTGCCCTGTTTAAAACCTGAGGTATTTGATGAAATTTGACTTTGTCAAAGTACTCTTTAAAGCTATTTTCCATGCACTTGTATGGAGTAAGCTTCTCATCCTTAGTCTCATAATTGTCATTTACCTGTTTGATTACTAGTTGAGAATCGCCATATACTTGTAGGTTCTTGATTTTCCACTTGACTACCATGCGTAAACCTGTCACTAGAGCTTCATACTCTGCCATGTTGTTAGTGCATGGAAATGCAATCATGAATGACATAGGAATGGAATCACCCTGTGGTGTGATAAACAATATCCCAGCCCCTGAACCATGATTTGTATGTGAGCCATCAAAGTATAGTTTCCATGTTATGTTTGTGTCAAATGTGAATATGAACTCATCAGGAAAGTCTGCAACTAATGGGTGATCTGCCTATAAGGGTGCATCAACTAACTGATCAGTAATGACCTGTCCTTTAATAGCCTTTCTTTCTACATACTGTATATCATACTCACTAAGTATCATAACCCACTTGGCCAATCGCCCTGTTAATGTTGCCTTGCTAAGAAGATATTTTAGAGGGTCTATTTTAGCAATCAACATTGTTTGATGGTTTAGCATGTAATGTCTTAGTTTTTGGGTAGAAAATACCACTGCAAGACAGGCACGTTCAATGTTACTATAGTTGAGCTCATAACCCACCAAAGTCTGGCTGATATAATAGACTGCCCTTTCATGACCTTCTTCATCATTCTATGCATGCAATGCTCTGAGTGATGAATAGGTTGCTGTGATATAAAGAATCAATGGTCTCCCTTCAACAAGTGGCATTAAGATAGGTGGTGTAAGTAAATATTCTTTAATCAGTTGAAAAGCCTCTTCACACCTAGGTGTCCATGCAAAGGGTACTCCTTTCTTAAGTAGATGTTGAAAAGGGTGTGTCTTGTCTGCTAGTTGCACTATAAGTCTTCTGATAGATTGCAACCTTCCTTGTAATGTCCTTAGTTGACTGAGATTGTTGGGTGGTGGCATGTCCATGATTTCTTTTACCTTAGCAGGATCTACTTCAATGCCTCATCTAGAAATGATATAACCTAATAGCTTTCCTGATTTGACTCCAAACACACATTCCTTTGGATTGAGTCTCACATTATACTTCTCTAGCCTTTGAAATACCTTGTATAAAACCTGTAAATGTTCCGCCCTTGTCTTGGATTTTACAATAAGGTCATCGACATAATCCTCCATACAAGTGTGTACTAGATCATGAAAGATAGTAGTCATGGCACGTTGATAGGTTGCTCCTGCATTCTTGAGTCTGAAGGGCATAACATTACAGCAATACGTTCCCCAAGGACAAGTGAAGGTTGTCTTAGGTTTATCTTCAGTGGCAATTTTGATCTGGTTATATCCTAAGAATCCATCCATAAGGGACAACATCTCATATCCTGCTGTCATGTCAACTATCATGTCTATATTAGGCAAAGGGAAGTCATCTTTAGGACAAGCTTTGTTGATATCTCCAAAATTAGTGCAGATGAGGATGCCCCCAACAGGTTTGGTAACTAGTACAAGATTGGAAATCCAATTTGCATAGTCAATAGATCTGATGAAACCAACGTCTAAGAGTTTCTTGAGTTCTGCCTTGACTAATAAAGCAATTTGTGGATGCATTTTTCTCAACTTCTGTTTTACTGGTTTGGCACCTTGTTGTAAAGGCAAGTGATGTAGAACAAGTTCAAGATCTAACCAAGGCATGTTAGCATATGACCAAGCAAAATTTATCTATCTTTGTTCAAAGAAGTCGTGGAACTCTGATTTCTCTTGTGTTGTCAATGACGCTACCAAATAAATCAGTCGAGGATTCTCTTTTGTGCCTATGTTGACTTCTACTGATTCTTCAATGAGCATAGGTGACTTTTCCTATGCAATGGGGAGAATGTTCAAACCTCCATCCTTAGGCACCTCAGAGAGGTTTTCACCTTTGGATGCATCCTTTCTTTTTACTTTTTCATTGTCTAGAGGTGCCTTTCGGTTTTCACCTAGAGACTCATCCTTTTTATCTTGTTTATTCTTTTTCTCATTTTTGTGACTGGAGGGTTGAACAGATTCCCCAAAGTATGCTTTATTGTCCAAATCAATGGTAAAACCAGCTTTATGATCTCCGTTAGGTATGCCTTCTCGTAATCCCAGGAACTCGGCTATTGCTTCGTCATTCTCGAAAGTGTCTAAGACGGGTGTGTCTTGTTGATCCCAATCAATGAGTTGGGGATAAACTAAGGGCATATCATCGTCGGAGTTATCGAAGTCTAATGGGGTCAAGGTAAATATTGAATTATTCATGTGGTTACAAAAGTCTTGTACCAAGTCCTTTTTGCTCTTGGGTTTGGGTCTAGGTGGATGAATAGGTGGGCCTAACGCCAAGGTTTGACAATTAGAAATAGGTGGCTCAGGTTGCCATGAGGTAGGATCAAGTGATTCCCAATAGTAGTGTTTAAACCATTCCTCTTTTGTCATTTTCTTTGGTGGATAGGAATTCAAAGGATTAGGTGAAGAACTTAACATCAAGTCGAGTTCTCCAAATAACTTGTCAAGGTCCATGGAGGAAGTAGAGGATAGGGAATCCCACTCATAATCATTAGAATCGGGGGAGTCACAATGATGTTGGTCTGCTAGTTCGTGAGATGTCTTAATATCTTTTGAAGCACATACTTCCTCAAGTAAGGGTGATAGAGTACTAGGAACACCAATCTGAATCGGTTGAAACCCTAGCCCTACTCCTTTTGGCCATTGAGAAACAAATATTGGTTCCACTCTACCATCTTGGTTTAAACCTAAACCACTTTGTCCATCATATCCTTTGCTTTGCATGATTTTGAAACCCTTTCCATATAGACTTGTAGGAATGTGAGCAAGTAAAAGGGGTTCTTGATTATCTTCCTTATATAGCCAGGAAGTGACATCTTCTGTATGTACAACCTCTTTGCTTAATTCACCCCATTTAGTGAAAGTTGTTGTGGGGGGAACATGTATAGTGATCATAGATTGTCCCCTACCTGTTATAGGTAAACCATATGACTTAGGAGGAACCAAATGGCTAACACAATAAGAAGTCTTCATGTAATACTCTCCACAACCCTTGTCTTGGATCTCGACCCTCGGAGTGGTAGGAAGTGAGGGTGAAACAGATGTTCGAGTGAGTGTGGATGGGTCAACATAAGAAGATGAATTAGACGATGAGGCCTCTTGGTTGACTGACACTTGACATTGAGGGATCTCCTTTAGATTGGTGCAATACTGGAAAGGATCGAGATCACTATCTATAGTTATTTTGGTGCCATTGTAAGGGAAATTAAGACACTGATGATATGTGGAAGGGACTGCCTTCATGGAATGAATCCATGGTCTACCTAGCAAAAGGTTATAAGGGAGGGTGAGATCCAAGACTTGGAACTTTGTCTCCATTACTGCAGGACCAATTCTGATAGGAAGTGTTACCACCCCCTTTGATTTTCATTCTTCATCATCATAAGCCTTAATGACAATACTCTTAGTGGTGTCTACGCATGCTTTTGAGATACCTAATGCCTTAATTAGTTTTAAAGTGCATAGATTTAACCCTGCTCTTCCATCTACCAAAACTCATCTAACCTTGGTGTCATCGACAAGGACTTCTAGATGTAAAGGGTCATTGTGGTTCATCTTGTCCGTGGCATAGTCTTGTTCAGAAAATGTGGCATGATGATTATTGGTCAAGTAGCCCACCATTTCCTGGAAATGATTGACATCAAGGTCATTAGGGACTGTGATGTTCTGTAAAGCCTTATCGAGGATATATCGGTGCTTAGGAGAGATACACAACAATTCCAAGATTGAGATTTGGGCTAAGGTCTTCCCCAATTGGTCAAGTAGGTTATATTGTAACTTGGAAGGTTGAGGTGTTTGCTATGATGGAGGGCCTGGGATAGTAAACTTAGTATGAGTATTGACTGCACACTCAGGATTAGCATTGATAGTAATGGTATTGATGTTTTGATCAGCGGCGCAAAGGCAATGAATGATTTTGCCGCTATCATAGTCATGTTTCATACTCGCATAATTGGACGACATATTGGTCTTAGTACTCGAACTCAGGACAGTTCCTTTCCCATGGTCATGTAGTGAGTCTGAAAAGACTTGATGATCAGTGTTGGATGACTTTTGTTTTTGTCCACTAACCTCAATAATTCTCTTGTCAACAAGATCCTGTATGATATTCTTCAGTTGTCGACAGTTTTGTAGGTTATGTCCCTTAGTCCTATGATAATCACAAAAGGAATTTTCATCCCACCAAGCTGGTTTAAACTGTCCTGGATCATATTGTCTTGGTTCCTGCAGCTGTATGAGGTTGTGTTGTAACAGTTGTTTGAACACTGACTCAATGGGTTCCCCTAAGGGAGTGAACTCACGTTTTTCAAATCTCCTTGGTTGTGGACGTTGAGTATTTGAGACCATGTTAGGAGGTTGATTGATAGCATTAAGTGTGTTGGCACCAGTATGAGGTCCTTGTAATGCGAGGAGGGGTCTTGCTTGTAATGTTTTAGCATCAACCACCCCATCATTGGTGACATTTTTGTTGTGAGACCAGAATATGTTTCTGTCAGTGGGGGTATTGTGTATGATTGGGTTTCTATTGGATGTTGTCATTTTGATTTCACCCTTTTCAATGAGATCCTTCTCTATTATCACCCCTTTTTCCACAAGTTCTGAAAAAGATATGCAGCAATGTACCCTTAAGTTATTCCTGAGTTTTGGATGAAGGTTTTCTTGAAACATTGTAACCTTTTGTTTTTCGGGTATCTCGACAGGACACCTACTAGCAATAGTTCTCCATCGCTGGAAGAAAGCAATGAATGTTTCACCTTCATCTTGTGTTGTGTGGCACAAGGTTGCTATATTTATCTCATGGTCAATGTGGAAAGAGAATTGCTCCACAAATTTCTCGACTAGTTCCCCCCAAGATCTATTGCCAGAATCTAAACCCGAAAACCATTCTAGTGCAACTCCTACAAGACTTCGTGGAAATAGTTTCATAAGATACGTGGGGTCATAAGCGACATCTATGCATATGGTAGAAAATTCCCTGATATGTTCTACTGGATTGCGTTTTCCATTGTACTTAGGAAGATTCGGTATGACATATCTGTGAGGGAAAGGTGTCATGTACAATGATCTATCAAAAGGGAATGGGCATATGTCCTTTGGTGAAAATGATTTCTTAGTTGAGACCGACATGTTATCCATTTGCGTTTGTAATGCGTGCATTTGTGTTTGTAGGACGTCAACTTGGGTCAAAGATGTGCTAAGAGGATTATGCGGATCCATGTATGTATTCTGAAATCCAAAGTCCCATGATGGGTTTTGATTGAACGTTGGTATCTGAGGTGGATTTGGATTCAAAATGTTGGTAAATGTATTCTAGTCTGGTATCTGCATAAATCGGTGTTGACCTGGGTTCTGTGTAAATGGATTTCGAGTACCACTCTGTGAAAAGGGATTCTGATTTGGAATCTGTGTGGACGGATTCTGACTACCAATCTGTGAAAAAGGGTTCTGATTTGGAATCGATGTAAATGGACTCTGACTGCTAGTCTGGAAAAGTGGATTTTTATTGCCATATTGGAAGGAGGGAATGCCCCTATTTGTGAAATCCTTGGTATAGTACTAGTGATTTGAGCACTAGGTATGGCCATCGACTGTGGTAAGGTACCCATGATACTAGCAGTAGGTATGGTTGTTGATTGTGCACTTGTGACACCGACATATGATGTATGGGCTGACGTTTTAGGTCTTTTACTCCCAATAAGAGGACCAGTGGGAGTGGATGATGATGCCCCTATAGTGAAATTAAATCCTGATGTCATGCTAGATTTACCAAATGGGGATGTATGGACTGTTGTACTCTGTGTAGATGTGCTAGATGGCATAGTTGTGCTGATCTAAGGTATAGTAGTAATAGCAGTCATGGTATTTGTCCCTTGTGTAGGTTGAGTTTGTAAGGTGCTAATGTCAAATCCTGGAGGTAAGGTAGCATCTCCAGCTAGCAATTTTCCTAAAAACTGTTGATGATCATTTGCTAGGTACTCATCTACAAAAGAGGAAAACTCAGGGTCCTGTGCGGCAACCTCTATGTCCTCTACTACAATGTGTCCTTGAGTGTTTCTAGTGGTGAATTTGTCTAATAGAGTCTTATGAGGTCTTGAAGAAAATGGATTGATGAACTCGTTTGGGTTCGACATGTTTTCTCTCTCCCTCTTCTCTTAGACCTAGTTTCAACCATGTAAGACAAGCTCAATATGCAAGAAATGCAAGACTATATCTAGAAACTGTATGACTCTAGTCTATGTTTTTGGGATTTTCGTATGAAAATAATGAATGTCCTAGGATGACACTAGTCTAGACTCTAAAGATGCAAAGTCTAAGCAAGACCCTAAAGTGATCAATTCTATAAACCCAAGATGAAGAGACCAACTGCCTAAAGTCAAACCAAGGTGTCAATTTAGTTAAGTCAAGGAACCAATGTAGGATGAGGATCAAAGACAAGTTGAGTTTCCTAACTAGACTAATGAGCTAGGATGACTCTCTGTAGGACAAAGTATAAGATGATAGGACTAGGTTCAATAACAAATTTTGTTGACACTACGACCTTTCTAGAGTGTAGATGGTGAACTACTCCTAAAGTTTGTAAAAGTGACCTTTCTAGAAGTCTAATGCAAGGTGATATGTACCCTAAGATGAAGCTAAACTCTAACTGAAGACAACTATGGTAATGACTGAATGAACCTAAAGGATGCAAAATTGAGTAGATCGTTTCAGGTTTCTGTTTCAAAGACTGTTTGTGCAAAGATCACTGAAACTAGTATAACCGTGTTGACTAGACAGTGACTGTGAATTTTGGTTTTCTGATAATCAGACAGATGCGTCATTTAATTTTCAGTTGCGGCTCAAAATTAATAGTTGTGGTCCAAACTGACATATGTGACTCAAAATCTACAGATGCAACTCTAACTGAGAGATGCGACTTAGAATGTAACGCATGTAGTTTTTCCAAATCAAATGTGAGCCAAACTGACATATGCGACTCAAAAATTAACAGATGTGACTTGGAGTTATAGTTGCAACTCAAAATTTAACAGATGCAACTGGCAATGATAGATGCAACTCTAAAATTAATAGACGCGACTCTAAAAATCATGTGTGTTTCTGGTGAACAGTTGTGACTCTCTGTGAATTTTTAGTGACATGAAATTTAAACTGACTCTGTTTTCCATGATCAAATTCTGACAATCAAAGACAATTGTAAGACAAAGTGTTCTCAGTTTCAATTTTGGACTCAAAGAATGTTTAAAGTGATAACAGACAAGCACATCCTAATAGGCCAAAGGCCTAGGGTTTGTATACTTGGTATAGCCCACCTATTATACCCCGGATTGGTGATGAACACCTTTCCTTCTCAAGAGTGGATAGCTTAAGAATTTGGTGGCATTGGCTCCCCTCCACAGCTCATTAACATCTTTTGAGCACACCAATTCTGAATTCTTTGGGCAATGACCTCCCAAGAACTGCTATCTCTACTCAAGGGGATCAGTAGTGAGTATCTTCGAGCATGATACTGTACCCTACACTAATACCAAGCAACGACCACAAATAGGTTGGTCTCTACAACAAAGGGTATTTAATTCGGCATTCCGTTCGTGGGGTGTGATCCATACGGTGCGAGTCCCCTTTCAGATCCATCTCATCGGAACCACACTCGTGATTCTTGGGGTTTCCCCAAGAACCCACTTTTATATACTGGTTGGAAGTCCCTCAAGTTCAGGGTGCTACCGGTCTGAGTCGTCCTGGGGTGGGTACTTTTTCCCACCAAAATAGACCCAAGTTCTAGAGTTGGTAACCATTTCTCTTACACCCAGGATCACACGGATGCGCAAGGGGAGAGGATACTTCGATGTATCAAGTTGTAAGGGTGACCAAACTTGTGCTTTCGCACCAAACATAGTAGACACTTGTTAATTTTAATCCAAATGAAAGATTTTCTACGCTACCAAACAATCTATTTTAAATTTAACTAGGGTCTTCAACAAACGTCCTGTAGAAGATGTCATTAGTAATTTTCAATATTTTCTTTGTCAATCATCCTGCAAAAGCTTGTTAACTCCAAATGGCCACACACTGAAAATCAAATATCAGTAACACAAAAATCAATTGAAAATTTTAGATTGCGGGAAACGAAAATAAAATTTTATAGTCAATTGCGTCATTTTGTTACCAGTCAGATGCGTCATTTATTTTTTAGTTGCGGCTCGGGAAATCACTTGCGGTTCTGAAACATCAATTGCGTCGTTTCTCTGTCAGATGCAGTTCAGAAAGTCAATTGCGGCATAGAAAAATTCACATGTGTCATTCCGTACGAAAAACCTGCAAAAATGAAAATAAAATATCTATGGATCCGCGAAGATGGTGTCTTCATGTCAGGTTCACAAAAATGTAACACTGAAAATGAAAAGGCTTTTGCACAATAGACAATAGAAGAAGATTAGAAGCACACATGCATACAATACTAAATCTAAAATGCAAATTCATTCATTAAGCAAAAAAGAACATGGGAAAGTAAAAACGTAATTAAAACTAGAACAATCTCACCAATTCCAAACGTATTTCCATGATTCATCTCGATTTCCCTTCTCCATTTTGCTTGTATAGTATAATTGCCCTCAGATTTTCAAGTTTGTGCAAGTATAGCCTAAGATAGTGATTATAAAGAAAAGTGTGAATTAATTAAATAATTAAGATTATTTAATTAATAGAAGAATTAATAGAAGATGAATTAATTAAATAATTGACATTATTTAATTAATAGAAGAATTAATAGAAGATGAATTAATTAAATAATTGATATTATTTAATTAATAGAAGAATTAATGTTAAGATGAATAATTAAATAATTGACATTATTTAATCATGACCATGAAGAATACGGAAGTCGCAGGCCTAAACCATATTTCAGTGTCTATAGGCACTATATAATCCTACACATCTATGACTAGGCCCGACCAACCAACACCCAACCCACCTACAATTGATCCACCTACACCACCACCTTCTCCATCATCACCACCACCATCATCTCACTCATCTCCATCCCTCTCATTATCACTACTATCTTCCTCATCACCATTGCTCTCAACGGCAACCTCCTCCTCAACATCTGTAATGGTACTGGCTCATCAGGAATGGTAATCCGTTGAAAGGGATGTAGAGCAAAATAATCTACATAATCAATTATAACAAGTGCCTTGGTGATATTAGGATGAATCTCCTAGACTAAAGGTTGTAGACCCTGGTACTCTTGAATGGTGACATCATATGAAAGACAAGGTCCCCGATCTATAAGATCTATTTGATGATGGCCATAATGGGTAACACCTTGGGGCATGCCCTATACAACACCATATTGCTTGAGTACCCTCCTGAACAAAAATCTCTCCAAAACCCAATGAGTATGATCAATCAGTAACATCGACTAAGAGAGATATGACAACTAGATATTTTCATCATCCTAGTGCTCACAATCTAGATAGGGGTGCCATGTGACATCCTCAACATTGTCCAACACTCTCCTACAATGCTACAACTTACCTAGTCTAGGCTGAGTAAGATGACCTATGTAAATGTGCACATATAGCCTTATGGCAAGTTGTTGTCTCACCATCACTAGATGTGTAATAGCTATATGCTCCCATGCCCACACCCTTAGTAATGTAACCCCTACGGAGAAACTATGAACTTAGACATAGACAATTGAATGAAAATTGTGATAAAGATGAGCAAAAATACACATGCCTCAATCATATCTAGTACCATGTACAATCATGCTCTCCAAAACATGGCCCCAACCAATAGAAAGTACCTTTTACTTGTAATTAGGACAAAGGAGACCTCCAATAAAACCAACAAGTACTGATGGAAAAGTGGCATAGGCATCCACCATCTCACACTATGGAATATTGTATCCACAAATCCTATCATCCTAAAATACTTTGCGGAGAGCATCAATCCCACCCTGCTTTGAAGAATCATAAACTAGAATGTCACCAATAACAGGAATTCACAAAATCTACCATACATCCTTAGGAGTGATTGTTATCTTTCCTATAGGAGGGTGGAAGGTATTATGCTCGCTATTCCAACTCTTTGCTAAGGTTTTTAGGAGACCCCAATTAATCCTAATTTGGGGCATAGATAAAAGAGACGATAAACCACATGTAATGACTACAGTATCAGGTTGTGCTAGCTACGGTATCAAATCAAAAGTCCTAGGGAGCCGCTCTTGAATTTGTAGGTTTTTCAATAACTCCTATCATCACAAAATGTTCAAATTCAATACTCTTTGTCAATTCATTTAAATGGTAATCAAACTATCAAATCTAAATATCCCTCGAGATATTTTGATCAAATCTTGTGAGAAAACATCATTGAACCTCACCTATCATGAGGTCAATCATCAATCTTAAAATTTTACCTCACCTATCATGAGGATAATTATCATCAATCAATCATTAGACCTCACCTATCATGAGGTTGAACATCATCTACTTTATTGAGATAATCAATCATACCAAACCAACAACTAACATGATCTAAATCGACAAAATTAAGGATAAAATTGAAAAAATACATCACTCTAACTTGAATGTGCTAAAATAGTGTTTTTATGTGCAACAATATTGGATGTTCCATTAAAACATCTCTATGAGCTAAATTAGGTGACCAAAGCGCTATTTCATCATTTTAGAAGATAAATGCGCCAAACTAGCGAATGCGTTGTTCCATAAAGTTAATGTACCATTTCAGGTGATAGATGTGCCACTATATTCTATGTGCTACTTTACCCTATGTATGTGCTACACATTTTGACCTATGCACCATATCATCAGATGTGCTATTTTATTCTACTTGAATGCACTACAAAACCTAATCTATGCACTGAACTATTGCATGTGCTAAAACAGAAAGTCTATGTGCTACTATGGACCTCAAATGCACTAAAAAAATTCAAAAACATTAAATCTAAAATAAACACATGAAAAGAAAAAAATATGCAAAACAAGGAGGTTCATAGGTACAAATAGGAGGTTCGTAAGTAGCTAGGTGGTTGTGTTGATGAACATGTTTGAAATGCTGAGTGTGGTAAGGGATTGATATTTTGCTCCAAATTGCTCTCACTCCAAATTTTCAAACTCCAAATGCACAAATGAATTCAAATTTACCCCTTTTTAAATTTTTAAAGGTTAATTAAAGGGATTTTGGTGGGATTAATTTATTTTATTTACTAGAGGCTTAATTCAAATTCATCACAGGAGCATCTTTCAAACTATTTGTCAAGAGATAAATTATTTCAACATCAAATTTCATCAAATCTTCATCAAATCATTAGAAAAATTAAAATATTCCAAAAAATCCAAAAAAATCCAAAATTCATCAATTTATCTCTCAAGGGAGCATATATTCATTATCATAGCAAAATAAACATTTGGGGCATACTAAATTTTTTTTCGTTGGTATTGGCAGTAGTAGAAAAAATTTCTTTGAAGTAATGTGTAAACACATCACTTGAAAGAGGGGAAAAATGTATACACCTAAAAATGGTCTAGATAATCTAATTAATTAGAAATGATTTATTTGATTAATTAACCTTAAATTCATCTACTATTGAATAAATAGAAATAGATATTTATATAGTTCACATTTGTATTCTTCTGATTATTCTCTCTTAATTAAATAATCAAAACTTCAATAGCTTTTATTTAATTATCATTATCTCTCTTTTATTAAATAAATAATATTAAATTTTTTTGTATATTTTAATAATTGTTATTTCTTCCTAAATTTGAAACAAATCCAAATATTCAAATTAAAAGCATATTTTATAGCTAATCAATATTTCACCTACCAAATTAAATATGAAATGTCTAATTTAATTCATCTCAACCTTCATGGGAAAATTGGAGACCAATTTGCAAGAAATCCTCTTCATCTTTCTCCAATGATTCTTCCTATCTTCTGGCTGAGTGTTTTTCTAGGGAGGAACAATCTCTATAATTAGCTCAAACTTCTACATCTTTCACCATTGAATTCTTCAGATCAAATCCAGACCTTTGCTTTGTTGCCCCTTCACAAATATGCTGCCATGAATCTATAAATACAACCTCTTTCTATAGGAAATGGATCCCAACTTTGTGCAAACTTACTCTACAGAAACATAAATTGAGCAATCAAGTATCTTAGCAATAACAATCATAGATTTTTAGAGTCAATATCATGGCTGCATCATAGTTTACTGTAGCTTCTTTTATCAAGTTTCATGTCAATTTAGATTATAGTAGCTTCATCATATCATTTAGCAATCATCATATGGGATTAGATTATTGCATTGAGTAGCATCTCATTCTCTATATTGGCATTTTAATAGTCATAATGCTTACCAAAATCTTAGAGCCTTGTGACTTAATAAATCTTTAGAGATAGAGATCAATATGATGCTTTCAGTAGATTCTTGCTTTAAATTAGTTTAAATATTGTTGAATCTTTGATACAATGTCTTATTAAGAAGTGGTGTTTGTTATTTTACTCATTACTTATTCCACACTTACACACACACACATATATATAATACATATTATATAATATTATGTATTATAAATAATATAAAAAAATATAATTAATGGATATCCGTATAATAACAAATATCTATCTAATAATGGATATCTGTTTGATAATAGATATCCATCCAGTAACAGATATCCATTTTGAAAAACAAAATGGATATTACCAAACCAAAAGAGATATCCATTCGAGATTAGGCTTGGGATTTCCTTACCTAGAAAGTCAACCCAAAAAATGTGTTTTTGAAAATTTGTTTAGTTTTCAAAAGTTCACCCTTGTGGCTGATGACTTTTATTACTCGAATTTCATCAAATGAAAAGGGTTTATAACTTCTTTTTTTTCAATTTTCCACCAATATAACTTTTTCTATATTTTGAATTAAATAAATAATTATTGTTGATTTTCTACCTACATTACATCTAAAGTCCTGATTGATAGGTTGATTGAAAAACTTCTATAACTTTCAAACTACTTAACATTTTTCAAATCTACAAGATGCACCACATTCTATGATTTTCATATTATAGGATAAAAAATAAATAAAATTGAATTTCATAATTTTTTGACCAGGTTATGGTTGTTAGACATAGACATTTTAATAATTATGAAAATTTCTAGTAAAAAAATCATAACTAATTATTTATGTGGAAAGAAATTGCAAAAAAAAATATCACATCTAGGCATGTGTCCTCTACTTATATTTAAAAATTTAGAAAAAATATTTTTTTTTGTACTTAGGGTGGTCAGATACACACTCGCTTCTTATCTTTTTCCTGAAAATTTAGTACTACTACATTGAAATTTCAAATTTTCTCAAAACAAATTTATTTTTTTCTAAAAAAGGACTAGGAGCCTAGAAACTACATTCAATTTTCTACAACTTTTGTTCTTACATATTTTTCAAATTATGTTAATAACCTATTCAAAATTTTATGTCAAGTTGCCTAACTCTAATTTTCTAAATTTTCATCACCACTTAGAGGCCTAGTTTGGACCCCCATGATCCTGCACATACCCAAATATAATATTTATTTAATTATAGAGAGAAAATGCTAATGAATAATTAAAAAATTGAAATAATTATTTAATTATAGAAGAAAAGGGAAAAGATAACTTTTGAATTAAAATAATGTTTGATTCAAAAGTGGGGAAAAAGGACCATTTAAGGAATAAAAAAACATAAATTTGAATAAGGTGGGCCCAAACAAGTGTGAAAATGTAAAGAGATACATTTTTCTTTGCTACAGTGTCAACCACCAAGCATCATATTCTTGTGTTGTACCTCTGTCAACATCCCATCCTATCCACTCCCAATCCAATGCCTATAAGGCATTGATCTCCTAATCTGCTATTGTAACCACAATTTGAGGTCCCAAGGGATGCACCTCTCATGAGTACCATGCAAACTCTAGAGTGCCAACTAAAACACCCTACCTCTCCTCGAACTGTTGTCTGAACCTTTTTGGGAGATACATCTCAATGATATGTTGGGTTTGTAATGTGTGCCTAATTAGATATCTAGGCTATTAGCACTATGGCATGTGATCATCCTCATCAATCAAAAAATCACAAGTCCTATATGGCCCAAAATTAAATTGACTAGCGTGTCCAAACCATGCCTCTAGTACCCAACACCCCTCACATGTGTTTGTGTCAAGGCCCCCTGTTACATATAGGAGTATGGAGTTCCTATTGCTAGCTATCATACCATTGGAGGTCAGAACACTACTATGTGCTATCACGCCCATACTATTAGTAATGTCATGTACCACAACTCAGACTATGTCCTCCCCTATAAGCAATATCATGGAGCTGGAAGTAAAGCATGCCCAATAGAGATGAACCCCATGTGTACACTCTCCTGAAGCAAACCATTGATTTGAGCATCTCTCTCCAACCTACTAGGAAACTGTGTCCCCTACCACTAGGAATCATTACTCTTACTATCAATGTGCACAAGATGCAACCATATTGGTCGTATCTCTCTGCCAGGGTCTCCCATTAGATCTTGTAACCTTGGATCTTAAGCTCTGCCTCATCATTGATATCATAGTACTTGTACAATGCTTGGAATCCTCAAGCAGGGTCACAGTGTACCTGCTCATCATGAATCAAAAGTTTTATAATATCCCATAGACATGCTCCAGGGTGACTATCACCTCCCCATTTGGTAAATGGAAGTTGATAATCTTGAAGTGCCACCACTCTATCAATGTTGTCAACATCCCCTATTTTCCCTAATCACATGCATATATGTTTGATAGAACAAACCTAGGTCCATCAATGAATGTCTCTTTTGATCACCCAACTAGTTCCATAGTCAAAAAACATATAGTCTCAACTCTTGCACCTAAATAGGAGGTAGATACTCTTCAAATCATCAAGGAAACTATTCACTCCCTCTTTTAATTCTCCTATTGTTAAATAATTGTTAGAATTATTTAATTGTCCATGTGTCTCTTGTATTAAATAATTAAATAAATTTAATTATTTAATGCCCCTTTCATATTTCCTCTCATTTAATTAAAAAATTTATGCAAATTATTTTAATTGAATCTCCTCTTGTCCATTTCCTCTTTTTCTCAAATAAATATTTCAAATGAATTATTTATTTTCCACTTGGTCAAATATTCATTTCTCATGAATTAATTATCTTTTAATTTTCAATTCATTCATTTCCTCCCACTTGCTCATTTATCTATGCCATAGTCATCTTTGTCATATCCATTAGTATCATAACCATCAAAATCCCACCTCCTTTTGCTGCATCAATCCTCTACCATTGATCATAACATCTTTCTAGAAGTTTTATCTCGACCATTCGTTTAAATAGTTGTCTATAAAAGAAGCCTTCCTCCATTTTTTCCTTAAGAGCCATACTATCTCCAACTTTCTATTTACTGTTTGCAAGTTATTGTACAAGTTATACTTCAAATCTTAGGGAAAATTTTGTAGAAAGAGAAATAGGAGAGACAAGAGAAGTGAAACAACTTCAATGGGGAGTGTTTTATTTGAATGATTTTAGTTTATTTCTCCATTTGGAATTATATTCTTTTGTTCTTGATGAGGATTTTAGCTTAGAAGTGTTGTGGCTATCACTTTACCTAGGCTAAAATATTTTCCATCTTATAGACATAAATCAACATCTAATCATAATTGGATGTTTTTAGGTTGTGTGGCCCAAATTTAGTGATCTGGGACTCATATGCCACCTTGGCCATATGAGTCCCACCTAGGGTTTTGGGCCATGATCTGGATTTTTCATCATTCTAAGTATTTTTTAAAATGTGTCCCATAATTATGCCTAATGGGACTCATATGCAACTTTTGGCATGAGTCTCATTTTTCCCAAAATTAAATTTAATTCAAATTCTTGGAAATATTTTATCCTCCTAGGTCTAAAGTTAGCTTGTAGTGTTGTAATTTTGAGAAATTTGGCATAAACAAGTATAAATACAAGGTTATTTCACTCATTTTACATCTAGCAAGTTGAATGAGCATTCTTATAGAAAGTGTGAGTTCATAAGAGCATTCAAGTGTTTACAAGATCATTGAAGAGCATTCAAGGGCTGATTATCAAGTGTTTTAGAGTAATTTTCAAGTATCAAGCATCATGTCAAATTCATCATGCATCATGCTTGTTTTTGAGCTAACATTTGTAATGTAGGGCTTTATTTCAAGTGGGCATTCAATTCAAGATCTATTGATCACATTCAAGAAAGAATCAAGATCTATATACATTTGAGCCACTTCTTACATGTTTGTAACACTTTATTGTGAGGGCTTGGTGAATTGCAACATTACATTTTGTTTATTCATCATTCTCTTTTCCTATTTAATTCCATTTTAAGGTTTGGTTACCAAAACAGGGTTTGATCAAGGCAAACCCCTTTCCACTAACAAACCAAAAATTTTCTTTCTCTTTAGTGTGTGATTTGTAGATCTAGGTTGAAGAAACATTGGAGAGCTAGTTTGGATAATTTTTTCAAAGCGTTCAAATTTTTCAAAGTTGTCACCTTGCATTGAAGATCATTCAAGAACATCTATAGGTTGCAAATTGAATATTCAAATCTAGAAATCAATTCAGAAGGATAAAGAAAAAATTGAGGAGCAAAATTAGACTTTGAATTTATAGAAAACCCTAACTAGACTGATACACCACTTCTAATGTTTGAGTCCTAGTATAGGAAAATTTCTAGATTTTTGGAGATCTTGAATCTACATTGCCAAAAACCCGTTCTTTCCAAAAAACCCTAATCAGGGACTAAATCACCCAATCTAGTGTATGAGTCCTAGTCAACTTTAAAATTAGTGTTTTCATTATTTTATAGCTTCATCCAATGCTCTTTAGGTTTCCAAGTGCACACCTTTAATCTCTCAACTTTCTATTTTGTTTCACATGCATTTTTAGGTCATTTAGTGATGTATTACACTACATTAGGTTTAAACATTTGTACTTGCATTTCATTAGTATTTCCAATCCCTAGCTTGGTGGCGAACCCTCTTTAGTTTATAATAAGATCTTAGGGCATCTCTATTGCAAGATATCTTTCACCCTTGCATACTTTAGATTGAGATCTCTAGGGTTTTCCTTGAATGAGAGAGTGTGAAGATTGTTATTCTATCTCCCAAGCATAGAATGACAAAATTAAACCTTTCATTTTAATGAACCTACATTTAGAACATCATAATTATGATTTTGAGTGCATTATCATCCTATATTTTTCTTGTATTAACATTTCATTAAGGTTATCATTAGTTAATTAGCATTATAGGGTTTCTAAATCTTGCATTAAAGTGAAAGTGCATATAGGTTGCATTTTTACATCTCACATCATAGAATATAATCTTAAATCTACATTTTTATTTAGTCTACAAATCATACAAACTAAAAAGCATTAAAATCACTTAAAATTTTCTTATTTTTTTGAAAAAAAACCCTCATTGAAATTCATATGCCCCTCTGGGTGATATAGTTCCATTGCAAATTTTAAACTACATTTTCCAAAATTTAAAACTCTATTTTTGTGCTCTTGTTTACTATTGACGACTTTCTATTTAAACTTATAGAGTTTTTGTTATATTCATTTCATTGTACTTAACTTAAATTTCATTTGTATTCATCTTGCATTTAGTATCCCTTTCATGATCATTCCTACTTGGTTTCCTATTGCTAATACTATAGTGAGATGAAGTTCAAGACTCATGGCATCCCACGATATCACAATAACCATGGCTCTTTCATTTTCCATCTCTTTCACTCCTAGTATTGAAACTAGTTCATGAGGTATGGACCATACCCTTAACAATTCCTTACCTTCAAGTTGTGTGATGCATGTTGAAAAAATTATTGCTAGTATTTTGCAAGAAAAAATAATTCAAATCCATGAAACCTTTGTGGCATCACATGTCATATCTCCTACCACTTTACCACCCATAATCATTCCATTAACTTGTCATTAAAACACATTCACACCTCAACCATATTCAACTCCATCTCACAATACAAGCAATGACCCTCTTATAAACCAACTTTTCCAAATCATTTCATTTCTTCAAAAAAAAGTTTCCATTATCAACCAAAATCAAAATGGCCCACCCACATATTATGTCAAAAGTAGTCCCTTGTCATTGGAGATATTATGAACACCAATGCCACAAGATGTAGAGGTGCCCAAATTTGAGAAATATGGAGGGAAAGGAGATCCTTCTAACCATGTTTTTGCTTACATGGCTTTATGCAGTGACTCTGTCCTTGATGAAAAACTCTTGGCTAAAATTTTCCCTAGATCCTTGAAGGATACTGCCATAGAATGGTTTTCTTCATTTCCAAAAAACTCAATTCATTCATTCAATAAACTTGTTGAGGAATTTATAAACCATTTCCAAATGCATATGACTCCTATGATGACCTTGGTTGATTTGATGAGATGTAAGCAAAAAGAAGAGGAAAAGATTACTGACTTTATTTCATGCTATCAATCACTTTATTTCCCAATCGATGTAAAGGTTCCCAATCTTCACCTTAAAAATGTGTTCATAGAGAATTTACAAATTAAGATTCAAGATAAACTTACCATGATGAAATTCCCCTCCTTCATGCACTTATGTACAACCCTTTGTGATTATCAAAATTTGGCTAGTAGTCATGATACAAGATCCACCTCTAGCCAAACTGAGAAGTCTAAGTCCACAAACCAAAATAATTGCAAGCCTTTTAAGAAGTAGAATAAAGGTTTCCTCCAACTAAGTCCCCCTCAACAAAAAACTCAACATGTTAATACCTAAGTAGCTTCCATAAAAGAAATGATACCCTTTAATTATGGGGACCCAAAAAGAAAATTCACTCCCCTACCTAATACGCTTCATAACATAATGCCACAACTTTTAGAATGAAAAATGATCACCTTGCCTCCTATTAAAGCACATGATCCTAATAAGCCTCTATCTATGAACTTTAGATCAAATGCTTATTTCCATTATCACTGAAAAAATGGACATGATAGATAACATTATAAGTGTCTTAAACATCTTGTGCAAGACCTCATTGATTCTAGTCAGCTTTTTGTTAGAGGTGTTAATGATCAAGGAAATAAGTTCATTTCCCCTCCTAACCAAAACTTAAAAATCTTTACCAATCACATGCCAAAACATAATATTTCATTTGTAAAATCTAGTGAAACTACAAAGACTAATGTGATGAATGTGGACATAGATGATGAAAACATGGATACAATTCAACAAAGTCCTAAGGATACTTATCAACAAGAACAAAAATCCTATCAATGGTTTGGTTTCATTGGTCAAAACTAAATATCATAAGGACAAAAATAAAAATCCTCTCAAGAAATTTCTTTCTCCTCTAAATATTTACTTAAAAATGCACCCAATGGTGCTCTTTACATAGCTAGATGAATCTATGATAAGCCCAATAATGGGATGTTAATAGATATTGTTTGTGGAGAGAATGTGATTACCGAGGAATTCTTACTTCTGCATTGGCTCTATCAAGAAATATATGACAAACCAAAGGCATGGTGTAAGATGCATAATGGTTTTTCTTTCCCTACGATGGGACCAATCACCCTTCCTTTACAAATAGGACCAAAAATGCTAAATGTATCATTCTTCATCATATCGACATTAGATCAATTTTGTGTGTAGCTAGGCTATCCATGGATTCACTCAATGAATGCAATCTTATTATTTGTACATAAACACTTAAATTTTCCCTTTGACAATGAAATTTTCACTATGCATCATAGTGGATTTAACCCTTTGTCTTCTCATGGAAATTTTTCCTTATAATTCTTTTGGCCTAAGCCTATGGAACCTATTAAACCTTGTGAAGACTTATTTTTAAAATCTAACCAAAATTTGAAGGAAAAATGCATAGAAAAATTATCCCTTCAAAAAATGCCTCCAACCAAGCCTTCCATCCTTGACAAAACAATGATTGAACCAAAAGACACTCCAAACAACCAAGATCAATGTAAGATAGAACCTTTTCCTATTTCCTACAAAAGAATAAGAGATTTACAAAAACAATATATTCATGCCTCCTAGAATAAAACAAGTTTAAAATGTTAAATAGAAAGTGGTTGAACAACCTTCTATGGTTCCTTCCCTTCCTCCCCTTAGGGAAGAAAAGAAACCTATGGTTGATCATCTTGCTCCTAAACACAAACACAAATTGAAAACTAAACTAAAATAAATAGAGGTGATAGATAACATAAGTATATACATTATGCCCTTGCTTGAAAATTAAATGAATAAATAAATAAAGAAAATCAAGACCCAAACTTGACTGAAGCAATGCATGATAAGTCTTACCCTTCGCCAAAACAAAAAGATACTATACTAAAATAGGAGCCAAACCCTTCTTTGGACATTATCATTCAACCTCCTTTTGTGATTAACTTGGATGAGGATGATGAGATTAAAAAAAATGATAAAAAAGTGTATAATTAATTGAACACATTGTTTTCATATTCTACGATCTTAAATGATGCTTCCTCTAAGAAGAGTGTTGAACTTGGTGATGGCCCTAGTTCGCTACTTGATATTATCCCTCTAGCTAGTTGTCCACATTCTCTATATGATGAACATGATTGGGTGTAGATGACTTGCTAATAGGTTGACTCACATGTTCCTTACTAGTATCTTGTATTATTTATTTTTGTGTGTTTTTATTTTTACATGATTGCATGTGCATAATGTGTTCCTTCGTGATGTTCTATTTAATATATCTCTCTCACTTTGTGGCATTCCTCTATTTGTACCTTCATTCCTCTCTATGTTATAAATATTTTATCTTTTCCTTTATCTTTTTTTTTGTCTTGTGTTTTCCTTTCGGGGATGACACAAGGTGTCAAGACATTCATGTCTCTTCCATGTTGACCCAAAGTATTTTCCTTTATTTTTCTTTGTCTTGTGTTTTCCTTTTGGGGATGACACAAAGCATTGAGACATTCATGTCTCTTCCATGTTGACCTAAAAGGTTTTTCTTTTTTTTCACTTTCTTCATGTCATTCTTCTATTTCTATGAGTATTTTGGGAATGGTGACAATTTTGAGCTCTCTAAAAACATTGTAGCAAGAACATATTGACCCCAAATCCATAGATCCCTTATGTGTGTTTGGAGTTTCATTTTGGGGGAAACCCCTTGTTCTTTTCATGATATAGCTTCATTTGGAAACATATGACTTGGCATAGGGCTTTCCAAGTAAGCTCTCGTGTCCTCTTTATTGTTAGCATTTATAATTTGCTACTTTAAAATAATTTCTCACACCATGGTGTTTAGAAATTTATTTAAAGTGGGGGAATACATTTCCATTATTCTTTTACATTTTCATTTCATGTTTCATGGTGTAGTCTTCTTGCTTCATGTGATGCATCTTTTGCTTTGTGGATGGCATTGAATGTGATATCCTTTAAGTGTGTGATCTCTCTAAGCATATTACATTCCTCTTAGTGGCTTGATGTGACATACTACATCCTCGAAGGTGCAAATATTCTATTCCTCGATTGGTCCTCTCTTGGAGACATTAGGCACAATGTTCCCTAAGACCTTACATGAAGTAAGCAAGACTCCTTTGAATACTCTTTACATTATTTTTTTGCATATACAAATTTGGTTATATGGCCACCTTGCATAACACATCTTTCATGCCTGTGGAGCCATCTATTTTTTCATGAGTTTTGATGGAACTTCATAAATTTTGATCCTTGTGTTCCATTTCTTTGTATCTCGCCTTGTGTTTCTGGTCATCTATGGTGTTTTGGAAAAGCCTAAGGTTGGGGCTTTACCTTTGTCTTCATCTAAAACCCTAGTGTTCATCTTATGCCTTGGGTGGGATCTCTTTGGCCATTACTTTTTGGGAGGGTTATAAAACATCTTAAGCCCCATCAATTCATCTAGGCCAGGCCCTTTTTTTGTTTTCTCCTTTTATTTCCTTCGCTTGGTTTTATTTTTCCTAAGTCTTGGTTGGTCACGTGTTGCGTTGTTAAAAACAACTTATGTCATTGTTTGTCATCGTCCTAGTGATGTCCCCTTACTCCTTTAATAAATTTTTTTATTTTGCAGAGGGACAAGTTTGCATGACCGTAGATCAATTATCATTTGATCTCAGCTGTGTAATGCCCCTCCTCGCAACCCCAAAAAAAAATAATACTTCAAAAATTTAGGTACAATTTTTTTAACTATTAAAGTGTATTGAACACCTAAGTTCTTTGGGGTACATGAGGTGACATTATGAATTAACTCATTCATTCACAATATCGAGAAAGTTGTGAAATAACCAAATAAAACCATACATGCATATGACAATAAATGAATCATAAAGATATAAAGTATATATATATATATCTACATATATATTGATACAACACAACTTAACAATGTTTACATATGGTAGTATAGGAATGAATCACATGATGTGATAGTACAATACATCCATCTGAAAATACATCTCAATAGTCACATATACAAATTACATCATAATATTCCCAACATACGTGGGAGAGATACAACAATAAATGAGATCCATCAAAAGCACAAAAAACACATCTAGAGCATATGAATCCTAGATCATCAACATCTGCCAAAACCCTACAATGAAAGATACAACTACATCCAAGGGGAACCCAATAGATGCATAACACGTTCCACCCAGCCACCCCCATGCTAGGAGTAGAAAATGAAGGATCCTCGACTAAGCACATCTAATAGTAATACCAGACTAACTCCAGACAAGATAAAATAATATCAAAAGACCACAAAGGAAACTAAACAATGATAAAACACCAAAAGAAAAAGAAATCAACCACTACGAAATATATCAATAAATCACTTCCAAATATTACAACAATAATTCACAAAACACATCATTAATAAATCTCAAGTCATAATATCAAATAGACCACCTCTAGAGGATTTTAATCAAAACATCTCAAATGGAATGCTAGAGGAGAGTGTCATCACATGGCTTCACATGGATTATCTAGACAACCTATCACAAGGTGTCACCTCCATCTATACATGGATTATCTAGACAACCTAGTTTAAGGTGCTGCCTCCATCTATGGTTCTCCTAACAACCTATCTCAAGGTGTCATTCCATAGGGTTACTCATGCAAAATTGTTAGCCTCTCATGAAGATGAGGCAATGATCATACCAATAATGACCTTCTTGGCCCACCTTTAGTCTATGATAGCACTAATGGGTGGATGATGCAACCATCGTTATCTTGATTATTGTTCAACTACCCAACTCCTAATTAATTACTTAGGTTATCATTGATTACTCTAACTCTGTGGTTTACCTTAATAGCCCTTTTGTGCACCAGCCCCCACTTAGAGCCACTCTCTCCAGACACTTAAACACAAATATCCAACACAAAAGGATGTACCAACCAAATCACTAAACCAACAAATAGAACATCCATGAGGAAAAACCATCTTTCCAAACTCATATGAATAACATTCACAAAATGGTACAATCCAAGTGCAAACTAAAATCACAACCGAAGTCAAAATATAGGCCAAATATCAAATTGCAAGATCAAATATAGCATTAGTATAACCCACCTTTGGAAGTTCCTAATCAACAACTTAAAGTCCTACAGTAGGATAAACTAACTCTAGGGTTTTCCCACAAGATATAAACATGAATAAAAGAAAACCACAATCAAATGAATAATCTTGAGAGAAATCAATTTACACAAAACAACGCAACACAACTCATTTCAAAACATAATAAATTTTGCCAACTTTATAAATCAATTACTAGAGAAAATTCAATTCAATTCAAAGCACATAATTTATTTCTAATTCACACAATTACACTATAATATTACATCTTTTAAATTTAACTAATCAATTTAATTATAATCACATATCTTATTCTCAATTTTCTTAATTAAACTATAATATTATAACTTGCAAAAATTATCTCATTAATTCAAAATCTCAGCATATTAAATCATATATATATACATATATATGCTTTTTTGTGTGTATATATATATTAATATATATATATATATATACAATATATATATATATATATATACAATATATATATATATATTAATTCATATAATATAATATATATATTGTATATATATTAATATATGAATTTATATATATATATATATATATATCCTGAAATATAAAATTTCGCATAAAGTTTTTGAGGGAAATCATAAATAAAACAAAATAATATAAATTTTAAATTGTCGTAGCCACATCCTCCACACAAGCAAAGGTACTACATACCTCCCCTTGTGGGGAGGCCGCAGTCCCCACAGACTGTGCCCAACAGTCTTGGCTATTGTGGGTAGCCGTGGTGACTGCACACTGCCACCAACACAGGGCCATGTGGGGATATGGCTTCAGCCAACCTCCCATCCCCATTTACTTTTTAATTTTTTGTTTATTTTTCTCTTAATTTTTTTAATATATATTTCATTTAGAATGAAATACGAAATGAACTCAAAATAAACACATTTAAAATGTATAATTTATGTTATACATAACATTCAAAATTTGATATATATATATATATATATTTATATATATATTTTAAAGAACATAATGTATATATATATATATATATATATATATATATATATATATATATATATATATATATATGTTCATCAAGAGATTCAAAATAAATCATATACATAAATTGTTTTCTTAACAGACCTAATATAAATCTAGACATATAAATTCAACCAATAAATAAAAAGGATTTTTTTTTTCAAAACAATTATTTCCACCACTAAGTTTTATTGAAGAAATTTTGAAAGTTTCACTATAATTTCCTAAAGAAGATTCAAAGGTTTATTACAAAAAAATTCTCAATCACAATTTTTTTTTTCAAAACATAGAGATATTTATTTTCAAAACATGGCAGACAAGATTTTGTTTACAGAAACAAAAGAAGAAAACAATAAGTTTCAGGGAACCTAGAGTCCTTCATTTGATGTAGAATCCCCTCTTTAGCTTCTTCTCAATTTCCTACGCTCATCTCTCTTCTGAATCAATCCTTTCTTCCAAAGAATTATTTTACCCAGAAGCCCAAAAATATTATTTTTCGTTTTCTTTTATAGACGAAAACTAGAAAAAACCATTGTGTGTCCAAAAAACTCTCTCATAATAAAAATAAATAATAATCAATAAAGCTCTTCATATTTTTCCTCAAAAATCCTCCTCAATCATTTGTTCTTTTCCCGCTTTTAAAAGCACACACTTATCTCACAATTATAATTAAAAATTAATTATTTCCTCAAGATATTATCCACACAAGATTTTCTAATTTTAATATCAGGAAAAAGATAATATATAATTATCATCATCATTATTTATTTAATTTAATTTCTTACACTTTTAATTAATTAAATAATTTTTTTTTTAAATTTACAATATATTTAAAACTCAACATTTACCAACTTACAATTAATCAAGTAACAAAACAATGCTAATTAATCTTATGAAATAAAGATTAATTAAATAACCACTAACCATAAATAAAATAAATAATAAAAAGTCAAACAATACAAAGACAAGGACGAAATCTAAATCATGATACAACAAAACTCACTACGAGATGACAGACTTGGGATGGGAACACTTCCTTATAAACTCCTTTTTTCAACATTGTACCTGTTGGGTTAAATTGATGCTTGCCCTGTCCTGCCAAAGCAGGTGGAATCGAG